>OU963919.1:3339481-4539481 GCA_902850365.2 Chilo suppressalis
TTTGTAATTCTCATAATAATAATTAATTATCATATAGAAATCACAGGATTATCAATTTAATCCTAATAATAATTTATTATTACTGATAATTGACGTTTTATGTAGACTACGTAAAAAAAATTCGCTATGATTTTACCATTTCATTTTGGGGAATGCATTTTATTGATTGTACAAAACCTAGGAGTGAGTAGGTAACTACAAGAGCAATATTTTAAGCTGTGTAATTAGCTAGGTATCTGTTTAGCTTTGCCTAAGGCATATTTATACCACGGGTTTGTTCAGGAGTATTAGGAGTGAAGAAGTTTTTATTATTTCAAGGTTGTACACACGGACCTACATTAAAGGTTGTATGCAATGCAAGTTTGACACTCCTATTGCAGGCTTCAGGTGTTCTATGCCACGGTGACTGTGTGGTTCTTTGTCTTTTAAATCTTATACCTATATAAAATTCTCGTGTCACAATGTTAGTTACCATACTCCACCGAAAGGGCCTGACCGATTTTTATGAAATTTTATATGCATATTCCGTGGGACTAAGAATCGGCTACTATCTATTTTTCATATCCTTCAATGATAATGGTTGTCATGATAGTGTTCTGAAACCTGCTTTTGCGCCTTTGCGCTAAAATTCAAACTATTGGGTATTGTAACGTAGTGTTCTTATATGGGTTAGGAGGAATGTTATTTTGGACAATATTAATTTTTTTATAATGTGGTATTAAAAAATACATACAACCGTAAATTTTCTCTTCTACCACATGTCCCTATTTTTAAGGCGGTACGAAGTTCGCTGGGTCTAGTATTATGATAAGATGATAAGAGTGGTAGGCCATAGCGGATTTTCCGCTTGAATTGGAGCGCTCTTCTGGAGAATTAATCTCCACCTTACAGAAGATTACACTAAAATAACACTACCTTTTTTGGTATCTGTTTCTGTCGTTCAGTAAGGTATCAGGACTCCACGGGGTAGGGGAATGGGTCAGGGTAGCCAACGGCGCCAATGTTGGGGGGCTCAACTGTTCAGTTAAAGTACTGGTTAGGTAAAAAATGGATTGCACCATTTGACGATACTCGAAATGAGGTAATAATTTGACAGTAACAATAACTCCGAGGAGCTCGATAGCGCATTCTATCATACACGTATCTAATTTATGTATGATAGTATTGAATGTGATATAGATGATATATTGTTTCTAAATAATTTTGCGAGTATGTGTTTCTGTTTTTCGGCTTTTTTTTTCTCTTATATTGTTATGCCGATAGTCAGTTGTCAAGAGAACTATAGGTGTCAATTGAAAATCAGCGTCAGGTCCCACAAACCTGACAACATGCTGAATTGACAACCTGTTTTGGCGCAGCCGCGAGATAGCAACAGTATAAATCATAGTTGTAACGACAGTTATTATTAGTTATTAGTGTGTGTTACTTTTTTGTGTTGTTTGTTTACGATAATTTTTCTTTTTCTTGTATTTTTTGTTCTCAAAATCTTGTATCTGCTGTCTCGTTGTTTGTGTCAAAATAAATGTATTTTCTTTCTTTCTTTCTTTCATTCGGCTACGATCGTTGAAGTTAAGAAACTTCGCAGTCGGTCGGTCATTGTGAAGGCACGTTAAGCCGTTGGTCCCGGCTGCTTCTGCAGTCGTTAGCACACACCAATCCGCAATGGGCCCGCGTGGTGGGTCATGGCCCAATCTCCCGATTCCATCCATAGGGAAGGCCTGTGCTCCAGCAGTGGGGACATTAATAGGCTGATGATGATGATGATGATGAATAACACTCCAAGCGAACCTACAATGCAAAGAGATGGCGCTGCCTTGCAGCTTAAGGCTAGGAAAATTTCGACGCGGCTAATAGGGCCGTGGTAGCAAAATGGTCAGTGCATTCGCCCGGATAGCGAAGGATGCGGGTTCGAGTCCCGTCCGCTGCCTGGTCCGCGTGGATTTTTTTTTCTAGTAAACTTTTCTTTAGATTTCAACATCTAGCAGTTAAATGCTTAAAAAAAAAAAAGCATGAGCACTACAATTTACATTATATCACATCTTTTATCGCGTCTAACTGTCAAACTCCATAATAATTTGACAATTGAGCGTGATAAAAACGTGTTATATATCATATCACGGTGCTCATGCTAGGGGGGCAAATGTGCGTTTCACACGTGTTATGAGTTTACGTCCGATAACTAGTTTCAGGAATCGGGAAGTGTTGCTGAGTGGATCGCAATTATTCGCGGCAATCAGTGTGCGTCTCGTT
The DNA here is from genome assembly GCA_902850365.2 of Chilo suppressalis. Taxonomy (NCBI): domain Eukaryota; kingdom Metazoa; phylum Arthropoda; class Insecta; order Lepidoptera; family Crambidae; genus Chilo; species Chilo suppressalis. Next base: position 3,341,732 of record OU963919.1, read on the forward strand.
TTGTTCTCTATTCCCGGAAGCCGATGTCATTTTTTTTTACGAGTAGGTAGGTTGACATTAGACTTGCAACGAATAGTATATTCGGCAGTATACCAAATACCGAATATTTGGCGAGGCCCCTGACCGAATAGCCGAATATTAGGCAGAAGTATTCGGCTGGATTTTAGCGCCAAAAACTTGTACAGACGTGATTGTTTCGCGCTCCTTTGTTTTGTTCTAATTTGCCGTCCTCAAGTTAAAATGCGGCTAAATGACAAAACCAACTTTTGAGATATGGCCTAAAACGGCGCGTAAACTTTAAATTATTGCTATTATGTAACCAGTCATCACATGACTGAATGAATTAAACACTGTTAACTTGTTTAATACAGAAAATGATTAAATTATGTACCTGTTTTATGTACCAATGACTACTTAATAAATGATTATAAAAGAAATGAGAACCTTACTCTTCTAAATTTTGATTACCACAATAATTCAAATACATAGAATCCTCCATTTTTCCAATTCAGAAGATGATTATGTACCTGTCTTATACGTAATCAATCGATTTAAATTTTTCATTTTACCAATTATTTCTCTATGACAAAATATATTATTTCAGTATTCGGTATTCGGCCGAATAATATGTAGATATTCAGCTGAATATAATAAAAGCAGCCAAATAGGCCGAATACCGAATAGTAACCGAATATTCGTTGCAAGTCTAGTTGACATATTAGCTGGCAAAGGTCTTTACCTTTTAAAAAAAAAATTTTAGGGCTGTTCGATGATTGGTTATATACAAACAAAAATGAAAACACACACACTTGTATACAATGTCTTTTATTCAATATAAAAAGACCATTACTGATTGTTTACTAAACATTTATAAATTGTATTTTGTAACTTTTTTTAGTTATACCATCGATTTGCAAGTAGAATAGATATTGGTACCAATTCTGGCATGATTCTCTTAACTTAAAACTAAATTTAACATCAGTCTCTCCTTTCCATTCTGTATAGAGAATGACAAAGATATACTGCTGTCAAATTTAAGTTTAGGTTTAGAGAATCATGCCAGAATCGACACCATTGCAAACTTATCATGTTTTATAAAAATTTAATATCTGTGTTGTGATATATTTTTAGTGGATAACGGTGTTGGTTGTGTAATGACATCAATATATTTAATAGTGTTCCTACATTACGTACAATATTGCACAATTGTTAGTTATCCTAAATAAATAAAAAGAAAAAAATAATTAAAATAAATGCACACAACCCGCCCTTGTTTGGAAGGGGGTTTTCTAAACTTTTATGTAATAACTATAAAATGAAAATTCGTAATTGGCATCAAGATGAACTTTATTGTAAAACCTTTATTATATCAGGAAATAGCTGTGGATTTTGGTCTTGAATTAAATAAATAAAATAAAAATAACATGCAATCACACTTTCCAAATTTCGATCTTTGAAAATGATTAAATTATTAACATTTGTCAGATAGCATAAACCTAGTTACTGACTGCTTCATCATTATTAGTTAATGTAACACTGGGGGTCAATCACCTAACGGGATTGCTATGGCTATAGCTATCGCTTAAGATCGCATGTTGTCATTTCTGACCACCTAAGGTTTTCTAACGCCTGCGCTCTTTTTTTTAATTTGCTTTGGTAATAACAATATTAAAAAATATGAGCGTTAGGTATTCGAAAACCTTCGGCGGTCAGAAATGACAAAATGAAATCGTAAGCGATAATGATAGCCATAGCAATCCCGTTAGGCAATTGGCCCCTGGTGTCGAGTCTGGCATGATTTTCTAAACTTAAAACTAAATGTAACATCAGTCTCTTTCATTCTGTATGGCAAATGACAAGGATACACTGTTGTTAAGTCTAGGTTTAAACAATCATGTCAGAATCGGCAACATTTTGTCGTGTTTCCTCATCATCATCATCATCAGCCTATTAATGTCCCCACTGCTGGGGCACAGGCCTACAGATGGAATAGGGAGATTGGGCCATGACCCACCACGCGGGCTCAGTGCGGATTGGTGGGTGCTAACGACTGCAGATGCAGCCGGGACCAACGGCTTAACGTGCCTTCCGAAGCACGGAGGAGTTCGAGATAGTAAATTTTTGGTCACCCATCTAATGACCGACCACTACGAAAGTTGCTTAACTTCAACGATCGCATCCGAACACGCTAACCACTTGCGCCATCGAGCTCCTTGTCGTGTTTACTATAACATTATTAAATGAAGGGCTAATTTCTAGAAGTCCCTTAGGTCCAACAAAACCTAAAAAATAATTAGCGATAAATCATCCAAACTATTAGAAATTTTAATAAAAAACTGACAATTGTAATGGTGTCAATTGACAATTCTGGCATGACGATTCTCTACTCGTAAACTTAAAACTTAATTTTACATATGTCTTTCCTTTCCTCCTTTTCGCCCGGATAACAAAGGGTGTGGGTTCGAGTCCCGTCTGCTGCCTGGCCCGCTAGTAAGATTTCCTTTAGATTAAACATCTAGCAATAAAATGCTTAAAAAAAACTATAAGTCTCTCCTTTTCATTCTGTATAAAGAATGACAAGGATACACTGGTTTCGATTCTGGCATGATTCTCTAAACTTAAAACTAAATTTATCATCAGTCTCTCCTTTTCATTTTGTATAGAGAATGACAGGGATGCACTGTTGTCAAATTTAAGTTTAACTTTAGAGAATCATGCCAGAATCGACATCACTGTTGTCTTAAGTTTAGGTTTAGAGAATCACGCCAGAATCGACACCACTACACACACATGGGCATTATTAATGTTTGTTTTGTGGAAAACATTGTTATTCTCTTCATAAACGTTAAGTTATAAACGGATTTAGAAATTTTTATTCAGTTATATTATGAAGAACTAATGTTTTTCTTGTATTATATTTCTACTAGCAAACCAGTGAATCAAATGATCATCAAAACCTGATTTAAAAAAAAATGTATTTAATTAATTGAGAACTTCGGAGATTTTGTGTGGTTTCGTTTGAAATTCGTGATTTCTCGAAAACCGGAAGTGCTACGTTACTCAAATCCGATTTGTAGTCTTATCAGACTATTTTTAACTTATAACTAAATATTCTCTTTATCTATCTCTTACGGTTTGGCCGCTGAAACAGCACCACAAACGGACGGACTTGTCTAATAGATAAGAGATTATGGACTTATACACTGTTTATAACACAGGAATTGGTCTTATGGAATAAGCAATAATTAAACGTGTACCTATTTATTATTGTCTTAAAATTGGAGAAAATCTCCCTTCAGAGTTTAAACGGAGATTTTATATGAGGGAAACGTCCTTTAAGACCCTGGTTGGGCTCCAATTAAGTCTTAAATCAGTAAATAGTTCCAATTCTTATATTTGCATACTTACGTTCGAACTTAGACGCACTTATATAGCAGTGCTTAATTGAACATTACTCTTTGATATTGATAGAGGTATTAATTCGGGGCTTTTTCAAAAAATATACTTCACAATATGCCAAACTCTAAAACTAATACATTGAACGCGTTATCCATAGAAGATTGATTTTTTCATAGCTTCAAGGGAATATACTTAGGTCTTCGGAGATCGATTTAAAATTGACAAAGTTTCATACAAACTTTCATTCCCTATTTTATCCCCTTGGGGGTAAAATCGATCAAAATCCTTTCTTAGCGGATGCCTACGTCATAACATCTACCTGCATGCCAAATTTCAGCCCGATCCGTCCAGTGGTTTGGGCTGTGCGTTGATAGATCACTATGTCAGTCAGTCAGTCGCCTTTGAGTTTTATATAAATAGATATTGTGGGTTAACTACAATGCGAAGAAATGGCGCTGCCTTGCAGCTTAGGAAAGACTAGAAAAAATTCGACACGGCTATCAGGGTCGCGGTAGCATAATGGTCAGTGCATTCGCCCGGATAGCGAAGGGTGCGGGTTCGAGTCCCGTCTGCTGCCTGATCAGCGTGGAGTTTTTTCTAGTATAAAATATTTTCTTTTGATCTTATAAGGGTTCCGTTTTTCCTTTTGAGGTAAGCGGAACTCTAAAACCGGAAACGGATATGTCTCATCGCTTGTTTATGGTTGCAGCAGTAATCTGGCTGACTTTAGTGAATCGAGTTGTTTTCGTACATCTGAATAAGTAGTTCCGTGAAGTAGAACGCGAGCCACCTCCAATAGTTTTGTTTACGTGAAACTTTGCGACTACCTATTGCGTAACGGGCGTTCAAATCGACAATAACAAGATATTATTTTTCGCTCACATATTATATTGCTATGAATTTGCCAGATACGCATTAGTTTTTGTCATAAGTTTAAGATTTCACTTATTATCAGGGCCGTCTTTAAACTATTGGAGGCCCTGGGCATATTAGGATATTGGGGCCCCCATGATTTTGGTGTGGATTATGCCTTGAAATGGAGCGAGTGATACTGATGAGTGTACTACTGATGATTTTTCTTTAAAATGTGTATGTTCTTAGTATACCTTTATATGTATGTTTAAATTAATCTAAGTATGCTGAAGTCGGAAAGCCTAATTTTTGGGCGAGACTAGAATAGCTTCGCTTATGTAAAAGCTAGTAAGTTGGTATTGTTGTCAGTAATTTAGGTTCGATTTCATCGAATCATATAATTTTTTTGGTAATAAATATTGGTTATCGTTTGGTGATCTGACAGGAACTAGGGACTTTGTATTTGATCTGAGGGGGGCCCCTATCGGTCGCGGGGCCCTGGGCACTTGCCCAAAGTGCCCACTGTGAAAGAGGGGTCTGGTTATTATTTTATACTTATGCACCCTGACTTGTATAACAAATATTGATATGGTTTTATGAAAACACAATCAATGCAGTTGAAACTTTTAAAATTATCAATATAAAAAGTCCTTTAAAATCTATATTTTTTTTAAGCATTTGACTAGGAGCTTGATGGCGCTGGTGGTCAGCGCGTTCGGCTGCATTGAAGTTAAGCAACTTTCGCTGTGGTCGGTCATTGGATGGGTGACCAAAAATCTTCTATCTCGATTTCCTCCGTGCTTCGGAAGGCACGTTAAGCCGTTGGTCCCGGCTGCATCTGCAGTCGTTAGCAGCTGTCAATCTGCACTGGGCTCGCGTGGTGGGTCATGGCCCAATCTCCCTATTCGATCTATAGGGAAGGCCTGTGCCCTAGCAGTGGGGACATTAATAGGCTGATGATGATGATGATGAAGCATTTGACTCTCAGATTAAAGAACAAAGGAGCGCAAGGTACACGCAATGCGTGCCATAAAGCAAACACGATTTCAAAAGTAAAAGCTTTTTTAGTCTTTTTGAACAGTTTTAACAATTTATGAATAAGGTGGCACAGTTTCAATGAAAACTTAATATTCACGGGACGTATTCACAACACGATGCGTTGTGGTGTACTGACGCGAATAGATCAGGGCTTGTTTACCGGTTAATTTTCAAACCTAAATCAGTTTCAAGTACATTAGGAGCGTTTTATTTAGGTTTGGCTCTACCTTAACCTTAAAAAAACCGGTTTTCCTAAAAAGCGAAATCAAAAAGCGGGTTTTGTTTCGCTCTTACTGACGGCTGAAATAAATAGGTACACAACTACAAAATTAATAACTTGACTCACTAGACGCTAGCAAACGTGTCAATAAATGCATCAATCTCTGAGCATTAACAAGTTGTGACATGATTAGTTAAAAAAAAAACAAACTTCAGGCAATGCCGACGCCTGCACGTGTCGCTCTGGATTAAATATATTATTTAATCCAGATTAATTCATACTAGAACCGGTATTAACCTTTATTTACCGGTATTTTTGAAACCTGTTTCAAGTCCAGCCCCTCTAGCATGACCACCGAAACGGGATATGATAAAGCTTTTTATCGAGTCTCAACTGTCAAACTCCACTGTAGTCCGACAGTTAATGACGATATATCGCTTTATCATATCCCGTTTCGGTGGTCATGCTAGAGGGGCTGGAATATAAGCTTTTGACTTCGTATTAGCTATGGCGTCACCCATTGCGTGTTCCGTGCACTCCATCTTCCTTTTGTTCTGTAATCTGTTGACTGCGAAATATTAAAAAAAAAGCCCCAAAGTAAGCACTATAAGGCTTGTGTTATGGGATACTAGGATAACAGATAGAATACATATACTGAGCATATATAAGTATCTATATTTTTAGTGAAACACATATTAAACATTCATAACTGGAGTACAAATGCTCGTATTCATCACACAAACAACTGGGAACACCGGGATTTGGATTTGCTATGTAATAAAAGTTTCACTTTAGCATACAACAATAGCCGTAGATGTTATTGATTAGTTAATTTTATTAACAATTTATATATATATTAATTTATTGGTTAACCAACATTTCAGTACATTATTTTAATTCAAAAGTCTCATGTCTTAGTTTTATACTAAATGCATCAAGCAGGGAATACATCATTTTATTGCAATTCCTTTCAACGATTTTCATTACCCGTAAAACGAAACGCAGAACTTTTTTTTTTACAATATTTAACAAACCCTAGAATTAGGTTACATCGAATTTTCGTTTCCTCGAATATTTATTATCTTCAAATACAGTTCATCGTTATTTCTTTTCATGTTTTATACATTTTATTGAAATAATACAGTACATATATGTAATAAATGAATTTTCAAAAATAATCGTGACGTCAACAAATGTTATTTAATGCAACTAAATTTCTAATACTGTTGAGTGAGTCAAAGTGAACATCGATTATTTCACGGTACCTACCTACTTAATTAAAAGTTTGCAAAGTCGCGGCACTGGCAAATTTGCACCGAACACAGTCCTACGGACTTATAGGTATACATAGTTCCTAACTTATAGATACATAGTTCCAAACTATATTTATAGGGTGTTGGTCCAACGGTAATACGGATCACGAACCGCATTTTACCAGATTTTAGGACTATCAATTCAACACAACACAGAAATCCACCACGCTGTTTGTAGGTTGTAAGTTGTAGGTAAGTTTCGTGTTATATTGGTCCGATTCTATCACTTATGCAAAGGAGCCCTGATTCTTTTATGAGGGTACAGGGCATTTGTACTCATATATCGAGGCGTTGTAGCAGTATCGTATACCTATATGAAGAAATACGGATATAGTTTTATTAAGAAAACTTCTCGTGTGGAAATTCTTACAATATCTACGATCACTCGTATTACGAGCGCTTTAAATAGCTCAATTAGAAATGTAAACAAGTGCGAATCGAACTCGCAAACGTAGAATACATTTTTTTTCTATATTCGCACGGTTTGTGCATTTAGCCAATGTCAAGTGTAAAATGTTTACATATTCTATAGCACTCGTGGTCAAAATATTAGTCAAGTCAAAGTAAGTGGCAGTCAAGTCAATCCCCCTTTCCCTATGTTTCAGTAAATGTGTGGGGATTTACTGGAACCTCCCCGTGGACTTCTTGAGTGAACGTCGAAGGACACTTTCCGCTATTTTGTTTCACTTGCCAACACTTGTGCATGTTTCCGAACACTTAGTGGTTAATAATCCACCATTATAAGACACGAACATCCGCCACAACACAATTTTTAACAAGAAAAACAAAACTACTAAAGTGACGCTTCCCGATCCCGCCAAAAAGTCGTAGAATACGTTCCATATTTAAAACAAGATCTATTTTTTTTACTTTATTTTTTAATATTTGTTGATACAGGCTCATTTTAGATAGAGCCTTATGTTTATGTTCCTTAAGTTTATGGGTCAGTGTAGGTAGGCAAGGTGTGAAAATACTCTGCTTTCGCAAGTGTCTGTAGGCTATGATGGCCCTGTATCACTAAGCGGGTTCTAATAATGGATTGCCGCCATTTTTGACGGGCTTCAAAAAGGAGAAGGCCGTCAATTCATCGTTATATTTGTTTTCATACAAAACATATAGCCTACGGCTTAATCATTAATATTTTATAAGGCATAAAATGCTGTGTGAATAAATAAAATATATATGACTTTAATTTATACTCACTTGAGGAAAACGCGCCAAAAACTTCGCTCTCCATAAAGCTGCGATGTTTTTTTTTAAGTCTAGATATTTCTTTTTTTTCTTCAAAGGAGTTTGAAGTGCTGCTGTCAGGTCAGCATTAACGATCTCTTCCGTGGAGAGCACTTGAAGTCAGAGTGTATGGGGCTATGATGCTACTCAAAGTTACTCTTGACAGCTCTTGTGTTAAAGAGATGGATGTTTAGGTGGAAATGCTTGCAGGAACATAGCTCGATGTAATGTTTGAACATAGGTATTATACAGGGTTACAGGGTAAGTCGTACTGAATATTGAAGGAGGTTATTATTCAGGTCATTACTAATGGTTTTGGTCCTATGACATGGTGTCCGAAACTTTACAGTTAAGGAGATAATTAGATTTTTAAGTTTTTTTGAAAATAATCCTTATTTTTTTGACTTTTCATCGATTTTTTTGGGATTAGAGCTCCTAGGGTCCGTTTTTTAATTTATTTAGTTAGAAGACACGTCATCAATTAATCAAATTGATTAATAAAAAACTGAACCTGCTAAAAAATGGCAAAAAGCTGCCTAAGAACAGTTAGAGTGAAAAAAAACTAAGTATTTCTAACTTTGAAGAGATTTTTAAAAATAAAATTATGTCTGAAACTTATTCTGCAAATAATTTAACAAACTTCTTCGTCTCTTAACCTTTTTAAAAAAGTATAACAATAGCTATTAAATAGCCAAGAACTTGACCAAATGATAGTCTTAGAAGCCTAAGCCAAATGTCTAAAATTTATAAATTAAACAAAATGATGCATGTTTTAAGAATTTTTATAATTCATTTACAACATGGCCGCCTCTATTTCTAACACACATTCTCAATCTTTTCCTTAAATTACTTTTAACGACTGAAGTTCGCAGGTTTCGCCTCATTTCGTCAGCCGCATCAATTATCTTTTGTTTGAGAACATCGATATTCTAATCAGCGTCATTTGGTCGTACACCAGGCTTTTCAAATGACCCCACACAAAATCCATTGGCGTTAAATAGGGTGCCCTTGCCGGCCTTGCTATGGGGTCTATTTGAATATAAGGATTAAAATATTTTGTAGAATATGATAATATGGTATAATTATATTAAATAATTTAATCCTTATATTGAAAGAGATCTTTATATTCAGAGAGAGAGGAGCTCGACGGCGCCAGTGGTTAGCGCGTTCGGCTGCGGTCGTTGAAGTTGAGCAACTTTCGCAGTGGTCGGTCATTGGATGGGTGATCAAAAATTTACTATCTCGAGCTCCTCCGTGCTTCGGGACGCACCCACCAACCCGCACTGGGCCCGCGTGGTGGGTCATGGCCCAATCTCCCTAATCCATCCATAGGGAAGGCCTGTGCCCCAGCAGTGGGGACATCAATAGGAATATGATATCCCCACTGCTGGGGCGATCGCGATCGACCGTTTGTGCACCCCAAATCTACAGTGTGACCACTTTCATACAAAATATTGATTTTTATTATTTTTACTGAAAAAGATAAAAAGCAGTCATTACCGCTGTGAAAAATAAACATTTAATTCTCAATAACTGGTTATTTAACCTTTTGCCTTTTTTGTTAGAAAAGATCAAAACGTCGCAACAAATCATCATCTTATCTGTATTTTAAAAAGATTGAGAAAAAAACTTGAAAATATCAGAAATAAATTTGATAATTATTCTACCATTCGCCTCCATCATTCGCCAACGCGCAACGAGTGGTCGAGACCGCTCGTTGACTTCGAGCGAATTAAAAAATGCGGAATTAACTATGTCGAATGAAAATTAGTATAAATCGAGCGTTTGACGCAAGGCGAGAGATTCAAAAATAAAGCTCCTGGTGGCCATTCGCAGGATTGCTTTGGAAAACGCTATCGCTTACGATTTCATTTTGTTATTTCTGACCGCCGAAGGTTTTCAAATACCTCACGCTCATTTTCTTTGATATTGTTATTATCAATGCAAAAGAAAAAAAAAGAGCGCGAGGCATTTGAACACCTCAGGAGGCTAGAAATAACAAAATGAAATCTTAAGCGATAGCAATTTCCTAAGCAATCACGTTAGGCGAATGGCCCTCTGGTCTCCACGGGATAGGGTATTGGGTCAGTGTAGTCAAAAGCGTGAGTGATATTTTTTGTATCGCAACCGTTTTTAAGCTATGTTGACTGCTTGCCATCAGGCGGGCATTAAGCTTGTTTGGCGTCCTTTAACATAAAAAAAATCAAAATAAAAGTACTGCAAACTCAATCGAATTTTTACAATGTTATATTGACAGAAGCTGAAATTAGACAGTTAACGGCAATATAAATAAGTATGTACGTACCTTATATTTTTATTTTTTAAGCATTTAACTGCTAGATGTTTAAATCTAAAGAAAATGCTTCCAAGTTCTCGTGGAACTTTTTCTAATAAAGAAATCTTTAGATGTACGGTGCTTTTCAATAGCTTGTGAATCTCACATGTCCCACGAGGCAAGTAAGTGCAGTTCAGCCATACTGAAATGTCAACAGAACACATCCCTCGGGAAACGTTATGTAATGTCGACATTCGGGAAGCGATAAAACTGAATGCTCGTGTGTTATTTGGTAACGTTTAGAGCTATCCAGTCTTGTTATCGTGTGTGAGTTTGAAAATGGCAGGCGATTTATATATTATACGGCAACTACAAATCCCACGTTGGGCGCCAGGTTAAAAAAGTTGTATATATCTATCGGCTGCGAATGTTGCAACTTAAGTAGTTTTCCCAGTAGTCGGTTATTGGATGGGTGACTAGAAATTTACTATCTCGGGCTTCTCCGTGCTATGGAAGCAGGTTTAGCCGTTGGCACCGGATGCATCTGGAGTCGTTAGCAACCACCAATCCACACTGGGCCCGCGTGGTGGGACATGGCTCAATCGGACGATCACATTCATAGGAAGGGAGGGCATTTGCCCGCAGTGGGAATATCAATATTTCTCTTTCTTGCTTATTTATTTACCGTCGTATTTTTCTCCGCTTAACCCGATGGTTGACTGGTGGAGAATGCCTTATGGTATTAAGTCCGCCATTTGTTGGATGACAATAAAGAGTAAATAAATACTCATATTTATTGACCTCAGTCAATGGCGTGTTCGGCTGCGAATTTTGAAGTTAAGCAACTTTCGCAGTGGTCGGTTATTGGATGGGTGACCAAAAATTAACTATCTTGATCTCCTCCGTGCTTCGGAAGGCACTTCTGCAGTCATAAGCATTCACCAATCCGTACTGCGCCCGCGTGGTGGGTCAATCTCCCTATTCCATCCATAGGGAAGGTCAGTGCCCCAGCAGTGGGGACATAAATAAGATGCGAGGCAATGATGGAAATAAAATAGTCATCCATCTGTTTAGGATAAACACAAAACACCACGTTGGGCGCCAGCTTAAAATGACTCTTATAAGTAGGAATTAAAGCATGTTTTATTGCTATGCAACATCTGTTTCATATTCCCTTTACGACTTATATAGTGGCGAATTAAAGCTCACAGTATCAATTACGTTTATTCGTGATAGTTCTGGTAAAGTCAGGTTGGTAATTTAGTGGCTATTATGTATTCCATGGAGTTGGTGAAATTGTATTTTGTACATTTCTATCTTGAATATTGACAGTTCCATTTTCTTTTAATCAATACCTTCAGGGGACCTACCGCCTATCAGTCTAGCTATTGCTATCGCATCTGAATCATTTCTGAACGCTGAAGGTTTTCAAATACCTCGTTATTTTTTAAAAATATAGTTATTATTACCAACGTAAAAGAAAATAAAGAGCGCGAGGCATACGAAAAACGTCGGTGGTCATAAATAACAAAATAAAATCTAAAACGATAGCTATAGGCCATAGCAATACCGATAGGCGGTAGGTCCCCTCGTAGTGAGCATTTATGTCATCAAAGGTGTCATCGTTCTAAAAACCACGGTTCTCAACTTTTTGGTTTTGCCCCCAGATTTAGGGGCTAGAAGTGTTAAAACGGACTTTTTAGGGGGGGGATTTTTGGGGGTTCTTTTAAGGGCTTTATCAAAACTTGCAATTAAATCGAAAAACAAAGCGTGTTATTTCTTTTAGTTTTGTGCGTAGAATGCAACGCACCACGATATGAAACGACTGAACTGACTGTGTGGCGGGTTGTTTCCTAAGGCTGTATGGACTAAAGTTAAAAAAAAGCTAAATAAGATATTATAACAGCCTGTCAGCTCATTTTCGTTTGATTGTCCTTTCGGAAACTGTATTTATTCAATAAAATAATTTACTGTAACTAAATATGTAAGTAACGTTTTAATTTATGAGCAACGAAACAATTTTGGTTATAAGTAGGTACTTAAAAAATATATATATTTAGGGGATTTTAGGGGAATTTAAAAAATACTTAGGGGTAAATTTTGGTAAGGGTTGGTAACACTGCTAAAAACCAGCGTTTCTGCTAGTGTATTGATTGATATGGTATTGAACGATCAGTCAGTCAGTTGTTACATATTCCTATTTTATTATATTTCCTTCTCAACTTTCTATATAAATCGATTCAATAGTTTCAACAACCAAAGGAAAGTATTGTAAGCCTAAGAGTCTTTACTAACACTATCAATAGATGATCATTATTATATTACTTGTAATAAGATGCTAGTATGATTATTTTGATTGCGAATACTACTATTAAATTGTATGATTAAAAGTAAATAATCGTATTTTATAAGTAAATGTCCTTAGAATTATATTCTTAAATAATCATTAATTTTATTGTTATTAAATTATAATAATAATAATACACAGCGATAACGTAACATTAACATTACTCTTAATAAGACAGTCAGTTGATCTAAGCAGTAGTTTAATGTTTGTAAGCGGTTCAACGAACTCGGCTTCACCGCGGAATGGAGAAGGTTATGCAATTTATGAGCATTATATGAAGTATTAATATTTGTTATTTATTGGTTTTCACGCACATCACCCGTTAATTAGAAAAGTTTCAGCGGTTTTTAATACACTGATTTTATTTATCTTCCGACGTTTCGCAAATGACTACCGACTCTTTGCAGGAATGCGTCGTCGGATTTTTTTATTCACTTTTGTCGACCTACCTTGGAAAGACTTTTATTCAGCGTTTGGATATTTCATTGGGAAGATTTTTTGAAAAACTTTATTGTGTATTTATTACTTTATTGTATTTGTTTCTTAGGTTTTCACGCACATCACTCATTAAATAAAACTAGTTTTTACGGGTTAATGCACGAAACTTTATTTCGCTATATAAAAGTTTTATTCTGACGACGAAGCCTGTAAAGGCTACGAAACGTCAATAAATAAATAAAGTTTCGTGCATTAACCCGTAAAAACTAGTTTTATTACTTTATTGGCTAATTTAATTAATAAAGTACTTTATTTAATTGTTTTTTTTTATAATTTTGAGTTTATTTATTTCACCCTAACTGCCGTAAACTACCACCGGTTCCGGAATCGGGAGACCTTTCCGAGAAGAACTGGCGAAACAAACTCAGAGAGGCTTTCTATCTCCTTCTTATGTTAAATCATGCACAAAAAACTAATAGTAATTGTTGGTCTTGCAGTGTGTGCTCGGGGTTGGCATTTTATCTGTCGTATAATGTTTATTTTTAAATTGGATGTATTGTTAAATACATCCAAGCGCACTTCCTTGTTTATACAAAGTACCTACCCAAGATAAAATTTAATCTCTAACCGTTTTCGGAAACTGGATTCACGCCAAGCCGATAATGTTGAGTTCGCATGTAAATTACAACAGTTTTGGCAAACTCGGCATCGAGTGTTATCTGCACTTTATCTGGTTGATAAATTTAATTTATCAACCGCTGCCCATATGAGTGGTTACTGATAGGTTAATGGTTACATTAGTTCAGGTACAAACAAACTATTATAAGATACCTAATTTGTAATTTATAAAATGATTCAGGCGTGATGCTGATTCTGCCTATTCCATCCATAGGAAAGGCCTGTGCCCCAGCAGTGGAGACATTAATAGGCTGATAATGATGATGATTCAGGCGTAATTAATAAAAAAAAAGTGCCGGCAGAAGTGAAAACTTGAATATTGGTATTTTGGAATGGTAAGGGAATAATTTTGTACGTTTTTTTATACTGATAATTAAAGAATTATCAGTATAAAAAAGTACACAATATTAATTATTTGCGCTATTACACAAACATGACAATTTATTATACTTACATTAAAAAAGTTTATATCTCAGAAAAATCAACTTACATGAATCACGTTTAAGCGCACTTTAGCGACATCTATTGTAAAGAAATCAACTTACATGAATCACATTTAAGCGCACCTAGTGACATCTATTGTAAAAAAAATGCATTTTCTTCGCAATAAAGCTGCCAACTGGACTTTAGATACAGACTTATTATTAAAATACGATAAAATAAAATATTACTATGATAAGTCCAATATATTGAAAGTCAACAACCTTTCCAATTTTATTGTGTGTCATGATGCGGTCAGCCCACGTGTTTAACCTGATGCGAGTTTAACATTTTTTACCCATACTAAAAAAGTGTACAACGCCGCTAAAGAAGTTTTCACTTCAAAAAACAGTGTTGCCAAACTAAAATAAATCTTCCGACTTGCATATTACCAACGGAAGAATAAGTTATGTCCGTGAAAACAAATAAATCGGAAGTTTATGTCAATTTTATGACTCTGTCCTCTACGGCGGGAGTTCTCAGCTTTATTATACCCCAGTGATTTGTAAGCAATAGAAAGCCATACTCAATATATGAAGGTTACTATAGTAACAAAGGAATCTATATTTATTTAGGGTTTAGTATAAATATCTAAAATTTGTTTTTAGAAAAAAAAGCGAGTGTGCTTATGACCACACGACTGAAGTGAAACTTCTTTAGCTCCAATGATCTGAAAATAATAAACTTAACCTGAAGATTTGTTGATAGAAAAAAAACCATCAATCCGCGCTGGGTCTGTTATCAACCACCCATCCGCGCTGGGTCCATTAATACCCACCAATCCGCGCTGGGTCCATTGTCACCCATCAATCCGCGCTGGGTCCATTGTCACCCACTAATCTGCACTTGCTCCGTTATCACCCACCCATCCGCGCTGGGTCGGTTATCACCCACCAATCCGCGCTGGGTCCATTATCATCCTCCAATCCGCACCGGGTCCATTATCACCCACCAAGCACTAGATTCATGTATATTCATGTATGCTTCAAAAATTTAATAAAACCTACTACAAAAGGAATAAGCCATTTGAACATTATGTTCTAAAAACAAATCAAATAGCGAGCGCTTTTGTGACTTTCTGTTACACACTTCCGTCCCATTTCACGAAATCACTCCCACAAATTGCAGGAAAGCGAGAGGAAAGATGTAACACATCAATAAGTGTTTAAAAAAATCAGAGCTAAGTATTGGTCAAGTAATAAACATTTGTTTTTATTTATTTTTAAGCATTTAACTGCTAGATGTTTAAATCTAAAGAAAAGTTTACTAGAAAAAAAAGCCACGCGGACCAGGCAGCGGACGGGACTTGAACCCGCACCCTTCTCAATCCGGGCGAATGCACTGACCATTATGGTACCACGGCCCTATTGGCCGCGTCGAAATTTTCCTAGCTAGTAAACTTCTAGTAAACTTTTCTTTAGATCTTTTCTAAACATCTAGCAGTTAAATGCTTAAAAATAAATAAAAACAACTATAATTGCTATTTCTTCTTTCAAATGTTTAATACTTGAAAAAGTATTCATTTGACATTGTGGGTTACCTACAATGCGAAGAGATGGCGCTGCCTTGCAGCTTAAGGCTAGGAAAATTTTGACGCGGCCAATAGGGCCGTGGTAGCATAATGGTCAGTGCATTCGCCCGGATTGCGAAGGGTGTGGGTTCGAGTCCCGTCCGCTACCAGGTCCGCGTGGATTTTTATTTCTAGTAAACTTTTCTTTAGATTTAAACATCTAGCAGTTAAATACTTAAAAATTAATAAAAACAAATGTTTATTACTTGACCAATACTTAGCTCTGATTTTTTTAAACACTTATTGATGCAATTTGTGGGAGTGATTTCCTGAAATGGGACGGAAGTGTGTAACAAGAAGTCGCGAAAGCGCTCGCTATTTGATTTGATTTTAGAATATAATGTTTAAATGGCATTCCTTTTGTAGTAGGTTTTTATAAATTTTTGAAGTATACATGAAGATACATGAATCTAGTGCTTGGTGGGTGATAACGGACCCAGCGCGTATTTGTGGGTGATAACGGACCTAGCGCGGATTGGTAGATTGTTGCGTGATAACAGACCCAGCGCGGATGGGTGGGTGATAACGGACCCAGTGCAGATTGGTGGGTGATAACCGACCCAGCGCGGATTGGTGGGTGACAATGGACCCAGTGCAGATCGGTGGGTGATAACCGACCCAGCGCGGATTGGTGGGTGACAATGGACCCAGTGCGGATTGGTGGGTAACAATGGACCCAGTGCGAAATGGTGGGTGATAACGGACCAAGGCCGGATTGGAGGGTGCTAACAGACCCAGCGCGGATTGGTGGTTTTTTTTTCTATCAACAAATCTTCAGGTTAAGTTTGATCCCGTTCGAATCCCGCTGCCTGGTCCGCGTGGATTTTTTTTTGAAGTTATACTTCTTTAGCCGCGTTATGAAAAAAATATGAGAGTGAAATTATAAGATGCGCGCGCATCACTGTAACACAAAAGTAACATAATGAAGTTAGCCGCGGGCGCGTTATGAAAAAAACATATGAGTGAAATTTCGAGATGCGCGCGCATCACTGTAACACAATAGTAACACCATGAAGTTGGCCGCGGGCGCGTTATGAATGTTAGTGTCTAATAATTATTAGACATCTGTTCGAAAGGTACTTTGAACGATCCACGGAGCTCCATAAGATGATCGCGTTGTCAAAAAGAAAGTTGGCACGCTCGTCGCCTCTGATCACTGTTTTCATATTTATAATATTTATCCACATGTTTCTAGTTTCTATATAGACACAACGTGTTTTAGTTACTTACAAGTGCTAATTACATATGGACTAATAACTTAAATTCAGTAGTGATTTAAATTGAATATTTTGATTATTTATTAAATTTTTCAAATTAAAACTGAACTTTATTGACTGCGTTGACTATCCTTTACCAATCCTTTTATTATCTTATTGTAATTAATTATCTGCATGCAATTAAAAACTATTTTTTAATAATTCCAAAAAGAAGTATAACTTCTCACGCGCGTACTTAAGTACACGCACCCATATTTTTTTTTTCTCATAAACATTTGCTTACACATTACTGAGGCGCCCCTGTGGTCGTAACCCTACACGCGTGCCTGTTGGTTTTGCCTTGCTTAATTAGGAGCTATCGAGATCAAATCAACATTGCTTTGTGTAAACCCGTGTGACATGATTTATAGGCTTTAAATGACTTTTATCCTGTTTTATTTCGGACATCCAAAAACCCATATAACTAGAACATTACAGATAGGGCAGTTCTAAAAAATAAATAAATACCATAACTTTAAGACCCGTATTATAGAAAGACTAGTGGCCCGCCCTCGTTTCGCTTCGGTGTAGAGCTGAAGTGTAGACTACAGTTTTTGTTCTCAGGCTTGTATTATACACAATGACATTCATCTATAATTCTTCTTATACCTGCATGCAAAGGCTCAGCCCGATCGATTTAAAATTGACAAAGTTTCATACAAACTTTCATTCCCTATTTTATCCCCTTGGGGGTAGAATTGATCAAAATCCTTTCTTAGCGGATGCCTACGTCATAACATCTACCTGCATGCCAAATTTCAGCCCGATCCGTCTAGTGGTTTGCTGTGCGTTGATAGATCACTATGTCAGTCAGTCACCTTTGAATTTTATAGATATGCATAACATACAATAAATATAATATATATCCATGCAAGCTATAGGGAAAAATCTTTTTTTTTTCCTTTTTTTGTGTGAAAATCTATATGCGGTTCGCAGAATACATCTACTTACTACGTTTCAACAGTATAGTTCTTATAGTTTCGGAAAAAGTGGCTGTGACATACGGACGGTCAGACAGACAGTCAGATAAACATGACGAATCCATAAGGGTTCCGGGGATCCCCCGCGGATTGAAGTATTATGTCACTATGGTTAGGATTCTGTGTTGTTCTATGATCGGACGATCGCACCACACTACTGCTGTCAGTACTTTAAAAGTTTTAAATTACTATGGTTGCTTTCCAATTACAGAGCATAATGCGACTCAGTGCCGCACAATGCCGAATTATGCTGATGCTTAATTGGAACGTGAATTAGTTTTCAAATGCACCAGCAGAGTGCGCTAAGTTCAGTGTTGAAAAAAAAAGTCAATGTTTGTACCTTCATCCATACTTATATTTATTTTTTAACAGTTTGAATGAACTTTGATTATTTAAAAAAAAAAACTATTTAATGAAACGAAAGCTTTAATAATTTTTCAACAATAAATAATATTACTACATATAAATAAAACATTTGCCAACTTAAAGAAAAAACATCAATGCCAACTTAAAGAAAAAACACTTGTTAATTTTCTGTCTCTAAGTTGGTACGACTGCACGCATCACACGAAAGCATCACTTTTGAGAGTGCTCAATTGTGCGAAGCGTTGCTGTAGTTGGAACACTCAACGTTTAGCATTATGCCGCATAATGCGCTATAATGCTGTAATTGGAAAGCAACCTATATGTATAGATATCGATCGTCGAGCATAGATAGGTAATTGCGTATTTCTGCATATCAACGGAACAATTCCCACGTTTTGAAGGACGTGATACGCGGTTAAAGTTAATGTAGGTATTATTATTGTTATTGATTTTTTTGTCAAATGTACAACGGGTTTTGTAGTCACTGCGACCTATAAGATCAATTGTGATTCGCCACCAAGTAAAAGTATCTCTTTTAGCCCGACAGCATCCAAGAAGCATAAAATGTTTGTAGCTTTTGGGAGGGCTTGAAACCGGTTTCGAAAATACCGGTAATAAAACGGTTAATATCATCATTATCATCATCATCAGCCTATTAATGTCACCACTGCTGGGGCACAGGCCTTCCCTATGGATGGAATAGGGAGATTGGGCCATGACCCACCACGTGGGCCCAGTGCGGATTGGCGGGTGCTAACGACTGCAGATGCAGCCGGGACCAACGGCTTAATGTGCCTTCCGAAGCACGGAGGAACTCGAGATAGAAGATTTTTGGTCACCCATCCAATGACCGACCACTGCGAAAGTTGCTTAACTTCAATGATCGCAGCCAAACGCGCTAACCACCTGCGCCATCGACCTCCTCCGAGGTTAATATCGGTTTTTAGTAAAGGTTTCGTTCGGAGCGCGTCCGAAATGAAAGCGGTACCGAAAACCTTAATAAACCGGTTTAATCCAGAGCAACACGTGCACGCGTCGGCATCGCTTGAAGTTTGTTTTGTTTGAACTAATCAAGTGCAGAGAGATTGGTGTATTTATTGACACGTTTGCTAGCGTCTAGTGAGTCAAGTTATTCATTTATTATCGATGCCGTCAGAAAGAGCGAAATGAAACCCTTTTAAAAACCGCTAAATTGATTCAAAACCTATTTGATTTCGCTCTTTAGGAAAACCGGTTTTTAAGGTTAAGGTAGAGCCAAACCTAAATAAAACGTTCCTAATGTACTTGACACTGATTTAGGTTTGAAAATTAACCGGTAAACAAGCCCTGGCTTTTGGAGGCTTGATTTCCTCTGGCCGTATTATATGTCATCCCAAATGAATACTACGTTTGTGGATGAACGGCCCACATTCACATAGAAGGTGTTTCGGTGTTTCACTATTCTGATTGGAGTATATTAGCAAACATCAGTGTCACTCAATTTCATATGAAATTGGCGTCTGTTGAGTTTGCTGTGTCCAGTTAAGTGTCGCCGCACACGGGCCACTGCCCACAACAAACGCAAAACGCCGCCACCGGCATATTTCTTGTAGTTTTCATACATTTTATATGGGCTCGCCGCACACGGTACGCCGGTGGCCGCCACACACTACAAATCGTCGTTGCTCGCTTCTTGTGGCCCGCACCGGCCACTTAATGCGTTGATGCAAAACGTCGCCACACGTCACTCGAGCGATTCCCAACCCCTCTCTCCCTTAGTGTCGCCGCACATGTGCCACCGACCACAACCGCAAAACGCCGTCACCGGCGTATTTCTTGTAGTAATCATACATTTTATATGGATACTCGCCACAAACGGTACGCCGCGCCGGTGGCCGTCACACGCTACAAATCGTCGTTGCTCTTTTCTTGTGGCCTGCACCGGCCACTTAATGCGCCGATACAAAACGCCGCCACACGTCACTCGCGCGATTCCCCACCCCTCTTTCCCTTACCTTAGTCGGCCGCTGTCGCGCGCTTCAGTCACTTTAGTAACCGCTTCTAGCTTCTCGTGGCGGCGTTTGTGGCTGTGGCGTGTAGGGATGCCCAGATCCGGCAAATTTAGGGATCTCTACTTCTTCGTTGCCGCCGGGCAAATCACAGAACACAGAATGAAGTTAGAAGGATGATGATAAACCGTTTGTACGGGAACCGATGTCGCCGGCAGGTCCCCACTACACTTTTGCCTCATAGATAATAGACAATCAAACGACGCGACATCGTTTTTAAACCAGTTAACTACCAATATATAAACTATTTGTGTGCCAAATTTTATCAGCTGTTTTTGAGTGATTAAGTGTCGCCGCATACGGGCCACTTACCACAACCGCAAAACGCCGCCATCGGCATATTTCTTGTAGTTTTCATACATTTTATATGGGCTCGCCGCACACGGTACGCCGGTGGCCGCCACACGCTACAAATCGTCGTTGCTCGCTTCTTGTGGCCCGCACCGGCCGCACTTAATGCGCCGATACAAAACGCCACCACACGTCACTCGCGCGATTCCTTACCTTAGTCGGCCGCTGTCGCGCGCTTCAGCCACTTTAGCAGCCGCTTCTAGCTTCTCATGGCGGCGTTTGTGGCTGTGGCGTGTGGCACGTGTGCGGCGACACTAAGTAACACACATACCTTGCTCAAGTAGGTCTGTGGACAGGGAGTAAAAGGAAAACAGAAATCGCCGAAATCTTACTAACTTTCCCGCCGCATTATGAAAACTTATGTCCAGAAGAATATGTATTAATTTGAAACTAATTTATGAATCAGAATCAGAATCAGAATTTTATTTGTGAAACGTAGGTTAGTATACACGGTATATAAAATTTTTGTTTGTATCACTACATTTCCACCTTAATTAAGGTATACAAATAGATATGGTCAAAGTAGATTATAAATTAATTATAAATTTGATAAGCCATAAAGTTGTCATACTAATAGTCAAAAAAATAGAAAAATAAGCAAAATGTCCAAAATAGCAATGAATACACATTTCTGAATTGGCAATTTTAATATGTCTAAATTTTATAATAGAGAACTGCTTTTATAAAAGACATGTCCGATTTAATTACAAGATTTGTCATTTAAAAATTCCTCAACTGTATAGTAGGCTTTTTCAACTAATAATGCTGACAGACGCTTTTTAAAAGTCTTTATCGGTAGTGATTTAAGACAACTCGGAACCTTGTTGAATATTCTGTGAGCCATCCCAAAGAAGCTACTACTAACATGTACGGTTTTAAATGAAGGAGCGCATATCCTATTCCAGTGACGATGATTTCTATCTGGGTTCCTTTCTGATGTATGTAGAGAAAAGTATGCATTAATATTGTTCGGGAGACTTTTTGTATACGGGACTTTCATTCCTTGTGTGCGTTACTCAATGCAGTAGTCAGTTATGATACCTAAACAGTAGGACAAGGCGTATCTAAACATTTCTAAACTTTTTTTAAATCAGTTTTTTTATATTTTTTTAATTTTATAGTCATAATTGTTATATCATTTACATTTATAATGGATAGTGACTTCATGAGTTATCTCATATTGAAGTCATTTTCAATTTGGCGACTGTATATAATACAGGGAGAAAAAAACAGCCCTTGCTGAGTTTCTTGCTGGTTCTTCTCAGTACAAGGTCTCCCACCGTAGATTTGCGAACCGATGGCGTAGCTTTTCGACATTCACAAGTGCTTGGAACAGCCTAAACTGAATAAACTATATTGTATTTTGAATTTTGTCAGCGTTCTATTTTAGCGGACAAAAAAGACCGCCGACGAAAGTCCCTCGTCTGCGCAGGCCAATATAGTTGCAAGGTACTCCTTTTCAATATCGTTACTTTCACAAAAATTACTCCGTAAAACACGTTTAAAAGTTAGCAAGATGCAAACAATCAGACCGAAAAACCACGCCAAGTGACACCTTGATCTACATCACATGAGTAAAACCTCCTCATGTGGTATACACACCACAGACAAACGTGTGTCGATCTTTAAGGAAACGATTCCAAAACAACAATGTGATGCATATGATCTGAAACAATTGCCCGGTATAAAATGTTTCATTTTGGAACTCGATCACCTTGTACGGGCGTAAAGGAACGACGCGAGTCGCGACGCGAGCGAATGTGTCAGTGAGATGCACTGATGCAGTACGCATAGACAGTGTTACCAACCCTTACCAAAAATTTACCCTAAATATAGAAATTTATATGTACCTACTTATATTATTACCTAAATTCTTTCGTTGCTCATGAATTAAAACGTTACATATTTATATAGTAAATTATTTTATTGAATAAATACATTTTCCGAATGGAAAATTAAACGAAAATGAGCTTACAGGCTGTTAAATCTTATTCAGCTATTCTGATTGGTGGAAGGCAAAGAACTTTAGTCCATACAGCCTTAGGAAACAACCTGCCACACAGTGAGTTCAGTCGTTTCATATCGTGGTGCGTTCCATTCTACGCACAAAACTGAAAGAAAATAAACGCTTTGTTTTTCGGTTTAATTGAAAGTTTTGTTAAAAGCCCCTAAAAGAACCCCCTAAAAATTCCAGCCCCTAAAAAAGTCCCTTTTTACACTTCTAGCACCTAAATCTGGGGGCAAAACCCCTAAGTTGGGAACCCTGGCACTGATGCAGTACGCATAGATTGTGTCTGAGTGAGTGTGGCTCCGAGAAACACGATGATTGCCGATCACTGCCGACAATTTTTGTATCGCAAAAGGAAGATAAACCTCAACTTAGTTTCAATTGAATGTATCAATTACAAAATATATAGTTTTAAACAGATACAAATCTCTGCGTAAAAGGCTCCTTAGTGTTATTCCATTTTAAATAACTCATTGATTAGGGATACAGTTTTGCCACGACTACAGACAATAAACTATATTCGTTTCCCGCGCAATACAATAACAAAATGGCCGAGCTAAAGTTCTTATTTCAAATTTCCCGCCTCGTATTTTGGAATGGCAGCCGGCCAGCTATCGCTCCCCTGTCGCTTCAGCATGGAGTTCGGAATGCCCACTGAATATCTGAGAACTCGTAAACAGGTTAAATGAGTTTGTGAAGCGGTAAAGCTTGAAATCGATGTAAAATTCTCGAATTTACACGTAATAAACGTTAGACACAGTGTTGCCAGGACCGATTTTTAACCCCCACTAAAAACCTGACGATGCCCCTCACCTCCCTCGGTCCACGGTCCCAACCAGCGTGGTTGAGACAACGGCACTGGATGAGGCCACGGGAACCCTAACGGAATCTTCCGCGACCTCACCTTATATTGGGACACCACCTTGGGACTTTATTGCTTATACAATAAAGTCCCAAGCAATATCCAAGAGTTAAACAATAAATAAATTCAAAAATAGTATATAAAAGCACTTATTAAAAAAGCTTATTACAAAATGGCTGATTATATTACAGACAAAAATGCTGGGGTTTGAACTGTTCCAATCATTCCAACAGGTTTTATATATTAAATAAATCATGATTGTATTGACGTTGTAACAACATAATGATTTGTAAGTGTTGTTACATTATACTTTTAATGTTGTGGAGTTGTTTTCGCTCGTTTTTCTCCGCAGCTAAAAAATATGTCCAATAACGAGTGGTAGGGAAAAAATTTGGACGATTCAAAAGTGTTGTACTATACTTCCCCCCGGAAGAGGGGAGTGTTGGGAATGCCCCGGAGGATCATGGGCATCCCCAGACCTGGCAACACTGATTAGTCATATCATATTAGAATCAGATTTCGCTATTTTGTTTATTGGCATTTGTTTTTCTATTTAGTCTGCGTGAAGAACAGACTGAGGATCATAGAGCCAAGTCATTACCGCTTTTTAAACTTACTTTATTAGCTCAGATTCGGGAATCAAAGCTTGTTAGCTTACAGCCAACGATATTAAATACCCTAGATACACCAACACCACAAAATCATGCCCGAAAACTGTCCACAAGGTACATTGGACGGTCCTCGGAACTCCGCAAGATGATCGCATAGTCTAAACAATATAAGACATTATTTAAACATTGAAAATCACCTTTAAAGCATACTGTATAAGGTCTTACTTAAAACGCACGCCTCGTAGAGTTATGACAGTCCGATATGTAAGCTCGTAAAATTTTACGACTCATTGCTATATGCAGAAGAATAAAGAACTTATGTCTTTATGATTTTATTTATTTTTTAAGCATTTAAGTGCTAGATGTTTAAATCTAAAGAAAACTTTACTAGAAAAAAATCCACGCGGACCAGGCAGCGGACGGGACTCGAACCCGCATCCTTCGCTATCCGGGCGAATGCACTTGTTATACATTTTAGTATTTACATTATTTTAGCACTGTTGTAAGTATTAACAATAGGCATTAGGTTAGAGCGTTGATATCTGCAATAGTTTAAAAAAAACTGTATTGCAGATGCCAGTGCCTTCCGACTTAGTAACAATACAACCTCGTGTGAACTATTTAATGTTTATCTTTAGCGAGAACGTTAATAAAAGAAAATGGTAAAAAACATAATAAAAAAAACAATAACGAGCTTGTTATCTTGAACGGTAACCATAGGCGTATATAGAGGGGGGCCGAGTGGGCCGTGCCCACCCCAGGACGGTCTTGGAACAGTGCAGGAGCAACGAATCCGGCGTGCCCGGCATAGCCTAGGTACCATATAATTGATAATATGTGAGCACAAGTTCCTATGGTACGTCTACCGGTTAGACATGTACAATAAGGTTGAATTATATTATTATAATTATTATTCTAAGCTAAGTCGTTATTACTGAATAATACGTAGCAGTAATAGGTCCTTGCTCGAACATACGAGACCGGATTCGTCCTCGTAACAAACAAACATTTTGATCTATGCCAGTCTTCCAATGCATTTTCTCTATCTCTCTAGTTTCTATCGTATAAAGGCCATCATTTAAATGCTCGCTACAGTAAGATCTGGCTAGTTTGAGTTGATATGTGCCCAAAGCAAGCACAATGAGTTCTTCTTGAGTCAGTTGGGGGAAGTTCTCCACTTGCATTGCTTCAAGTCTCATACGACTTGAGATTTATATTTATAAATAGTCTGCCCTTTGATGGTTCAACCGCTTTCTTTCTAGCCGCGGGTCAACGGGGTCAACGATAAAAACAGGTAAAAATAACGATGAAAGATAAAAGAAGGAACGAACGTAGTCTCACACGCAGTACTAACGATCGACTAATGCGCCCGCTCGCCCACATCTTCTGTCTACCTGCCTAAATACGGGCGGGAGAGGGGATGGCATCCCGCATTCAACTCTGTACTTGATTCAGAAACTCGATTTCCCTTATTGGTTCTGTAATAATAAAAAATGGTAATAACGGTTCCGGCAAAAATGGTTCTGGTATTTTCTGGAAAAAATAAAAACGGACAACAATTAACAGAATGCCGCCATAGTAACTAATATTCTACATGAAAAGAGGTATTCAATGATATATCACTCATCGCTATTGATACCAAACACCAATTGGATACCAAAATGCCCGTCTTCCTTTACTTTAGATGCGTTAAATTAACAAACATTGATTAGATACCTGTTGAAAAGACGACATTTTACATTCTTTATGTATTTCTTTCGCCTGTTTTCACGGAGCTCAGCGGCATGTTGACTTTTCAACGGTCCGCGCGTAACTGTGAATCAAGAAGTACTTGAGTGGTGTTCAAGCACTTCTTGAATGGGACACATTTTGAGCGCACGTGGTGTATCTAGGGATTGCAATCCGGAAAAACGGATCCGGTAATCCGGCATCATTTGACGTTTACCGGATCCGGTACCGATATACCGGATCCGAAGACCGGATCCGGATGTTATATATTAGATTCGAACCTCTCGAGTCGGCGTCACTATGAAACCCGGCGTATAAACCACTCGGCCAAAAAAAAGATAAATTAACTTGCCATTTGCCAACCAATAGTTATATAATTTTATATTATAACTAGCTGTCCCAGCGAACTTCGTACCGCCATAAAAAAATAGGGGTTGGTGGAAGAAGGATGAAAATTTAGGGTTGTATGTATTTGTGTATAATGTATCATAATTTTTTTTTTTTTATCTAAAATTGAAAATAAAAAATTTTGGTGTGGATTACCCTTAACATTTAGGGGGATGAAAAATAGATTACATCCGATTCTCAGACCTACTGAATATGCATATAAAATTTTACGAAAATCGGTCGAGCCGTTTCGGAGGAGTTTAACCACAAACACCGCGACACGAGAATCTCTTATCTATTAGACAAGTCCGTCCGTCTGTCTGTCTGTGGTGCTGTTTCAGAGGCCAAACTGTAAGAGATAGATAAAGAGAATATTTAAGTTATAAGTTAAGAATAGTCTGATAAGACTACAAATCGGATTTGAGTAACGTAGCACTTCCGGTTTTCGAGAAATCACGAATTTCAAACGAAACCACACAAAATCTCCGAAGTTCTCAATTAATTAAATACATTTTTTTTTAAATCAGGTTTTGGTGAACATTTGGTTCACTGGTTTGCTAGTCTCTTATCTATTAGACAAGTCCGTCCGTCTGTCTGTCTGTGGTGCTGTTTCAGCGGCCAAACCGTAAGAGATAGATAAAGAGAATATTTAAGTTATAAGTTAAGAATAGTCTGATAGGACTACAAACCGGATTTGAGTAACGTAGCACTTCCAGTTTTCGAGAAATCAGGTTTTGGTGAACATTTGGTTCACTGGTTTGCTAGTTTTGTATATTATACTAGCGGCCTGCCCTCGCTTTCGAGTTTTAAAAATCTTCCAATGAAATATCCGAACGCTCAATAAAAGTCTTTCGAAGGT
Organism: Chilo suppressalis; assembly: GCA_902850365.2. Lineage (NCBI taxonomy): Eukaryota > Metazoa > Arthropoda > Insecta > Lepidoptera > Crambidae > Chilo > Chilo suppressalis. The sequence continues at coordinate 3,369,028 of OU963919.1, forward strand.
AGCTCGACAAAGTAAATTAAAAAAAAACAATTTTCTGACGATGCAGACCTGAAAAGACTGCGAAACGTCAATAAATAAATAAAGTTCGTGCATTAACCCGTTAAAACTAGTTTTATCTAATGAGCGATGTGCGAAAACCTAAGAAACAAAAAAAATCCTTATAGCGTTTGCTGATATAAAAATAGTGAGGTAAGTGGTTTTACTGTTGATTTCAATAACACATCATACCTTTTAAATTTTGGTCTGCAAAACAATTCCAAGGTTGTTATTTAGATTGTTTTGTAGTATGTATTTCCGAGTATGATACGTTAAGGTCACAGCTCATTAGAGCAACCCGGCACCGGCTAGACGCGCGTCGTCCACTCGTGGTCGACGAACAAACACACGTTGACGAAACATTGACAACTAGCTAACGTCAGATGGAAGCATAGAGGTATAAGAATAGAGTGGGGAAATCGGCTCTAAAAGTGTCCGTCTATAGTTCATTCGCGTTAAGAAAATAGTGACTCATCAGTGCAACTGCAGGGTAAGGGTGTATTCATAATGGAGAAAAAATTAAACATTTTTTTTCAAAACATTAAATAAGTTTAATAGAAAAATAATAAAGTATCAATGATTTTAAACATGTTAAAATATTCCTATTAAGGTAATTTTTAATGTCAACTTAAACGCTATATTAGTAGAGTAACACATATTTGGATTAATCGTAATAAGTACTAAAATAAAAAAATACAAAATTGTCTTAAAACTAAGTACTTAAATCGCTAATCAGTATCGCTAGATTCTCCCGTTACATTTATTACGAATGAATTTTGTTCTGCATGTTCCATGACGTCATCCAAACCCCACATGGTATTTTCTTCGCGTATCACGTGGTCGCAGCATTTCTTCCACCGATTGGCGTCTACTAACGCGATTGCGTCATAAAATTTTTTTTTACGTCACTCATTTTGAATGTAGTATTATTCGCAGCAATATAATTTTTTATTTGGGCCCACACCATTTCAATCGGATTTAATTTACAATGGTAAGGCGGCAGACGAAGAATTGTAATGCCATTGTTTTTAGCAGTCTCATCTACTAAATATTTATTATATTGTGGGGCGATTTCGGCGACTTTCAATAATAATTCTTTTTTCAAATAACTCATATCCATAGATATGTCTTTGTTTTGCAACCACTCTAGTATTTGCTGCTTATTCCAACTGGCCGTGGGTATTTTTTCAACTTTTACCGAATGGTAGGGAGCGTTATCCATGACAACCACACTTCCTGGTTCAAGCTTCGGTATTATACCATTGAACCAATTAAGGAATCTTTCACCATCCATTTCTTCATGATAATCTTTTGTAGATTTAGATTCAAAGACTAGTAAACCATCTTCCAGGAATCCTTTTTCGCTGCCAATGTGCAATATAATTAACCTTTTCCCTTTCCCTGTCGGAGCTTTTGGGCCGGTTGATAAGCCATCTTGGAAAGCTTGTCTTTTATTCTTGATTGTTGTATCCAACCACACTTTTGTTTTTACGTGTCCGGCGTTTACCCACGTTTCGTCGAGATAGTAAATGGTTTTATTAGCGTTTCTATATTCTTTTATTTGTCTTAAATATTTTCGCCTCCATAAAACAATATCTTCTCTTTCCACTAACAATTTTCTACTATCTTGTTTATTGAAGTCAAAACCAAGCTCGTGCAGTATTTTGTGAAGTGTTGTACGTTTGAAAACAGGAATATCTTCATCAGCTTCGCAAAGTGTTATTATTTTGTCCAATGTTGGATACTCGTTATTTAAATATATAGAGTGTACTTTTCTCCTTATTGCACATTTGTCTAGTTCATCTAATTTATCGACCGTGGATAGTCGAGCTCTTTTTTTCACAGGTGATTTCAATGTATTCGTTTCTTTTTGTTCTTTTATAATTTTATAAACAGTGTTTTCGGACACACCGCATGCACTTGCAGTTTTAATTACTATGCTCTCCACAGTCTCATTTAAATCAATCTGTTTGAAATATTTATAAACATTGTAAATTACGCGTCTCTCTCCGCTATGTATAATTGATCCACTTTTATTTTTTTTAATAGGTGAGATATCCATTTTCCAAATTTAATTTTAAACAAGTAGTACGCAAAATACACAACCGATCAGTTCGAAGGTCTGACTTCAACTGAGCACTGTGAACTCGCCTTACTAATTTCTAGCGTTTTAATTGGCTAGGGGGCGTGGCTTGGCCGGCAGTCGGTGATGAGTCACTATTTTCTTAACGCGAATGAACTATAGTAGAAAGAGAAAGAAGATGAGAGACCACTAGCTATCTCTCTCTTTTGTGACGCATGCGTAGGCGTCTGTCCAATAGTTGGTCCAAGCATCACATCGAAATAGTAAGATACTTATGGTTGCCATTGCGCATGCGCGATTAGAGAGAGAAAGCTAGCAGTCTCTCATCTTCTTTCTCTTTCTATTAGAGGGAGATGAAACCCGGCGTACAAATCACTCGACCACGGAGGTCGTCAAAAGCCTTTGTTGTTGCACTTGATGAAGAAGAAAATGAAACGCGTTTTCAACTCGTAGGCAGCGCGCGGTCCACACAGGAGCAGGGCGTATACAAACAGCGGCCAGTATTAGGCAAGCGTGCTAGCAACATGTGGTCACCGAGCTGCATAGCTTGCGAGCGAAGGGATTCGGCTTGTGTACGGAGTTGATATAGGCAGTGAGCGTATTACCCATAGAAATCCATACAAAAAAAACGAGTGTGCTTATGACCGCACGACTGAAGTGAAACTTCTTTAACTCCATCTGTATGTATTTATATATATATATATATACTAGCTGACCCAGCGAATTTCGTACTGCCATAAAAAAATAGGGGTTGGTGGTAGAAAGTTGAAAATTTAGGGATGTATGTGTTTTTGTATGATGTATCATAAAAAATTGAAAAAAAAAATAAAAAAAAATTGAAAAAAAAAAATTTAGGGTTGGATTACCCTTAACATTTAGGGGGATGAAAAATAGATGTTGTCCGATTCTCAGACCTACCCAATATGCACACAAAATTTCATGACAATCGGGAAAGCCGTTTCAGAAGAGTTTAACCACAAACACCGCGACACGAGAATGTTATATATTAGATATCTGCATGTATGTTCATATACATATTTCATTTACTAGCTATATGAGAAAGAGAGAAAGAAAATGGTGCGCGCGCACTGCTTTCTCTTGCTTATATCCCCCACCCAACTCCCGTTCGCCTCACCCGAACACACTTTTCGTAACGCGTAACGCATTTGCCAGCTTAGTCAAGTCAAGCGTGCTTAAAGAAGTTTCACTTCAAAAATATCAACCGCACGATTTGAGGCGGTACCGGGTGGGTCTAATGAGCCATGACCTTAAATCTATTACGGGTTTAATGTGTTTCGGAGCGTTTTGACGCAGTTATGTAGATGGAGCACAGGCGCGATCCAAGAAGGGTAGTGTTGCAAGGTTTAATAACCCCCAGAATCATTTACGTAAATCATCATTTCATTTGGCAACATCTTTTATCAACTACTAGCCGGGCCTCGCGGTTCCACCCGCGTTTAACTCGTTTCCGTGGAAATACCGAGATAAAATATATAGGTACCAACTCTTAACATCTTACACACGTGATAACTTCTAAATATCCGATTGAGATGAACCAAAAATTATTTTACTTCTACATAAATACTCTTGATAACATAATGCTTAATTTCGATATACCTATAAGATAGATTTATAGATAATATTATGATACATATTTAACGTAGTTTTTTTTTCTTCAGACGATTTAATAATTATTTTAAACACAAAGTCGGTTATTGTGATTAAACCATGATAGCTAGATATATGTTCTCGCGAATTTTTTTGTAGGTCTTAATGGGATCTACAAACCCGCAGTACATCATTTTGTTTTATTGTCAATAGTTTTTGCAGCGCACGCAAAAATAGGTTTTCGATTTTACACCTTGTGTTACAAAATAGCAATTTTATTACAGATCCCTAATTTAAAAAAAAATATAGCTTATAGCCTTCCTCGATAAATGGACTACCCAACACTGAAAGAATCATTCAAATCGGACCAGTAGTTCCAGAGATTAGCGCGTTCAAACAAACAAACAAACAAACTCTGCAGCTTTATAATATTAGTATAGATAATAAGTAAAGTAATGACATAGTAGGAGTTATCATAATTTTCAAGATTTTGACTTTATTAAAAGTTTCAGAGTCTTTTTTCATAGAAATTATGAATATTCAGCCATTACCATTAAATATTACTAAGTACAGTATTTATACATTGTCAGGGCAGTTGCCCATACAAAACTTTACCATGTCCTTTATTTTAAAATAAACTTGATTTCTACTATTATTTTTATTAATTCTCTAATCAAACTTCTGCCCAAATAATAATAAATAATATTATTAATCCTTGTTTGTTGAATAAATAATAAAAACATTTTAAATTAAAAAAAAACATTTTTTTTTAATTTCTTAGTTTCTAATTAAAATTTTAAAAATCAGTCCCTTTACAAAACTTGATATGACATATTTTATCATTCGTTAATTTATCATGATCCCCAAATTAATTCTGCTCTTATACTGAAACGGCAGAGTGTCATCTCGCCAAGTGCAGCATGATTTTATAAATTATATTTTGTTCAAAAACATAGAGTTAAGTCAACAGAAATATGTTTATGAATTGTTTACTCAATAAATAATATTAGGTACCTAATAAATACATTGATTTGACTATTTTTTATTTTCTTGTTACAGATCCTGCCCTGGAACCATCCATTTCTTCTAACAAGCTTTACAATTGCGTCCCAAAACTAATATTTCATTGCCAAAACTTTTAAAAGTAAAACGTCACCTGTCAATTCAAAATCGCGCCAAAATAAAAACTGTTCCATTCCTACTTTGAATTCCGAATATACTTCGCCCGCAAACAAAAAAAAAATGCAGTGTTGTAAGTCGAAATATCAGTGACAAGTAACTGTGATTTTTCTTACAAAAATTCATGATAATCGATTTATTAGCTCAACACAAGTTAGGGGCGTAGTTTTTACTGGTTCTTCGTAATTATGTCTTGGTAATTAGGGATAAAAGGAATTAATTAAACAAAGAAAATGGCTACACCACCCGAGTCACCAGTGGAGGAGCATGCGTACGAGCTGGAACCTAGTAGGACACCTAAACCGATACCTGTGGCTTTAGAAGAACTGTGCCGCCAGACGAAGTTCTCCAAGCAAGAAATCAGAGTCATGTACAGAGGTTTTAAAACGGTAAGTACTTTGATATAGTTAGACAATGGTGTCGAATTTGCCATGATTCTATTCAAACCTAAACTTGAGTTCGAGAACAGTGTATCCTTGTCATTCTCTATACAGAATAAGTTTAAAGAAACATGACAGAATCGACACCAATATATTGTTTTAAACTGTCATGGTCATAACTATAATAGTTATTAGCGGGATTGTTACCATGTACCTTGTTTTTAGTGTCTCCGATATTACGATCAAATCAAATCAAATCATTTATTGCATTCATGTAGTTACAGAGATGGTTAAATACATGTTATAAAGTACGTTACATGAACCCTGTCAGGGTATCGTAATACTTGGTGTTCTTATGAATAAAATTTACAATAATCTAATATACAATTTAAATAAAAATTTTCTTGAATTTACGTAATATAAATATCTACTTTCAAAACTAATATATTTCATCAATTATCCCATAAAAATAATATTAATATTTAATTAGAATTGAATTATAAAATATATTAATAAAATCAAAACTATGTAATACCAAATTACTAAATATAACCCACCTTAAAATCAACCGTAATCAATCACAAACATCTCTTATCTAATAGACAAGTCCGTCCTTCCGTCCGTCCGTGGTGCTGTTTCAGCGGCCAAACCGTAAGAGATAGATATAGAGAATGTTTAAGTTATAAGTTAAGAATAGTCTGATAAGACTACAAACCGGATGTGAGTAACGTAGCACTTCCGGTTTTCGAGAAATCACGTGATTTCTATTTCAAACGAAACCACACAAAATCTCCGAAGTTCTCAATTAATTAAATACATTTTTTTCTTTTTTTTTTTGGTGAACATTTGGTTCACTGGTTTGCTAGTATTATATATTTTAAAATCTGACAATCATACATTGCGATTAAGAAATTAAGAATCGTATTAAAATTATATTATATTATTATCATGTGAATCAATCTATACAAAACATATTTTTTGTTAATAATATTTATTTAGACGTAAGGTACTGATCTATAGAGTAATAGCATTTATTTATCAAGAGCTTTTTTAATTTCCTTTGAAATATGTTAATGTTTTGTTCATTTCGTTTACGAAGTAACTGAAGTAGTTGCGGGTAGTTGTTCCTGGCAGACATATCGGTCTACCCTCTGACGTAGTCTTTTATTGCGCTCAACAAACTGATCACATTCTCGTTGCTCACTTACACCTGTTCCCGGCACACTATACTCACAGTATCCGATGGAATAACGATACGAATTTTTTGCAATTTTTACATATACGAACCAATGGATTCTAGACACTTAATTATTAAAACAAACCGTCACCCTCAGGATTGCAATTCTTGTGTTCACTGCCGGATTTAGGGGAGGGCAACCGGGGCGAAAGGCCCTGGGCCTCCACAAACGGGGGGCCCCCACAATAGAGACTTCGGAAAAAAAAATCTTTCAAATTCCAACTAGTAAACATCTTTTCGGTTCCGTTCGTTAACTCTAAGATTTAATTTCAGATAATTCTTGTTTCCGTTTATATTTATATGTGTTTGTTCAACACTAAGGGAATCTACTTGGTTCACAATAAATTATTTATTGAAAAACTCGACTGAAAAAAAATTGTTTACTTTATTTGGAAAATAATTTGGGGTGTGGGGGCCTCCGCTCCTCTGTTGCCCCGAGGCCTCTGGACCTCTAAATCCGGCCCTGCTTGTGTTTGGTTATTACAATCGCTTCCCTGACCAGTGACCTTTTTATTATATCTGGAAAAGGCCTTACGTATCCTTCAACCACCAGGCGAGCGAAATTAAGGTATTTGGGACTCCTCACTGTGAGGAGGAGTCCCAAAAAAAAGGAGTTCCAAAAGTCTCCTCTCTCTCCAACCCTGGGGCTCGATGAAATGAGCCAGGCCCTGAACAGGGCCAGTAAAAACGAGAGAATGCTCCTGCGCCGGTCACCCGGCATACATTCTGAGGCCGCAGTCTCCCCAATGCACGCCGGGAGCGCGGGTGTGGTCGCGGCAACCGTTGCCGACTGTCCATACTGTAGGGCGCCTGCCCCACCCACAAGGCTCTTCCGTGTTCCGTGTGTTTTTTCAGTGTTTATTACTGGGTACTTTTATAAGTTACTAGCTGACCCAGCGAACTTCGTACCGCCATAAAAAAATAGAGGTGGGTGGTAGGAACTTGAAAATTTAGGGATGTATGTATTTTTGTATGATGTATCATAAAAAAAATTAAAAAAAAAAATATCTAAAATTGAAAAAAAAAATTTTTAGCGGTGGATTACCCTTAACATTTAGGGGGATGAAAAATAGATGTTGTCCGATTCTCAGACCTACGCAAAATGCACACAAAATTTCATGAATCGGGAATGCCGTTTCGGAAGAGTTTAACCACAAACACCGCGACACGAGAATTTTATATATAACGTACTTGTCCCACAGGCCTTAAGTATGTAAAAAAGTGACTTCAATAAATCCCTTTTTGTTTTAATCTAAGCTGTAAAGGCATAAGTTTCCCGTTCCCCCGAGATGCATTTTGAGGACCGCGGTCCTCCCAATGCGTGTCGGGAGTGCGGGTGTGATCATGGCACCCGATTTCCAATCGGCCACTCATCGGCTAGGTGGTTTTCCGCGAACTCGACGTCATTTCGAGGTTATCTTAATGTAGCTTATAGTGGTTAGGACTAAATAATCCGCAGGAGCTCGATGGCGCAAGTGGTTAGCGCGTTCGGCTGCGATAGTTGAAGTTAAGCAACTTTCGCAGTGGTCGGTCATTGGATGGGTGACCAAAAATTTACTATCTCGAGTTCCTCCGTGCTTCGGAAGGCACGTTAAGCCGTTGGTCCCGGCTATATCTGCAGTCGTTAGCACCCGCCAATCCGCACTGGGCCAGCGCGGTGGGTCATGGCCCAATCTCCCTATTCCATCCATTGGGAAGGTTAGCCCCAGCAGTGGGGACATTAATAGGCTGATGATGATGATGATGATGAATCCGCAGGTCCAAGGGCGGATCCAGCTTTGGCACCAGGGGGGGTCATACAATCGTGGTCAAGTCACAGTGGGTACAGATTTTGAAGTACGGATTGTGAAGTGGGTACAGATGGACCCAGCCCAGGGGGGGGTCATGACCCCCATGACCCCCCACAGATGGACCCAGCCCAGGGGGGGTCATGACCCCCATGACCCCCCATAGATGGACCCAGCCCAGGGAGGGGTCATGACCCCCATGACCCCCCACAGATGGACCCAGCCCAGGGGGGTCATGACCCCCATGACCACCCACAGATGGACCCAGCCCAGGGGGGGTCATGACCCCCATGACCCCCCATAGATGGACCCAGCCCAGGGAGGGGTCATGACCCCCATGACCCCCCACAGATGGACCCAGCCCAGGGGGTCATGACCCCCATGACCCCCCACAGATGGACCCAGCCCAGGGGGGTCATGGGCCCCATGACCCCCCACAGATGGACCCAGCCCAGGGGGGGTCATGACCCCCATGAACCCCATAGATGGACCCAGCCCAGGGAGGGGTCATGACCCCCATGACCCCCCACAGATGGACCCAGCCCAGGGGGGTCATGACCCCCATGACCCCCCACAGATGGACCCAGCCCAGGGGGGGTCATGACCCCCATGACCCCCCATAGATGGACTCAGCCCAGGGGGGTCATGACCCCCATGACCCCCCATAGATGGACCCAGCCCAGGGGGGGGGTCATGACCCCCATGACCCCCATGACCCCCCATAGATGGACCCAGCCCAGGGGGGGGTCATGACCCCCATGACCCCCATGACCCCCCATAGATGGACCCAGCCCAGGGGGGGGGTCATGACCCCCATGACCCCCCACAGATGGACCCAGCCCAGGGGGGGTCATGACCCCCATGACCCCCCATAGATGGACCAAGCCCAGGGAGGGGTCATGAACCCCATGACCCCCCACAGATGGACCCAGCCCAGGGGGGGTCATGACCCCCCATAGATGGACCCAGCCCAGGGAGGGGTCATGACCCCCATGACCCCCCACAGATGGACCCAGCCCAGGGGGGTCATGACCCCCATGACCCCCCATAGATGGACCCAGCCCAGGGGGGGTCATGACCCCCATGACCCCCCACAGATGGACCCAGCCCAGGGGGGTCATGACCCCCATGACCCCCCACAGATGGACCCAGCCCAGGGGGGGTCATGACCCCCATGACCCCCCACAGATGGACCCAGCCCAGGGGGGTCATGACCCCCATGACCCCCCACAGATGGACCCAGCCCAGGGGGGTCATGACCCCCATGACCCCCCATAGATGGACCCAGCCCAGGGGGGGTCATGACCCCCATGACCCCCCATAGATGGACCCAGCCCAGGGGGGGTCATGACCCCCATGACCCCCCACAGATGGACCCAGCCCAGGGGGGGTCATGACCCCCATGACCCCCCATAGATGGACCCAGCCCAGGGGGGGACATGACCCCCATGACCCCCCACAGATGGACCCAGCCCAGGGGGGGGGTCATGACCCCCATGAACGCCCCACAGATGGACCCAGCAGAGGGGGGGTCATGACCCCCATGACCCCCCACAGATGGACCCAGCCCAGGGGGGGTCATGACCCCCATGACCCCCCACAGATGGACCCAGCCCAGGGGGGGGATGAAAGGAGAAGTTTATTATCTTCTCACTACGGAATAATAAACTAAAAAACCGCGACGTTAAAGATAAAGAGAACAATCGCTGTAGAAAATATTGTCCCAGAAATATGGACAAAAAAAAATTGTGTGTGTCAGCTCCGACGCACGACTGGAGTTTACTTCTTAAGTCCGATAGTCTAAACAGACGCAAAAAGAGTTTATTTAACTTAAAAAAAATTGATACTGTATGAAAGGGTAAATTAACAAATTAATGAAAATAATATACATATATAAATATATATTTATTCATTTCATATACATTTATTATAACTAATCGACGAAATATTTTGCATTAAACTTTTTACAATAGTCAATTTCAGATGTGCATAAATAAAGGTACGCTACGATACTGTGCTACGGTGTAGCACTACGGCTGCTACAGCGTAGACAGTAAAAACGTAACGAGGTCATTCATCGATAGATTTCACTCCTCACATTTTTCTCATACCGGGCCCCTTATATATGCTAATCGATTCTTAAGGAGTAAACTCCAATAAGTGAGGCGCTGCGATCGCTAAGTTGTCTCAATAAAAGCGGGCTAATTTGAAATGATCAATGCCGCGAAGAAAATTTGTACAATATTCAACTAACTTCATCTACTTGTACTCATAAACAGCTAACTTCACAGATACTACTTACCGACGGCAGCGCGGCTGGTGGCTGAAAAATGAACTATGAATTCTACAAATTTTCAGGGACAGGCGGGCTACTGCTTTAGTACGTAGCGATCGTTCTCCTTCTCTCTAACCTCCATGGTACTGATTTCAAGTTATATGGGGCTATTGTTAAATTTTCCATACAAAATTGGACAATGATATTTCGCACTCGCAAACTATTCGAATTCGATATTACTTTGTGCTAAGGGTACTGTTAGTAGGTTGTATAGGCAGTTTGAAATTTGTCTTTGATTTTAATTTGTTTTGTCTTTTTTCTATGACTTTGTCACTCTGGCGAAATAAACTGAATTGAAAGTTTTCTGAATCTAAACAATATATTATTATTTATTATTTGAGGTACTGACCTCAAGGGCGAATCCAGATGGGGGGGGGGGGGGTCATGGGGGTCATGACCCACCCCTGGGCTGGGTACAGATGGACCCAGCCCAGGGGGATTTTATTTAAATACTTTCAATATTTAATGTACCACGACTATATAACCCCCCCTTGGCACCAAAGCTGGATCCGCCCTTGACTGATATGCGGATTATGGAGCTCAATCCAGTTGTTAAAAAATTGATTCTAGTCCTAACCACTATAAGCTACATTATGATGACTTCGAGATCATTAAATTTTAGATCACCCATCCAATGCCTGTCCATTACGAAAGTTGCTTAGCTGCCACATCATAAACTGAATCTGTCTCCTTACAATTATTAGTAGCAAATTATAGAATTCCTATTATTTGATGATAAATCACGTAAAATGTCAGTTAATGTAACCTGTCAGAATCCCGGAGACTAGTGAAACCTCTGAGCGAAACAGGGGTTGTCACCTTTTTTTTAGAATGTAGTATTTTTCACAGTAAAATATACAGAGAAAGCGAAAATATATTTTACAAAAATAAGCTTAATTTTTTTTCGTTTATAATAATTATATCAATTTCGCATATAATAATAATAATAACTTTGTGGCTGTAGCTATTTTTTTTGTGTAAAGATGGTATTGATACAAATAGATGACATTTCTAGGTTTAGTTATGTTTTTTTTTATTTTTTTTTATTTCTTGGTTTAATAAATATATGTTCTCTAGTTCTTGAAAATTAATTTTCTTGATTGTAATAAGAAATATCGGCTTTTATTGCATAACGGATGAGTTCCAGTTACAATCAATTAAAAGCAGTTGTAACAGCAATAAAATTAAAGCAGTTAAAGTTTTTGAAGTACAACTTCTTTAGGCACGCTTGACTTGAGGGGTAAACTGGCGAATGAGTTACGATTTCGCAATACGATTAGTGTCATCGGTGACACATCGGTAAACAATGAATAATACCCGACACAAAATACATAAATGCAATACATGCTTGGTGGGTGATAACGGACCCAGCGCGGATTGGTGGGTGATAACGGACCCAGCGCGGATTGGTGGGTGATAACGGACCCAGCGCGGATTGGTGGGTGATAACCGACCCAGTGCGAAATGGTGGGTGATAACGGACCCAGCGCGGATTGGTGGGTGATAATGGACCAGAGTGGATTGGAGGGTGATAACGGACCCAGCGCGGATTGGTGGGTGATAATGGATCAGAGCGGATTGGAGGGTGATAACGGACCCAACGCGGATTGGTGGTTTTTTTTCTATCAAGAAAGCTTCAGGTTAATTTTATAATCAGACCCGTCTTTCCCAGTGGGCACTTTGGGCAAGTGCCCAGGGCCCCGGAATCATTAGGAGGCCCCCTCAGATCAAATACAAAGTCCCTAATTCCTGTTAAATCACCAAACGGAAGTCATAGAGGCCCCATTATCCTAATATGCCCAGGGCCTCCAATAGGTCAAAGACGGCACTGTTTATAATTGTCAGATCATTGGAGCTAAAGAAGTTTCACTTCAGTCGTGTGGTCCTAAGCACACTCGCTTTTCTTTTTGTTACATTACATTTGACTAAAAATTAATCAGGAGACTGGTGTCGATTCTGGGATAACTATCTAAACCTAAACTTAATTGGACAACAGTCTATCTTTGTCGTTCTCTATACAGAATGAAAAGGAGAGACTGATCTTAAATTTAGTTTTAAGTTTAGAGGATCATGTCAGAATCGACAGCATTATCATAATAAAGTATATTTGTTTATTAGGCTTTCACGCACATCACTCATTAAATAAAACAAGTTTCAACGGGTTAGATACACTGATTTTATTTTCATGCGTCGTCGCAACAATAATTCAGAAATGATTCCAATTAAAATAATTCAGAAATTATTCTGACAACGTATTCCTGCAAAGAATGCAAAACGTCAATAAATAAATAAAATCTGTGCATAACAAAGTAGAGTCTGTGCGGAAAGAGGATGGGCGTGGCGAAAAACGGAACTAACATTAAGATTTTTATTTGGCAATCAAACCCAGCAATCTGTAAAACGTCAAAGTTTTGTATTGATACGGATTTGTTTGTTGTTGCGATTTCTTGCGGTTTTTTGTATTTAATCATGTCTAAAAGGGGTAAAACCTTACAAATATGGTAGAAAAGCACTACAGCGCCCTCCAATCTAAATCCCATTCTCTTTCCGCACAGACTCTATGTTTTGGCAACCCTAAAACACGTGTTTGGTAAACATTAACGATTGCGAGAAGTTTGCGCATTAGTGTTTGCATGGGCGGTGCAAACGTATTTACATCTCATTCCTGGAAATACCTAATTATCGTTGTGTAGCATTTTGCATCTAACTTTGTTATGAATTTGCGCGCATTTTAATAAAAAAACGACTTAGGTTTAAAGATCTTTATTATTCACAAAGACAAACATTGCCACTTATGTGATAACACAATTTCACTTAAAGTTAGGTTTTACATTAGTTAGGTGAAGTTCGTCGTCGTCATATTAAATGTAGGTAGGTACACATAATAATAAAATAAGTAGTAAGAATAACTATTGTAGTAGTACCTAATTGTGATAATTATATGTAAATATGTAGGTCTAAGTTTACAAATTTAAGTTTTGTACATGTTAGGTAGGTAGATATTATAAAAATTGTAGTCATTGTAATGTAGTAAGTAGTAATAACATAGGTTAAAGAATGTAGGTACATGTCACCATTTTATACATTCAATAGGTAGTAATTTTATTTACAACTATATTTTTGACTTTATCACTTATAATAATGTTTTTTTACACTATTGTGTACTTCCGGCTAAACTTGTTTATATGTTTACTAGCGACCGCCCGCGACTTCGTACGCGTGGAGTTAGTTAGAAATAAAGGTTCACTGCTCGTTCCCCGTACGTGATAGCATGATAATATGTAGCCTATATGTTGACCCGACTACCAAATAATATTCGTGTCAAATTTGAAGTAAATCCATGCAGTACTTTTTGAGTTTATCCCGGGCATACATACAGAAAAACAGACGAAAATTCTAAAAAAATTTTTTGGTTTCTTTATCGATTGTAGATCACACCCCAAGTATTCTTGTTAAAAAATATTCAATGTACAGTTTTGACTTTTCTACCATTTCATTATTATAAATAGATTTCTCTTTCTATTAGTGTATAGTAATGTCTTTGCTTTCTATAAATAGGAATCATTTTGCTTTGTAGAAAGCAACATTTCCATCAATCTTGCTGTTAAGTAGCTGTGATAGGCAATGGTTTGTTTGGCAAGTTTTTGAAAACGTTCATACACAGTTCATATTTTTATTTATTATATATTATTATAATTCATTTTAAGGTCTTTGTTTTCGCTTATACAATAAAGTTCCAAGCAATATCCAAGAGTTAACCATAAATAAAGATAGTATAAAAAAAGAACTTATTAAAAAAGCTTATTACAAAGTGTCTGATTATATTACAGACAAAAATGCTTGGGTTTGAACTGTTCCAATCATTCCAACAGGTTTATTTAGGATATTAAATAAAACATGATTGTATTGACGTTGTAACAACATAATGATTTGTAAATGTTGTTACATCATGCTTTTAATGTTGTGGAGCTTTTTTCGCTCGTTTTCTCCGCAGCTAAAAAATATGTCCAATAACGAGTGGTAGGGAAAAAAATGTTTGGACGATTCAAAAGTGTTGTATTATACATCCAATTTGAATAAAGATATATTGATTTCTGATTACAAGTTTCAAAGAAATATAATTATAACTAGCAAACCAGTGAACCAAATGTTCACCAAAACCTGATTTCTCGAAAACCGGAAGTGTTACGTTACTCAAATCCGGTTTGTAGTCTTATCACACTATTCTTAACTTATAACTTAAATATTCTCTTTATCTATCTCTTACGGTTTGGCCGCTGAAACAGCACCACAGACAGACGGGCTTGTCTAATAGATAAGAGATATTGTGATCAATTGCATCTTGAAACTACAAAGGTTTGAATTTATGCGATGTACGCCTGTACGATAATATTTAAATTGCTAACGTAGTTACTTGATTACATTGTTTATTCCTTTGTAGTCATTACATGAAAAGAACTAAGAGAAGAGCCGTTCGTGCCTCTCTATCGCTTGTTCCGCGCTCTCGCTTACTCGCTCAGGCTCAGGCGGAACGTGACACTTATTCGTGCATGCACCCGGTGTTCATCTCAGGGCTTGTTTACCGGTTAATTTTCAAACCTAAATCAGTATCAAGTACAGTACCCTTAGCACGAGTTCGAGCTCACGAAAACTATCATAGTTTTCGTAACTGTAAATTATGTTTCTATGTGCATTTTGGTGAAAAGTAACCAAATATACTTAAATATTAAGAAGACACAAATGATTTAATGACACAATTTATTTGTATTGAAACGAAAACAATAAAATCAGTACCCTTAGTACGAGTGCGAGCTCGGGAAAACTATCATAGTTTTCGTAATTGTAAAACTCGTACTAAGGGTACAGTAGGAGCGTTTTATTTAGGTTTGGCTCTACCTTAACCTTAAAAAAACCGGTTTTCCTAAAAAGCGTAATCAAATAGGTTTTGAATCAATTAAGCGGTTTTTAAAGGGTTTCTTTTCTCTCTTACTGACGGCTGAAATAAATACACAACTACATAATGAATAACTTGACTCACTAGACGCTAGCAAACGTGTCAATGTCAATAAACGCATCAATCTCTGAGCATTAACAAGTTGTGACTTGATTAGTTCAAAGAAAACAAACTTCAAGCGATGCCGACGTGTGCACGTGTCGCTCTGGATTAAACCGGTTTATTAAAGTTTTAGGTACCGCTTTCATTTCCGACGCGCTCCGAACGAAACCTTTACTAAAAACCGGTATTAACCCTTATTTATCGGTATTTTTGAAACCGGTTTCATGCCCTGGTTCATCGATTTATAAGTCGTTATCACGGCAAAATTTTTTTCGATGACGGGAAAAAATCACATCAATACATTACAATATCACAGCAGACAGTTTTTTTAAAGATTTAGATAAAATTACCTTGTCTACGTTTTGTTGCGAAAACAAATATTTATAATTTACTTTTGTAATGGCGTACCAATTAATGCAGACTCTGTCTCGGGCGCCAGTTGGTACTCATAGCACAAATATCATCTGTCTCTCATTGAAACTCGCGTACATACTCTATTATTGGATTGGACTACAAACTACTTGAAATTAATTTTAGCACTGCCGAAACTCATTGTTTGTTACAGAACGTGTTCTGTAACGGATGATCTTTTCATTTCTCTTCGAAATTAATCATGTTGTTTACGACGAAATCTAACATTTAACACTTTATTTGGGATTTTAGACTATTCAAGAAGTTAAATAAAACTAGTTTTAACGGGTTAATGTACGAAACTTTATTTATTTATTGACGTTTCGCAGCCTTTTCATGTCTGCATCGTCAGAATAATGATTTTTTATTTAATTTTGTCGAGCTACCTTCCAAAGACTTTTATTGAGCGTTCGGTTATTTCATTGGAAGATTTTTAAAATTTTATTGTCTATGTATGAATTTATTAGTTAATTAAGTACTTTATTGCAAACTAAACAGTGGTGTCGATTCTGGAACGATTAACTAAACCTAAACTTAAATTTGACAACAGTCTATCTTTGTCATTCTCTATAAAGAATGAAAAGGAGAGACTGATCTTAAATTTAGTTTTAAGTTTAGAGAATCATGCCAGAATTCACACCAGTACCTAGCTAGTAAAGCGCTGTTAATGCTACTCTTATATTCGGCTTAAAAATAAAGTTATATTCACTTAAACCACACATAAACATTGTTGGAACGTCGCAATGGATTAAGCGCCGCAATTTGGCATCAGAACTGGCTATGAATCAAAGAGAGTTAATTTTTCATTCTGTTTACAGCTGCATCTCTTTTTAATAGTTTTGCAGTGATTTAGATTGTTGTTTATGGTTTTCCAACGACAAATGTGGCATCGTTTTCGTTTGGCAATGGGAATGAAAGGAGATTGCTCAAATTGGCCCAAATGCACAAAAAATATTGACATATACGGTAATTTTTGGCGTAATTTATACTTTATTTTACAGTCATTAGAATTTAACGAACACCTTTGTATAATATATTAATAATTTTAAAAAGGACTTTTAATTTTACCGGTTTGGAAAACATACGAATCATTTTTAATGGCTATGGGTTATATTACATTACATTCAGCCAAAAACTGATCGAAGTTGTTTATATAAATAACATCAAAACAAATCTATTTTGTAAAGATCGATAGAATAAAACTTTTTTTATTATTACACTGTGGTATTAATACCCACAACTATATTAAATAAAAACACCTCCATAAACACATTATAAGGTGTGATACACTCAAAATCTAAAATATGGTTATAATATAAACATAACAAAAATAATAAGCTTTCTTTAGTTAACGAGAGTTTAAAAATTCTCTCTAATCTGTGGCTCAATCACAAATACGGGTACGGCCAGAGTGCACTCAGATTCAGATTCCGAAAACAAGCGCGAGAAATAAACAGTGTAGTTAAAGCAGGGTGGCCATAGTGGCAGCAGGCAACCTGCTTAAACTACACTGTATATTTCTCCCGCTTGTTTTCTGAGTCTGAATCTGATTCTGAATCTGAGTGCACTGTGGCCGTACCCTAACACACAGTTTCTGTCACAGAGTATTTTATTATAACCGGAAATGCATAGATGATACCTGATTTTAAAAGTTACTCTTATGCATTAACTTTAAAAACAGGCAACTATCTATTAATCTACATGCTCTATATACCTGAATCTAATACATAATTTCGGTACTTGGTTTGATTTTCCCAGTTTACTATATAACTTATTTGTTTTTTATTATTTTAATACATATGTACCTATTTGCAAACATAACCTCAAAATCATTCAGTGTATATGGTTTATAGAAGTTCTCAGGGGTGTCCGTCAATAATATTCGTTTCTACAGTAATTTATATATAATTTCGAATCTAGGAAACAATTTTACATGATATTGGTCTTTAGGCCAAACATGTATGGAAGCTGAGCAATCTCCTTTAAACTCGAGCACCGTTGTAGGTGGTGCCTACAAAGTCTGTTGTTAGTAACTTTTACAGCTTTTCCAACTTTGGAACGCAACTATTAATTTAAAAGGTAACTCGGGCGTTCTAAAAATAACAAGATGTTATGTAAAATTAGGCTAGGAGGTCTCGTTCGGTCGTTCGATCTTTCGATCGCGATCGTTGAAGTTAAGCTACTTTGGCAGTGATCGGTCATTGGATGGGTGACCAAAAATTTACATATTTGAGCTTCTCCGTGCATCAGAAGGTACGAGCCGTTGGTCCCGGCTGCATCTGTAGTCGCAAGCACCCACCAATGCTGTAATTCTGGCAGGGTTCTCTAAACTTAAATTTGACAGGAGTGTATCCAGACCCGTCTTTCCCAGTGGGCACTTTGGACAAGTGCCCAGGGCCCCGCGATCGAAAGGGGGCCCCCTCAGATCAAATACAGAGTCCCTAGTTCCTGTTAAATCACCAAACGGAAGTCGGAGGGGCCCCATTATCCTAATATGCCCAGGGCATCCAATAGGTCAAAGACGGCACTGAGTGTATCCTTGTCATTCTCTTTACAGAATGAAAAGGAAAGACTGATGTTAAATTCAGTTTTAAGTTTAGAGAATCATGCCAGAATCGACACAAATATCCCACTAACATTATTAATGTGAAAGGAAAATGGGCAAAACACACCCAGCTCCGCCAACCATGTTATTAGTATGAATCGATAGATCTATGAAAAACTAGCCTTTTTTATTATGACACCGTAAAAAAATATCCCGGTAGTCAAAAGATATGACACCGTAAAAAAATATCCTGGTAGTCAAAAGATATAACACATCATATTTAAGTAGCTAAATTAATTAATTTTATAGTACCTTCATTTTATATTATTAGTAACCATAATAATATGCCATATAGTACTATACAATCAGATATACGACAAAGCCTGCCGACCATCCTGCGTTTGCAATTTCTAGTCACCACAAAACGGTTTACGGGGGTTGAAGGACTTGCAGTTGCAAATAGTCGACTCGTCTTACTTCGTTGTGATTTAGCGCTCCCTGTCACTTGATTGATTTTTATCTAACACGCTTTGGTCATTGGAACACGATTATCGGTATGGATTAGTATGGATGAACTGGAATTATGTTTTCTCCGAAGTGTGGTTAACTTTCGTGTGATTTATGGTCGTTCCGTTTTACATAGAAGACAGTTTACTATAACGAACAGACTGTTTGAAAAAAACCCAACCCATGCCGGGATATTTGGATTTACTTTAGCGCGGCAGAATAACATAAGGGGGCACCCTTGCACCTGAAGTAGTCCCATAATACCTGGAGCTCTACTCTCTTTCTCCGAAACGAAATTTCGGTAACGAACGAATTTCAAACGAAATTTCGCCAGTGTTTCTACTCTATTTCATTTTCGAACAGGCACATTAACTTCGGAACCATAAACAGTTTTCGTGAACGAATGGAATGAGTCATGTTTTTGAGTTCTTTTTATCTCTACTTTTAAGAAAACGTTTTTTTTACTTGGAAACAATATAGGTAGTTTACGGCAAAAATTTTGATGACATTGAAAGAACCTTCTTTGACAGTGTTAGCCGACTAATTTGTAGAGTCGATACAATCTACTGTATGTCAACCTCAATTTGTCGTTTAATACTTTGAAGTATCGAAATTACAAAAAATAATAAAAAAATGGTTTATTTGTTAATTTTACATGCTAAAAATGTTTCTCGAGCTAAGCAGCTATTATTAAAAATACTCTTGCAAGTATTTTAGGCTTAATTAAAACAAATATCTCAAAACGAAAATGAAAAGGTAACACTTTTCATTTCGTCGATTTGAGGTTAAAATTTCGAACAATTATCTGTCAAATTCAACTTTTCCTTCGAAAGTTTTGTGAATTAGAGTAGGGTTGGAGAATTTAATTGTCAAAATATTTCGGACGAACGAATTTTCGAAATGAAAAGGAAACAGAGTAGGAAACGTGCGAAATTTCGACCGAAATTTCGTTTTTCGTTGAAATAGAGTAGGCCTCCTGAGCCCTCTATGTACGGTCGAACTAACTAAATTAATTCCCTTGTTTCATTAATAGTAGTACTTGTACCTATTTAACTTAAAATAACTAAACACCCCCGACATGGAATTTGATGTGCTTTGGCACAGATGATCATTACTATAATACCTTTCAAAAAAATGTAGTTTAAGTCCTGGCGTTTAATGTAGGACGTGGGTGCAGCGTCCATACATTTTTGCCCAATGTCCTTTTTGTAATGCAATCACGCAAAAACTACTGAACGATTTGATTTGATGCTTAATTTTTTCAGGGGGCAAAAATCCCCAAATTGATTAGCCAGCATCTGGCAACCCTACCTCAGGCACAAGTGGCATTGATATTTCGAAGGCCGTAACAATACATGTAGATTGTGTAGATATATGAAAGTCGTTTATATCAACGTGTTACAAATGTAATATATGAAAGACTTATTTATCAAAAATGTGTTACAAATATGTATGTAACGAAACGCTCCCCTTTACATCATTCGAATCGGTAAAATGACTTTGACGGACGGCCACCGGAAGTGGGCAGGATGCGCGCTGTGAGGCCAACGGAACACGTTGTGACATTGTTGTGACACGTCGGCGAGAGGCTCTTATAAAGTATCTAGTACGCGTACGTACTAGGTATTTTCGATACTAAGTAAGTACTAGTCTAGACGTACGAAGACCTAGTATTTCATGCCGCGGATACGCGGACGTTGTATTGATTTTGAATAGAGTTAATATTACGAAAATATATGATCACAATTATTTGTAATTAATTATTTTGGTAATAATAAATATTTAACTACGATTGAATAGTGTTTACACTCATTATAAATTTAAAATCCTTTTTAAAAATGAAATCATACTTATTCAAATTGATTTATTGAAAGCTTTTTTGAATCGTCCCATATTTTTTCTACATTCAGGACATCTTTTAGCTGATGAGAAGAATTGGCGCAAGAAACTCATCAGCATTTAAGAGAAGTACCAACATTTACAAAAAATACATGTCGCGACCAACAATGTCTACTCATTGATTGCTGTGTCATACAGTATAAATACATATAGTATTCTATTAGGTATAAAGCAAGCTATACACTCTAGGGTTTACCTGTACATTTAAACTGTACAGGTAAACCGGAGCGTGTATGTCACATAACTGCGCAGGTTTCCACGCCTGTACAGGCCACTCGAAAAGATAAATAAATAATAAATAAATATTTTCAACACTCACACCAATTAGCCTAGCCCAAAGTAAGCACTCTAAGGCTTGTGTTATGGGATACTAGGGTAACGGATAGAATACATATACTGTACATATATAAGTATATTTTTTGTATAGAATTACATATTAAACATCCATGACTATAGTACAAATGCTCGTATTCATCACACAAACATCTGCCCCCACCGGGATTTGAACCCGGGACCTCTCGAGTCGGCGACACCATGAAACCCGGCGTACAAACCACTCGACCACCGACGGAGGTCGTCTCCCTATTATATATTATTATAGATATGAATTTTGATATTTTCTACCTGTGCAGTTTAACTGTGCTGGTAAAACTGAGCGTGTGTGGCGGTCGTCTGCGCAGGCGTCAGTTGTCCGGTGATTGTTAGTGCGATCGGGGTCATGGTTTCAACTGAAAGTTTGTGCAGGTTTACCACTACGTGTATGGTCTCTACTTAACTCAAGTTTACCTGTGCAGTTGAACTGTACAGGTATACCTGTAAGGTATATCCTAGCGTGTATGGTTTGCTTTAATCATTCAATAGTAGGTATAATATGTAGATAACATCTTAATAGTAACGCAGTATAGAGCAGGCTGGCAGCACCCGATCACGAGCATAACGCGTGAACCAGCCTTCGCTTCGCTCAACCATATTTTAGGGAACGTAACGACCCGCTTCACACGACACCGCCGAAGAGATTTTCAAGAGAGCGTGACTACTCATAACCACCTATATATTACACTGCAACATAAAATATCTATATGCAAATTTTTATTTATACACTGAGTAATTTCCGCATAGCCGCACACTGCTGTCTTTCTTTAGCACAGGCACAATGGGACTTTCATATTCGGAATAACAACACGGTTTGATGACTCCCAAATCTAAAAAAACTATTCAATTCAGTTCCATTTTTTTCTTTTAATGAAACGGTTCTTGCTTTTCAAAAAATAAGAGTGGTATCCGCCTTAAAAGCCAACTTAATTTTATGTTTATTAAAATACCCAAGAGTATCACCTAAAACGTTTTGATATTTTATAATTAATACTAGGTATCGGTTCCATTCGAATTCGCTGAACAATAATTTAATTTACACAACTGCAGATTAAACGCGAATATAAAGTTTCTGCCCAATGTAGATGGCCCGCCATTTTCGATAACGTAAACCAATATTTTTTTAGTCTCACTTTCGTAATTTATTGAAATCGGAAATCAGAAATCAATATATCTTTATTCAAATTGGATGTATAGTACAACACTTTTGAATCCTCCAAACATTTTTTTCCCTACCACTTGTGATTGGACATATTTTTTAGCTGCGGAGAAAAACGAGCGAAAAAAACTCCACAACATTAAAAGAATAATGTAACAACATTTACAAATCATTATGTTGTTACAACGTCAATACAATCATGATTTATTTAATATAGAACACCTGTTGGAATGATTGGAACAGTTCAAACCCCAGCATTTTTGTCTCTAATATAATCAGACACTTTGTAATAACCTTTTTTAATAAGTGCTTTTTTTATACTATCTTTGAATTTATTTATGCTTAACTCTTGGATATTGCTTGGGACTTTATTGTATAAGCGAACACAAAGACCTTTAAATGAATTATTGATTTTCTGAAGCCTAGTAGCAGGTAAAGTTAGTTTATTTTTGTTTCTTGTATTAAGTGTGTGAACATTTTTAAGAAACAAATTAATATTTTTTCTTACAAGTAATAAATTTTCGTAAATGTATTGTGATGCGACCGTCAGTATACCAAATTCTTTAAACCTATCTCTTAAGGAATCCTTAACATTGGAATACTTATGTCACCTTTTGGTGTTATACTGAACTGTATTTACTTTTAAAATAATTTTAGAATTTTCGATATAATATTGTCGAAAATATTGCACTTACAAATCATATGGCATGGCAGTTACCACGAGCCGCTATCCACCTCAAATTTTAAACTAACATCGCTTTCTTTAGCAGTCACTGGCATGACCACGCCATTTTTAGAACAAATATGTTTATTAAAAACTGCTTACCGTCAACATCACTGTCCAGCGATTGATTACTCACGTATTGCACTTTTTTCCAATCTTATTTGGAATCATTTTTTTTAAATGACTCCGCTGGTTACATCTACGACATATACCTATATGTTTTGTACAGGCACTCATTTTCCTTATGATTAGTATAAACACACAACATACACTTGACAATTTTTGAAGTGAAAACTTCTTTAGCGGCGTTGTACACTTTTTTTGTATGGGTAAAAAAATTGAAACACGTGGGCTGATCGCATCACGACACACAATAAAATTGGAAAGGTTGTTGACTTTCAATATATTGGACGACTAGGACGTCCACGTGGCAGCTTTATTGCGAAGAAAATGCATTATTTTTAACAATAGATGTCGCTAGGTACGCTTAAATGTGATTAATGTAAGTTGATTTCTTTACAATAGATTTCGCTAAGTGCGCTTAAACGTGATTCATGTAAGTTGATTTTTCTAAGAGATATTTTTTTTAATGTAATATAAATTGTCAAGTTTGCGTACGATAGCGCAATAAATAAATATTGTATTATACCACATACATGATAGTACTTTTATACTGATAATTAAAGCAATTCGTGCAAAATTATTCTCTAACCATTCCAAAATATCAAAATACCAAAATATCAAAAATGCACAACGTTAATTTTCAAGTTTTCACTTCTGCCGGCACTCCCGGAGTGCAACCCGTCGTTTTTTTTAATGCTCGACGAAGGCAACGGCGACGTCGCAACCCGATTTATCTCAGCTAACGGCGCTGGAGAACATATTGATGAAGAAGTCGTTTGTCAAGCCGCTTCGTGCGCGCTCAGCACTTCCTCTGCGATGTCCAAGGCCCGCTCCAATTTGAGAGTAGTTGTATCTTCTGTAAAAAGCTTGTCCCGTGCAGGACCACTGCTCATCCCGAGAATAAAACGATCTCGAAGTGTTTCACCCAGTGTCGAAAATTTGCAATCAATTGCCTAGCTTCTTACTCGAGCAGCCCACTCATTTAATGTTGCTCCTGGTTTTTGAAAAGCACTGTGGAATCAGAACCTTTCCGCTAGTACAATTCCTGGGTTGAAAATGCTCGTCTAAAAGCGTTTTGATCTTTTTGTACGATAAAATCCCAAGTTCTTCTGTATATGCTAAATCTCGAACTAATTTATACGAAGATTTATCTAATGTACTCATAAAAAACCACGCATTTTTGCACTCTGCGACTCCTCATTACTAACAATGTTGTAAGCACAGCACCAAGCCTCCTACCTCTCCATGAACACTTGCCAATCTTGCATTTCGTGGTTAAAAGTGGGGAATTGTCCAATAAAACCCATTATTATAGCATAGGTTCTCTTCGCCAATGTTATATTGAAGACTCTTCAGCAGGGAATCGTAGGAAATTACAAACACGTATTCACAGTTTGACCAGTCGAATCGCAATGTTTATTAAACGTCGTTAAAATCATCCGGCAACATTTATTATTCGAGTACCTCCTTGCTTATAACATAAGCAGCGCCCTCTATAGCTTTTCCATACAAAATTTAACGATGCCGAAACGTTACGGATCTGTCGAGAATTCGTGATTGGGCTGTACGCCTATTAGGTCAATGAAATTTCCAGTACAACGTGTACCTACTCATGTTCACTTCACGTGGGTTGGATGACGAATTTTAAAGTGATAACTTCTTATGGGAGGGTAAATCGCTTCGTTACGTAACGTGTTACGGCGCCAGTCTCTCACGCATACGGCAGCGGTAGTCAGGCTCCTCCTATCACTGGTAGAAAGCTCGCCTGCTGCGCGGCCGAATCTGGTTCGATTCCCAGTCGAGTAAAGACTTTTTTTTTAATTTCAACCTTGCGTAACAGCTATAGTAATATCAACCTCGAATATTTATCCGAAAATGTTCAGTTAAATGATTAAAATCTAATTAAAAGTTTCACTTGAATCGTAGTTTAATAAGACCACTCGAACTATTTCGTTCAATTTAACAGTAGTACTCCGAACAGTTACTTTTACAAAGTATTTCCATTAAATACTCGTAGTAGTAAAATACTTATATAAAAACCTAGTATGATCCACGTTTACACGTCTCTAACTGTGAGTGTTGTGAAATGTATTGAGGGCTGTGTTTTTCACATATCGATTGTCTCAGTGCGAAGTTGATGAATACATACATACCTAGTTCCAACACTTACACTAATTAACCTAGCCCTAAAGTAAGCACTAGTATCCCATAACACAAGCCTATAGCGTGTGTTATGGGATACTAGGGTAACCTCCTCCTCTGAAGGAAAGGGGAAGGTGGAATAAGGGAGAATAACTCCTCAGAACAGTGGGCGTGGTACAGACGATAAAACGCGCTTAATGACGCCACTTAACAGTGCTTATTAGTGGATGGCCCATCGAACTGCTCCAATAAAGATACTAGGGCTTAACTATCATCGTCATCGTTTTAATGTCCCCACTGCTGGGGCACAAACCTTCCCTATGGATAGAATACAGCGATTGGGCTAAGTTTAGTGGGTGCTAATGATTTAGGCCGGGACAATGTTTAACGTGTCTTCCGAAGCGCGGAGGAGCTCCTGATAGTAAATTTTTGGTCACCCATCCAATGACCAAACGCTGCTAAAGTTTTAATTTTTATTATTTTTAAAGCATGTAACTGCTTGATGTTTAAAGTTGCTTAAATACAACGATCCCAGCAGAACTTGCGCCATCGAGTTCCTCATGTTTAACTGGGACTTCATGTGTAACTTTTATACTTCCATTTAATTTCACTAGCATCCGCCCGCGACTCTTTTTAGTTTTTTTTTGAGAATTCCACAGGAACAGAATAGTTTTCCGGGATAAAAAAGTGTCCTATTTCTCAATCCAGGTCATGAACTACATGCATATAAAATTTGATCCATATCCGTTCACTAGTTTTTGCATGATTGAGTAACAAACATACAAACTTTCATATTTATAATATTAAAATAGGATACACGGGAAATAAATCCGCGTCTTTATCATGGAAAGAGTAAAATTATTCAAACAAATAAATCAAATCATCTTTATTGCGAATACAGGTTACAAAGTTGTCATTCAGATACATTTGATTACAGTACCCTTAGCACGAAACAATATCGAATTCGTAACGTTTGCGAGTCCGAAATGTCATTTTCAAATGTGTACTAATTTTTAGTTCTCGTTACGTACTTTGTGACGCTGCTGTTCAAGTTACCATACAAAATATGACAATGACATTTTGGACTCGCAAACGTTACGAATTCGATATTGATTCGTGCTAAGAGTTCAGTACCCCTAGCACGAATAGTTTGCAAACCAAAATGTCAATGTCAAATTTTGTATGGAAACTTGAACAGCAGCGGCACAAATTACGTAACGAGAACAAAAATCAGTACACATTTGACAATGACATTTCAGACTCGCAAACGATACGAATTCGATATTGGTTCGTGCTAGGGGTACTGTACAGTCATATTCCGCTTTATTGTTTCAAATCAAATTAATAAATATTACAGAGTTTATTTAAAATGTCAATAAACGATAAATTTAAGATTGTATTTGTTTCATGCATGTCATTTTTTCTATACTCAGTTTAAAAACTTTTGTTTTCCAATAATTCACGGACCGTATTGTAATAGTAATTTACTATAAATATAAGGAGCATCGCAAAACTCACTTTCCTAAATAGTGCCGTATTACAGGGGACTACACAAAGTTTTCCAATTCGACGTTCACGATTTCTGGCCTTAAATATTTTAATATTACTTTTTAAAAAAAGACAGCGCATTCAAAAATGTAAAGGCATGGCAGAGTAAATTTTTTTAGCCTCCTATAAAACGGTGCACATGAATAGCCTCCTTAGTTCGAATCCCGCGATCCCGGTGTGGGGGCAATGGTGTCGATTCTGGCGTGATTCTCTAAACTTAAAACTAAATTTAACATCAGTCTCTCCTTTTCATTCTGTATAGAGAATGACAGGGATGCACTGTTGTCAAATTTAAGTTTAGCTTTAGAGAATCATGCCAGAATCGACATCAATAGTTTGTTTAATGAGTAGAATAGAAAAAGCATATTAGTCCATCCCAATTTATGATTTTTCAACAAATATCTAGCTATATTCCCTGTAATTGCTTCCGCCCGCACTTTCGTTCGCGATATCTTTAGTTTTTTGAGAATTGTACGGGAAACTGACATTATCCCGGGATAAACAGTACCTATCCTATGTCTGCGTTCAGGTAATAAACTAGATCTGTGCCAAACTTCATCCAATTTTTTTTTAATTATACATGACCATGGATAGAAGTCCTTCAGTCGTATACATAACGAGCCCTTACCGCCAAATTATCGTAAGCGACACTCGCCAAATTATCGTAAGCGACACTTTTGTCGAAATGCGTTTTTTGTGGAAACTAATATTTTAAACCGTAACGGACCCATCTCTGTTGATATTTTCCTCCAAAAGAACACCGTTATAATATAATAGAGGGAAGAATAGAGGGAAATATCAACAGAGATGGGTCCGTTACGGTTTAAAATATTAGTTTCCACAAAAAACGCATTTCGACAAAAGTGTCGCTTACGATAATTTGGCGAGTGTCGCTTACGATAATTTGGCGGTAGGGGCTCGATAAATACAAATCTTAATCTTCTTTTTTTACATTAGAATGTCGGTATGACGCATTCTAATGTTTCTTGGAGTGATTGACACGAAATGTTTCGAGTTGGTTTTTTCGATAAGCTTCTGTGAGGTAGTTAACACTTCACTAAAGTTCTCACGTCCACTTGGCCGGAATAGCGTATATTTTCCACTAATACTTCAGTTGCGCAAGTGGTTGTAACACAAAATTGGGTATTTTCCATATTTTTGAAAACTGCTTATATTTAAAGATTGGAACAAACAATTTCACAAAAAAAAACCCGAACGTATAAAAAGTTATAATTTGACCTTCAGATGATTACAATAGCTTATACAAAGTTGACGTCACACAGTAGACGTCATCGAATCGATCGTTTTGGTGGTAAATTCAAAACCATTAACAATAAATCCAACTTTAACTGGTTTAATGGAGAAAAAAAGACATTAAAAAAATATTTTTATTTTTCTGTTAAATCGTTTGTCCCAAACTTTAAATATGAGCAGTTTTCAAAAATTTGGAAAATGCCCTATTACACCAATTTTATTTCACAACTAGCAAACCCAGCGAACTCCGTTTCGCCACCAGATAGCTTCGTTTTATGTAACATTTCGTTTTGTGATTAAAAGAAAACGATTTTTTTTTTAAATTTATCCTGAATTTTCTTTGCTATAAACCTCACGGAGCCCGAGACCTTTCCAACGAATGCAAAACCGTGGAAATCGGTTCGTGCGTTCTGGAGTTATAGCGTCAGGAAGGAAAACCCGACTTATTTTTATATAGTAGATATATCCACTATGAACGAATTTAAGAATAATTAAAATAAGACGCCAACCGCACTCGATGACATCCCGCCAAAAACTCCCATTCAAATCAGTTCAGCCGGTATTGCGTGATTGAGTAAATAAGTAACAAACATACTAACTTTAATAAAAATTCAGCAATCATGCCTTGGTATTTGTCAAATCACACATTGAACTAGCTGTCTTAATACAAAAAAAATGGGTGCGTGTACTTATGTAGACGCGTGAGAAGTTATCCTTCTTTGGCATCGTTTAAAATTAGTTTTTAATTGCATGCAAATAATTAATTTCAATAAATTAATAAAAAGTCTGGAAAAGGACACAGTCAATAAAGTTCAGTTTTAATTTGAAAAAATAAATAAATAATCAAAATATTTAATTAAAATCGCTACTGAATATAATTTATAGGAACATATGTGATTTGCACTTGTATGAAACTCAAACATGTATTCCGAATATACAAACTAGAAACATGTGGATAAATATTATAAATATGAATACCTATAACTGTTACTTTATTACAATAATAACATAAAAGTAACATTGAAAAATAAAGATGTGGTTTTTGGTTCTACTACACCAATGGTCAAGACATGGCGCTGTAGTCTCCTGAATCGCGCTTTGGTTCCGTTGTTCCAGATTAATAAATACTTTTGATAGGCCTTCACAATGCAGTCGTTAGCACCCACTAAATAGAGATTCTATTTCTATTTTGTTGGTAGATTTTCTTAATGTGCGGTAAACAAAAAGTAACAGCATGAAACTGGTCGCTAAAGCGTCCAACTTCATGCTGTTAATTGTTTGTGTTACAGTGATGCGCGCGCATCTTAAAATTTCACTCTCATCCTTTTTTCATAACGCGCCTAAAGAAGTATAACTTCAAAAAGTTGACGCAGTTTCAAAACATTACGTATAGATAGAGCTGCCATCCGTCCGGGTTTCTCCGGATTTGTCCTAGTTTACGGGGCGTCCGGGGAGCGTCCGGGCGGAGTTTCATTTGTCGTCCGGGTTTAAAAATTTCCTGTTTTGGGTTGCCAATTAATCCGTCAATTTAAATGTCTTTGAAAATGAATAAATCTATTCTAACACTGTAACCATAAATGCAGACTTCCAACAAA
This sequence comes from Chilo suppressalis, assembly GCA_902850365.2. NCBI lineage: Eukaryota > Metazoa > Arthropoda > Insecta > Lepidoptera > Crambidae > Chilo > Chilo suppressalis. Next base: position 3,399,008 of record OU963919.1, read on the forward strand.
GATCAGCTTTCCTTGGTGCTGCAAGTGTCCATGGGCAGCAGTGACCACTTATTATGAGGGTAGCTCTTTTGCCTATATCAACAAAAAAAAGTTGGTTTGTGACATTTTTAACTCTTTTTTTTATTGGTCTGTCCGGGTTCTGGGCGCCAAAATCCGGGGTTATCACGCCTCTGATACTGGTTGCCACATTTTAGAGATGGCAGCCCTACGTATAGAAAATTGTGTATGTAAACTTTTTTTTTAAATTTGTGTTGAATGCATGTGCAACTTTTTTGTGGTACTAAGGTAGACCTAATATATTTTTCATCCCACCACCTCGGAAAGTGTAATTTTGCGCTTCGAAATCTGGCTGGAAAATTCTATTTTATTCGCTTGAGCGGCAAAGTAGATTTGAATTTAGAACATCACATATAATGAGTACTCAATATAATTGTAAATTCAAAACGTCATTAAACCTATTTAATGTAACCTCTATGGTGCCAAATTTATGATTAGAACTTTTTAAATTGTGAAAAAATTTAAATTTGGAACCTTCTTGGTTTCTTTGTTTTATTTGCGTGCTTCGCGCCATTCTAGTTTTTCACGTTTTATTGCTTAAATATGTTGTCATTATAAATTGTTTTCTTTTTCATTTTGTCATTTCCTCGCTGAGGTGGGATGAAAAGTTACGTATTGCACTCGAGTGGAAAGATTTTTCACCTTGTGCTCGTTTGTTTCCTTCGCTTGCTCGGTCATCCAAATCGAGCACGCGGTTAAAAAGGAACTTTCCACTCTTGTATAATAAATAACTATTTTCACATAGAATGCAACATGCGGGCTGCCGTTTTCAAATTGAACACTCTCTTTCGTGCATGTATTATGCATTCGTATTCAAAATAGAATGGAGTTGCATAATCTGTGTTGCCTATGCTCAAAATGAAACATGGCCGACCTGCCTGACATAGAACTGTCAAAGTGACAACGGAGAAACAAGTGCGCGCTTCCTATTTTTGAATTTCGAACATCGTACGTCGACACGGGTTGTGTCGACCTTTAGCGATGAACCCGCGCAGTATGCCTGTCACTTTCGCACTCGCGGGTCTAGTATAGCGCCATCTCACGTCGGGTCATTAGCTGCAGTTGCACGACACGGAGAATGCTAGTCGGCATTGTTAATTTGCAAGAGTTTTGACCTATTATCTCTGCGAGCGAAAATAGATCACAGAGCATTGCAAAATGCGAATTCAACTTTCTTTTGAAAAAGTAATTGAGTTTTTTTAAGTGAAACTTTTTTTAGGTACATCTCTATAAATTTCGTCCATCTTTAGCAGGTTGCATTCTATTTTTAATTCTTAATAAAAAAGTACTTTTTTTTTACAAACATTGTTCTTTCTTTGGTAGAAAGCTCGCCTTCCACGCGGGCGGCCCGAGTTCGAATCCCATCCAGGAAAACATTTTTTTAACAATGATTTTAAAGGTTTTGCTTGCATCGTGTGTTTATAGAGCCACACTATTTTTTTTATGTTTTAGCAAAGGATTAAAAACTTATGCTACGCTTTTAAGCTACGGGGTTTTTTATGAGTACAGCCACGCATCTATTTACCATAGGTTTATGGTAAACTAGCTGTGCCCCGCGGTGTTACCCGCGGTTTATTAGGGCTATTTTCCCGCAGTATAAATTAGCCTATGTTGTTATCCAGGGTGTCAGCTAACTCCATATCAAAATTTATTAAAATCGCTCCAGCCGTTTAGACGTGAAGAAGTAACAAACATACACACTCACAAAGGAGATTGCTCAAATTGGCCCAAATGTACAAAAAATATTGACGTAATTCTTGGCGTAATTTATACTTTATTTTACAGTCATTAGATTTTAACGGACACCTTTGTATAATATATTCATTTTAAAAAGGACTTTTAATTTTACCGGTTTGGAAAACATACGAATCATTTTTAATGGCTATGGGTGTAGTAACATTCAGCCATAGACTGATCGAAATTGATTAAATAACAGCAAAACAAATCTACTTTGTAAAGATCGATAAAATAAAACTTTTTTTTTATTACACTTACCACTAAAAATCATTCAGTGTCATTTCATGATAATTGGTCTTTAGGCCAAACATGTATGTAAGCTGAGCAATCTCCTTTCGCCTTTATAATATTAGTGTGATTGATGCGTGGCCATATTTTCTCAGAGATAGTGATGAGGAAATGTTGTCAGGGTAGGCAACAGGCAACACGCGAGCGATGCTAGGTTCCAGTCCACGGGGTAGGGGATGTCGTAGAGAGTATCAAATGCGCGAGAGATAGTCTGGTAACCAATCCCCAAACGTTTATAGCTTATAGTGGCCGCTTATTTTCAGGCGGGCCATGAATAAGTTTGCCGCCCTCTCAAGTTAAAAAAACGACGGGCTGCACTCCGGGAGTGCCAGCAGAAGTGAAAACTTGAATATTAACGTTGTTCATTTTTGATATTTTGGAATGGTTAGGGAATAATTTTGCACGAATTGCTTTCATTATCAGTATAAAAGTACTATCATGTATGTGGTAGAATACAATATTTATTTATTGCGCTATCGTACACAAACATGACAACTTATATTACATTCAAAAAGTTCATCTCTCAGAAAAATCAACTTACAAGAATCACGTTTAAACGCACTTAGCGACATCTATTGTAAAGAAATCAACTTACATGAATCACATTTAAGCGCACCTAGCGACATCTATTGTAAAAAAATGCATTTTGTTCGCAATAAAGCTGCCACGTGGACGTCCTAGATAGAGACTTATTAATATAATACGATAAAATAAAATATTACTATGTTTCGTCCAATATATTGAAAGTCAACAACCTTTCCAATTTTATTGTGTGTCATGATGCGATCATCCCACGTGTTTAACCTGACGCGAGTTTAACATTTTTTACCCATACAAAAAAAGTGTACAACGCCGCTAAAGAAGTTTTCACTTCAAAAAACAGACAACAGACTTGCAGAATTTGTAGGTACGCAACGTAAACAATCGTTCTCTTTTATAAGTTAACTCAGAAATTTGATCTTTTTCTAAGCTAAAAGGGACCGCAGTCCTGAGTACAGACGGACAACAAACTGATCCTATAAGGGTTCCGTTTTGACATTCAAACACGCTGCATGGTGCACTCAATATAACAATATTGCGCATATTCTGTGTTTTAGAGATAAAACAATGCCTTCGATGCTTTTATAAAGAACACAAATAGTTCTAAATCAAATAACAAATGCCTCGGCAACACTTTTCATTCGTAAAACTGTAAAAACATTTTTTTCTGAAAAATCACGGTTTGTCATGAATGTTATTAACATAATCGCCATTTTGTTATCAAGAAAAGGACAATAATACAGCTCAGCCGTTCGGACTCGGAAGCGGACTCGCCGTTTCGCTCGCGCTGCGTTGAAGCGTACAGTTCTATCTCGCTCGCTTGATTGAATGTTTATTTACCAACGTGTGCATGTGTGAGAGTTGCTTATGTAGTTGAGTCGGATCATATTTCGTTTGATGCTAGTATGAGCGAACAGTATCTTCCGTTTTTGTTTTATTCTAAGACCGCCTCGCAAAAAAACTGATTCAAACAAAATTAGAACCATCAAAATTGGTCCACGCCTCTCGGAGATATGCACGAACAACAAAAATAAAATATATTGACGAATTGAGAACCTTCTCCTTTGAAGGCGGTTAAAAAGAGTAGCCTTAAAAACCCCGACAGCACCCGGCTAATTGGACTGGGAAGCCATATTTACGCATGTCTCCTCGGGGGTTTAATGAGTTCACTCGTTCCAAATAGTTTCAATTACAAGAAAATAAAATAAATGTTAGAGTCTGATATTGTCTGATTAAATAGTTAGTGCTCGAAACTTTATTTATTTATTGACGTTTCGCAGCCTTTACAGGCCGCGTCGTCGGAATCAATTTTTTATTTAATTTTGTAGAGCTACCCTCGAAAAACTTTTATTGAGCGTCCGAACGCTAATTTTATTTAATGAGTGATGTGCATGAAAACCTAAGAAACAATTTGTCTGGTTCTTTACATTGAAAAACCTTATTTTTATTTTAAATAGTGTGAAAAATTTTGTATTTTATGTGCTGTATGCTTCAACGCAGCGCGAGCGAAACGGCGAGTCCGCTACCGAGTCCGTACGGCTGAGATGTATTCTGCCGTCCTCAAGCTAAAATGCGGCTAAATGGCAAAACCAACTTTTGAGATATGGCCTAAAACGGCGCGTAAACTTTAAATTATTGCTATTTTGTAACCATTTATCAAATGACGGATTTTAGACTTAAACTATATAAAAGATACGAATACTTGTTAAAGACAGATCGATAGAGAATTAAAAACTGTGTAAGATGTAATTTAAGACTGAAAAATCGACCGCATGTCACTTAACCGCACTTTAATGTAAGGACGGCAGTGTCCTTTTCTTGATAACAAAATGGCGATTACGTAAATAACATTCACGACAAACCGTGATTTTTGAGAAAAAAAATTTTTTGCAGTACTACAAATTTTAATGAAAAGCGATGCCGAGGTGACGTTATTTTAATTTGATTTTGAACTATTTGTGTTCTTTATAATAGCGTCGAAGGCATTGTTTTATCTTTATAACACAGAATATACGCAATATTGTTATATTGCGTATAATATAATGTTATATTGCGTACATATGCATTTTTTTTTGTGTATGTATGCTGTTGGTCGCAGATGACCTTAAGGTCCGGACGCTGTAAACAGCGTCACCGGGTTTGGGGACGGCGAGATCCTATGTGGACCTCAAGCCGAGAATTGGCGAGTGCCTCTGGAGGTATTCCAGGCGGATGGCGTCTCCCCACGGGGGGAGTCTCCTCTCCGTCTGGAGCCTCCAGTCCACTCGAATCTGAGGGGGTCGGCTCAACTAGAGGGCGTCTCTGAGATTCGGACCTCGGCTCTAGTTAGCCGTTTTCGTGGGGGGCGGGGAAAAACGCCCAGGTACGTACCTGTACCTGGTATAGCGTGTCGTGTGTTGACCGGGTCTTCGCACTCTTATCCTACGGGTGCGGTGTCTGCCTAATGCTAAGGTTTGATGTCCAATTGTGACTAAAGCGAATTGTGTTCATGCACCACAAAGTAAGCGGTTCACTTTTGAGCCGCGAGTTCCCAATTACATTTGTTCGCTAGCCCGAACTCGGGTGCACGAAAGACAGTACTCGAATTCGGTCACCCGAAACAATATTTACACTGGAATAGGGACAGGAAGAAATGGAAATCTTATAATCGCCCGGATTCTATCAGCACTTATATTCCGGCTAACGACCATGCGCCATTATCTTGGATAGATTGTGATATGGAATAAGTATATTTTAACTTGAATAGGAGAATTTTCCTGCTACCTATATAAAATAAAAATGTAAAAGTTTGTATGTCTGTAAAGTATGTTTATTACCACAGAACAGACACTGGTGTCGATTCTGGCAGGATTCTCTGAACTTAAAACTAAATTTGACATCAGTCTGTCCTTCTCACTCTGTATAGAGAATGACAGAGATACACTGTTGTCAAATTTAAGTTTAGCTTTAGAGAATCATGCCAGAATCGACACCACTGTGTTCTGTGTTTGTAACTCAATCATCATAATCATTATGCCTATTAATATTCCCACTGTTGGGGCACAGGCCTTCCATATGGATGGAATAGAGAGATTGGGCCATGACCCACCACGTGGGCCCAGTGCGGATAGGCGGTTGCTAACGACTGCAGATGCAGCCGGGACCAACGGCTTAACGTGCTTTCCGAAGGAGGAGCTCGAGATAGTAAATTTTTGGTAATCCATCCAATGACCGACCACTGCGAAAGTTGCTTAACTTTAACGATCGCAGCCGAACGCACTTACCGCTTGCGCCATCGAGCTCCTCTATGCCCGTTTTTAATCTGCCAGCTGCTAAATATAAAAAGGTGCTCGAATTCTATGTTTCAAAAATATAATTCACGGTTTAAAATATGAATGCCAGCCGTATATAGGCACTCGACAAGCAAAGAGAATGTAAGCAGACCCGTCTTTCCCAGTGGGCACTTTGAGTAAGTGCCCCAAGGCCCCGCGATCGATAGGGGGCCCCCTCAGATCAAATACAAAGTCCCTTAAAATAACATGTATTTTATGTAACACTTCCTAATATAAATTATTATTAATATATACAGGAACAATGAACCTTAAAAAATCTTAATACATATAAATCTCGTGTCACAATGTTTGTCCTCAATGGACTCCTAAACCACTGAACCGATTATAATAAAATTCGCACACCATGTGCAGTTCGATCCAACTTGAGAGATGATAGGATAGTTTAAATCTCAAATTATAGTCGCAATTTTAATTTATTGCAAATTATTACTTTTGGGCGGTACGAAGTTCGCCGAGTCAGCTAGTATAATATAAATAACTAAAATATATTACTAAAAGGAGTCCCTTTAGGCAAGGTTCCGAAGATACTGGCAGCGTTCCCCCTTTGAATAGCTAGACTAATTCGTTGTCCGAGGTAGCTGCCAGCTCTTCGGTCTCCAGTGATGTCGACTAACCTTTTTGATATTTCCTTAAAAAACCTCATAGCGCTAGGACCCCACGGACCAAGGTCAAAGGACCAAAGTCCCTAGTTCCTGTTAAATCACCAAACGGAACCATAGGGCCCCCATTATCCTAATATGCCCAGGGCCTCCAATAGGTCAAAGACGGCACTGTATGTAATGGTAGCCATACACACTACGAGAAATCGTTACGATTAGACTGTACCGTCCGAACGGTACCGATAAATCGTAGCGTATACGTTATAAAACTGCACAGTTTCCTATACGTACGCCACGTACGATAAACTGTTCCGTTCGAACTGTACAGTCTGATTGTAACGATTTCTCGTAGTGTGTATGGGTGCGGCCAGAGTGCACTCAGATTCAGACTCAGATTCAGATTTCGAAAACAAGCGCGAGAAATAAACAGTGTAGTCTAAGCAGGTTGCTTGCTTTTTCTCGCGCTTTGTTTTCTGAGTCTGAATCTGAATCTGAATCAGGAGTGCAATCTGGCCGTACCCTTCGACTACACTGTTTATTTCTCGCGCTTGTTTTCAGAATCTGAATCTGACTCTGAATCTGAGTGCACTCTGGCCGCACCCTATGGCTACCATAAGGCTGCCAGCGTGACAGTACATACTTATTGCAATATTACCTATTTCAACACAACACTAACCAAATAACAGCTAGTTTTCACCGAGAATAAGGGCGAAGCCTTATTGTAGCGTGTGTTAGGATATTTCGTTTGATATCACGCAAATTTGCGTGTCTTAATGTGGTAATGAACTAAAATTTTATATTTCGGAATGGTGTTCTGTCTCCTACCATAGGTACTAGAAAACGTACTTTTAAACTCGATTTTATGTTTTTCAACACTTTTAAACCATTGTGTTGTAGTGTTCGTAAACGTGATGGGACATTGCTATTTAATGATGGAGTCTCAACGGTCGTAACCTTACGAGGAGGAACCTCAGGTTCGAGTGGTCTACAGGCTCCAGACGGAGAGGAGACTCCCTCCGTGGGAAGATGCCATCCGCCTGGAATACTCGCCAATTCTCGGCTTGAGGTCCCCTTAGGATTTCGCTGTCCCCAAACCCGGTGACGCTGTGAAGGTCATTTGCGAACAACAGCATACACAATCAAAAAAAGGACGGAAGGAAATTAGACAACTTTCGAAATTCCCGTCATAGTCATATGTGATCGTCAGGATGGCGGGACCGTCATGATCACTAATTGTATTTAGCGTTGAAATTCATTGAAATGGTGGCCAAGAATTGCTTCTATTTCACTTATTTAATAGCCTTGTATTGGAAGAAATACTTTTTTGATGAATTTTACGTGAAATAAATATCTCATGATTGTATGAGATATTTATTTCACGTAAAATTCATCAAAAAAGTATTTCTACCAATAAAAGGCTATTAAATAAGTGACCCGTATATTTATTTCTTTGATAACTACAACATTAATCGCTTAAGAATTCTTTTCTTTTGGGCCATTGAGCTCCTGTACTATAATATAATAATAGATTTAATTACTTTCGAGAACAAGCGGTAGGGTACTTTTAATATTTTAGTTCTTATTAACATTTGTTTTGGCGTCTCGTAAATTTGTCTGAAGGTTAACTGTACATTGACTAGCAACCACTCCACCGCTGGAAATGCTTGAAAAATCAATAACAGATTAGGCGAAAGCACTTGAAGGGTCTTGGTTCCAGCCTGTATGTTGCCTGTATACTAGAGATACTGCCGTTGCGCTCTCCCCGCATTAATTCGTGGAAAAATCTTGTGAAATTAAATGAATGAAATGAAATGTCATTTATTCGGTCTAGGCTGTTACAAGCACTTGTGAAGGTCAAGAAGCTACGCCATCGGTTCGCAAAACTACGGCGGGAGTCCTTGTACGAGAAGCACCGGCAAGAAACTCAGCAAGGGCTGTTTTTTTCTCCTTGTATTGTTATATACAGAGTCGTCAAGATGAAAAATGACTTCAGAGATACTTCTGAAGTCACCTTCCATTACATCATTTAGAATATAAATATATAGTTACAATAAATTTTATAGTTAACATTATATTTAGTATATAGCCTTATATAGGAAGCGGCATTAGATAGGTACAATATTACTGTTATGAAAAATGACTAATACCCATTAAATAACAAATTACAAGAAACACTATGTCCATGCATTACCGATCATTTAGATAATCATCAACTTTATAATATCCCTTATTCATAAGAGTATTTTTGATCTGAGATTTAAATTTAGTCAGTGGAAACTCAATCAGATCTAGGGGAACTTTATTAAACTATGCAATACTACAACCTAGAAATGAACCTCTTGATTTTTGGAGTCTGAAACATGGAAGGCAAGCTTGTTCTTAAAATTGATCATTCTTAAAAAATAGGCATACTGGCGGTTGAGAAATCCTCATGGATACCCTACAGCCGGCTGCAAGGTTATGACAGACTCGTACTGACTAAAAAACACCCGTAGGGGCTGCCTCTGGCCGGGAAGGCCTCTATGGCTACATCGGAAGCGATCGTCTTCCAAGCGGGGGAGCGACGCAGCGCTGCCTTAGTTAAACTCTTGAGCTGGGGGCCATTCGCCTAACGGAAATGCTTTGGAAAACGCTAACGCTTACGATTTCGTTTTGTTATTTCTAGCCACCTGAGGTTTTCAAATGCCTCGCGCTCTTTTTTTTCTTTTGCATTGGTAATAACAATATTAAAGAAAATGAGTGTGAGGTATTTGAAAACCTTCGATGGTCAAAAATAACAAAATGAGATAGAAAGAGTTAGCGTTTTCCAAAGCATTTCCGTTAGGCGAATGGACCCCTGGGGGCCAATCGCCTAACGGAATTGCTTTGGGAAACGCTAACGCTTACGATTAATTTGTTATTTCTAGCCGCCTGAGGTTTTCGAATACCTCACGCTCATTTTTTTAAATATTGTTATTACCAATGCAAAAGAAAAAGAAAGAGCGCGAGGCATTTGAATACCTCAGGCGGCTAGAAATAACAATATAAAATCGTAAGCGTTAGCGTTTCCCAAAGCATTTCCGTTAGGCGATTGGCGATTGGTGTCGTGGGCTATTTTAGGAGCTAGAACTTTTAAAGGAGCACAATTCCGTCATAAGTGTCGTGTGAGGCGGGTCGTTACGTTTCCTAAAATATGGTTGAGCGAAGCGAGCGGCTAGAAATAACAAATTAATCGTAAGCGTTAGCGTTTCCCAAAGCAATTCCGTTAGGCGATTGGCCCCCAGGGGTCCATTCGCCTAACGGAAATACTTTGGAAAACGCTAACTCTTTCTATCTCATTTTGTTATTTTTGACCATCGAAGGTTTTCAAATACCTCACACTCATTTTCTTAAATATTGTTATTACCAATGCAAAAGAAAAAGAAAGAGCGCGAGGCATTTGAATACCTCAGGCGGCTAGAAATAACAATATAAAATCGTAAGCGTTAGCGTTTCCCAAAGCATTTCCGTTAGGCGATTGGCGATTGGTGCCGTGGGCTTTTTTAGGAGCTAGAACTTTTAAAGGAGCACAATTCCGTCATAAGTGTCGTGTGAGGCGGGTCGTTACGTTTCCTAAAATATGGTTGAGCGAAGCGATGGCTGGTTCATGCTTCATGCTCGTGAACGGGTGCTGCCAGCGGAGATGAGTCTGCCCTAACTATTATGATATTTAAGATGATTTACATCTTTTAGTTACACCTATTATAAATAACTGTATTTGTATTTACACAGCAATCAAAATGCAGGTGAACAATTAATGTATAATTTCACATTATGTAATGAAAGGTGACTTCATGAATCATCTCTGAAGTCATTATCAACTTGAAGACTCTGTAAATGATAAAACAGGGAGAAATAAACAGCCCTTGCTGAGTTTCTTGCCGGTTCTTCTCAGTACAAGGTCTCCCGCCGTAGATTTACGAACCGATGGCGTAGCTTAGACATTCTTATGTGCTTGTAACAGCCTAAACTAAATAAATCATTTTGATTATGATACATGATTTTTGTGTAACTTTCAAACTTTTTTACCTTTAACGCAGCGAATGCAACGTAAAATGCTAATAAATGTAAATAATATTTTCCCCGTTTTTGCAACATTTTTCCAGTCCTTGCCAGTGCCGAGCGTCAAGCATAATAAAAAATACTACGTCTTTTTAAGCTGTAAAAACGATATTCTTGATTAAAATAGATGACTAGGGCTATGCCTTTCCACCTTTTTTTTTATTCTTGTGAATACTCAAGATACGTTTGGTTCCCATACAATTTGATGCGGCGCCTACTTCTATCTAAGTGTCGCCGCACACGGGCCACCGACCACAACCACAAAACGCCGCCACCGGCATATTACTTCTAGTTTTCATACATTTTATATGGACTCGCCACACACGATACGCCGGTGGCCGCCACACGCTACAAATCGTCGTTGCTCGCTTCTTGTGGCCCGCACCGGCCACTTAATGCGCCGATACAAAACACCGCCACACGTCACTCGCGCGATTCCCCACCCCTCCTCCCTTACCTTAGTCGGCCGCTGTCACGCGCTTCAGCCACTTTAGTAGCCGCTTCTAGCTTCTCGTGGCGGCGTTTGTGGCTGTGGCGTGTGGCCCGTGTGCGGCGACAATAAGCCTGTAGTCATTTCAATGCTAGTTGGTTTATGTATGGGAGAGGTAACTTCTTCAAAGAAAACTTCAATAAAAGCGGAAGACCTGAATAGTCATGTCTTCTGCTCCTCACCGACTCTCATCATCATCATCATCAGCCGTTCCATGTTTCAGACTCCAAAAATCAAGAGGTTCATTTCTGGGATGTAGTATTGCATTGTTTAACAAAGTTCCCCACGATCTGATTGAGCTTCCACTAACCAAATTTAAATCTAAGATCAAGAATTCTCTTATGAATAATAGCCCATTATAAAGTTAATGATTATCTAAATGATCGTAATGCATGGACATAGTGTTTCTTGTAATTTGTTATTTGATGGGTATTAGTCAGTTTTTGTAACAGTAATATGGTACCTATCTAATGCCGCTTCCTATATACTAAATATAAAATTTATTGTAACTATATATATCTATATCCTAAATGATGTAATGGAAGGTGACTTCAGAAGTATCTTTGAAGTCATTTTTACTTGACAACTCTGTATATATCAATACAGGGAGAAAAAAGCAGCCCTTGTTGAGTTTCTTGCCGGTTCTTCTCAGTACAAGGTCTCCCGCCGTAGTTTTGTGAACCGATGGCGTAGCTTCAGACCTTCACAAATGCTTGTAACAGCCTAGACTGAATAAATGACTTTTCATTTTATTTCATTTCATCATTAGCCTTTAATATACCCACTGCTGGGCTCTACACACACACAGGGCTTCCCTATAGATGGAATAGGGAGATTTGGCTGTGACCCACCACGCGCGCTTAGGGCGTATTCTTGGGTGCTAACGACTGCAACTGCCGGACCGCCGGGACCAACGGCTTAGATAATAAAGTTTTGGTCACCCATCCAAATACCGGCTATTGCAAAAGTTGCTTAACTTCCACGATCGCAGACTATAGTTAAGTTTATGGTGTAATATTTATTTATCTAGTTCTTTTCTATTTCAGGAATGTCCGGAAGGGGTTGTGCAGGAAGAGTCCTTCAAAGACATCTATGCGAAATTTTTTCCACATGGAAGTGAGTAAATTTTTTTTATAGCGAGGTAGGCAAATGACTCTACCCCACCTGATGTTAAGTGGTGATAAAGTCCAAACGCGAAAATAGCTGGTACAGCAGTTAAAAAACTGCTACATCAACCATCCTCACCTTGCCGGCCTGCAAAAATGATTCTTCACGCCTCTCTTAAAGGACCCTAGATTGTAGGAAGGAGGGAACACGTGCGCGGGAACACAATATACCAAGATTATGCCCCTTTTTAACCGACGAAAAAATCGGAGTAGGTTCTTAAGTCCACACATAACTTTTTCAAAGTAGTCCGGTTTTGTAATTTATTTTTTTGTTATGTTTTTATTTTTTTTAAGCATTTAACTGCTAGATGTTTAAATCTAAAGAAAAGTTTTACTAGAAAAAAATCCACGCGGACCAGGCAGCGGACGGGACTCAAACTCGTACCCTTCGCAATCCGGGCGAATGCACTGACCAATTATGCTACTCTTCTTTTTTTGTATTGGAAAGGGTAAACCCCGAAGATGGTAAAAACATCCAACCCAAAGGGTATGAAAACAGGGGATGATTAATTGTTCCTTCACTGATTGTAATGTATGACCACACATAATTTTTAACAGAGTAGTCTGATGTTCACAATTATTTTTTCAGGAAAGGACATCACACACACACACACACACACACACACACACACACACACACACACACACACACACACACACACACACACACACACACACACACACACACACACACACACACACACACACACACACACACACACACACACACACACACACACACACACACACACACACATACCCCTGCGCACACGCATAAAATGCATTTAAATGATTTGTTAATTTAAATACGTAAAATTAAATTTAAATCATTCATAATATTTATTGTTTGTTTGTTGTATGTTAAGGAACTCCAATATACTCTCAGAGGTGGGCGTTAATAGTTGCGACACAGTCTTTATAACTAATGCAATTATTATCGTGCACATTTATTGTATTCACTGTTTTTTGTTCCAATAACAATATATTTAATTTTTTTCAATCGCAGATTTTGATTCCAAAGAGTATATTACAAAAATTATAGCTGCAAAAAATTGTAAAATAAAAACTTCGTCAGGCATTTCCGTTTCATCTTTTCCATATGATTTTTCCATTTACACCCCGTCGGAAAAGAAGAACCACTTTAAAACAGCGGTAATATAATAAAACTTTCACTTTAAAAAAACAGGTGTTTTCGTAATATCTTCAAAAGTATGTACTCAGGGCCGGACTGTGAGTTTAGGGGGCTCTGGGCTAATACTACTTAGGGGCCCACCTAAATACTCAAAGTATAGAAAACGAGAATGTAAAATATTAAATTTATATTATAATATATTATCCCTTAGTGTTATACTACCATAAATAAATTAAAAAAATATAACCTTTCCTCACTTCTCTTTAGCAAATTCTTTAATTTGCTTCTCACATTCTAGGTTCTTAGTTAAATCAACATTTATTGACAAAACGGATAACAAGAATCGCTAAATTCCTCCAAAACAAATCTCTATTTCTTTCTATCCTACTAGTTATAAATAATAAAAATTGATAAATAATGGTACTTATAAATAATTCTAGCAAGATAGAAAGAGACAGAGTCTGGGAGGGAAACAGCGGAGCACGATTGAGATGAATGTGTAATGGCAGCGGAACATTTTAACTGCCAGTTCGAAGTACCAACACCTGAAAGTAGACTTGAATATAATGAATTGAATGGGTAAAATTAACCGCAGGATTCCCAGGGTTGCAAACTATACGATCTGTTTTATTTAATAAAATTATGGATTCTTTCGCATTATCGTCTATTTTTGACAAAACTTGACTTAGCGGGGGGGCCCCTTGAATCCACGGGGCCCTGAGCTGAAGCCCAATAAGCCATATGGTAGATCCGGCCCTGTATGTACTACACTTTTAAAAAGCTTTTTTCTGACAAACTTTGCAACAGAACTTCAGACCAGGGGGTCATTCGCCTAACGGAAATGCTTTGGAAAACGCTAACGCTTACGATTTCATTTTGTTATTTCTAGCCGCCTGAGGTTTTCAAATGCCTCGCGCTCTTTTATTTTATTTTGCATTGGTAATAACAATATTAAAAAAATGAGCGTGAGGTATTTGATAACCTTCGGCGGTCAGAAATAACAAAATAAAATCGAAAGCGTTAGCTTTTTCTAAAGCATTTCCGTTATGCGAATGGCCCCCAGTTCTCCTCAATCGATTCAGATGAAATTTTTAATGTTTTCCAATAAAATGTACTTGTTTATATCTTTTTATGTATGTTACGTTACAGACTCCGCCCTCTACGCTCATTACGTGTTCAAAGCTTTCGATGTCAACTGCAGTGGCGCCATCAGTTTTCGGGTAAGCATTACTTTTTAATTTGCCATTGTGAGTGTTAAGTTTGATGCATAATGATCGTAGCATATATTCATCATCATCATCAGCCTATTAATGTCCCCAATGCTGGGGCACAGGCCTTCCCTATGGTTGGAATAGGGAGATTGGGCCATGACCCACCACGCGGGCCCAGTGCGGATTGGTGGGTGCTAACGACTGCAGATGCAGCCGGGACCAACGGAGCTGCCTTCCGAAGCACGGAGGAGCTCGAGTTAGTAATTTTTGGTCACCCATCCAATGACCGACCACTGCGAAAGTTGCTTAAGTTCAACGATCGCAGCCGAACGCGCTAACCACTTGCGCCATCGAGCTCCTCGTAGCATACATATTAACTCGGAATGAGATCGTCACCGTACCCTAGCTTACGTCTCTCCGTAGCCTAGCTTTCGTCTCTCCGTAGCCTAGCTTACGTCTCTCCGTAGCCTAGCTTACGTCTCTCCGTAGCCTAGCTTTCGTCTCTCCGTAGCCTAGCTTACGTCTCTGTAGCCTAGCTTACGTCTCTCCGTAGCCTAGCTTACGTCTCTCTGTAGTCCAGCTTACGTCTCTCCGTAGCATTGCTTACGTCTTTCTGTAGCCTAGATTACGGCTCTCCGTAGCCTAGCTTCCGTCTCTCCGTAGCCTAGCTTACTTCTCTCCATAGCCTAGCTTACGACTGTCTGTAGCCTAGATTACGTCTATCCGTAGCCTACCTTACGTCTCTCCGTAGCCTAGCTTACGTCTCTTCAGAGCCTAGCTTACGTCTGTCTGAAGCCTAGATTACGTCTTTCCGTAGCCTACCTTACGTCTCTCCGTAGCCTAGCTTATGTCTCTTTTTTTTTTTTTTTTTTTTTTTTATAGATAGGTCCGACAAATGACTCCACTTCACCTGATGTTAAGTGAAGGTGAAGTCCAGACGTGACGATAGCTGATACAGCAGTTTTACCTGCCACACCAGCCATCCTCACCCTGCCGGCCTGCATGTTGCTTCTTCACGCCTCTTTTAAAGGATCCCAGGTTGTAAGAGGGAGGGAACACGTGAGCGGGCAGAGCATTCCATTTACGGATAGTGCGACAAAGAAATGAGTCACCAAATTTCTTTGTACGCGTTGGAATTGTGGCCACAGTTAGACGATGACAACGTAGGCCAGCGCGCGTGGTCCTCTGAAGGAAAGGAGAAGGTGGGATAAGAGAGAATAACTCCTCAGAACACTCGCCGTGGTACAGACGATAGAACGCGCTTAGTGACGCCACGTCACGGCGTAATTAAAGAGGCTCAAGGTGTTCAGTCACCTCCTCATCGCCTATGATGCGGATCGCGCGTCGCTGTAACCTATCCAAAGCATCGAGCAAGTACTTGGCGGAGCCATCCCAGAGGTGCGAGCAATATTCCACGCAGGACCGCACTTGCGTTTTGTACAACAAGCACAGTTGATCGGGCGTGAAAAAACGCCGCACCTTGTTCAGGACTCCGAGTTTGCGTGAAGCTGTTTTGATCACGGTTTCGATGTAGTTCTTTGGATTCAGGTCTGAGCGAACTTCCATACCGAGCATGGAAATGTTGCTCTGCAGCGGTAGTGTTGTGCCCTGAAGAGATGGAAGGGGAAGGAATGACGATGTTTTTGCCGTGAAAGCGCAAGCCTGAGTTTTTTTGGCATTGAACTCAACCAAGTTCCTGGTACCCCATTCGGAAATGTGGTCCAAAGCCTGATTGAGTTCAATGACAAGATTCTCGCGTTTCTCCTTGGTTACCGCCAGCCCAGCCGCTGCTTGTCCGAGATACCCCGCATGCACTGTACTATCGTCTCTCTGTAGCCTAGCTTACGTCTGTCTGAAGCCTACCTTACGTCTCTCCGTAGCCTAGCTTACGTCTCTCCGTAGGCTAGCTTACGTCTCTCCGTAGCCTAGCTTACGTCTCTCTATAGCCTAGCTTACGTCTCTCTGTAGCCTAGCTTACGTCTCTCCGTAGCCTAGCTTACGTCTCTCCTAGCCTAATTTACGTCTCTCCGTAGCCTAGCTTCCATCTCTCCGTAGCATAGCTTACGTCTCTCCGTAGCCTAGCTTACGTCTCTCCGTAGCCTGGTAGCTTAAGTCTCTCAGTAGCCTAGCTTACGTCTCTCCGTAGCCTAGCTTCCGTCTCTTCGTAGCCTAGCTTACGTCTCTCCGTAGCCTAATTTATGTCTCTCCGTAGCCTAGTTTACGTCTCTCCATAGCCTAGCTTACGTCTCTTTGTAGCCTAGTCTACGTCTCTCTGTAGCCTAGTTTACGTCACTCCGTAACCTAGCTTACGTCTCTCCGTAGGCTAGCTTACGTCTCTCCGTAGTCTAGCTTACGTCTTTCTGTAGCCTAGATTACGTCTCTCCGTAGCCTAGCTTAAGTCTCTCTGTAGCCTAGATTATGTCTCTCCGTAGCCTTATTTACGTCACTGCGTAACTATGGTTACGTCTCTCTCTTAGCTAGCCTACGTAGCTTACGTCTCTCCGTAGTCTAGCTTACATCTCTCCGTAGCCTAGCTTACGTCTTTCCGTAGTCTAGCTTACGTCTCTCCGTCTTATTCTAGCTTATGACTCTCCGTCCATACCCTAGCTCACGTCTCTTCTTTCCCGCCTCTCCTGCGACCTGCGTTGTTAAACGTGATGTCCATTGAGAAAGAACTACTTGGTTTTAAAGGTTAGGAAGTGCCGATTCTTAAAACGAACTGGTTGCTTTTTCTGATCGAACTGATGCCGCTTAGTTGTCAACTAGCGGTCGGCGAGCAGTAGCCGATCCGAGCGTGCTGGATCTGCTTATCCGCTCACATTACATATGCTGATGTAAGGTGGACGACTTTTTGACGGCAAACCGAAAGGCGAATTGGTGTCGATATAATTGATATGTGTGCGGAAATTATCTAGTTTTTCATCTAGGTCATTTATTGAAGTTATACTTCTTTAGGCGCGTTATAAAAAAATGATGAGAGTGAAATTTTTAGATGCGCGCGCATCACTGTAACCCAAAAGTAACAGCATGAAGTTGGCCGCGGGCGCGTTATGAAAAAATCATGTGAGTGAAATTTCGAGATGCGCGCGCATCACTGTAACACAATAGTAACACCATGAATGTTAGTGTCTAATAATGGTGGATTATTAACCACTTAGTGGTTAATAATCCACCATTATTAGACATCTGTTCGAAAGGTACTTTGAACGATCCACGGAGCTCCATAAGATGATCGCGTTGTCAAAAACAATGTTGGCACGCTCGTCGCCTCTGATCACTGTTTTCATATTTATAATATTTATCCACATGTTTCTAGTTTCTATATAGACACAACGTGTTTTAGTTACTTACAAGTGCTAATTACATATGGACTAATAACTTAAATTCAGTAGTGATTTTAATTGAATATTTTGAATATTTATTTAATTTTTCAAATGAAAACTGAACTTAATTGACTGTGTTAACTATCCTTTTCCAGTCCT
The DNA here is from genome assembly GCA_902850365.2 of Chilo suppressalis. Classification (NCBI taxonomy): domain Eukaryota; kingdom Metazoa; phylum Arthropoda; class Insecta; order Lepidoptera; family Crambidae; genus Chilo; species Chilo suppressalis. Next base: position 3,417,122 of record OU963919.1, read on the forward strand.
TTTATTATTTTATTGTAATTATTAATTATTTGCATTCAATTAAAAAATATTTTTAATGATGCTAAAGAAGTATAACTTCTCACGCGCGTACATAAGTTACAGGCATCCATTTTTTTTTAATTTGGCTACTACATTACAAGGAAAAGGAACTCCGTTCCAAAACCAATCAGTCCCGTAAACTCTGACCAGAGAGGAATAATCTTTTGTACTGTAATCTTTGTAGTATACTTATGAGTCCAATCCTAGTGTCTATAAAATCATTAGTCTAGATCAGTGTATCCCAATTAGTAGTATTCGGACTCCCAGGGGTACGCAAGGTTGCATCAAGGGGTACGCGAAACCATCTCTTAACTTAGATATTAAATCATAATTTCTAGACTTGCAATGAATAGTATATTCGGCTGTATACCGAATATCGAATATTCGGCGAGGCCCCTGACCGAATAGCCGAATATTAGGCAAAAGTATTCGGCTGGATTTTAGCGCCAAAAACTTGTACAGACGTGATTGTTTCGCGCTCCTTTGTTTTGTTCTAATCTGCCGTCCTCAAGCTAAAATGCGGCTAAATGACAAAAACAACTTTTGAGATATGGCCAAAAACGGCGCGTAAACTTTAAATTATTGCTATTATGTAATCATTCATCACATGACTGAATGAATTAAAAACGGTTAACTTGTTTAATACAGAAAATGATTAAATTATGTTCCTGTTTTATGTACCAATGACTACTTAATAAATGATTATAAAAGAAATGAGAACCTTACCCTTCTAAATTTTGATTACCACAATAATTCAAATACATAGAATCCTCCATTTTTCCAATTCAGAAGATGATTATGTACCTGTGTTATGTACCAATAACTACTTAAATGAAAATATGAATACATATATACGTAATCAATCAATTTTAATTTTTCATTTTACCAATTATTTCTCTTTGACAAAATATATTATTTAAGTATTCGGTATTCGGCCGAATAATATGTAGATATTCGGCCGAATATAATTAAAGCAGCCGAATAGGCCGAATACCGAATAGTAACCGAATATTCGTTGCAAGTCTAATAATTTCATGTTTTATTTATCATTCCTGCATTAAGGGGTACGCGATTGGAAAACTACAACTTTCAGAGTAATTTCATTAGCACGATGGACGAGCTTGCTAACTTTACCCGAGCCCGAGTGAGCGGGCGTATCGAGTTGAACTGTGCAGTTAAGTTACAAATTGCTGACAAGTTTGCAACTTCGCAATAACGTAACAATAATTAATCCTCACATAAGCATAGATACCAAATTTTCTTTTCTTTCATTTACAAAATCAAGTTATGGCACGGGTCCCAACTTATGGGTTTTGCCCCCAGATTTAGGGGCTAGAAGGGTTAAAACGGACTTTTTTAGGGGCTGGAATTTTTTGGGGGTTCTTTTAGGGGCTTTTAACAAAACTTGCAATTAAATCGAAAATCAAAGCGTGTGTTTCTTTCAGTTTTGTGCGTAGAATGGAACGCACCACGATATGAAACGACTGAACTCACTGTGTGGTAGGTTGTTTCCTAAGGCTGTATGGACTAAAGTCCTTTGCCTTCCACCAATCAAAACAGCTAAATAAGATTTAACAGCCTGTCAGCTCATTTTCATTTTTTTCCATTCGGAAAATATATTTATTCAATAAAATAATTTACTGTAACTAAATATGTAACGTTTTAATTTATGAGCAACGAAAGAATTTAGGTAATAAGATAAGTAGGTACATATAAATTTCTATATTTAGGGGAATTTAAAAAATACTTAGGGTAAAATTTTGGTAAGGGTTGGTAACACTGAGTTATGATTGCAGAAGACATATCAACTGGTAAAGAAATCGTTACTGTATCGAGTACTCGAGTCGTTCAGTATTACAACGCACATTAATCGGAATTGTAACTTAATCGCCTCGGGATAGGCTCCAACGTGCATGGTCAACACTTACGTCTCTCCGTAGCCTAGCTTACGTCTCATAATACCCTAGATTACGTCTCTCCCTAATCAAGCTTATGACTCTCCGTCCGCACCCTAGCTTACGTCCCTTCGTTTACACCTCTCACGCTGCCTGCGTTGCCGAACGCGCTGTCCATAGATTAAGTAACACACCAAGCAAACACGTATTTTCTCTTGAATGATCGAACTTAACTTAGTCATCAAGTACCTTACAGAAGACTACAATGAAATGACACTATCTTTTAGTGGTATTGCGTTATATAATGGCTTGATTACACTTGGCCGTTAACCCGAATACGATTGCCAATGGAATTCGGATAAAGGACTAAGTGTTAATGTATGTGTTCGGGTAGTTTTCGTTTCGGTTACCAGACATTGCCTTGCAGCACGTATTCTAGTGTAAATATTGCTTTGGGTGCCCGAACTCGAGTAATGACTTTCATGTAATGCGTCATTTACGCCCCCCCCCCCCCCCCCCCAATTGGCTTAGGATCGAAGAATATCTTTCTCTTCTGCCACCCCTCGCAGTCTGCCTCCCCGGGCCTTGGTCCTTTTAGGCGGGCCATGTATTAGCTTACTACCCTTTTAACATAAATTAAATATTAAAAACATTTCTCTACAGGAACTCCTGGTAACCCTCTCCACTCTACTCCGAGGCTCAGTCTACGAGCGTCTCCGCTGGGCCTTCAGACTGTACGATGTGGACGGAGACGGAGCCATCACCCGCCAGGAGTTGGCTGAAGTGGTGGTGGCAGTTCATGAGTTACTGGGCAGAAGGGCGCCTCCAGGATCCCCAGCTGGCAGGCTGGACGATGCGAAGGCTAACGAACAGGTATTAAGGTTTTATAGAAGACCCACTTCACGCCAAGGTTTAGTCTCTTTAGGCCTTCAGGTTGTGGAAGCAACATCTACACGCCTCACTCTCTCGGCTTCTCAAGAGATGGTGCTACCGATAGTATAAAACGGAGGAGCTTTTGATTCAAAGTTTTTTCTAAACCATCCGATGACCGGTCCTTGCGATACTTCCACGATCGCAGGCCGAACATGCTAACCACCTGCACCAGCGAACTCCTCCACGAGATTGATAAATGTGCCTGATTCTGGCATGATTCTCTAAACTTAAAACCAATTTTGCCAACAGACATAGTTTGCTCTCTTGCTAAACGTTTGATGCTCTGCTCACTCTAACAATCTACAAGTTACCCAGTGCAAAGCCATAATATTTGTATGAATTGAATATCCATTAACAAATTGTTGGTCTCTACAGGTGGACCGCGTGTTCAGGAAGCTGGATCTCAATCAGGACGGCGTGATCACGATCGAAGAGTTCCTGGAGTCGTGCCTCAAGGACGACGTGATCACGCGCTCGCTGCAAATGTTCGACACGGCGCTATGACGGCAGACTGACGCAGAGGAGGCGCGGGAGCCCGCTAGGTGAGATTCTGTTCGTTTTTAGCAGTTATTTTATCAGTTAGGTTCCAGTTGATGCTTTCTTCTCGATATTTCTGTCTCATTTGAAGTTGCATCTCATCTGACTCCCACTCTGATGATTGGCTCCCAGAAAGTTGCAGCTCTTCCATTAGTTCCAATTTTTTGCATTAGGAAAGCAGTTGCTGTCCATCTGCTTGATCCTTGATCTTATCATCTCATTGGATACATCTAAGTTGCTTCTGATCTGATCTTTTTCAATCTTTACTCCAACGCCATCACACTGGATAATACCACTCAGTCGAGCGTATGATCACCTGGTGCCTCGATGACGACGTGATCACGCGCTCGCTGCAGATATTCGACACGGTGCCATGATGGCAGACCGATTCAGAGAAGGCGCGGGAGCCCGCTAGGTGTTAAGACCTTTGGGGCATTTTCTTGCCAGCATTCCTTATTAATTGTAAATGCAGGTCTCCTTCTAAGAAGTGGACCTTCAATAGACTTCCCGTATTTATCCGCTATTTTTGTGATAGCGCCTTCCTCACTGACATGGATCTTGAGTGATAGGTCAGGTTTTTGCCCTAGCACTGGGGACATTAATGAGCTAATGGTGAAGATAATGAGGGCTACCGTTTTCTGCCTCACCAGATGGCGCCACTGTTGAGTGAGATCCTAAATTGTAACTTTTAAAGTTTATTAATACGCACATGAAATCAAAGGTTACATTTAGATCGTATTTTGACACAAAAGAACCATATCCTAAACATAATAGGCACACAGTGACGCGCAGTTCCGTTTTATTCGGAAAAAATGGGAACATAATCATTTTTCTAAGCTCAAATTTTTAATAACTGACGTTCATTGATTGGCACATAACTCATATTTGCCATAATTAAGCCGAATTGTTACCAATTATTCACAACATTATTTTAAGTAGAAATAAACCCGCGTAGTCAACCAACAAGCAATAACATTTGACATTTCGGAGACCTCACGCTACACTAGCGCCTTTAGCGGCGGATTCATACGCGATAGCCCTCATTATGACGATATTGAGATCATTATTAAAAAGTACACAAAATTATGAATGGGGTGGAGGGTTGATTACCTAAGACACATAATCCATCCTAGTTCAGGTGTCAACTCACTATAGCCTGAGTAATACTTACCTGTGTTTTGGTACACAATAGAATGTCTTTATTAAATCATTGTTTTTATGTAGCCATCATCTTATTATATTAAAGCCTACATCGTTATTAAACATCGGGATAATGGTGAAAAATAAAACTCATTATTAGTATTAAGTTGTTGTGTGTGTACTACTTTCATGGTCACTAACATTATAGCTATTAACGGGATTATTACCATGTAGCTTGTATAAGTTTCCGATATTTTGCTATTCTTATTTTTTCTTACGTATGGAGTGAAAAACTAGCGTCAATAGTTATATGCAATAAATACAAACGAATGAGCTCTACTCACTTCATGGTAATATAAGTTATTTACGGGATTGTTACCATGTACCTTGTTTTTAGCCTTTTTTTCCGATATTTCGGCACTGTTGCAAGCGCCATGATCACGGAGTAACTCGAGTAGACTCGCTAAAAACAAGGTACATGGTAACAGTCCCGTAAATAACTTATATTACTATAATTTTAGTGACCATGAAAGTTTAAAACAATATGTTCTCACTTCATTTAACAGGTAAAGCATGACGACCTCCGTGGCCGAGTGATTTGTACGCCGGGTTTCATGGTGTCGCCGACTCGAGAGGTCTCGGGTTCGAATCCCGGTGGGGGCAGATGTTTGTGTGATGAATACGAGAATTTGTACTCCAGTCATGGATGTTTAATATGTATTTCAATGTAAAATATGTACTGTATATGTATACTATCCGTTACCCTAGTATCCCATAACACAAGTCTTACAATGCTTACTTTGGGGCTAGGCTAATTGGTGTGAGTGTTGGAAATATTTATTTATTTAAATTTAATATCTTGTCACTTCATTTAACAGGTCAGTAGTGAAGCGCGCCCTGATCCCTACGCGTGTGCCGGCGTGCACGTGCGCGTGCCGTCACTCGGGCCCGCTACAGCGCGCGGCGGCGGCGTGGCGGGAGCGCGCGCGCCACGCCGCCCGCTACGTCGCCGCCGCGGACCGCTTCTACCGCGACGTCGTCAAGCCCACCATGCGGAGCGTGCTGTTCTTCCACTTCTAGACCATTTAGACTCGGCTACATGTTGGGCGCCAAACGAAAATGTTGGAATAAAACCAATTTGTGTGTTTTCATTTGCGCTCCCAGAGTAATTTTGACTTTAGTTTACTTTCACGGATGTCTCATTTTATTCATGAATAATTAAGTTGTGTGAATTTCACAGCCCATCAAATGAATCATGCTTGTTTTGTGTACTGTAATAAGCCGTTGCCAACGGCGCGCGCCACGCCGACAGCTTCTCTACAGTCCACCATGCGGAGCGTGCTTCCACCTCTAGATTCGTGATAGACACTTTTAGACCGTTCTCATAGTTGAAATCTAACGATTCTAGATTTGGCTACACGTTGGGCGCCAAACGACAATGTTGGAATAAAACGAAATTTGTGTGTTTTTATTTGCGTTCCCGGAGTAAATTTGATATGAGTGTTCTTTTACGAATGCGTTCCCGGAGTAATTTTGATATCAGTGTTCTTCTAATAATGTGTGATCATATATATCTTAATCCTATTTATGTGTAATTGACCCGCGATTTTCTTTAAAGGATTTCCAAGTCAACTCAATGAATCATACCTATATAAAATGTATGTGTCACCTCATAAAACTTGTTGCGTTATTTGTAATATACCATTGGCTGGTGTTATCACACATTAACAGAAGAAATCAAAAGGCGGCCCATCCAATAAATCAAGATTAGGATTATCAGGTAGTAAGACAGTACTTTTGAAAACTTCAGGGCAGGTGGGGCTGTAGCCCAGGGCCCCCTACAAGAGGGGCGAGGGGGGGGGGGGGGGGTGGATATTGTAAGTGGCCTGGGGTGCCAGATTTTAAAATACGCCCTCGTTATGGGCCTCCACTTCTTTGTTGCCCCAGAACCTCCACACCTCTTATTCCGGTTCTAACAATCATTAGTCGCCAAATTATGAAGTATAAAAAAAATGATTTTATTTGCTTTCCTGGAACAAATAGTTTTCTTTTAACGATATGATAACACATTATCTAAATCATACTTATGAACAACAATAATAATTGAAAAGATTGACCCTCTACGGTATCTACCACAGTAGCACAGCCATTAGAAGCGTTCTCGTTGCGTTCTTTTTCCGTTTCTAAATCTATTTTATTGTTAGAATATGTGTAGATATTTTTAAAAGTTGTCCGATTATGCTACAGGGTGGGCGCCAATTTTTGAACTTCTTAATATTGCCTTTTTTATAAATAGAACAGATTTAATTTGAGCATATTTTTGGCCGACATTTCGAAGTTAATAGCTATAATAGTTAAAATGCTCTCCGTATTTCTTTAAATTGCTTAGTATTTTTTTTTTAATGTTCCTGTGAACAACGACATACCTATCGCTCAGCCATGTTCGTTGCAGTTGTTGATTGATACCAAAATAGACAAAAAACTGGTATTAAATCATTTGTAATAATAGTGTTTTAAAATACCGTTAGTTTTAGAAGTAATCTAAACAAATTAGTAGTTCTACCTATTCCTAACCTACATGAGCAGATGCATTACGATAGCTTTTATTAATATATCCTCATTAAGTAAGAGATAGACAGAAAATAGTTCTTTACGTGGTAAATATAGAGTTCAATATAACATTATAATAGAAGACAGCTGCTCTTGAAATATGTCATGTACTGTACATTATTATTTTAAAATTGGCCGATATTGTTAATAGATATGTAGTGAATTAGGTATCTTTATTATTTTCAGTAATTCGAAATTTTAGGGTAAAAAAGTATTAGGCACTATTATCATACATACCACTTTGCCGCAACAAAAAAACAAATTAGCAAAAGAATGTTAACGATCTGCCAAAAGCATTTGAAAAGTTGGAATTGTTATGGCATTTCAGACAAATTATTCTTCCTGTTTATTCAACAATGCTTTTATTTTTGTGATAAAATTGCAAATAGTTTTTAATTACACTGAAAATATTTTAAACAGTTTAGAGCATTTCCAAACTAATAGTATTTATTCTATTTGTAACAACAGGGTAAAAAGAACCGCTCCTATGCAAGCAAAAAAAAAGATTTTATTTAAAAATAAAATGAAAAATTTAATATGTAATTGTAAAGTTTTTAATAAACAAATTTTGGATACGCTTTTAAAACCACTATGAAAGATATTTTTCGAATGGGAAATCATAATTTCTGTAATTTATTGGCCATTTGTCCGTTTTTAATCATGTTTTTATATGCACATATTGCTGTACCTAACGTAAACTGAAACGTCTTAAAAAATAAATTTAAGTACTTAATTAAAAATGAAGATTTAATGAATGTTTAGGAATCGAGGGATTTTCACTAAAATATGGTGATTTATGATAATAAAATAATGAATGGTACATTTTTAAATGAACTTCAAAAAAATTAAGATCATTTAAATATTTCCTATATTAAATTACTATTAAAAAAAACCTAATTTAAATATTGGCCATATATATCATTCAATGATTTTAAAAATTTGTTTGGATGTTAAAGTTCAAAATATCGTAAATAATTGTCCTTATAATTTACTTAATATTTATTTATTTAAATCACAACTTACTCATAAGGCGTAGCTCAATCGCAAGCAATTTCGGTCATATCAATAATTTATATTTAATTTATTTGCTCTAATAATCTTAATTGTTAGTATTATAAAAACATCTTAGTGTCATCTAATATTGTACAGTGAACGCCGTATTGATTAATACAATTTCAACTGCAATTTCTTGATTTAATTTTTATGACACTTACAGACGCTGACAGTCTGTTTAAAATTGTAACAGTTAATATGACTTCTACTGTACATTAATAGCAATATTTGAAACGGAACATAAGACATATCTCAAGGAATATGTTGAGTGTGAAGTGTACGAGAAAGAGCCAAATAATATCTGTAATAAGATGGTTACAAATAATAATAATAATTAGATTTTATTCTCATTCTACATTAAAATAAAATATTGTGTAGTGGAAAGTGTACTTTACTCGAACGATTGTTGCGTTACAGAATAATTGCGCTTTTGGTGATGACTGTACCCATTTAAAATCGACCAAACATTAGGTAAATATAATGTTTGTCTGTCTATTTGATTTTATTAAGATAAAAAATATTACCTATTTTGTGCATTTACAGAATAATTTTAAAGCTGCGAGAATCAAAGAATTACATTTCTTTGCCTACAAATAACACATTAAATTCAAGGAACATGTTTTCAACAACAAATCGGTACAATCATCCTCACACAACTATACTAACACACGAAACTGTAATATAATACCTACAAATGTTTTATAAAATAAATGTGCTTACCAATTTTATTTTTGAAAGGAATTGTTATAGTGAATTGAGAATGAACTAAGGATTTGAAGACCACCCAAATTATTATTAAATTCATAATTGAATCCATATTTAAAACTAATATTGTTAGTTCAGAGAAAAAGAAAAATAAAACTAGCAATGCATTTAAAAAAATCCTACTTTTTTCAATGATCTAGCTAGATTATTACTTTACCGCCCAAATTTTTCCTGCCTATTATATCAATCAAACAAAACTAGTTTATTTATGTACTTTTTTTGTACACGTTTTATTTTGACTAGTTTAAGTTACATTTGAGCTCAGTTTAGTTTGTACCTATGTGAAAAGTAGATATTGTATGTTATATTATTTATAGTATTTTATTTTGCCTATGGAAAATAAAAATGGTCTTTTAGGAGTCCAAATAAGATACTAATTTCAAAAATAGGTACTAATTCAAATGGAATAATGATATTAATGTCGATTCTGGCATGATTCTCTAAAGCTAAACTTAAATTTGACAAGTTTAGAGAATTCTGCCAGAATCGACACCATTTACTCTCAGCTGACGGTGACAGAATCAGACTAGTACTTTTTGAAGTAATTACACTTAGAAACCCTAAATAACATTCAAATCACTTTACAGGTTGAAGGTAATACTAACTCTTTATAGTTTTGAAATGTTATTTAGAAAACCAGAGTTCCACACAAAAATACGAATTGTTAATGTATGATATCAATTTAGTATAGTTATAAAATAATTTATAAATAGTGCTGCATCTTATGAACTACGCATGTAATGGATTGAAATAAAGCGGATTGTGACTGATTCGAGAAAACTAGTGCGTTCGTAGGTAGCGTTTATTTTTATTAGAAATATTAGAGTTTATACAGTAATGGGACTCTTGTAACTTTTTGTTTGAAACTTACTTAAAGTTTTTAATAACAACAGAAATTTGTATTGACATATTATCGTCTCTTCTGAAATACATACTTTAAAAAATAAAAGTATAGTATAGAAACGGTTGTAATACAACGCAAGTATTTTTAAAACAAAATAACTCCATTACTAACAAAAAGTTCCAAGCGGTCAGTTATTAGTTCCAATAGAATTATAGAACTAAACTAGTTTACAAGGTTTGTTAGTCAAAAAATGTATTGTATGATCTATTTAGTTAAGTTTACTACACACTTTAATTTTGGTACAAATTCTGGATAATCATTACAATAATTTGTTTTTCAAAATGATGAAATGTTTTTTATCTACCTATTGACTAGTTCACGTTCAAATCATATCACCCACATCAGAAATATATTTTATACTGCGCATTGAAGTAATAGACCACTGGTGTCAATTCTGACAGGATTCTCTAAACCTAAAGTTAAATTTGACAACAGTGTATTCTTGTCATTTTCTATACAGAATGAAAAGGAGAGACTTGTGTTAAATTTAGTTTTAAGTTTAGAGAATCATGCTAGAATCGATACCACATAGTGTTTAAATAAACTTTTTCAAAGAATTACTTCGTCGAGAACGACCGTTCTTAACTTTGCGCGGGAACTAGTTTCAACGGTTATTGTTAACTCGTCACCTTTTGCAGACGTATCTTAATGAGATAAATGTGCTTACTGATATATCTGATGAACTTATTTTGTTTAAGCTCATCATATAACTTTGTAGAACTTTAAATATATACCTACGTTTCTCTACACCTACTACTATAATATATACATTATAAGTAATATTTTTAAAACCTTAATATGTGTGGCATTTATAAATGACATAATATATTATGATATTTTACAACCCCGACTGTTCTTTGTTGTATATGTATATAACTGTCTATAAAAATAAAATTGTTGTGAATATTGAACACCACTAAATATTTTATGTGTTCTTGTTATCTTAAATCCTATTTAATAAGATATTGAACATGTCTTTTAATATCAAATTATATTATCATATAACTGTCTCGATTCTGGCATGATTCTATAAACAAAATACGAAATTTTACATCACTCTCTCCTTATCATTCTGTATAGAGAATGACAAGGACACACTATCGTCAAACTTAAGTTTAGGTTTAGGGAATCATGCCAAACTCGACACTAATGTGTGTGTAAATTAGAATGTACCTTTGAAATACTGACGAGCCTTATGATAAGAAAGCAAGTGGTAATTAGTCAGTCAAAAACCAGAAATACTAAACATGGAAATATCAAAAACTAGTTTGCTCTCTACAACTAGTGGAAACTAGTTTTTTATGTAAGTACATATATCCAGGCTTATTTAAGCTAGACTTCTGAATATTTCAAAAATGACTTGTTAGATAACAAGATATTTATGGCCTGTGTTTTCGGGCATACATCTAAGAATGTGCCTTTATTGAACGTAACGATTTAAATTCTCGGAATTAGATCAGCAGCGGCTGGCATTTATCACAAAAAAATATAAGTGATATAATAATGCGTACATTCTAATTTTCAACATCAAGTGTTAATTAATAAATAGGTAAATTGTGAACGTCTCGAGTGAAAGGGTAGGTGTGTAAAATTTTCAGATTGACTGAAAATAATAAAGAAGATAAGTTGAAAATAAAATTTTATTTGTTTAAATACTTAGTACTTAAATTATATCGACGTCAAAGCACGTCTTGAAATAAAGTCTAGTTTAAAAAATATTAATTGTTGCCCCAACAAAAACAATTCGAAAAGTTATGTTTTTTTTTCTTATATGATTGAGGCTGAGAAACTACTAAATCTTAATTCCTTTAGTGGAACTACACTTTTCTTTCCATATCTATGCTATATCCAGTGTTGTTTTATTTCACTTTATACTATGTTTTATCAATAAAATTGTAGCCATAGTTTTGGGGGTGTATGGGACGTGAATTAAGTATTGTAAATAGTAATTTTGTCGCTGTCTCGATACGTCCACGTTACATCTGATAGTAAATCAGTTCTTCATGTTTCTATGTGTTTCATTTGACTCCCACCTTTGCACTTGAAAATGATGTCAAAGCTTAGATTAAAACAAAAAGGGAAGATACAGTACGCTCATACTAGTATCAAATAAAATATGATCCGACTCAAATACATAAACAACTCTCATTCACGCACACGTCTGTATATTAATATTCAATCGAACGAGTGAGACAGAACTACGCTTCAACGCAGCGCGAGCGAAACGGCGAGTCCGCTTCCGAGTCCGTACGGCTGAGCTGTAATTGTTTTGTACTTTTCTTGATAACAAAATGGCGACTAAGTGAATAACATTCACGACAAACCGTGATTTTAGAGAAAAAATGTTTTTATTTTTATAGTTTTACGTATGAAAAGAGTTGCCATGGCATTTGTTATTTGATTTTAACTATTTCTGTTCATTATAAAAGCATCGCAGGCATTCTTTTATTTTTATAACACAGAATAGTCATATTGAGTGCACATGCAGCGTTTTTGAATGTCCAATTGTGGTTAAAGCGAATTGTGGTCATGGACCACTTCACTCAATCTCCACTCAATTTAAGCGGATCACTTTTGAGCAGCGAGTGCCGTATCTTCCCTTTTTGTTTTAATGTAAGTGTCAAAGGTACAATACCCGCCACGAAAGATGAGACTTGGCACATCACGGTATGAGGCCTGAGGCGGGAAGGGACCGGATGTCCTTAAGGTGGCTGAAAAAGCGTGGAAGGCGTGACACAGCGCTCGTTCGTGTGAGCAAATGCTCATAACTTATTGCGTCGTTGCTCTCGGGTGTGAGAGCCGCTTGGGTCGATTGTTTGATGTCGCTCCGTTTGGAAACTCGGTTGGGATTGGAGTAGGTAATATTCGATTTTGCAGCAAGCAGTAATGTTTTTAAAGTGAAACTTTTATTACACCGACTAAAAAGCTTCAAACAGTTCTTCCTCAATTGCCGGAATCGGTTTTGTGGGATCCGGAGAATCTCCACGGGAAGCACTTGGGCATCCCCTTCCACGGGTGAGACCGTGGAGCCCTGTCTGCCCCCAGCTTATCTACAGTCAATGGTTAATTAATAAAATTAAGTACATAGATTTATAATTTGTCAGTAAAAAATCAATTAAATTCTAATAGGTTTTGTAAATTAAGATTTATTTTTTTTCGATACAAATTAATATCCTTATCTTTTATTTTTAAGATCGTCTAATTATATACTAGATGTGCCCCGCGGTGTTAACCGCGGTTATTTAGGTATATTTTCAATAACTCCGATCCAACTCTTTACAACTAAACTGAATAGATACTGAGTTTCTCTATGGTCGGTCTAGAGATCGGGAAAATCAAACATTAATTATTTTCAATTATCGCGATTTATAAAAAGGTTATCTTTTGAACTCTCGCATCTTATGAATCAGTATATAAATATAAAGTGACTGAATACTATAAACAGTTATAATGTAGTTTACTGAAAAATGCGCCTCCTTATATCCAGCGCCTTGGGCGGTTGCCTCGCCGCTGCTGTCGCTACAAACACGTTGTGAAACGATGATACGCGCCAATCTACGAGTAGAGCAAGGTGGCGAGGAATTGCAAGACAAAATACATCTGCCCCCTATCAGATGATTCATCATGATCACGACCTCTCTGACAAGAGTGAAACGAGCGAGAAAAAGAAATTAAAAAAAACGTTTGTCACTTTTTCACAATTAGAATTTATTAGAAGCGCCTAAAAGATGAAAATGGAATAGAAATGAAAAAGTTTTATAAATAAGTTCACGCCAGCGCTTTATGTATTTTACTATCTTGGCGTTCGTTCCTGTTACAAGAATTTTACGAAAAGGAAACTGATAATGTCAAAACTGACATTGACACTGACACATAAATGTTTACGAACTTTGCGTTGCGTGTTCGTTCAATTGTATTTTATTTGGGATAAATATTTTTTATTATTAAATAATTAAAAAGTTTAGTAAGAATAGTTATAAATTAAAATAATGTCCCATTCACCACATGTTGTTGATGGCGAGGCATCCGAATCGGACACAGAAGCAGAAATCGGAAAAACTTCTGTAAGTTATTCTTTTATAATTGTTAAATTATTCAATACTAGACTAAAAAGGAGAATAAAAAGTTTCACACATTGATAAAGACAATACTTATAAAGTATAACCGCATTTATATTGTTATGACACTGAAAATGTTAATAAAGATTGAAAACTTTTTCTTGTTTAGGATTCAAACGCAGATACATTTGTGATAACAGGCGAAGCCTCTGAATCCGACGATGAGGGTGAGTATATCTTTATATTAATTTGTTATCATTAATATAAAAAAATAAAAGAAGTAATATTTTATTTTAAACAAGTAATTGCCCAATTTATAAACTTAACTCCTTTAGCAAATTTATAAAGACCAACAGATATTATTAGTTCTTTTTGTTTGCATGATTTAACATAAGAAGGAGATAGAAAGCCTCACTGAGTTTGTTTCGCTGGTTCTTCTCAGAAAGGTCTCCCAATTTACCAGAACCGGTGGTAGTTTACAATAGTTAGGGTCAAATAAAAAAAACTCAAAATTATAAAAAAGTATTAAATAACATACTTTATTAATTAAATTAGCTAATAAATTCAAGCATAGACAATAAAGTTTTAAAAATCTTCCAATGAAAATATTGGAGAGCTCAATAAAAGTCTTTCGAAGGTAGCTTGACAAAGTAAATAAAAAAAAACATTATTCCGATGACGCATTCCTGCAAAGGATGCGAAACATGAATAAATAAATAAAATCATTGAAACTTGTTTATTCAATGAGTGAGGTGCGTGAAAACCTAAGAAATAGACTGATTAATTAATCTCTTGCATCCATTTTATTTCAGAATCCAGAAGGCCATGCCCTGAACCGCTAACAAACCTGGATGTGCCTCTCAACCCAGCATTGGCACAACCAAACAGCCCTTCAAGAATCTACACATCACTGCTCCATCAGAAGCTTTGTATGTCTATATTGCTAATTGTTTTGACTGAAATTTGCCCGTTTAATACTTCTGTTAGAGTCATTGGTGTCGATTCTGACACAATTCTCTAAACTTAAAACTAAATTTAACATTAGTCTCTCCTTTCCATTCTGAGATTTCTCCTTAGAGAATCACAAGGATACACTGTTGTCAAATTTAAGTTTAGATTTAGAGAATCGTGCCAGAATCGACACCATTGTATACTTGTTATTCTCTAAACAGAATGAAAAAGCGGGACTGATATTTAATTTAGTTTTCAGTTTAGAGAATCATGGCAGGATAGACACGATTGTGTGTGTGCCACAAACTCAATGGTATAATATACACTGTGAATTTGGAGTTATCTAAGACTCTACTCTTCCGGTCTCCGTTTCCGGCTGTCGAACAATTCGCTGCGTAACGAGAGCTCTCACAATTTTAATTCCAAAAAGTGTACAAAACGCACCATACGATACGACATACCGCGAATTCGCACATTGAAACCACAAGAAATCGAAAAACACAGTTGTCCTAGCTAAAAAAGAAGAGAGAAGACTTAAAACCAAGGAAGAAATCACGGTGTTTTTTATGAGGTTAGAATCCATTTTGACTTTTAAGCGAAACATAGTTGACACTTGGTACTTGTCAGTTACATACTTTTGACAACTTGTCAAAGTAAGTGTTGCCATAACGTTAAAAAGAAAAATCTTTGGTAGTTTTTTTTAATACAATGGATCCTCAATTTCAATTACTTTGGAATAAAATGAAAGAGGAAATAAGCCAACAAAGAGCTGTTATAAACCAAAATATGATTGCAACCATGGATGAGAAACTAAAACCTCTTGTAGATGACTTAGTGGGACTGAAACTAGAAGTAGAAACATTGAAGACAAAAACACAATATTTAGAAAGACAAGCAAGGAAAAATAATCTTATCATTCATGGCGTCCAAGAAACTGAAACTAATTTCCCTGACCTACTGAACTGCATTATCTCATCTCTGAATGTAGTCAGTGAGAAAGCAGGCATAGAATCTTGGGACAAATGGGAGATAAATAACATACAAAGAATCGGAAAGAAAACTGATGGTAAAACGCGGCCCATATGCATGACGCTCACCTTGTACTGGCGAAAAATGGAACTTCTGAAAAATAAAAAACATCTACCAAAAAATATATATGTAACAGAGGATTATCCTAAAGAAGTACTTCTAAAGAGGAAAGAATTAAAAACTCAACTAAAAGAAGAACTAGACAAGGGCAACGAGGGATATATTATTTACGATCGACTAATTGTAAAAGAAAAAAAAGAAAAAAGGAAGCGGTCGCCGACAGAGTCACCAATTGCATCAAACGACGAGAAAACAAAAAACACCAACAAGACTAAAATGAGCAGAGTCAACTATTTCGACAAAGCGAGATCATTCTCCTTCAGCGGAACCAGCAGCGCGAACTAGCAATTAAGTAACACCAGCACCGAACGGAAAACCAAAAATTTACAAACAGAAAACAACACAACAACAAGGAAAAGTCCCAATCAGGCTGGTCACCTTGGGACGTTAGACCACCACCCTCTAGAAAATAAACAACAAACAGGAAAGACATTAAAACCTAAACTTTTACTAAACCCAACAATAAGAAAAGATAAAAATAAACTATTCATAGCAACCCTAAATACAAGGACACTCAGAACAGATGATAGACTAGTAGAACTCGAATATGCATTACAAGGAATAAACTGGGATGTAATAGGTCTGAGCGAAGTACGACGACTAGGAGAAGAAGTGAGAGCACATGAAGATTACCTGTTCTACTACAAAGGAGAAACAAAGGGGCTACACGGTGTAGGTTTTATCGTTAAAAAGCATCTCAAAGAAGCAATTACACAATTCAGAAGCAAATCGGAAAGAATTGCTATTTTGGACTTGACTATCCAAGATGGAAAAGAGCCATGGTCCATCATACAAGTATATGCGCCCACAGAGAATGCAAACGAAGAAGACAAGAACTTATTCTATACATCACTACAAGATACTATTGAAGAAACTAATAAAAATAAGATTATATTGGGAGACTTCAACAGCCAGATAGGTAGCCAACAAAATGGAGAAACTAACATCATTGGACTCTACAGTCAAGGTAGGCGAAATAAAAATGGACAAAAACTCATCGATCTTGCCCTTGAAAACAATTTAAGGATAATGAATTCCTACTATAAGAAAAAAAGAAGCAGGAAATGGACTTGGATTTCACCTGATGGGAAAACCAAAAATGAAATTGATTTCGTATTAACCAACACACCGGGATTATTCAATGATGTAGGCATAGTGAATAACCTAAACTTCAGCACAAACCATAGAATGGTTAGAGCTACCTTGGAAATTACAAACAAAAAACGAACTAGGAAATACATAAAAAACAGATCAGATCAGATAGCAACTCCAATATCAGAAAACATCCTTAATAAAGTAAAAAGTCAGATGGATAAAATTAAAAATAGCGATTTAATTCAAGAAAAATATAACACATTCGAAAAAATATTAACTAATCTAGGAAACGAATTGAGACACATGAGTAAGTTAAACAAAATGGACAAAATAGGACATACAGCAAGAACCCTAATAAAAGAAAGAGGAGAAATGCTTGCAGACAGGAAAAAGAACATTAAAAAGATAGAAGCAATAAGTAAAAAGATCACATCAAGTATAAGAGACCATAAAAAGGAAGTACGTTTCAACAGCATTCAATCTGAAATCGAGAAAACAGGAGGAATCAAAAGAGTAATGAAGAAACTTAAGGATCACTCATTTTGGATACCGAAAATGAAGGGAAAAAACAAAGAAAACAAAGAATTTACAACTACAAACAGAACATCAATCAGCAAAATCGCTACGAACTTCTACAAAAGCCTTTATAGTTCATCCGAACTATCAGTAACAATAGAAAATCTAAACAAAGAAGAAGTCCCTTACATACTAGAAAGCGAAACGAGACAAGCCATACTATCACAAAAGAACGACAAAGCTCCAGGAGAAGATAAAATAAATAATGAAATGCTTAAAGCGTCATTGAGTACTATACTAAAAACACTTACTAGTCTATTTAACGAAATCTTAGATAGTGAAATTATTCCGGAACAATGGACAAAATCAACTATAATATTGATTCACAAAAAGGGCGATAAAGACAAAATAGATAACTATAGACCCATTAGCCTCATGACAAACTTGTACAAAGTTTTTTCGAAAATTATTTTAGGCAGGCTCACCAAACGACTAGACGCGGAACAACCAAGAGAACAGGCAGGCTTCAGAGCAGATTTTTCAACGGTAGACCACATACATGTCGTAAAACAAATAATAGAAAAGTACAATGAGTACAGGAAACCATATTATATTTCCTTTGTAGACTATAATAAGGCATTTGATTCGCTATCTCATAACTACATATATAAAGCTTTGTTCAATCAAGGAATAGAAAATAAGTATATTAGACTCATAAAGAATATATACAGCAACAACACGGCAAAAGTACAATTAGAAAAAATTGGAGAGGAATTTAAAGTCCAAAAAGGAGTCAGACAAGGGGATCCTCTATCTCCCAAGCTTTTTTCAGCTGTGCTAGAGGAAATTTTCAGAAAATTAGATTGGGAAAAGAGGGGACTAAATATTAATGGATGTAGGCTGTCACACCTGCGATTTGCGGACGACTTGATACTGTTTGCGGAGGACACTAAATATTAATGGATGTAGGCTGTCACACCTGCGATTTGCGGACGACTTGATACTGTTTGCGGAGGACCCAGTCACTCTACAAGAAATGCTCTTACAACTTGCAACAGAAAGTCAAAAAGCAGGTCTGACCATGAACACAAATAAAACAAAGATCATGACCAATAGACATCAACAAAAAATCTGTGTCAATAATCATGACATTGAGTATGTGAATGACTACACATATTTAGGCCAAATAATTTCACCAAACTCGCAGATGGACAAAGAGTTGCAAACACGAGTAAACAACACCTGGGCTCGTTACTGGTCGCTGAAGGAAATATTGAAGAA
Source organism: Chilo suppressalis (assembly GCA_902850365.2). Lineage (NCBI taxonomy): Eukaryota > Metazoa > Arthropoda > Insecta > Lepidoptera > Crambidae > Chilo > Chilo suppressalis. The sequence goes on from OU963919.1 coordinate 3,436,048, forward strand.
TAAGAACACTCCAATGCCAATCAAACGTAAAGTATTCAACATGTGCATCCTACCAATACTTACCTACGGGTGTCAAACTTGGGGCCTGACAAAGGCGCACAGTCAAAAACTCAAGGTATGTCAGCAAGGGATAGAGAGAAGCATGCTGCACATCCGTTTAAAAGACAAGTGGAGACTGAGCAGAATTAGAAAAATCACAGGTGTGGCAGATGTTTCCAAGAAAATAAGGAGACTTAAATGGCGTTGGATTGGACATGTGATCAGATCCCCCAAAGAAAAATGGACCAAAGAGGTCGTATCTTGGTACCCCAGAGATGGGAGGAGGACAAGAGGGCGGCCACAGAGAAGATGGGAGGATGACCTACCACAAGGATGGCGCAGATTAGAAAGAATTATTCTGGAACAATTGATGCCTCATTTCAACCTTAATAAACTTTTGCATAGGAAACAATTTGGTTTTACTAGAGGTAGATCTACTACTGATGCGGGTGTTGCACTTGTAAGGAGTATATTGGAGGCTTGGGAGAGGTCGCAGAATGTCCTTGGAGTGTTCTGCGACTTATCCAAAGCTTTTGATTGCGTTGATCATCACACGCTGTTATTGAAATTGAGTCATTATGGAGTCAAAGGTACTGCATATAAATTGATACAGTCGTACCTCAGTTCCAGAATACAAACTGTAGAGGTAAATGGTGTTAGATCATCTGGATCTCATGTGGAAATGGGCGTTCCCCAGGGTTCAATTTTAGGTCCCTTCCTGTTTCTAATATATGTAAATGATTTGCCATTTTTTGTGGAAAATTTGTGTGAGATTGTATTATTTGCTGATGACACATCTTTATTATTTAACGTTGACAGGCGCAAAAACAACTATGACGATGTAAATAATGCTCTCTCTCAAGTTCTGCAATGGTTTAATGTCAATAATCTAAAGCTAAATGCTAATAAAACCAAGTGTATTCAATTTTCCTTACCTAATGTAAAAGTTGAGCATATTGGAATTAAATTAAATAATGAAAAATTAGATTTAGTAGACTCGACTACATTCTTGGGTATAACGATAGACTCAAAACTGCAATGGAGTCATCACATTACGCTTTTGGCTGGTAAACTTAGTTCAGCAGCTTATGCCGTAAGAAAGATAAGACAACTTACTGATATAGATACTGCCAGGACTGTATATTTTAGTTACTTTCATAGTATCTTATCATACGGCATTTTACTCTGGGGAACAGCAGCTGATATTGAAAGTATTTTCATTTTACAAAAAAGAGCAGTGAGATCTATTTATCAATTGAGTAGCCGAACATCTCTTAGAGAAAAATTTAAAAAAATTGGCATTTTGACTGTTGCTTCTCAATTCATTTACAATTGCATACTCCTCGTTAAAAATAATATCAATTTGTATACCAAACACAGTAACGTACACAATTTTAATACTAGGAATAGAAACAAGCTTGCATTGCCAGCCTACAGGTTACAGAAGCTTTACCGATCTTTTATGGGTCAAGGTATACATTTTTACAATAAAATTCCTGATGCTGTTCTTGAGTTACCCATAAATGAGTTCAAATGTCACATTAAAAGTTGTTTAGTTAAGAAAGGCTATTATACTATTAAAGAATACTTGAATGACAAAACTGTATGGCTGTAACTGCAAAATTGTTTTGTATTTGTTTGCAGTGTCGTACAGATAAATTACCTTAACTCTAAGTAACCATTTTGCAGATTGGTTTTAGTGGTTATGGGTAGTCATGCTCTCTTAAAAATCTCTTCGGCGGTGTCGTGTGAGGCGGGTCGTTGCGTTCCCTAAAATATGGTTGAGCGAAGCGATGGCTGGTTCATGCGTCATACTCGTGAACGGGTGCTGCCAGCGGAGATGAGTCTGCTCTATACTACTTTATTATTGTAATGATAATTATTATTAATTTTTGATTGTATTTTACATTACACAACTTGTATTTATACTGTGTGACACAGCAATCAAAATGTAAGTGAACATATATTATTTCTCTGATAAAGATTTAATGGCGGTGTGGATTCTGGTATGTTTTTCTAGACCTGAACTTGGTTTTGCAGTGGTGTATCCTTGTCATTCTCTATACAGACTGAAAGGGGGGGACTGATGTTTGATTGGTTTTGGGTTGGAAGAGTATTGCCAGGGTCGACAACAGTGTTTAGGTAATCACATGCATGTGTCCTGCCGTTGTGTTTATAGTTTGTTATAATAATGTACACTGGTACCTATATGTATTTTTTTTTTCTATTTTAGTAACATAGTATCCATGTGTGGTTATGAGTAGTCATGCTCTCTTAAAAATCTCTTCGGTGGTGTCGTGTGAGGCGGGTCGCTGCGTTCCCTAAAAAATGGTTGAGCGAAGCGATGGCTGGTTCATGCGTCATGCTCGTGAACGGGTGCTGCCAGCGGAGATGAGTCTGCTCTTAATTCACTGGGTACTACTATTAATCGTTGTTCTAAACTTTAATCGTTCATTATTATTATTTTCTTTTTGCCTAAGCGGTAGGACACGTCATTCCTAAACTTTGTTAAACCATTTTTTTTACATATTTTAATTTTTTATTTTATAGTCATAATTTTTATATTATTTGCATTTTTTTTTTGTTTGTAATGAAAAGTGACTTTATGAGTTACCTCATATTGAAGTCATTTTTCAATTTGACGACTCTGTATATAATACAGGGAGAAAAAAACAGCCCTTGCTGAGTTTCTTGCCGGTTCTTCTCAGTACAAGGTCTCCCGCCGTAGATTTGCGAACCGATGGCGTAGCTTTTCGACATTCACAAGTGCTTGTAACAGCCTAGACTGAATAAACGATATTGAATTTTGAATTTTTTGAATTTTTTGATCGGATAAAATGGAAAATTCTAGAGGAGGCCTATGTCCGAGGAGGACAACCTGATTAAAATAGTGCTCGTGTACCAATTTTCTTTTATTAGTAAGTAAAGCATTGTAAAATTAAATCAAATTGTAGCAATAGGAAATTAGTAATACGGCTAGTTAGTAAGTAGTATAATAACTATATCAGAGAATAAAGGCTATTTTTATTTTTATTTATTTATTTTAAGACTCTACTAGCCAATTCAATCAACAATATAGGTTCTAGTACTGAAAAAAATTTTTTTTCTTAAAAATGCTAAGTCAATAATGGTGTAATTATGAAACCTTTTTAAGTGTCATATATTTATTCAAATAAAACTTTTGTGGCCCTGTTCAGGGCGTTAGGTAGGCCCCTGCTCATTTCACCCGGCCCAAGGGCTGGCTCTAATGAGCAGGGAGGAGGCTCACATACCTTCTTCTCGCTCCCCCGGTGGTTGAAAAATGCGTAAGGCATTTTCCAGACATAAAAAAAGGGATCTACGTACTTTAAATGAATAATAATTCCATTACAGTTAGGGCGCGTTTATATGACACAGAATGTCACAGCGTGGCGGCCGCGCGGTGACAGTACGGCGGCCGCGCGGTGACAGTACGGCGGCCGCGCGGTGACAGTACGGCGGCCGCGCGGTCACCGCGCTGTGGCTGCGTAATAACTGTTCAGTCATAGCAGATTTATGTTTTATTAACTATTAACTTACTTACTTACTTTGCCGCGCGGTCGCCGCGCGATAGCTGCGCAGTTAGTTACTCACAAAGAATCCAGCGCGGTCGCCGCGTGGCGGCCGCAAGAATTGTTTCGCGTCGTCTATCTGCAGCCTTTTGTTATTTACAAATTTGTGCAGAGTTAAGATATTTTATAAACATCAGAAATCAATATTTTTGTTCGGTGTGTAGTATATTTCCTTTAGAAAAAACTGTTCTCACTATTTTTATTTAGACAATTCAAAATTCACGGTGGGTCATTCGTAAACTTTGACTGTGCAAAACAAGCCTACATGAGCAAATTGCGCTTAAAATATGTACAAAAGTTCCCTGCACGATTTTTTTTATTGACCGTATTACAAAAACAATGAAATAACACTAAAACTAACTTAAAAATATAAAATTAAAATAACGGTTAATCAGGTCCCTGCCTCAGCATGAAGCTGTTGCCACACGTTATTAAGCGAGTGACAACAGCGCTGGTATTCAGGCAGGGCATTATTAAATAAGTTTCTTATTAACTTTGACTGTGAAATGACCGATAAGACATCTTTTTCAGGGGAATGCAACATATCTCTTAGAGCCAGCATACAAGGTCTCTTCAAACATACCACAGACATATCAGTGGAAAAGTTAAGTCGAGCCGACAAGGCACTACTCAATGTGCAGGTAAGTCGTACATAAACTTAATTAATCTATCTATATATATAAAACTCAAAAGTGCCGGACTGACATAGTGATCTATCAACGCACAGCCCAAACCACTGGACGGATCCGGCTGAAATTTGGCATGCAGGTAGATGTTACGACGTAGGCATCCGCTAAGAAAGGATTTTGATCAATTCTACCCCCAAGGTGATAAAATAGGGAATGAAAGTTTGTATGAAACTGACAATTTTAAACCGATCGGGCTGAGACTTTGCATGCAGGTATAAGAAGAATCATAGATGAATGTCATTGTGTATAATACAAGCCTGAGAACAAAAACTGTAGTCTACACTTCAACTCTACACCGAAGCGAAGCGAGGGCGGGCCGCTAGTTATACATAAACTTAGTACCTAGCTATACTTATCTTATTGTTAATTAATGATATTAATGTAATGAAAGTTGACATCAACACATGTTTTCAGTTTTTGATGTCATCTTTCAATTGACGACACTGTATAAAACAAAACAGGGAGAAAAAATAGCCCTTGCTGAGTTTCTTGTCGTTTCTTCTCAGTACAAGGTCTCCCGCCGTAGATTCACGAACCGATGGCGTAGCGTTTGACTTTCACAACAGCTTGTAACAGCCTAGACTGTAAATAAATGAGTTGATGTTGATGACTTTTAGTTTAATAATGAGTAAGATTTTCATAGAAAAGCTTGATGATGCAGTGGTTACCCCGTTCGGCCTGTGATTGTGTAAGTTAAGCAACAAACGCAATGGTCGTACACGGGGTGGGTGACCAAAACTCTGTCATTCGGAAGGCACGTTAGCATCCACCAATCCGAGCTATGCATATCCTATGTAATATCTCAAGATCCGTCCATGCTATTCTCCTTAAGGAAGCCCTCCCCACTGGTGGACATTAATCGGTTTATGAAAAATCCCATATTCTTGAAAGTTTTCAACCAGATTGTTATATGAGTACGTCACAATGGGTTAGCTAGTATTTCGTGGGGACAATGGGAATACCCAAAACATTCGCGGGGACAGTGGGACTTCCAATGATTCTGCAGAGCCAGTGGGAATACTTACATATTAATTCAATACAAATGATGAAAATGCCAATATTCCTGGTGCAGTGATATTTCTTGGGGACAGTGGGAATGATATGAATTCTAAATTTTCGTACTTAAATTGTACCATTGTTCATAATTTTTTATGGATAAAAACTCTTTACTCTTTCAGGAATCTATGAGAGCTACAAATGCGAATTTAATACTGGCCAAGGCTCGTCTCAAACAACTGGAGGCTGTTTTAGAAGAAGCCAACTGCGGAAGTGCCTTACCCACTGTCAAAATTAGAACATAGCTCCGGAGATTTCGATATTAGGTTTTAGGTTAGCGCGTTCGTGGAAATGAAGCAACTTTAGCAGTGGCCAGACATAAGATGGGTATGTAAAATGTATCTGAGCGAAAATGAATTTAGATATATTTTTATATACTGGACTGATTAGACACTCGTATAATATTTGAAATTTTCTAGAAAAAAGTATAAATAGGATTATACAAAGTATTGGCCGCACAATCGCTTCGTCTCTTTCTCATTTATCTGCTCAGTTTCACTTTACAGTTGGAGATCCCTCTCCAGTCCTAGTCCAGTCTATATTACTAGCGGCCGCCCGCGACTTTTAGTTTTATTTTTTCTAATATAAAAGATTTTTTCTAAAATAAAATAAGCCTAAGTTACGCCTTATTACATCAGCTACCTGCCAATAAAAGTCCCGTAAAAATTGGTCAAGCCATTTCAGAGATTAGCCGGAACAAACAACAAGACAGACAGACAAAAACTGTAAAAAATGTTATTTTGGTGTATGTACCGTATATACAGGGTGTAAAAAATCCTATGACAAAGACTCAAACTACGCATTCTGTACACCCACACAAGTAATATTACAAAATATTTTTTGGTGGGAAAAATTGTATTTTTAAACTCCATAAAATCCAAAATTGTTACTCCGTGATCATGGCGCTTGCAACAGTGCCGAAATATCGGAGACTCATAAAAAACAAGGTACATGGTAACAATCCCGTTAATAGCTATAATGTTAGTGACCATGAAAGTTTAAAACAATATATTGTATTTTTAAGTAAGAAAATACAATATTTTTTCCAGTACGCAATGTATAGCGCGACGCGCTACTGTGGCGCTACGCAAAGAATGTGCCTGTGTGTAAGTGTGTCGATAAAACAGTTTCTAAATAACGTTTTGAAAATATTAATGTAAAAATCTTGAAAAAAATTGTGACTGACCTTCAATATCTCCATAACCATAAATTTCCCAGGTATGGTCCAGAAGAAAAAAATGTTCGTCATGATGTGGAAAATACGTGGCCTTCGACTTGGTTAAAGGTTTTTTTACACCCTGTATGTATAGATTAGCACGTTACGTTAACATAGAAACTGTAAAAGTCAGTTAGATGATCAAAAAATAATGGACACGTATTTTTTCTTTGGGCAATCAACCAAAAAATGACAAAGTTATAGCTCGTCAAAGTTTGGGAGTAGGGGCTCGTGACGTCACTTTTTAGTGAATATTCGCTTAAAAGTGTACTCAAACGTGACGTCATGCGACTTTTCAAATCAATATATCTCTACAATTTTTATATTATGTGAAAAAAGAAAAAATGCGTGTCCAATACTTTTTGATAATCTACCTGATAAATGAAGAAAAAAAAATAGTCATCATCCCTATTCTATTGAATTTAATAGATTTTTAAAATCTTACAGAACAAATACGGAATAAATAAGTTCAAAGATTACGACCGAAAACAGATGGGCCAAAAGAAATAAGATTTATCATAATTAACAAAGTTTTTGTTATAATTATTGTTATTTTATAATCGTTACATTGTTTTAAAGCACCTAAGCGATATTGTTTGTTTAATATACTATTTTTTTATGAATATTATTTTTATTCTCTCAATCACTCAACTCACTGAACCTACCCTTGATATAAAGCTTATATTTCGTTCCCATTGACTCTGTTACGGCGGGGCGAATCGGAATTGAAACGTATGCCAAAATTTCCAGTACCCACTAAGTCTAATAAAAACAAGAAAGAACCAATAAAACGAGTGTGCTTATAACCACATGACTGAAGCGAAACTTCTTTAGTTCCATCTGTATATATACAGAGTGTTACAAAAATACAAATAAAGCTTGAAGGGCGTTTAAGTACATCATATAAGGAGTCTTCTCTAATTTTCTTAAAATATTTGCAAGAAGTTTGAACTTTTTATAAAAACACTTATTTTTAATGATTAATAATAATATCGATCATTTTAAGACACGTCACTAGTTCGAGGTCATGCACCTTACCAGGAGTAGCAATAAATCTGCTGTAATAAAGAATATTAGAGAACATTCCTTATATGATGTACTTCAACGCCCTTCAAGATTTATTTGTATTTTTGTAACAGCCTGTATGTGTGTGTGTGTGTGTGTACAATATATACATGTATGTACATATACATATTTCATTCACTAGCTATAAGAGAAAGAGAGAAATAAAATGAGCGCGCGCACTGCTTTCTCTTGCTTATAGCCCCCACTCAACTCCCGTTCGCCTCGCCCGATCACAGTTTTCGTAACGCATTCGCCAGCTTACTCCCCATGTAAAGCGTGCGTAAAGAAGTCTCACTTCAAAAATAAAATCAACAAAACACAAACAGTCGTTATTCAAAATAATATTTATTATCAAAAAATCAAAGTACAAAAATCTACATTCAGCGTGTCAGATCAGATCGTATATCCTTTCGTGTCGTAGCCCCAGTTCTTCATGTGGGTGTCTACCCAGTTTCTAAAGAAGGGCACGCCAGCGTAGACTGCGGGGATATCTTTGCCGCCGCAACCGATGCCCCAGGCTACCAGACCGGTTAGTTTATAGCGGTCTTCGCTCACGGGACAAGCGAGAGGTGCTCCGCCGTCACCCTGGGTTAAAGAAAGAAAAAAAAAACGTGAAAGAAATGAAGCATTTTAAAGCAATACCCCGGAATAGCAAAATCCCAGATTTGCAAAAAGGCAAAAGTACAGACCCACACAGAAAACAATACTAAAATTGAACAGTTATGTTACAATCTATAAATTTTATTTGAAAATATTAATACTTTAAGGAGAATTAGGTATTTCCTCTTTGTAACTTTGGTCCATTTTTTTAGTTCTATTCTCTATTGGAAAAGGCAAAGGCAAAGCCATGCAGCCATCGTCTTATTTTTGAATTAATCTTCTTTTTTTACATTAGAATGTGGGTGTGACGCTAAATTTCTAATGTTTCTTGGAGTGTTTAGAACAAAATGTATCGAGTCAGCTTTCTCGACAAGCTTCTGTGAAGTAGTCAACACTACAATAAAGTTCTCACGTCCACTTGACCGGTATAGCGTATATTTTAAAGATTATATTGTACCGTATCTACCCTTTTTGTTTTAATCTAAGTGCTATTCTGGGATATTGATTATCTGTCATTCTGCTGCAGAGATCATTTTTCATTCGAATTGGAATGAACGTCTTTAATAGCTAATAAGTATTTCAATCACTCATACCAATTAAGCGTCGTTAAGCAGAAAGCGAGCAAAAGAAAAATTGTTCTATAAACCCTGTGATGTTTAAGTTTGGTCCTAGAAAATCCCGCTGGTCTCTCTCTTTTTAACACCGCTCAATTAGCCTAGCCCCAGAGTAAGCACTGTAAAGCTTATATTATAGGATACATGGATAAGTATATTTTGGTAGAAATATATTAATAGCCATGACTTAGATATAAATGCTCGTATCCATCTTACAATATTTGCCCCACCTGGATTCGAACCCAGTCCCTCTATTTAAGCGACATATTAAACATGCTGCTTCACCATGTATTTCGACCTACGATCGTGAAAGTTAAGCAACTTTCGCAATGGTCGGTCATTGGATGGGTGAATAAAAACTTGTTATCGCGAGCTCCGTGCTTCGGAAGGCACGTTAAGCCGTTGGTCCCGGCTGCATCTGCAGACGTTATAACCCACTAATCCGCACTGGCCCACGTGGCGCGTGGTGGATTACAGCCCAGTGTCCCTGTCCATCCGAGGGAATACCTGTGGCTCTGCAGTAGGGACATTACTAGGCTGATGAGGGAATTGCTTTATTTATAAAAAAATGAACAAAATATATTTCGCTACACCCCTGCGAATATTACCTATGGAGGTGATATGGATCACAAAAGATCGCTAGCTTTTATTGATACAGCCCACCTAGCATGAGTAACAAAACGCGATATGATAAAGCGACAATGGAGTTTGACAGTTGAGTGTCGATAAATCGTTTTATCATATTAGAGAGGAAGGTTTCAGGGCTCCACAAGGTTGAGCTCCTTAGCTATAAAAGATATCCCCGATTTGTTCCTATCTTCTACGACCCGCAATTATTTTTAAACACTTCAAAGTACTTATGTATCGAAGTTTTCCTCATTTAAAGTTCCGTGATCACTAGACCGTAGCTTCCGTGCTGGCTATGTCATCTTCACACGGTTTAAATAGACAAGGAAGAGATAAACAATCGAATTAATTTCCTATAGTGCGAAAAATAACAAGCTGTCGTGACTCATCTATGGAAAGAGGTATTATAGGTATATATAATAGCTGATTTTTTTATTTAGAGTGTGTTTGTATGATAAATATGAGCATTTGTCCTAACCCTTTTTATAAACATATATTTCTCGAAAAATGTACTTATGTATGTAGTTGCCCTAGTATCCCATAACAGAAGCCTAAAGTATGACGTCACATTTGCCTTCTTTGCATTGGAAACATGTTTTAGAAAATATTAAAATTAAACATTTCAAAAAGAAACAAACGTCAAAAAATACTATAAAAAAGTATTTAAATGCGTTCAAAACTTGTTTCAACTAATAAGAGGTGTGCGTGAAATATATATCTAAATAAAAAAAATCCTAGAAATAAATCCACACGGACCAGGTAGCAGACGGGATTAGGTTTAAATATCTAGCAGTTAAATGCTTAAAAAATAAAAAATATAGCAAATATTATGTTCAAATTGCATGCCGGTTTGGTTTTGCATACAAGTAAAGATGTTCCCAAAAGGGTATTTGACAAGTTTTAAAAATCGATCTCATTATTTACTAATGTTTCTAGAGTCCATAAAAAGTGGATATTCATCACTATGTTGTGTATTTCGGTAAAAAAACCAAATCAAAAACGCTATTTTCAAGTTGCCGCGAAAAACGTATCTCTGAACAATATGGCGTCTCACTGGTGTGTGACGTCACACGACTGTCATTAAATCATCAAATCATACAATCAAATGTCACTTTAACCGGAAGTTTACTTGCGTGTGACGTCATTTATTGGCCAAGCGTTCTGGGTAAACGTGACAATAGACAAGAAAACTATTATCTTCATCGTGAGTTTTTAGGAAAATTATGAATATTTTTTCTGTAAAAATAGTAAAAACTCCTGCCAATATTCATACTAAATACAGATGCTAACAATTGGTACTTTATTTTTAATACTGTCAAATACCCTATTGAGTGGGTTACGTCTGATTTAACGTGCAACTAACTAATGTTTGCGCTTTCAATTTGTGCGTCACTTTGAATGTAAAAGTACAGCCTACACGCAACTTGTAGCTTGTATGCAGGTTATTTTTAGTTGGATGCAATTTGCACCTCATATAAGTAAGTTACCTAATGCCTTTAAGTGCTTACTACGGTGCTAATCTAATTGTTGTGTCTTAGAAATATAAAAAAAAAACATCGGGGCCAACGGGAATCTCCCGCGCTTTCTCACCGTGCAAGTGTCCTTTCCCTCCTCGCCGCCGGCACACACGAAGCTGTTGTGCAGTTTAAAGTGATTTCCTAAACGAGTCCTCCTTAGCAACTGCTGGCATTGAGCGTTAGGCACCATGTCGATCTCCAGCTTCTTGAGTATCACAGCGTAGCTGCCTTCCTTGCCTGAGGAAAAAGGATAATACGGGTAACAACGGGGAAAAGTAAACAAAATTATATTTATTCCGTCAGTTAGGTTATCAAAAGTATTCGATACGTATGTTTTCTTTAGTCTAACAACGAAAAAATGACAAAGATAAGGCGCCTCTAAGTTTGGGTGTAAATGTGTTTTTTCCCATTGCAATCGCCAAATTGATATTTTTATAAAATACGCGACTGCAGCGCCCCCTTTCCAAATATATAAAAAAAAGCAAACTTAATTTGAAAGAAAATAAAAAATATTAGCGTATTCATATGAAAACAAACATTTTTACAAACAAAAAATAAAACCCGAAATCGGGTACTTTTTGGCACCTTATATTGGCTAATTACACAAAGCGCCATGATTGAAATTAAATGTGTTTCAGCACCCTCGAAAACATAAAAAAAACCGGCCAAGTGCGAGTCGGTCTCGCGCACCGAGGGTTCCGTACAAACCTTAAATGATTTTTGAAGTGAAACTTCTTTATCGGCGTTGGAAAAAAATTTACCGTCACATTTTATTCGGTTACGCGTCACGTTTTTTGGTTACGCGCCATCTTTTTTTTAAAAGAGCACTATTTACCTCATCCGAACAATTGCTTCTTCTGTCAACTTTAAAAAAAAAGTATCGACAGCAAATATTCGTGTTTCACACAAGGTAAGGTAAGGTAAGGTAAGGTAAGGTAAGGTAAGGTAAGGTAAGGTAAGGTAAGGTAAGGTAAGGTAAGGTAAGGTAAGGTAAGGTAAGGTAAGGTAAGGTAAGGTAAGGTAAGGTGTAGTTATACCCCTTTAGTGGGTGAGTTTTTGAAAAATCTTAGCGCACGCCTATATATATATTTCTGGAAAGTTGCATGTAGATCATTTTTCGAAAAAAATAAGGCCATAAAGAAGTTTCACTTCTTACGTGTATACACTAGTACACGCACACATTTTTTTTATATATATATTTGAGTTGATTGAATGAAAGGTAAAGTTCGAAGCTGAATATACTCGTAGCTGCGAAAGCTCAGACGGGAATAATTACCGGTCTACGAGGAGCAGTGTGAATAGAATGCAAGACTGAGGAGCTCGATGCCGCAAGTATGCCATCGTGGAAGTTGAGCAACCTTTGCAATGATCGGTCATTGAATGGGTGACCAAGAAGTTATAATCTCGAGCTCCTCCATGCTCCGGAAGGCCCGTTAAGCCGTTGATCCCGGCTGCATCTGTAGTCTAATGACTACAGAAGCAGTGAGGGTTGGTGGGTGCTAATGCACCAACCCACCAACCCTCACTGAGCCCGCGTGGTGGGTCATGGTTCAATCTCCCTATCCATCCACAGGGAAGGCCTGTGCCCCAGCAGTAGGAACAGTACATTAATAAGCTGCTGATGGTTTTGATGAATGTTGAAATGTTAACCATTTAACTGGACGAATTATTTTCACCTGGAGGCATTTGATATATATATATATATATATGTTATATGTGTGTGTGTGTGCATATATATATTTATATGTCTTGTGCTCATGAATAAGTATTTAATTATTGTGTATAAGATTAGTACTTTCTATTATGGTAGGTTTATATTAAGTAACTATTTTACTAAAGCCGCATTCGTGTCTTGCTGTATTCCTGAAGGTTGACTGGCAGAGACTGCTTTTAGCGTTAAGTCCGCCTTTTATCCATTTTGTAATTGTGGCAATAAAGTTTAAATTAATAAATAAATAAATTTGTAATAAGCATATTCAGCTTCAAAATTGTGCGGTCAATGGGAATACTTACCGCTCTACGGGGGACAGTGGGAATAGAAGTAACGCGTCAACTTACCGAAGAATGCCTTCCCCCATCCGTTGGCGACACATTTCTTCTTCGTATCAAAAGATTCGTCCTGTGACGGGAGGCAGATGACGTTAATGTGTTCGGCTAGCTTGACGGGCTCGGCCAGACGCAGTAGAGCAATGTCGTTGAAAAGATTCACTTTGTTAAAACCTGGAGGGGCAAAGAGAAACAAAAATTGGTTTAGTTTTATAAAACCACATTGCAAGTGAAAATTTTTAAGTGTTTTATTTATTTACTAATTTAGTACCATAGAGGTATAAGAATAGAGTGGGGAAGGCGGCTCTAAAAGTGTCCGTCTAGTAGAAAGAGAAAGAAGATGAGAGACGCCTAGCCTTTCTCTCTCTAATCACGAATGCGCATTGGATGAAAAACCTACAGATGAATACCGACCAATCACACGACTGCGCAGCAATACCGACCAATCACAACTGCGCAGCAATACCGACCAATCACACGACTGCGCAGCAATACCGAACAATCACAAGACTGCGCAGCGACACAAGAGAGAGATAGCTAGCCGTCTCTCATCTTCTTTCTCTTTCTACTAGAGGGACACTTCCACTTGTAGTAGAGTATACATCTCCCCTACTCTATTCTTATACCTCTTTGTTTAGTACACACACAACAAAACAGATAAAAAGATCAGGAACAAGAAATTTGTACAAGCGCTGCTTATTTTATATTAAAATTTCTTCCAACAGGCCCGCGAAAGGAAAGTACATAAAAAAGGTCGTCAGTGTGTGCCTCCTGAATATCTAATAATATTGTATTTTTTTTATAAAATAATATAAAATGAATCGCTGAATGTGTTGCTAAGCGCAAATCTCGAGAACAGCTGAACCGATTTTTAAGAATATTCTTTTCTTAGAATATTCCTTGAAGTACGAGGATGGTTCTTACGCAGAGAAAATTTAAAAAAATTGCCTGATTAAGTCCAAAAACTAACTTTTCTATACTCCCTTACTTTCTTAGTTATAGATACGTCATACACGCTTCTGATTTGGCAATACGAATGTCAGGTAATTACCCGACATGCAATTAGTCAGGCACGTGCTTTCGCCGCGGCTACACTTCGCTACAACAGGCAGAAAGCCCTATGTGTTTTTAGGCACAAAATACACGGGAACTATTAGAGACAAGAAAAACGTGTCGTTTCATAATAAATAAATAATAAATATTTCCAACACTCACACCAATTAGCCTAACCCCAAAGTAAGCACTGTAAAGGCTTGTGTTATGGGATACTAGGGTAACGGATAGAATACATATATTGAACATATATAAGTATATTTATATGAATTACATATTAAACATCCATGACTGGAGTACAAATGCTCGTATTCATCACACAAACATCTGCCTCCACCGGGATTCGAACCCGGGACCTCTCGAGTCGGCGACGCCATGAAACCCGGCGTATAAACCACTCGGCCACGGAGGTCATTTCATTCGTAAGTATAGTTTTAAAGAAATTAATGTAAAAATATTATGTGATTTCTTACCCGACACGTAACAATAAATTTTGTATTTAGTTTTACCTGGATGGATGACCATTTCCTGGACGATTCTCTCCTGGTGTTTGAGCCTCTCCCCGGTTGTCTGGGTGTCCCATTCTCCAGCTCGGATCTTCATGTTGTTAGGATATCTGTGTATTATTACTTAGTTATTATAACTATATTGATTAAAAAAATAACACCAGAAACGACTACAATAGGGATGATGACGGGGTACAGTAAACGAAATTCTATTTAGTCCGTCAGTTAGATGATCAAAAAATAATGGACATGTATTTTTTCTTTGGGCAATCAACCAAAAAATGACAAAGTTATAGCGCGTCACTTTTGAGTGAATTTTCACTTATAAGTGTACTCAAACGTGACGTCATGCGACTTTTCAAATCAATATATCTTTGCAATGTTAATATTATGTGAAAAAAGAAAAAATACGTGTCCAATACTTTTTGATAATCTACCTGATAAACGAAGAAAAAAAAAATAGTCATCATCCCTATTCAGTAGAGTAGTATGTACACCGAGTTTTAAGTGTTTTCCTGCTTTGGGGTCCTGGATTCGATACCCGCGGGTTTCGGGTTGGTACCATCCACCCCGGCCGTCCCGCTCCGTTACCGGGGCAGTTGGGAAAATTGTACCATCGACTCCGGTAGCCCCGACCCCGTCGTTATCGGCGTCGTCGTGGCATATCACCCACCAATAGGGTTGCCACCCGTACTTTATTATATAAAGTATTGTACGTTATTTCGGGTAATTGTACTCTATACTTTATGCCAACAATAAAGTACGCGAAAATACTTTATTTAATGTGATTTGATTACTCGCGGATTAATTATACATAAAATATACAAACAGAGGTTGATAGGGAGAATTTTTGCGTAAAACGGACAGAAAGTATGAATATGTTGCCCTTAGCTAATTCCTGCAACATTTTCGTGGCTGTGTGCCTTTGTATCATGACCTTTCCCATTACGGAAAAAAAACTACAGTAGCCGCAAAGTAGCAACGTAAAATATTTTTTTTTCTATTAAAACTTTTCTTTAGATTTAAACGTCTAGCAGTTAAATGCTTTAATAAATAAAAACATAACTATAAATGCTATTATTTCTTCTTTCAAATGTTTAATACTTGAAAAAGTATTCATTTGACATTGTGGGTTACCTACAATGCGAAGAGATGGCGCTGCCTTGCAGCTTAAGGATAGGAAAATTTCGACGCGGCCATCAGGGCCAGTGCATTCGCCCGGATTGCGAAGGGTGTGGGTTCGAGTCCGTCTGCTGCCTGATCCGCGAGGATTTTTTTTCTATTAAAACTTTTCTTTAGATTTAAACGTCTAGCAGTTAAATTCTAAAAAAATAAAAACATAAATATATTTTTAAGCTTACTAATAAAATGGAATAATAAGTACTTTATTTTGGACACAATGTACTTTTTTTCTACCATTAATATCCAATGTACTTTATTTGGTCAAAAAAAAAGGTAGCAACCCTACCCACCAATCCCCTTAGGGGGCGTCCATAAGTTACGTGAGGTGTTTTTTTGAATTTTCTGTCCCTCCCTCCCCCCCTGGTGAGATGTCGTGAGATTTTAGTCAACCCCCTCCCCCATCCCCAATCTCACGTGAGATTACTCAAAATGTGGGTTTCTTACGTAAATGCGTTGGATTGTTATTGTAAAAAGAAAAAAAAATGCTTCGTGCTTTTATTTACGACTAGTTAAGAGTCTATATAGTAACTAGTAATCAATATTGCTGAGAGTTATTTCTTTCGAACGAAATAGTGAATGATCTTAATCGTATTACGATTACGCTTAAGATTAAATTTTAAGCATGTATAATCTGGATTAAATGGACCAAAATAGTATATTTTTTTTGTTAAAATCAGAAAAAAATTGCGTGATATTTGACTTGACCCCCCCTTCTCTCCAACGTAAGATTAGATGAGATTTGACTCGACCCCCTCCCCCCCTTAAACATCTCACGTAATTTATGGACCTCAAAAAATTCCCTTTTCACATACCAATCTCCTGTGCTCAAAAAAGGATAGCCCTTAAAGTATCACTACAAGGCGGTAAGGTAAACCTTACCGTAGTTTTTGATTGAACACTGGTTTTTCTTACTTGTAAGCGATATGAGCTCCGGTCATGACGACTTGCGGGTGTATGAGCACTCCCACGCCAACATACGAGTCGTTGAGTGCCGTCAGAGCTACTACCCACGGGAACTCGCCGAACTGGGACTCGCGACCCTGTTGGTAAGAAAGAATTACATAAATAAATATACCATCTACAACTATAATGCTCAACTATATGGAGGAGCTCGATGGCGCAAGTGGTTAGCGCGTTCGGCTGCAATTGTTGAACTTAAGCAACTTTCGCAGTGGTCGGTCATTGGATGGGTGACCAAAAATTTACTATCTCGAGTTCCTGTGCTTCGGAAGGCACGTTAAGCCGTTGGTCCCGGCTGCATCTGCAGTCGTTAGCACCCGCCAATCCGCACTGGGCCCACGTGGTGGGTCATGGTCCAATCTCCCTATTCCATCCATAGGGAAGGCCTGTGCCCCAGCAGTGGGGACATTAATAGGCTGATGATGATGTTAGCATCTGTATTAAGAATGAATATTGGCAGGAGTTTTTACTATTTTTACAGAAAAAATATTCATAATTTTACTAAAAACCCATGATAAAGATAATAGTTTTCTTGTCTATTGTCACGTGACCTTGCGTGAGCTTGCGAATGGCGGAGCCTAAAATGACGTCACACGCAAGTAAACTTCCGGTTAAAGTGACATGTGATTGTATGGTTTGCCGTTATTATGACAGTCGTGTGACGTCACACACCAGTGAGACGCCATATTGTCCAGAGAGATACGTTTTTCGTCAAATACCCTATTATAATATACAGGGCGTCCCACGGGTTTGTCACACAGGGGGAAAGTATATTAAATATTGAAGATAGGATATGTTACTGAAAATAAGAAATCATTTTATCTATATATATAAAAATGAAACCCGTTTTCCGTTGTCACGACATAACATGAAAACGGCTTGACCGATTTGGCTGTTTTTTTTTTGTAGTTTTCTAATACTCTGTACAAGGTTCTTACGGAAAAAAATATAAAGAAAATCCCGAGGGGATAAAATAAGGAATGAAAGTTTGTATGAAACTTTATCAATTTTAAACCGATCGGGCTGAGACTTTGCATGCAGGTATAAGAAGAATCATAGATGAATGTCATTGTGTATAATACAAGCCTGAGAACAAAAACTGTAGTCTACACTTCAGCTCTACACCGAAGCGAAGCGAGGGCGGGCCGCTAGTTTTTAATAATTAAGAAGAACTGCTTTCTCAGTTTTTAAAAAATCGCCTGCCAAACCGGGAATCAAACTCGTGAAATGAGAAAAAAAAAACATGTATTTTATGATTACATTTTCCTAAATAATAAAGCATTTTAAAAGAAAGAAAAATCACGAAATTTGTCCTTTTTTTAATAATTGAACACAAATTACAATAAAAAGGAAACGGTGCTAGGTTTGTATATGTATAGCTTTAAATTTTTTTCACGTACCTACTTGTAGTAAGAAAATCCCATATTATTATGTGAGCTGGTACTAGTTAGTAAATACTTTGAAATGATAACATAAGCAAATAAGTAAGAGGAAATTTTCCTGTCTAAAACTTTAATTTCATGATCTTCCTTTCATTTAAAATGCTATGTTATTTAGAAACAAAATATCATAAAATACGTAATTTGCTTTTTTCGAATTTCACGAGTTTGATTCCCAGTTATAGCAGCTGATTTTTAAATAATATGAGAATGCAGTTATGGTTTTTATTAAAAATAAAATTATGTCTTCTTTCAGTAAATATCCTATCTTCAATATCTAATATACTTTCCCTCCGTGTAACAAATCCATGGGACGCCCTGTATATGTACATATATTCAAGCAGGATTTATTCGCAACTAGCGACAGGCGCTCTCTGATTCAACGGCGGTAAGTTTATGCAAGTTTTTAAAGCGAATTTAAACAGTATTTTTCGTGACGAATTGCCTGAGGCTTCTGGTGCCTGAGCAGACTGTGGAGTCCATCTCCTTTCGCGGCGAAAGGAATCCAGACGGACTGGCGCCGTAACGCGTTACGTAACGAAATGGTTTACCCTCCCATAGATTGATAGACAGATTAACACTTTACTAGCAAACCTGTGAACCAAATGTTCGCAAAAAAAAAAAAAGTATTTAATTAATAGCAGCATTTTACCTGAAATAAAATGCATATTAAAATACTTACCTCACTGAAAGCTTTATATTGAGATAGCACTTCCGTTTCCCGTCGAATTACCATCAGTTTCCGTACTTTTATTCACCTTATATCCGGTCCAGTGGCGACACCTGGCAGAAGCGCGACCATTTTTGTTTTCCTAAGTTTTGACAGCGCCATATTAACTCATTGGCTCAATTATTTCACCAGGCAGAATTTAAAGTGAAAGCTTTCAGTGAGGTAAGTATTTTAATATGCATTTTATTTCAGGTAAAATGCTGCTATTAAACTACTTGACCGTCACTGAAAGCTTTATATTGAGACCTGTTTGTTATCGCCTGGTGATCGCCACGTACATAGATATATACGCCAATGTGACAATTTATGATAAATTTAAATATTAACATTTATCAGATTATATGAAACTGTATAAAGAAACGAGTAAGCTTAAAAATGAATCAAATAATATTATTTGAATCACGCCTTTAATTTCTTCAAGCTTACGAAGCTGCTTTAACATATGTATTAGCTGATCGCTATATTTCTTTGCTTAAAACTCGCGAAGTATATATATATATACTTCTACATATATTTGCTTTGTTAATGACCGGACGCTTCCTTGTGTAGCATTCATTTGTATCTTTGTATATCACAAATAAGGAGTACGAACGCGAGAAAAAGATGTAAAGTTGTTCGATACTGAGTCTTACATTTTACAAGACTGTACTTTTTACTTAAGTACCAAAAATCAGGGTCCCACTTACGATTACCATTATTCGGTACAAGTCACCAATCGGATTGTCTTTAACTACTTTCACCTGTTTTGAACCAAAACAAGGCTAAACTAATCTTCGTCGGTACAAATACAATGATTCGGGATAATTTGAAGTAGGAACAAGTCATGTGTACCACATGCTGAACCAAATAATACGCAGCATAATTACTGTATGACGTTCAGAGCAACATATATGACGAAGTATTTGAAACAGATCATTATGATGTAACGAGTACATTATTGAAGAAAAGGAAATAAGTTAACTTATGGACACAGAATAGTAGGTTACGGACTGATTCTTTAAAAACAATCGACTTCAATATATGTGTTTGCCAAGACAGGTGAGCTTAGGTAATTAGACTTATCATCCATTGGTATATCATGTAAAAACTACTGACTTATTTAAAATAATGGTACTTATTTTAAGATAAGTCACGAGCTAAAAATAAGTCTCTCGAAAATCGTGTTAGTTCAGAGCAGAGTCCACAACTTGCGGGATTATTCCGATAAACATTCTTGTTCCTAGACCAATGCAACCACGCAAGCCAGCGTTTCCGAGCCATCTCATAGCTGTTTAAGACAGAGCTGTCGCTCTTTGTAGAATATGTTGAAAAGCGTAGTGCTAGCATATCGTGCCGTGTTCTTCAACTATACTTCCCAAGCTTTCATATTAGATTGGCGGGAAGTGATTGCAAGGTCGATTGCAGTGAATTCATAATTATTGTTAGAAGTAGGGAGTGGTTGATACAACCCCACGGAATGACAAAAATGTTGAAACCGATCAACTTCTGAAGTTTACGTTTTTACAACGAAATTCTCTGGTATAGTTTTTATATTGTTGCTGGGTTGCCGTGATAAATTATGCTATTACGAAGTTCAGACCAGATTTTATGAAATTCATTTGCCATCCTGGAATCTATAATTGATTGTAATTTTTCTTTTGTTTTTCAGTTCTTAGATCTGAGTCATTTATATGTATTACTTAATACTAAATAAAGATTTAGCTATTTATAAGATTTACATGAGGTGTGCATGTACTATGCGTAGGGTTTGAAGTATATTTATTCCAGACAGTCGTGGGAAGGTTAAAAAGCGTAAGTTTAATATTAAGAACAGTTTTCAGTAATTTTTACTAAAATAACATAAAGGGGATAATTGCATACAATGATCTTTAAAACCTTTCAAGAATTTGGTAGATCGTGCAATCTTTCTTCAGTAACTAGCACCACTTATATATCAAAATGATCATGTTGGCCACCTCAGACACCACATACACGACATTTCTAATATTGCAAGTTTCTCTCATTACGCGATCAAAAGAGTGAGCAACCCATTTGGTTTACTTTTGTTATTTTCAAGAGAAAATATGTTATATTCTATTTATCTGGCAGATAGTCCTTAAATTGCAGAAAACTTAGAATTCTTTACATATTTATAGTGTACTGCACTTGAGATTGGAGTTTGATATATATTGGATTTAGATAAACAAGCTTTTGAATGGCATGCGATACCATTAAATTTATTTAAGAATTATTTATGGAGCTCCCAGTTTATCAACTTACCTGCACTAAATTTTTTCAAACATTAATTGTGTCGATATTCCTTTTTCTTTTGAAATGTATTATATATTACGGTAGAACAACCGTAGTGATCGAGTCAACACTTCACACCAATTAGCCTAGCCTTATAATGGGCATTGAAAGGCTTGTGTTATGGGCTAACGCCTAGAAATGCATAATGATGATGCATAGATTAGAATTTATTAGATTAGATTTTGAATTCATATTTGTTAACAACCAAAACTTAGGCACAGATGCTCGTTTTTATCATACAATGATTTGCCCCACCGGGGTGAACCCAAGACCTCGGAGTATGCGACACCTTAAAAACCACGTACATTGCACTTCCCAACGGGGTACGTCAACATTCGATGTTCGATCTTTATAGTCTATTAAGAGGGTAGTTTATAGCCGATACTTATGTGTGTACGCAAGCCATGAGCGGGTATGTTGCGTTGCGTTGATGTATGGATTTCCACGCGATGGAAGTAATGAATTATGTCAAGCGACATTTATTATATTTTCAATTTACTTATTTTTAATGTTTCGAATCCATTACACTTTTACAGACCCCATGGTCACAAAAATAAATTATGAATCACGAATAGACTACATATTAAATTATGCATAATTTGCTCCACTCGAGTGTCGTATGTTACCGGTGCTTACATAATAGTACGAACTCCATAAGCGAACATGTTCTAAGGAGAACACATATTGATATTCACGTAATGGAAATAATATATTATGTGTGATATGACCCCACAAGGGCGATTATAAAATTGATGAGGATATTTCTCTATCAACGATGTTTTGTTACTGATACTTGTATATGTAGGCAAGCCATGGAAGGCAAGTCCTTATTCATAATGAGTTCCATACGGAGGAAGCAAATTATACATAATATGCCCCCGCGAGGGGCGGTCATCAGAGTTTTGGTAATATGCACGCCGCGAAGGTGGTTTGCTACCGGTACTCGTATATGTAAGCAAGGCATTAGAGGTATTTCATAAGGTTTCACGTAGTGGAAACAAATTGTATATAATATGCACCCCGCGAGGGTCATTTGCTACCGGTACTCGTATATGTAGGCAAGGCATTAGAGGCATTTCATAAGGTTCCACGTAGTGGAAACTAATTGTACATAATATTCACCCCGCGAGGGTGATTTGCCACCGGTACTCGTATATGTAGGCAAGGCATTAGAGGCATTTAATAAGATTCCACGTAGTGGAAACAAATTATATATAATATGCACCCCGCGAGGGTGATTTGCCACCGGTACTCATATGTGTAGGAACGCCATGGGAGGGCATGTCCTGACACGCCTTGGGCTTCATGAGATGAAGCTTATGAATATCACTTGCCTCTGCGCTAGTTGCTCATTAGGTTGATGAAATGTCAATCACTTAAATCCATGACAAATACTTACTTAATACGATAAAAACAACCTCATAGATGGTATCTTATTAAGTGGTGCTTCATCACAGAGATCACTAACTTCTTGCAGTGCTTTAGTTTTTACTTTTTAGCTTTGTGCTAGCTGTAAAAGACCTAAGAAACGATTCTGTTATCTTATCACTTTCGTTATTAAAATTAACTGAGCAGGTGCCTTCCCGCAATGATTCATTTTTATTTTAGAAATATACAATTGCTGAAAGAAAATTAATGTCAGGAACGTGATATATCATAAATTATCATCATACTTCTTTACCTCGTTGTTTGTTTCCAGGTTGATAAAGCCTGGACTATGATTATAATTTTTAATTTACGTCAGCATATCATTTAAAATAAACGTTGAATGTCTTTCGAACAGAGCGTTCCTTTATCCTAGTTTAGTCACACGACTCATATGAGAATTTTTATTACGTGTATTGGTCAGTAAAAATGTTAGAACTGTTTATTCATAAGCCTTTAGATATTGATAGCTGGCCATGTTCAGAAAACGGCATATCGACATTAGAAATACCTTATTAAGATTGTACATAGTTCACTTACCCCTCGAACAATATTTTAATAAAAGGGCTGGAATATCAAGCTCGCTTATTTTTCTTGAGTCAGCGATGTCACTTTCGTTATACCAGAAGACGACAAATTCAACCAATTTTTACTGCAGCTGTTCGAAGAACAATAATGACTAGATCCACACATCTTGCTGTTTTTGCCAATAATGCCAGTCAGTCGGCGGCTGAAAAGTCAATATTGACCGATATTCCTTCACTCTAAACTGTAAAACAATTTAATTAAGTATTTTGTAATACATTTACCAATTTACTTTCACATTTACTTATACGGAAACATTAATTGAGTACCAAGAGAAAACACTCTTAAAACAGTTTTTATGATAAACGACCAAGACAGACGTAAAGTATTGCAAAATTTACTTTAATGTAGGTACTTTAATTTTTTAAACAAAACGCACCTTGAATTGCCGTTAAGTTTTACTCACGGCTTATTATTACTTTTTCAAACAAGCGTATTGCACAATTTAACATATTTGTTTTAAATATCCCTTATCACAAGGGCTGCAAAAACTATCAAAAAGAATAATAGTTTTACTTACGATTCCTTCACTTTTGACACGTAAAGTACCTATTTGGAATAACACGAACGGCAAAAACCGTTAAAAATAAAATAGTTTTACTTACAGTTTTATCACTTAATAAGAATAAAACCATTAAAATCTCACAACGATCGCTCAGATTGAGGACGTGTTGCTTCGACGGGAGTCAGAACGCCAATGAGTTAATATGGCGCTGTCAAAACTTAGGAAAACAAAAATGGCCGCGCTTCTGCCAGGTGTCGCCACTGGACCGGATATAAGGTGAATAAAAGTACGGAAACTGATGGTAATTCGACGGGAAACGGAAGTGCTATCTCAATATAAAGCTTTCAGTGACGGTCAAATAGTTTAATTGAGAACTTCGGAGATTTTGTGTGGTTTCGTTTGAAATAGAAATCACGTGATTTCTCGAAAACCGGAAGTGCTACGTTACTCACATCCGGTTTGTAGTCTTATCAGACTATTATAACTTAAACATTACTTATAACTTAAACATTCTCTATATCTATCTCTTACGGTTTGGCCGCTGAAACAGCACCACGGACGGGCGGACGGACGGACGGACTTGTCTAATAGATAAGAGATTATAACACCAAATACATAGCGATTAGTGACATAACTTTAACAAACAATAAACTTAACAATGGCATTATAATTGGTCGTTTTATCGCTAAGAGCGATTTCTTCCAGACAACCGTGAGTATGAAAAGTTATACAGAGACTGTAGATTGGGATGTTATATGGTTCGGAATTACTAGTCACATCTGTACATACAACTTTACATCAAACCTATTTATTGTAATTCAAAAATACATTTAATAACATATACGGTAATAAAAAAAATAGTTTAAAGGGTTAATGCACGAAACTTTATTTATTCATTAACGTTTCGCAGCCTTTTCAGGTCTGCATCGTCAGAATACTCGAAGAAATCGCGAAGAACATAAGCTGTTTCATACATTTCGGTCGATTAGCTGATGCACTTTGTTATGAAACAGCAGATATTTTCGCGATTTCAGCGTTGGTCCTATAATAAAAGTTGTTCCTGTTCATGGGTAGAATCACCCCTAAGAGGATGTTGGTGTTTTAAAATTACATACACACACATACATACAAAAACATAACATATAATATATGATAAACGTTTTACACAGTAGGTAAAATCAGATAGACTGCGAAAGATAAAAGTGTTTGAGCTGGTCTTTGAATATATTCAAAAGACTGAGGGCGTCTGATATTAGTAGGCAACGAGTTCCAAAGCCGAACAGCTTGTACAGCAAAGGAATGGTCATAATAGCTGGTGCGGTGAACAGGCATATCCCACACGAAGTAATGAAAATAGCCATCTATACTAGAGATGGGCCGACTATAGTATTTGCCGACTAACCGACTAATCAGTTTCCGAATTGCCGACTAGCCGGCCGACTATTCTGCAATACCGATCATTCTTATACCTATCTTAGGAAGGTGTTCGGAATATTTTGTCACTACTCGGCTTGCTCACGCACGATACGAGTCTCCCAAATCGAGCCGAAATATTCACGTTCCAACATCACAATTTGCCTCTAAGGAAAAAAATGTGTACCTATGGACTTCTTTAAGACTCGCTAGCGCTTAAGATTTTACTAAATTTATAAATACTTACTCCCCATTGCTGTTTTGTTATGTGCGATATTCATTGTGTTATCTGAATTACTGATAGATTCCCAAGTTTCTTATTCTTACTATGTTACTTTTTTTTAAATATTGAAGTTATACTTCTTTAGGCGCGTTATGAAAAAATTATGAGAGTGAAATTTTAAGATGCGCGCGCGTGATGCGCGCAACACAAAATTTTATTCGCTAAAGCGACCAACTTCATGCTGTTACTTTTGTGTTTACCGCACATTAAGAAAATCTACCAACAAAATAGAAATAGAATCTCTATTTAGTGGGTGCTAACGACTGCATTGTGAAGGCCTATCAAAAGTATTTATTAATCTGGAACAACGGAACCAAAGCGCGATTCAGGAGACTACAGCGCCATCTCTTGACCATTGGTGTAGTAGAACCAAAAACCACATCTTTATTTTTTGTAATAAAGTAACAGTTATAGGTATTCATATTTATAATATTTATCCACATGTTTCTAGTTTGTATATTCGGAATGCGTGTTTGAGTTTCATACAAGTGCAAATCACATATGTTCTTATAAATTATATTCAGTAGCGATTTTAATTGAACATTTTGATTATTTATTTATTTTTTCAAATTAAAACTGAACTTTATTGACTGTATCCTTTTCCAGACTTTTTATTAATTTATTGTAATTAATTATTTGCATGCAATTAAAAACTAATTTTAAACGATGCCAAAGAAGGATAACTTCTCACGCGCCTACATAAGTACACGCACCCATTTTTTTAAGACTGTAGGTTTGAATATTCAAAACAAGCATAAATTTTGATTTTTATTTCATCGTTATGTGCCGATTATAATCAGCATGTTTTGCCGAATAGTCGCCGACTAATCGCCGACTATAAACGTTGCCGAATAGTCGTCTTTCCCGACTAGTCGGCGGCTAGACGGCCCATCACTAATCTATACTTACAGAACCTCCTTTGATTGTGAAGTCCAGTCCTTTAGGGTTCCTGTAGCCGCAGCCCTTGAGGGTGACCGGGTCTGTTTCTGGGACCTTCACCTCCTCCTCAGTCTTGGGCTCTGTGCAGCATTTCTCAACGCTCTCTTGGCAGTTGTCTTCTTCACCAAATCTGGGGAAAAAGTAATGGTACTTTTACAATAGCGGGGTATGTTAAAGTGACGCTACTTATATGGTTAGGTTAGGTTAGGTTACACAGTAGCAGTAATAAAAGAGCTTACAATAAATAATTTTTAAAGAAAAGTTTACTAGAAAAAAAATCCACGCGGACCAGGCAGCGGACGGGACTCGAATGCACTGACCAATTATGCTACCACAGCCCTAATAGCCGCGTCGAAATTTTCCTAGCCTTAAGCTGCAAGGCAGCGCCATCTCTTCGCATTGTAGGTAACCCACAATGTCAAATGAATACTTTTTCAAGTATTAAACATTTGAAAGAAGAAATAGCAATTATAGTTATGTTTTTATTTATTTTTAAGCATTTAACTGCTCGATGTGAAAAATTCGACGCGGCGAATAGGGCCGTGGTAGTATAATGGTCAGTGCATTCGCCCGGATAGCGAAGGGTGCGGGTTCGAGTCCCGTCCGCTGCCTGGTCCGCGTGGATTTTTTTCTAGTAAACTTTTCTTAAGATTTAAACATCTAGCAGTTAAATGCTTAAAAATGAATAAAAACAAGTAAGTATACAAAAAATTGGCGGGGTTTTATGAAACCATTGATACATAAGAAACTTTTTATTAAATGTTTATTAATCGTTTTAAACTTTCATGGTCATGTTATATACCATAACTATGTTACTATTACTTTAGTATATCATCATCATTTGCACATAAAGATCACATGATGTTTTTCTAATTAAACATGAGACCCTGTGACTCATCATATTTGCGTATTACATGGCCACCAAATGGGTTACCATGAATACTTAGAAACGATCATTAAAGCTCACATCGCTACCCATTTAAGATTTAGTGTCGCCGCACACGGGCCACACCGACCACAACCACAAAACGGCGCCACCGGCATATTTCTTGTAGTTTTCATACATTTTATATGGACTCGCCACACACGGTACGCCGGTGGCCGCCACACGCTACAATTCGTTGTTGCTCGCTTCTTGTGGCCCGCACCGGCCACTTAATGCGCCGATACAAAACGCCGCCACACGTCACTCGCGCGATTCCCCACCCCTCTCTGCCTTCCTTTAGTCGGCCGCTGTCGCGCGCTTCGGTTACTTTAGAAGCCGCTTCTAGCTTCTCGTGGTGGCGTTTGTGGCTGTGGCGTGTGGCCCGTGTGCGGCGACACTTAGAAACCATTAGAACACCAGATAATATACAGGTCATTTGATATCATACTATATTTCGTGGAATATTCGCAATTCGACAACACGTGTAGACAATCCTTTGTTTACACTTTGCTATAAAAGCCCAAACTCCTCGGGACCGACACATTCTACATCTGATCATCGCCTCAGGCACTCATCAATACGCTATTGTTTTCATATAACACCTTCTCTCCAAATACTCTAAGTGTAAGCCAAATTGGCATCATCATCATCAGCCTATTAATGTCCCCACTGCTTGGGCACAGCTCTCCCTATGGATGGAATAAGGAGATTGGGCTATGACCCACCACGCGGGCCCAGTGCGGATTGGTGGCTGCTAACGACTGCAGATGCAGCCGGGACCAACGGCTTAACGTGCCTCCCGAAGCACGAAGGAATTCGAGATAGTAAATTTTTGGTCACCCATCCAATGACCGACCACTGCGAAAATTGCTTAACAGATGGTAACCCTAAACGCAATAAAACTGATTTACGGTATTGTTACCATGTACCTTGTTTTAAGCGAGTCTCCGATATTTCGGCACTGTTGCAAGCGCCATGATCACGGAGTAACCAAAGTAATTGCGGGTAGGCTGTTATTGGCAGACATATCGGTCTACCCTCCGACGAAGTCTTTTTTTTGCGTTCGATACCCGTACCACTGTACCCCTAGCACGAACCAATATCGAATTCGTATCGTTTGCGAGTCCGAAATGTCATTGTCAAATGTGTAATGATTTTTAGTTCTCGTTACGTACTTTGTGCAGCTGTTGTTCAAGTTTCCATACAAAATTTGACATTGACATTTCGGTTTGCAAACTATTCGAATTCGATAATGGTTCGTGCTAGGGGTACTGTACCCTCAGTACGAGTTTTAATTACGAAAATTATGATAGTTTTCCTGATCTCGCACCGTACTGAGGGTCCTGATTTTATTGTTTTCGTTTCAATACATATAAACAGTGTTCAAATTCGATCATTAAATCATTTGTTTCTACTTAAATTTTAAGTATATTTAAACTCACCTTTCACCAAAACCACTTTTCACCAAAATGGACATAGAAAAATAATTTACAATTACGAAAACTATGATAGTTCACATTCTCACTATTCACTCGAAACTGTTCTTGACACACAACACTCCATAATATATCTACAGAATATTATCCATTAATTGTGATTGCCATAAAAAGAAGTGACCAACCTAATATCCAACTCGCCCCATCCGGTGACAGAAGCGTTACGAACATGTTCGCCGGTCAAGTCGGCAGTGCACAAATAGTAGGGGACACACTTGCACGCCTGCCCGTTCTTATCAACAAAGGTTGTAGTTGCGTCGGTCGGCTTCACTGTAACCTGAAAAATAAATAAATGACACATTATCATCAGTCTATTAATGATCCCACTGCTGGGACAAAGGCTTCCCTGTGAATGCAATAAGGTTGACAGACCATGATCAAAGTATCAATCATGTTTCAATTTAGGTAGTCATCATCATCAAGGCTTGTTTACCGGTTAATTTTCAAACCTAATAATAATAATAACTTTATTTATTTTTCTCCAACAATCTACATGTTACATCTTATAATTAAAAACAATATTAGGATATTTTATAAGATTGCGAGAGACTGGTACCTGAACTAAGCGAAAGCTTGTATCTCAGTGCACCAGTACCCTCCTCCTTGTAAGGTGACCGTTTTATCTTATCTTAATTTTCAAACCTAAATCAGTGTCAAGTACATTAGGAGCGTTTTATTTAGGTTAGGCTCTACTTTAACCTTAAAAAACCGGTTTCCTAAAGAGCGACATCAAATAGGTTTTGAATCAATTTAGCGGTTTTAAAAGGGTTTCATTTCGCTCTTACTGACGGCATCGATAAAAAATGAATAACTTGACTCACTAGACGCTAGCAAACGTGTCAATAAATGCATCAATCTCTGAGCATTAACAAGTTGTGGCTTGATTAGTTTAAACAAAACAAACCTCAAGCGATGCCGACGCGTGCACGTGTCGCTCTGGATTAAACCGGTTTATTGTGGTTTTAGGTACCGCTTTTATTTCGGACGCGCTCCGAACGAAACCTTTACTAAAAACCGGTATTAACCTTTATTTACCGGTATTTTCGAAACCGGTTTCAAGCCCAATCATCATATCAGCCTATTAATGTCCCCACTGGCCTTCCCTATGGATGGAATAGGGAGATTGTCCCATGACCCACCACGCGGGGCCAGTGCGGAATCGTGGGTGCCAACGACTGCAGGTGCAGCCGGGACCAACGGCTTAACGTGCCTTCCGAAGTAAGGAGGAGCTCGAGATAGTTAATTTTTGATCACCTATCCAAAAACCGACCACTGCGAAAGTTACTTAACTTCAACGATCGCAGCAGAACGCGCTAACCATCCGCGCCATCAAAGCTCCTCCATTTAGGTAGTAAATAATGTGAATGGTTAATTTCCTAATGACCCGTCAGGTTATTGCGTGATTAATTACAAACTGAACCTATAGAAAATTTTACTAGAGAAAATTCGGCCGGCAGGGCCGCGGTAGCGTGGATTTTTGAAGTGAAAAGTTCTTTAACCGCTTTTTTTTGTATGGGTAAAAAATGTTAAACTCGCGTCAGGTTAAACACGTGGGCTGATCGCATCATGACACACAATAAAATTGGAAAGGTTGTTGACTTTCAATATATTAGACGAAACATAGTAATATTTTATTTTATCGTATTCTATAAATAAGTCTATGTAGGACGTCCATGTGGCAGCTTTATTGCGAAGAAAATGCATTTTTACAATAGATGTCGTTGTCGCTAGGTGCGCTTAAATGTAATTCATGTAAGTTGATTTCTTTACAATAGATGTCGCCAAGTGCGCTTAAACGTGATTCATGTAAGTTGATTTTTCTGAGAGATAAACTTTTTTGAGGCAATAAAATTGTCATGTATGCGTACGATAGCGCAATAAATAAATATTGTATTCTACCACATAAATGATAGTACTTTTATACTGATAATTAAAGCAATTCGTGCAAAATCATTCCCTAACCATTCCAAAATATCAAAAATGCACAACGTTAATATTAAAGTTTTCACTTCTGCCGGCACTGTCCGGAGTGCAATCCGTCGTTTTTTTTTTTCTAGTAAAATTTTCTTTAGACTTGAACATCTAGCAGTGAAATGCTTATAAAATAAAACTAACTAGCAAACCAGTGAACCAAATGTTCACCAAAACCTGATTTAAAAAAAAATGTATTTTATTAATTGAGAACTTCGGATTTTGTGTGGTTTCGTTTGAAATTCGTGATTTCTCGAAAACCGGAAGTGCTACGTTACTCAAATCCTGTTTGTAGTCTTATCAGACTATTCTTAACTTATAACTTAAATATTCTCTTTATCTATCTCTTACGGTTTGGCCGCTGAAACAGCACCACAGACAGACAGACGGACGGACTTGTCTAATAGATAAGAGATTAGGTACACTCATTTCAGTCCACGAAGTCGTTCTTTAGCGAAAATCCAATAAATAGACTTCAGTTGACTTTTCGGAGACGAAAATCTGAGTTGATTTTATATCATCAACTAATTTAGATTTACTGGGTTTATGCTGTATTATTATTTACTAGCTGTGCCCCGCGGTGTTACCCGCGGTTTATTAGGGATATTTTCCCGCAGTAAAACGTAGCCTATGTGTTAATCCAGGGCATGGAGCACCCCCACTAGAGTCCGCATCACACAAATTTTGTTTGGAATCAAAATCGCCAAAGTCGGTGGGGTGCAGGGAGGTCAGCCCCGCTGTGATTGGACGCGTCAAGGTCAGATCATATACTCAGTGCAGCGAAGTGATGAGGGTAAGATCGATTTTAGAAAATATCGATATTTTCTATCGATAAACAATTTAGAACAGAGGCCTAGTACTTTGGTGCGCGAGTGTAAGCAAATGCGTAATCATACCCTCTCCACTTTCTTCCAGCGTTCTAATTACATGACGCGACTAGTAACTACATAGTAAATTATATATAAGCAACACAACAAAAAAAAACACGCCCAGGACAAGAAGTATTAATGCAACGATATTAACTACCCTAGATACAACAACACGAACAAAATCGTGGCCGAAACGTGTCCAAAAGGTACATTGGACGATCCACGGAGGTCCGTAAGATGATCGCGTGGTCAAAAACAATATAATGCCTTATTTAAACATTGAAAGTCACCTTTAATGCATACGGCATAAGGTCTTAATTAAAATGCATGCGTCAAGTTCGTAAAATTTTACGATTTATTGTTAAGTGTGAAAGAATATAGACCTTATTTTTTTTTGACTTTTCGCGCGCAATTCTGAATGCGCTGTTAGCAATATAGCAGGTACAGATCGCGAAGAAAAGAGATGGCTAAGGGCGACGTATAACCGACCATGCATTTGAATATCACAAATATTTTATATTAAATCAGTTTATAGTAAGTATTACAACAATAAAATTTGCTTTAAAGGCGTTAATTAAAAAACATTAATTAGCTACCCGTCACAAAAACGACACTTTACGTACTATTAGTATTTTTCTGTATTTTTTCACGGAACTCTTTGGCATCTTGACTTTTCAACGGTCAGCGATTGATTGGAGTTCAAGTACTTCTTGATGGGGACACATTTTGAGCGCTCGTGGTGTTTCTAGGGTATTTAATATCGTTAATTCTATGTCTTTATCTAGGTCATAAACTATGCGCACTTAATTTCATACAAATCCGTTTAACCGTTTTAGCGTGAAAGAATAACAAATATGCATACAAATTTTCGCATTTTTTCAATTTTATTAGGATAATAATATGTTTGAAGTCAAATAAAAACTGTTGGTTGTATACTCATGACATCTATTATTGTATACGATGAAATAAATAGTTTTTATTTATTTTTTCAATTTCCATAGCTGACTAACTTATCGATAAACTTACGCGTTGAGACATGAGCTGCGTCTGAGTCACTAGCAATACACGTGCCGGTGTGAAAGCGAGATAGCATATATGATGTACCCCATGCGAGAAAGGGATAGTGTAAAAAGACATCAACGCATTCACCAAAAAGTAAATACAATTAACACCAATTTAATATAACAGTATTTTTTTCTTTTTGTAATGCATTTAAACTAACCAGTGAAAAGTATTACCATTTTTTTTAAGACTGGAAGTTGTACTCGACTTTCCACACAATTTAATTGCACAGTGCGGCATTTTTTACAGTTTTTTAACACGAAAACGAGAGAAGCAGTTCGACCAACGCTCGGTTACCGAATGAAACGATGTATCGCGACGTCGGTAGGCGTGCCTCACGCATAGGTAAAATACTACTTAAGCTTGGCGTACGCGCTTGCCCTTGTATGCGGACTCTAGTGGGGGTGCTCCGTGATCCAGGGTGTCAGCTAACTCCTAACCAAAATTTATTATAATTGCTGCTGCCGTTTAGACGTGAAGAAGTAACAAACAAACACTCACAAACTTTCGCCTTTATAATTTTAGTGTGATTCATTTTATTACCGGTTTCAAAGAAATAATATATAATAGGTATAAATAAATATAATATATATTTCCAACACTCACACCAATTAGCCTAGCCTCAAAGTAAGCACTGAGTGCTTGTATTATGGGATACTACGGTAACGGATAGAATACATATATTGTACATATATAAGTATATTTATATAAAAAATACATATTAAACACCCATGACTGGAGTAGAAATACTCGTATTCATCACACAAACATCTGCCTCCAACGGGATTCGAACCCTGGACCTCTCGAGTCAGCGACACCATGAAACCCGGCGTACAAACCTCTCGGCAACGGAGATCGTCAAAACTGTTTATAATGATCAGACGCATCTTAAAACTACAGAGATTTGATATTTTGCGGAGTACGCCTGCACGGGATTAAATTTGATATGGGAATTAATTACTTTTTTAGATTTACCTATAAAGAAATAATCTTTAAACTGTACTTCAAAAAAGGTTTAAATACGCTAGATTATAATAATACAGAAACTCTATTTAAAATAATAAGATAAATATGATGATCAAGCAAGAAGAAAGGAAATAACTGCTTCTCTCTCTCTTCATCACTCATTTACCAGTCACCAGTTTATATAAATATATAATATATTTTCAACACACCCCAAAATTAGCCTAGCTTGTGTTATGGGATACTAGGGTAACGGATAGAATACATACACTGTACCTATATAAGTATATTTATATAGAAATACATATTAAACATCCATGACTGGAGTACAAATGCTCGTTGCTCGTATTCATCAAACAAACATCTGCCCCCAGGGATTCGAACCCGAGGCCTCTCGAGTAGGCGACACCATGAAACCCGGTGTACAAACCACTCGGTCACGGAGGTCGTCAGTTATTATTTGTTATTTAAATCAAAACAATTTCTAAACACGTAAACATTGGCGTCGATTCTGGCGTGATTCTCTAAACTTAAAACTAATTTTAACATCAGTTTTTTCTTTTTCTTTCTGTGTAGAATTCTCTTTGAATGACAAGGATGCACTGTTGTCAAATTTAAGTTTAACTTTAGAGAATCGTGCCAGAATCGACATCATTGTTTGCATTTTAATTAACAAACTCATTCGCCCAAAAAATTAGGTCTTCTATGAATAAAAAAACATTAAATGCTTACCGTCTCCAAGCCTGACGGTGTTGTGGGCGGTTTCCCGAATATGTTCTCTAAATCTTTAGGATCGAGAGTGACTTGCGCAAGCGCACCCGCCAGCAAAAAAGTCAAGATAAACAGGAGCATTCTGTAAGAAAAGACAAATAAACACATATCAGGGACAAAAATATGAATAATTCAGCTAGTTTACGGTAGTTAGGGTCAAATAAATAAACTCAAAATTACAAAAAAGAATTTTAAATAAAGTACTTTATTAACTAAAGTAACTAATAAATTCATACATGGACAATAGAATTTTAAAAATCTTCTAATGAAATAACCGAACGCTCAATAAAAGTCTTTCGAAGGTAGCTTGACAAAATTAAATAAAAAAACAGTATTCTGACGATGCAGACCTGAAAAGGATGCGAAACGTCAATAAATAAATAAAGTTTCGTGCATTAACCCGTTAAAAACTAGTTTAATTTAATGAGTGATGTGCGTGAAAACCTAAGAAACAAATATGAATAATTCTATTTTGATTTTCCCATTGGCCCCTTATCCCGTGCATTAATCTGTGCGTATTTGGGGACAACAGGAATTCACCAATTATGAAAGTAATTTTAATAAAAAAAATATCAACGTTGGTTTTGTAGCCAGAATAAAAGCTAAGTAGAACTGGATGCCTACAATATTTTGGTCTTTTTTTAATATTTGATTAAACTTTATTCCAATATGTAAGTACTTCTTATCCAAAGTTATGAAATGAAATGAAATGAAAGTTTATTTACATGAAACAAAGTTCATTATAGCTGGTAAATCTTATATATAAAATTCTCGTGTCGCGGTGTTTGTGGTTAAACTCCTCCGAAACGGCTCGACCGATTTTCGTGAAATTTTATATGCATATTCAGTAGGTCTGAGAATCGGATATAATCTATTTTTCATCCCCCTAAATCTTAAGGGTAATCCACCCCTAAATTTTTTTTTTTTCAATTTTAGAATTTTTTATTTTTTTATGATACATCATACAAAAATACATACAACCCTAAATTTTCACCCTTCTGCCACCAACCCCTATTTTTTTATGGCGGTACGAAGTTCGCTGGGACAGCTAGTAATATAAAAAGTTCCAAATGTTTCGCCCTTGAAAGAGCATACAAAATACTAATAAATTATCTAAAAATTCAAATTTAAATTGAGTAATAGTTGCATTCCAAATGTCATAATAACTATATTATTATATTACACATAATAATCATACAAGACATGTCATTTTTTTTAAGTCAATAGCTATTTCTTCATTATGTCAACAAAATTACAATTATTAATTCATAATAAAAAATCATTTGTACTATAAAAACATTTACTTATTAACCAGTCCCGTAACTTTTTTGCCATTAATTTTATAGGTCCGTGCTTGAATTGATTTGGAATTCTATTTTATACCTTAATACACATGTTATAAGAGCTTTTCTGGTACACCGAGGTTTTTGGTGCAAAGTCCAAAACAAATCTATCACCATCTCTAGTGTTTCGGGGGTATATATATATATCTTTGGCCTTATGAAATAACCCCGGATTTTGGCTGACAAATTTAAATATTTCTAATATATACTTAGCAGGGACTGTGAGTAAACCTAAACTTACAAAAAGTGGTCGACAACTATCAAAGGGACCTTTACCACATATAGCTCTCGCGAATTTCTTTTGGGCAATGAAAACTCTTTGAATGTCTGTACTATTACCCCACAAAAGAATCCCGTAATTTATAATAGACGCTACATAACCGTGGTAAGCAGACAGGGTCACTTTCAGAGACGTTTTTTTAGACAAATTCCTTAGTACATAGACAAATCTATTAATTTTAGTACATACCTTAACATGACCAGTAAAATTTAGGCTTTTGTTCAATACAATTCCCAGGAATGTGACTCTGTGAGCCTTTTTAATAGTCAAATCGTGATATTTTATGTTAACTGACCACTTGAGCGGCCTTTTACATTAAAATTTACATAGTTAGTCTTACTAAAATTTACGTGAAGATTATTTGCATCAAGATATTTAATTATGTCAAAAATTGTTATATCATTTTTGTCCTTATAACTTATTTCCTTTGCTAGCTTGTGTATGTTGTTATGTAGAAAGGTCAAAGTGTGAATTTGTAACGTCTTGGTTATTAGGTGACTGAATATCAAACGACATTGATAATGTTATCTGAGCTTCTCAGCTGTCTCGCAATCGTATTTCATTTCATCCGGCTACGGCAAAGCTAAAAGGAAGTTTATTGATTTTTGCAATATGTTATTTCAACATCTTGATTTGTATATTCCATTTAGGTATTTTATTATCATCTGGCAAAATTAATGTCATATTGCAATTCCCTCTCCAAGAATAGATATATATATGGTTTTCCTCAAATATCATAATTATAGTAATCAATTTAGTGTTAACATAGTATCTACATAGTATACAAGTATTCCATCTAACGCCAACAGAATTACTTTAAACAAGTTTTCTCGGCCTTGCCATTTGCAAAAGGTAAGAATGCGTGTGCCAGTGCAAGAATTCTGGTTAAAAATGATCTTTAACAGGACTTCCTTCATTCTTCACCAATATCCCTATTCCATCGGTAGTGGATGCCTGTGCCAGTGCAAAAGTTCTGGTTGAAAATGATCTAAATATCAATGAAGGAAGGCAAAATAAAATGTAAACAGAATTGTACCTTTCCTGTAAAAATAAATAAATAAATAATAAAAAAAATATTGCACTATTTTTCTCCGTATAAAACCTCAATGCTTCATATTGATATCAATGCTTGGCATAAAACATATAATGGATATGTCACCAAAAACATTTTCATGAAATATTTCCAAGATGACCATATGACTTGAACTGTCAAAAAGTTATCATATCTCACATTCTAACTCTATAAGGCCTAACTTCACAAACTCTGCACTTTAGTCAAAAATATGACGCTTGTCCATTTCGCTACATTCAAATGGGCGTAAAGTGATAATTTTCTCAACTCTTCATTACTTTTCTGTTATACTATAGTTCTTGTAGCAACGAAATGACCAAGCCACATACTACCCGCAGATACTCACTGCCTTGCCGAAAAAAATACAAAAAAAAATTTTTTTCTCTAATCGGTACGTACCGAATTTCAATCTTGACCCCAACCGACTTCCGATTGCGTGTGAAAGAATATTATTTTAATGTTTACTTCTATTTTCGTTTAATAGCTTTTTCTTTGTTCTCAGTTTAAAAATATTTTTCATTTCATCCATTTTAATGTGAAGCCTACACATAAAAACTGCTAAAACCAGCCGTACACAGAAACTTACATCGTCTAAGTAAACAAAAATGCTCATAAAATATCCATGCACAACCGGTATCCTGTATTCAGCGAGAAGTAAGGACCTGACGCACTCTATCATTCTCATTCGTTCCAATCCAACCTGGGAAACAGCATGACAACAGAAGACCACACTAAAATAACGCTACCACGTTTCTGCTGGTGACTAGAATTCCGTACCCTTAGTACGAGTTTGAGCTCACGAAAACTATCATAGATTTCTTAATTGTAAATTATGTTTCTATATCCATTTTGGTGAAAAGTAACCAAATATTCTTAAAATTTAAGAAGACGCAAACGATTTAATGATAGAATTTAAACACTGTTTATTTGTATTGAAACGAAAACAATAAAATCAGTACCCTTAGTACGAGTGCGAGCTCACGAAAACTTTTATAGTTTTTGTTATTGTAAAACTCGTACTAAGGGTACTGGGCTCCGCGGGGTAAGCCTCAGGGAATTGGGTTCAGGCCGGGTAGGTGAGGATGGTTGGAGCGGCACATTTTCTGCCGCATCATCTATCTTCGCGTCTGGACTCCACTAATTCGGGGGATTCAGGTGGGGCGGGGTGATTTTTTTTTTGGCAGGGGTCTGCGCCCCGTATATAAAAAATGTATACTCGAATGGAATTTTCTGTGAAGCCCCTCCTTTTTTGGTGTTTTCGCTCAAATGACGTACCAAAGATCACAGCGCGCTTAAGCGTATTGAAATGTCACAGTCTGGTTTTCCTTGTTATGTAAAAAAACCACCAATGCTTTATCAATAAATAGTTGCGTAAGAGTTGATATTCGAGTTTACATACGATCTTGCTAGGGTTGCCGGTAGCGCTTAGGGAGCTTTTATGTGTGTATGCTGTTGGTAGCTGATGACTTTTACAGCGTCATCGGGTTTGGGGACGACGAGATCCTAAAGGGACCTGATGCTGAGCATTGGCAAGTGCCTCCAAAGGTATTCCCGGCGGATGACATCTCCCCACGGGGGGAGCCTCCTCTCCGACTTTTTTTTAATTGATAGGTCCGACAAATCACTCCACTCCACCTGATGTTAAGTGAAGGTGAAGTCCAGACGCGAAGATAGCTGATACATCAGTTCTACCTGCTACACCAGCCATCCTCACCCTGCCGGCCTGCATGTTGCTTCTTCACGCCTCTTTTAAAGGATCCCAGGTTGTAAAAGGGAGGGAACACGTAAGCGGGCAGAGCATTCCATTTGCGGATAGTGCGACAAAGAAATGAGTCACCAAATTTCTTTGTACGCGTTGGAATTGTGGCCACAGTTAGACGGTGACAACGTAGGCCAGCGCGCGTGGTCCTCGGAAAGAAAGGGGAAGGTGGGATAAGAGACAATAACTCCTCAGAACACTCGCCGTGGTATAGACGATAGAACGCGCTCAGTGACGCCACGTTACGGCGTAATTGAATAGGCTCAAGGTGTTTAGTCACCACCTCATCGCCTATGATGCGGATCGCGCGCCGCTGTAACCTATCCAAAGCAAGACTACTACTACTACTGGAGCTAGACTACTCGAACCTGAGGGGGTCGGCTCAACTAGAGAGCGTCCCTGAGACTCGGACCTCCGTCTTAGTTAGCCATTGTCGGGCACTTATTTTCTTTCCCTTCTCTACATACAGACACTATTAAATAGTCTCCCAGAACAGTCCTCGGCTGTTCGAGGGACTTTTTGTACGCGATACTTTTAATCCGTCGTGTGCGTTACTTTATCCGTTATCAGTTTTAAGATCTATTTTGCCGGACAAAAAAATCCGCAAACAATTGTCCCTCGTCTGCTTAAGTGATGGTGACTGTCGTGGAAGTCGTTTGTTGTGTCGTTTGTAAGAGGAAAAAAAGTTTTGCCACAGTGCAGATTATATTTATGACTATTAACATACCAGTCTGTTCAGAAACTTAATTTATATGTAGCTTATTCTAACATTAACATTAGTTCATTAATTTCTAAATACACTAGCTGAGCTGATCGGATCCGCCCGGCGACAAAGTCAAAGTCAAAATTTCTTTATTCATTTAGATACAATTTGCACGCTTATGAAAGTCAAATTTGATGTCTGAGAAGAACCGGCAAGAAACTCAGCAAGTTATGTCCTCCTTTAAATTTTCTATTTTTATTTATTTGGAAAGAGTCATAATCCACATCAGGTCTTTAATAATTTTATTAATTTTAAAAGTATAAATAAATAAAAGACCAGTAGTTACTACGAAATAAGAAAAGATGTGACAAATTGACAACCCTACATACAATGGCATTGGGGCATTACACTATGTGTCAGAGATATAAAAAATTAACCTTAGCCCGGTGTTTATATACACGCGGCGGAGAAGGGAAAAAAGAAGTCTAGGCAGACCATATCACTTGCTTTAGACTGTTGGAAGATGCTCGTGAGACCTACTGGTTAGATAAAGTTTATTGTAATCTGTCCCTTTTTGTTACCCCACATACTTTGGTATATTTTTCCAAACAAAAAGTGGACGTTAAATTTTTGACCTTTTTAAGTATTTAACTGCTAGATGTTTAAATCTAAAGAAAATTTTAGTAGAAAAAATAAAAATGTGTATATAACTATAATGGCTATTTCTTCTTTAAAATGTTTAATACTATTAAAGGTATTTATTTGACATTGTGGGTTACCTACAATGCGAAGAGATGGCGCTACCTTGCAGCCTTAGGCTAGAGAAAATTCGACAAGGCCGTCAGGACACGGTAGCATAATGGTCAGTGCATTCGCCAGGTAGCGAAGGGTGCGCGTTCGAGTCCCGTCTGCAGCAAGCAAGAAAATTTTACAAGAAAAATATCCACGCGTACTAGCCGCTTTGACATTTTTCTTGTAAAATTTTCTTTAGAATTAAAAAGTGGACGTTTTCATGTGTAGCATTCATTGGTTTACCTAAGTAGTTGTTCCACTGGGAATTTATCTGCTTACATCATATTTTCCGTTCCCGGGAATATGAACAATTTACTGGAAATATTCCCGAGTAATTCCCAATGTCCCTCCCTCAACGTTGCCGGGAAAATACCCAATCTCCCGTGAAAATGTGTAATACTGGCAAAAAATTATAACGACCTAATTACTGGTAATTTTAAATTCGACCAGAGGCTTATCCAATAACCGTAACTGATCAACTGTGCTTGTTGTACAAAACGCAAGTGCGGTCCTGCGTGGAATATAGCTCGCACCTCTGGGATAACTCCGCTAAGTACTTACTCGATGTCTTGCATAGGTTGCGCGCATCATTGGCGATGAAGAGGTTACTAAGAAACTCGAGCCTTTACAATCACGTCGCGATGTGGCATCATTAAGCGCATTCTACCGACTATACCACGGCGAGTGTTCTGAGGAGTTATTCTCCCTTATCCCTCCATCACCTTTTCTTCAGAGGACCACGCGCGCTGGCGTTGACGTTGCCACCGACTTACTGTGGCCACTATTCCTACACGAACAAAGAAATTTGGTGACTCATTTCTTTGTCGTACTATTCGTAAGTGGAATTCTTTGCCCGCGCACGTGTACCCCCTTCCTACAATCTGGGGTCCTTTAAGAGCAATTTGATAAAAAATAAAGAATTGATAAAAAATGAAGAAGCATTTTTGCAGGCCGGCAAGGTGAGGATGGTTGATTTGGCAGTTTATAACTGTTGTACCAGCTATCTTCGGGTTTGGACTTTATCACCATGTAACAAAGTTGTACAAGCTGATTTAAAAAAAAATGTGAATGTAGTTCTAGTTATAATTAAAAATAAAATGATGTCTTTTTTCAGTAAAATATCCTATCTTCAATATTTAGTATTTCTTCCTCTTTTATGTGTTCCGTGTGTTTTTACCCGGCTGCGCAATGCAAGAGCGCGAAGCGCGACGCGCAGACAGGGTTATGTGTTTTTACCCGGCTGCGCAATGCAAGAGCGCGAAGCGCGACGCGCAGACAGGGTTATGTGTTTGACAGTCTATATATGTATGTTTGTTCCTTTGTGGCACACCAGAGACCAAACGCCTGGACCGATTTTGATGATTCATACATCAATCGATTCGTCTCAATCATGGGAGTGCTACTAAAGATATGGTAGTAATCAAAATTCAATATGGGCAACATTAGGCACCATATTGTGGCGAAGTAAAAAAAATAAATTGGCAAAATATATCGAGTGGGGTATCACTGTCTAGATAATCAAAAATCATATTTAGGTTTCTAACACCATTTTTCATTTTATATGATTGTTTAGGATCTACAACGCTTTAAAGTTGTATATTAACCACTTACGCTTTTAATTTCAATCTTACGTTTGTATGGATTTTTGTTACTCTTTCACCTAAAAAATACTGAATGGACTTTAATGAAACTTAACAGTAATATAGCTCATATATGATAATTACATATATATAATAATTTATGTAGTTATTGAGTGAATTGGCCAATATATAACAATAAGTGTCACATAAGAAGGAAAAAAATCTCCCATCTGCGAGCCATTTTGGCCTGCACTACAAAAACAATAAAAGTTACATGAATGTAATGTAGAGTAAAAATGTATCTCTTAAATAGTTCTAAAAAAAAGTCCCTGACACCATATATCTATTTTTAATGTGTAAGTCATTACCGCTAAAATAGCGAATCAAAACTAAAATATTATTTGATATCTATTTCCAAAATGCACATTTTGTATTAACAAATCATGTTTTATCCAAACAAATACTTTTATCGCTTTTGATATTTAAAGACGATAAACTTTGCTTTTTACACTATGTCATTTCGACAAATATTTAAAAAGTTACAACGATGACAAAGTGATAGCGCGGTGTACTATGTAAAAGAAAAAAAAATGGGGTATTCGCAGTATCTGATCCTATACGAAGTACTAACAATAAAACTGTGATACAGTTCCTTCTTATTAAATGATGAAAAATATATTATCATAATAGGTATTTATGATTATTGAATTTTAATGAAAAACTCAGAATTTTACCGTTTTTCATTTTTTTAACGATATTACTTAATGTTACAAAAAAGGTTTACTTAATATAATGACAAGTAACCCATTTTTCGCTAGTAAGTACATACTTATTGGAATCCCTGTATTTATTAATCAGCTCGCGATAATATTGGTTTTGTAATAATTCTGCAAAATTCAAAGTAAATAATGTAGATTTTTATAGGTAAATCACCCCTTTCATCACCCTACGCCTATAAGTATTGCGATGTTGTAGCTAAGAACCAAGTTCCCATCTACTTCTATATGGGAATTCATTATATTCGATTTAGCTATTAGGGCACGGAAGCGCAACAAACAAATTCACTTTCGCATGTATAATATTATATTATAATTACTAGTGATCCACCCGGGCATTGTACGGGCGAAATTTATTTATCGGGATAAAATATAGCCTATGTCACTCGGACAAAATGTATTTAAATAAAGAAAAATGTTATAATAAATAACGTAGCAACCTTATGATGAATTAATATTTGAAACCGGTTCAGTAGTTTGACAGATTATTTGTTACAAGCATACAAATCTTGCTTCTTTATAATATTAGTATAGATAGTTAGGATAAGATAAGTATTTAATTGATGAAAAAGATTTAAAAATTAAGTAAGTAATAGGTTTATTTGATTATATTTGTAAAAGTTACTTAGCATTTGTGCTTAACAGTGATACGTTATTCGGTATTTTTTAAACAAAAAAAAATTGGAAAATAATTGCCATGATTGCACTACTGGGAATACTCTTCATTCGAGCTTTACACTACCAATAAAAAGGGTCGAACACAAAGTCTTTGAC
Organism: Chilo suppressalis; assembly: GCA_902850365.2. Taxonomy (NCBI): domain Eukaryota; kingdom Metazoa; phylum Arthropoda; class Insecta; order Lepidoptera; family Crambidae; genus Chilo; species Chilo suppressalis. The sequence continues at coordinate 3,479,552 of OU963919.1, forward strand.
CTGTTAAATGTGAACGCTTTAAAAAAAAACTACAAAGAGAACTATAAATTGATAATAAATGAGATTGCTATGGTGCTCTACCTAACTTTATGAAAATTTTATTATGCGCCTTTAGTTTAATCAAATATTATAAACTTTGCTTTGGTGATTGCATAATTATTTAGTTTAGTGATCTAAGGCAATCGCCACCATTGTCCAAAACAACAGACGGGAATTACTGCTTTCTTCAACCTGCGACATAAACGTCATTGATTGGTATTGTATATAGGGTGATTAAAAACATTTGAAGTTAACTTCTGGCATCTACATATTGGGTTTCTGTGAATTATGTAGGTTTATCAAATTATGAGACTAGGGACTGACACTGAATTTGTGTATATCACAATCTTAGACGCCCGGCATTGACATGACAATGCAGCCACTGCCAATTTTAAATAGTCGACGAATAAAAGTAAATGAATTTTATATTTACTGCTAAATTATTAAAAAAAAAACAGAAACAAAAGATGACATTTTGAGTAAGTGCTAGTTTACTATAAAACTAACATACTTACATAAGAGATATTTTTGTAACGACTTGATTTAACTGCGAAAATTGAGGCCCATCTGTAGCCTTGACCCCGCTGGTAAAGTCTTTATATGTCTTAATAAATCAATCTTTTAGGCCGACGCCAGGTACTTAATAATTCCCGCGATATTAATTCCCATACTGAAGTAACAAGACTACGGTATATACCGTCTTAAAATACTAACTAACTAAAAAGTGTGAAATAAAAAAGGTAAATTTAAAAAATCAAAAAACCCGACTGCTTAATTATACTTCAAATAAAAACTGAAAAGAAAAAAACAAGTCCAGTAGTCTATAATTCTGTCAATAAGGAACAAAGCTACTTTAACAGTCGGGACCCACTGTTGAAAAATATTATGTATTCTTGAATATCTAATGGTTCCCGACTGTTAAAGTAGCTTTGTTCCTTATTGACAGAATTATAGACTACTGGACTTGTTTTTTTCTTTTCAGTTTTTATTTGAAGTATAATTAAGCAGTCGGGTTTTTTGATTTTTTAAATTTACCTTTTTTTTCTGGGTACATTTATAAGTTACTAGTGCCCGCCCGGGCTCGCTTCGCTTCGTTGTAGAGCTGTAGTGTAGACTAAAATGACTCTTCATGTAGGTAATTATAAAAAAAAACTGAAAATGGTATATTTGCCTTTTCCAAACTTCTGTTGACATTACGTCGCTCAATTGTTTTGCCTTCCCGGAACCTCTCCACTAACATTGAAATTTATGGTATGGTATTAAAGTTCAAATTGACTTTTAAGTATTATTACAAATCGTTTGTAAGGGAGTATAGAAAAGTGTTGTTTTTGGACTTTTTCCGGCAATTTTTTTATTTTTTCTCTGCGTAAAAACCATCCTCGTACTTCAAGGAATATTCTAAAAAAAAATTATCGAAATCGGTTCAGCTGTTCTCGAGATTTGCGTTTAGAAACACATTCAGCGATCCATTTTTTTATTATAACTAACGTACTTGTCCCACAGGCCTTAAGTATGTACAAAAGTGACTTCAATCAATCCCTTTTTGTTTTAATCTTAGCTGTAAAGGCATAAATTGAAACTTAATTTTGATAGATTTCACATTGATTCATTAATATCCTCAAGAACTAGGAACTAGAACTCAACTTATGTTTGGCCGTTTGGTAATTTACCCTAATGTCTGTGCTAAGCTAAGGCTAATAACACAATTCCCTCGCCGTACAAAATTACCAACCAAATCGAATAAGCTGTAACTACCTCTCTGGTATAAAATTTCGCGTTTGTTAAAAAAAGATTTCCTGTTTTAGATACTTAATTAATTTGATGCATCATCATTTCATTGTTGGGGAACGGAATACGGAAAAAAAATCGAAGGACTTCTTTCTCTTCACTACATAGTTTAAAGCAAAGTCGCTTCCCGCTGTCTGTCCCTACGTCCCTATGTATGCTTAGATCTTTAAAACTACGCAACGGATTTTGATGAGGTTTTTTTCAATAGATAGAGTGATTCAAGAGGAAGTTTTATATGTATAATACATGCATAATATAGTACAGAAACACTGATAATTTTATAGGTTTTTAATGTAAGGTCGTAAATACACTCATTTTTTGCGCTTACATTGCAAACGCTGGCTGAACCCTACGAGATAGATCAAAATAATGTACTTCTGTATTGTACACCTTAAAAAGGCCTACAAAAAGGTCCGCGATGGTATATGTCTATCTCTTAGGGATAACCCACAATAACCATTTTTTATCCTATACTTTTTACGAGAAATAATTGATTATTTACGAAGCGATTTTCAGCAATATAACATTCATCCTTATCCAATTATGTACCTTAAGTACATTGTGCATTTAATATAGACCAATTTGGCCCTATAACGCATGTAATATAAATTAATATTTTCGAAGATATTACAGATTTAAAATGCAGGGACATAGCGGTTCCGACCCTACCGGGCAGGGGGGCCTGGCGGCGCGTGCCTATTGTAATTAGGTATTAGAAGAATGTCATTGTGTATAATACAAGCCTGAGAACAAAAACTATAGTGTACACTACAGCTCTACACCGAAGCGAAGCGAGGGCGGGCCACTAGTTTATAAATAAAAAAGTTTAGTTTTTTAAACAAAGGACAGCTAAATACACAGCCGCACTGCACTTCAGTGTAAATGGATTTTAATGCGTCAAAATAGTGCGGTCCTACAGTGATCCTTACAGGCGTAAACTCCATCCACTACCCCGTGGAGCCCTAAAACCTTACAGAAACACAACGAACCAATAAACGGAGTAAAAGACAGGTCGGAATCTGTAGTCAAGTTAGAGGTTACTTCCCTAGACGGGCGCTTAAATTCGAGCGCAAAATCCGCTTAGCTATTTTTAATCAAAACATCGTTTTAATAATCGATAAACAATACTCGATGGCTAATAATTTGAAATATTAATTTGTTATCCAATACAGATTTTTAAAAAAAACAAAAAACCTTTTTGAATATCGAAATGCCAAAGCGACCACGATCGAACAGCATTATTATTTCGCAAAAACCAATTTAAAAGTAAAAAAGAACTGATTCCGGATCGAGGAGGTCATTACAATGCAAATAGGTTTTAACGCAACAAACAAAAAATAACGTAGGTAGGTTGGTATAAGGTAAAAACTTCGCAATCTCAGACAACTCGCTTATTATTAAATAGTAATGTCTTATTGATGTCTTACTTACGTTAAAATGATCTTCGAGATTTGTGAAAATTATACACTTTTATTTGTCACAAACACAGACGCACAAAGTCAAAAACACAGCAAGCAGTCTTCCCGTTTTTTTAAGAATTGATGAGGTTTGTTTTTTTTTTTAAATTTGTTTTATACAGCCATGTTATTTTTGACTTAGTCTAACAGGTAAATGTGATTCGCGCACGGTCGCGCCTCGGCAACTGACCACACGACTGCCTGACATTAAGTATATTTTTGTTTTTAATGATATGACGCTATCAACTCAGCTGAATGATACAGAAGAACCGGTAAATATATGAAATAATCAGTAACCGGTTTTCCTAATTGTTGCAATGAGAAATCTTAACACCATTTTTTTTAACAAAGCGGATAAGAACAATGTACACCTGCAAAAATGACAAGTTCTTCCAATTCACTGACTTTATTTTACTCATCGTAAGATTCACTACAAATTTATTGATATAATTATACTGTTTGTTGTAACTTGATGTGTCACTGACTGTAATTCTAATAAGTACCTACCTACTCGATTGGATGTTTTGGGGTTTCCCTCTTCCTCAAAATTACGAGGTTCAAATCCCAGCAGATGCATTTGAGTGTGCATAAACTGTTTTTTTTTTTGAAAAGAATAATGTTAGATTCTGGCTTACAAAACTTTTAATTATAAAATGGCACGGACACATGTCTTTTACATACAACATGAAACATAAAAAATTCGAATGTTTCAAATTACATTTATCTTTTTTCGAGAACTTCTCCAATAGAATTTATTTATTATTAAACAAATAGCTGACCGGAAATCTAACAAAAAGAAATTGAGTTGCCATTTTGTTTCTCTCTGATTTATTGCAATAAAAAGAAAGAGACAAGGACTTCCGAGACGACGCACTGGCATTGATAACTGATGTGATAACTTAAAAGAATACCTTATTACCTAATACATAAGTTTTTTGCATTCATTTAAATGATTCGAATAATTATCGAAATTTATTATTAATTGTAATTACCAACCCAGACGACCGTAGTTTGGGTCTACCACAATGCGCATATAAGCCTCAAACCTATTCATATTTGTATTATCGAAGTATTTTTTTGCCCAAAGTTCTTTAGAATTTTAAATGTTCTGGAAATGTTATAGTTATTAACAACACACAATAAAAAAAATTTTTATTAAGCCAAAGTTACTACAGACACTTGGCATTGTTCTTTAACATTAATTGGGATCTTTTGCATTAAAGTTACGCTTACGAGCTTCATAAACATTCTTCTTGCATATATAGAGAAGGATACTGTACTTGCCAGCAAATCATTTACAGCTCTTTTTTTTTCTTTTGAGTGTGTATGCTGTTGGTCGCAGATGACCTTTACAGCGTCACCGGGTTTGGGGACGGCGATATCCTAAGCGGACCTCAAGCCGAGAATTGGCGAGTGCCTCTAGAGGTATTCCAGGCGGATGGCATCTCCCCACGGGGGAAGTCTCCTCTCTGTTGACAGCTGTTGCTACCTGTACCCCCCTAGCACGAACCATTATCGAATTCGAATAGTTTGCAAAACGAAATGTCAATCTCAAATTTTGTATGGAAACTTGAACAGCAGCGGCACAAAGTACGTAACGAGAACTAAAAATCAGTACACATTTGACAATGATATTTCGAACTCGCAAACGATACGAATTCGATATTGGTTCGTGCTAGGGGTACTGTATTCTAATTTGTATGTTTATCTTAGCGTTCATAATAAAACTATAATTACGTATTCCTCTTGGTTTGAGATAAAAATAACACATGAGTGAATGACCTTATTAGTTATAAGAACAATAAATAAAATAAAAAGGTTATCAACCAACTAGCGGAAGTCATAGAAAAGTCCATTGTTCTAGATAAAGGGCTATTCATTTATTACGTAAGGTGATTTAGGGAGAGTCAGGAGAGAGGGGTTGATCATGTCTTATTTTGAGAGATTTGACATTTTAAAACTAACAGTATTTGAAATGCAAAATACAAAATAGAAAATACGCTATTTCCATTTTGTATTTAAATACTTCTTTTTAGAAAAGTATTTTCTATTTTATTTGAAATACTTTTAAGGACTTTTTTTGATATTTGCAAAATGCAAAATACTTTTTAACTGACTTCAAAAAGGAGGAGATTCTCAAGTTTTTAATTTCTGCCGGTATATTTTTTTTAATGTACGTACACGGATTACGCCGAGATTTCTTATTCGATTTACGTGTCTTTTTTGTCCGATGCAGAATAGTTGCCATTTAATCCCATAAACATTTTTTGGCGCACAGTACAGGGGCGTTTTAACTTTTTTTTTCTTTCTAAATGGCTTCGCACGGCTTGTGCATTTAGCCAATGTCAAGTGTTAAAATGTTTACAAATACTATAGCACTCGTGGTCAAAGTAAAAAATCAAGTCAAAGTAAGTGGCAGTCAAGTCAAACCCCCTTTCCCCATGTTTCAGTAAAAGTGTGGGGATTTACTGGAACCTCCCCGTGGACTTCTTGAGGGAACATCGAAAGACACTTTCCTCTATTTTGTTTAACTTGCCAACACTTGTGCATGTTCCCCAACACTTAGTGGTTAATAATCCACCATTATTAGACACTAACATCCGCCACAACACAATTTTTAACAAGAAAAACAAAACTGCTAAAGTGACGCTTCCCGATCCCGCCAAAAAGTCCGTTTTTGTTAACTTGGGCGGTGTAATTATTCTGATACTTTACTGCGATTATTTGTTTGTTCGGTAGGAGATACTTGTCATTTAGTTACATGAAAATAAAAATAAGTTTCACCCAGTAATTTTTATTTTATGAGCACTTTTGTTGACATAAACGATTTAATTTTCACGACACTTTGTGTAGGGCGTGAACCAATCTGCAGAGTATGCTGAATGTCTTCGTACGTAATTCGTCTGTTAGCATACTTTCTTCGGTGACAGCCGTCGTATGACGACCACTCCTTTGTCCATCCCCCAAATAGAGATGGGCAGTGGAAAAAACCGGGTATTTATGTGGGAAAAAACCCAATAGACGGGTATTTTCATTATTTAACATAATTATCATATATTGATATTATTATTATTTTCTATAACACCCCTCCTTTTCTCCTTCACATTTATTTATCTTTCTATTATGGGTTGCCTGGAAGAGATTGCTGCCTAGCAATAAGGCCGCCTATATTGTGTACGTTCTATCTATCATGTTTTTTAATTTACTTGTGTTTTCTTGTATGGTGTATTACAATAAAGAATATTATTATTATTATTATTATTATTATCACGATCTTAAAAAATATATTTTTTATTTTTAGAACAAATGTAGCGAAAAATAGGTACTCACTCACACACGCCACTGCAAAAGTGGCGAAGCTAATATATTTACATTCAAGCACAAGCGGATATTGACGTATACGTTAATGCAAGCGACATAATTACATTGCGCGCTTTGTAAAAATATTCTTTAATATGCTGGATACAAAATACGCAATGCATTTGATATCGATTGTAGTAGGCTGGATAAGCCGCTTATCATATTGGGACTTCAAATAAATAAAATGTAAGCACTTAACGCACAAATACACATTACTACCACATGCAACCAATCGTCGATATAACAGCGATATAACCCGATCTTAGATAGCCTGCAATCCTTATTTGTCATGTGTTAAGGCTCCGTTTAGCTTGAAGTTTTCGGCCAATCGCAAACACCTGGCGCTCATCGACATGGACTGTTCATATAATAGCAGTGATGTTATGTATGGTGAAGGTGAACACTAACAACTATACAGCAAGCATATTCTGTCGCATGAAAAAACTGCATACAACGCAACGCAAGCACCATACCTAACGTTTCGTTGTCGTTTTGGGAAAGGTGTACTAACACACTATTATAAGGTAAGTAATAAGGTAAAATTTATTGCATGTATTTTTATAAGATATGACATTTTGCTTATTCACGCGTTAGTCGTTTTTTTTGGTCCGGCTTTACCCTCCTTTTTTTTCACCCCACGCCACTGGTACTTTGCGATGCGCACATACTTTGCGACAGCGTTTATAGGACACTAGCTGTTGCCTGTTGTTCGAAACGTCAAAATGTGTAGCCTGATTCAGGAACTAAAATAAAACCCGCAGTTTAATTTATCAACAAAAAGACGTCTTCAGAAGTCTACGAAACAAAATCCCAGTCGTCAATTAAACCAACATATTAACACAAGTGCTCACAGTACGAAGCCAAAATAACGTGTAAGATAGATAGATCACCAACGCGTACGCCACTGCTACTACCTGGAGTATATATAACGTTTTTATTGAATTATGAAAATAAAAAAAGTTAGATTAGCTCTAACTAATAGTAATAGTACTTACCATTTGATATATACATGTATCTCCACATTATCTCGATGTTACATATGCTAAATATGAAAAAACCCGAATATTTTCGCATTTGGGAATTTTCCCTATTTTTTCCCACATTGGGGTTTTTTCCGGGTAAAATCCCATCTCTACCCCCAAAGTAAGACGACCGCGTTTGAATTTCGAAATCGATCAAATGACTCATCAGGTTTTAAGCCACATTGAAATCGTAAAAAATCATAACACGAAAATGCTAAAATCAATGCAGATCCATTTTTTAATGAGACAAGAAAAATTTAAGTGGCTCTTGAAAAAATGCGGAGGGAAATTTGAAAATCGAACAGTGGTATTTTTACTTTTAAATAATCGAAGTTTTCTAAATAATTACAAGAGGAGTACGAAAAAAGTTTTTATGTATAAGATAAGTATCTTTCAGATCAAGTGATGAAGTGATCTTATACATAAAATCTTTTTTTGCAAAGCTTTCTGAGTGGCCTGGCACATAGTGAATTTTATAAACTGTTTAATTTATCTCTTCGGGACTTCAGTCCTTAGATTAAAACAAAAAGGGTAGATACGGCACTAGCCTCACAAAAGTGATCCGCATGAATTGTGGTCCACGACCCTAATCGCTTTAGTCACAACTTGACATGCAAACGACGTACATGTGAACGCCAAAAAAATTATTGCTAATATTTTGTGTTTATATGACAAAACAATGCATAAGTGTGTTTTTAAAAAGTACTCAAATTGCTCAAGAACTAAAAATAAAATCTACGGCATCACTTTTCATTCGTAAAATACTATAAAATATATTTTTTCATAAAAATTGCTGTTTGTTTTGAATCTTATTCGGTAGTGACGTCGAGTACTGGTCGCGTGATTGGTCGGTAGTGCAGTGACGCGGATCTCGCCGTCTCGTTCGCGCTGCCGTTGAAACTTAACGTGCTGTTTCGTTCGGGTCGGTAATGCAGTGACGCGGATATCGCCGTCCCGTTGGCGCTGCCGTGGGATCAGTTTTTGTTTGATGCAAGTATGAGCGTACCGTATCTACCCTTTTTGTTTTAATCTAAGCTTCAGTCAGGGATCCCCTAAAATCTTATAGGTCGCAGTGACTACAGTCCCATTACAACTGCGGAACCCTAAAATGTTAAATAATAATAAGCTGTGTGTTTTTGGTTGTTATTAAATCGACAATTATGTACTAATTGTACAATTAGCTTTCCTCGGGGTAGGGGATGGAGTCACAATAGATAATCTGGTATTGTAAGCGTCTAAAATATAGACTGTGCTCCATACAAACTTTGAATCAGAATCAGAATCAGAATTTTATTTGTGAAACATAGGTTAGTATACATGGTATATAAAATTTTTGTTAGTATCACTACATTTCCACCTTAATTAAGGTATACAAATAGATATGGACCTATGAAAGAAGTGCTATTATTTTTAAATTGGAATCACAATTTAGGAATATAATCTGTGGCAGCCGCTTACTACTAGGCGCGCTAAATAGGCTTGTTTTTGGGCTTTTCTATAAGACCAAATAGCATTACGATTGGCGACGCCATATTTAGCATTTGTTGGGTGCCTTAAATGGCGCCAAGTTGGGGAAGGGGGGGGGGGGGGGGGGTTATATTAGAAAATTAAAGTTTTGCTAAGGCAAAACAGTGTTTGTAAAATTTTGCTAAGGCAAAATATGTGACCGTAGCAATAAGGTTCTTTCACTCTCATTCATAAAGCATCACATTACCATCTTGCTCTTTACCCTCTATGTGTCAACGGTGTCAGCAACTGTCATAAAATAAGTAATCACTATGGACAATGGTCAAAACACACCCAGCTCCGCCAACAATGTAATTAGCATAGATAAATGATTGGTCTCGCTTCACTCGACTAGATACCGCGCTGTCAAAAAACAACAGCTCCTTAAATGCGGCAACTCATTATTGTAGTGTGTGTATGTCAATTTGCAATGATGCTATCAAATGTCATTAATCGTGTAGCCAGCTGCTCAACTGCTACCCAAGTAATAGGGAAAATATTGTAAGTTATAATTAATATGTACCAGGTTATAAATGTAGCTCTTAAAATACTTGAAAACGATGCACTTAATGAAATGTGAATATATCAATATTTTAGTGTACTTTATGTGTTTCATACAGAATATCATAGGAATAAAAGGTAGATTACAAAGATAAACGTTGAATAATATAAAACTCGAATAATATAATAAAATATAAAAGGAGCTCGATGGCGCAGGTGGCTAGCGCGTTCGGCTGCGATCGTTGAAGTTAAGCAACTTTCGCAGTGGTCATTCATTGGATGGGTGACCAAAAATTTACTATCTCGAGCTCCTCCGTGCTTCGGAAGGTACGTTAAGCCGTTGGTCCCGGCTGCATTTGCAGTCGTTAGCACCCACCAATCCGCACTGGGCCCGCGTGGTGGGTCATGGCCCAATCTCCCTATTCCATCCATAGGGAAGGCCTGTGCCCCAGCAGTGGGGACATTAATAGGCTGATGATGATGATGATGATGATGAATATAAAACTAGGTTAAGTTGGCAAGTTTAATAGTAAGTTTAAATAACATAGGTTCAATAATAAAATACACTTACAATAAATTTACAGTATAAATAAAAATCTCAACCCTAGGGACTTCATTCTTGTATACGCTGAATAATTCTGAATGACGTTTAGGGTTCATGTTATTTTATGTTGAAATTTCGAAATTTTACTATACTTATTGATGTTATGTGATCCCAGCCTGCTTGTCATTTATTGTTGTATTATTTCACTACATAAACTGGCATTTTACTTTCGATTAACACCAAATTTTAATAAAACATTCACTACGTACACCCCATACACAACTGTCAAGTTGACTGGCTCGGCAAAAGCTCGGGTATGCCGATTTCGGCATAGTATTTGTTGCCGCATTAGACGAGTACGCCGGCGGTATCTAGTCGAGTGAAGCGAGACCAATCATTTATCTATGGTAATTAGTATGAAACGAAAGATCTATGAAAAACTAACATCTAATATCCTGGTAGCCAAAAGACATGACACCGTAAAAAAATCCTGGTAGGCAAAAGTGTCATATACATAAATTAATTTTATAGTACCTTCATTTTATATTATTAATAACCATAATAATATGCCATATAGTACTATACAACCAGATCTATGACAAAGCCTGCCGACCATCCTGCGCTTGCACTTACTGAGCCAACTCAAAACGGTTTTACGAGAGTTGAAGGACTTGCAGTTGCAAATAGTCGACTCGTCTTACTTTGTAGTGATTGTGCGCTCCCTGTCACTTGATTGATTTTTATTTAACACGCTTTGGACATTGGAACACGAATATCGGTTTTGTCAATTAGTATGGATGATCTGGAAATTAGGGACACGATATCGAATAGAAAGTATCGATACTGTACTCGTGAGTAGTATCGGTAAAAAAGTATCATGCTCGTAAAAGTATCGAAAGAAAAGTATCGATACTTCAAAGTATCGAGTTCATTTCATAGGGCTTTATCGGAGCCTCTGTGGCCTGATGAGCAGTAAATAAATAACTGTGAAACAAAACAAAGCGCAAAATAAACACAGTCACAGATTGGAAAGAATTTGAATATGTCAGTTACTGACTTTATAACAACGCATTAGGGCATTTGACAGTATTAAAAATAAAGTGCCAAAATAACGAAAATGATATTAGTTTTCTTATCTATTGTCACGTGGCCTAAAATGACGTCACACGCAAGTAAACTTCCAAAGTGACATTACATTGTATAGTTTGACGTTTTAATAACAGTCGTGTGACGTCACACACTAGTAAGACGCCATATTGTCCAGAGAAACGTTTTCGCGGCAACTCGAAAATGGAGTTTTTGATTTGGTTATTTTTACTGAAATACACGACAGAATGATGAATATCCACTTTTTATGGATTCCATAAACATTAGTCCATAACGTGAGATCGTTGCCTAAAACTTGTCAAATGCCCTATGGATCGTTCTAGAAGGTTTGCTATGACCTAACAAGATGGCGTTGCCTTGCCATCAATATGATGCGCTTATCCAAATTTTTAAAGGTATCGATACTTGCCATAAAGTATTCATTTAGTAAAAGTATCCAATACAAAGTATCGAGTACAAAAGTATTGGTATCGAAAGGAAAAATACTCGATACCACAAAGTATCGATACTTTTTTCGTGTCCCTACTGGAAATATGTTTTCTCCGAAGCATGGACAAGTTTGTGTGATTTGTGGTCGCTCCGTTTTACATAGAAGACAATTTACTATAACGAACAGAATGTTTGAAAACATCCCAACCCATGCGGGGATTTTTGGATTTACTCTAGCGCGGCCGAATAACATAATGGGGCACCCTTGCACCTTGGAAAGTACTCCTATATAGTCATGATTATCTGTGCCAAAACGCATCAAATTCCATCCAGGGGGTCTTTAGTTATTTTAAGTTAAATAGGTACTATAACGAACGAACATCAATGAAACAAGGGAATTAATTTAGTTAATTAGTTCGACTGTACATAGGGGGCTCAGGTATTACGGGAATACTTTACAAGGTGCAAGGGTGCCCCCTTATGTTATTCTGCCGCGCTAGAGTAAATCCAAAAATCCCCGAATGGGTTGGGGTTTTTCCAAACATTCTGTTCGTTATAGTAAATTGTCTTCTATATAAAACGGAGCGACCACAAAATACACAAACTTGTCCACGCTTCGGAGAAAACATTATTCCAGTTCATCTATACTAATTGACAAAGTCGGGTTCGAATCCCGGTGGGGTCAGATGTTTGTGTGATGAATACGAGCATTTGTACTCAAAAGGATGTTTCATGATATGTATTTCTATTTAAATACGTTATAGTTATATCAGGGGTATACAATCAAAGTTCGTAAAGTCCATAAAATTTTTAATAGTGAGATTTAAATTACAACACATTAATTTCCGTATCTATATTAATCCCGTAGAATAATTTTATACAAATTCTAGAAATCTCGACTTTTATTTCAAATTGAAAATTGACTTTACCAACAAACGTAGCAAAGTCTAAGAGAGTAGAGTTTCAATTTGCGTAAAGTCCTTTTCGACCAATAGAAAGACTCCATTGCCTTAATTTCACTGACAGCTGTCATGGCCGCCTTTGGGGCCGTTCAAGTATTACATAAGCACTATAGGGGGGCAGGGGGGTCTATGCGTTGCTTATTTTTGATGACCTGGGGGGGTGGGGGGTCGAGATAGTGATTACGTCAGCATCATGGATTCGGGTGTCATGGACTGAAGATTGTATACATATACCAAAAAATCGAAAGAAGTTGGTTTTGTTCGTAATAGGACCTTACTCAATGTTGAATACTGTGTCAATAAAGTTTGTTTCAATGAATATTATGTGCGTTAAAGTCCTCTATCCTAAGCCTATTTAAGTACTGCTGCTCACGAAGCTCATGAATGAATAAAAAAAAACAGAATACATTAAAGGCAAGGGCGGATCCAGCTTCGGCGCCAGGGGGGGGGTCATATAGCCAGCTTTGGCGCCAGGGGGGGGGGGGGGGTCATATAGTCGTGGTATATTAACCCTTAATAAGGCGCGAGCTTGTATGAAATATATTTTAGTCCCAGAGGTGGTTTTAGAGTAAAGTGAATATGCAGATTTCAAAAAAAATATTCTTTTGGAGGAGGGAGGACGGGAAGTCCCCCTTTTTTAGGTGGGAAATAATTTCCCTTTGCCCGATTACATATGTGCACCATATGTCAAAGTGGGAAAATAATTCCCTTTGCCTGTTTAGGTTACATACTCTTGCCACACTTTTAGTGTTATTTCAATACAAGTACTCACACCTGGGTTTGGTTGTAATATATATTTACTTATTTTTAGCTTTGATGTATATTAAATAGATATAAATAAAAATATTTTAAAATGAAATAAGGCGCTTATCTAATCATTTTTTATTATTATTAAGTAACAGTACATTATTGCAAAGGCCGGGAAATAGGCAATTGCAGGTCAAGTACCTACGAGTTTGAAGTCCGAGCCGTAGATTAGGATTTTACTAATAAGATTTCCGCCGAGGCATATATGTATAATGCCTTAATCAAAAGAACACAGGGAAATGGAAAAAAAATTAATATCTAAAGAAAATATAACTAGAAAAAATTCCACGCGGACCAGGCGTCCCGTCTGCTGCCTGGTCCGCGTGGAATTTTTTCTAGTTATATTTTCTTTAGATTTAAACATCAAGCAGTTACATGCTTTAAAAATAATAAAAATTATAAAAAATTAATAGTTATGTAAATAGTAAATCAAGACGAATTTTCAACTTGGCCACCAAACATTACAGCACGCCTTCTCAAGTTCTACTTTATTTTTTGAAAGTAATGACAAGATCTCCATGAATTTTTGAAAAAAAAAAGGAATTTATAATTATTATTGCGGTGGAGCTTCATGAAATAATTTAAAGCATTTCTTTGCACAAAGTGCAACACCACATGTGGAACATACGATTTTTGATCGCTTTTCTTCATTCCTAGTGCTACAAAATCGACACCTTTTGTAGGTGTTACCTTCATCCGGTAAATGAACACCAACGTTGAGGAGGCGAATCTCATCGGGTACCCCGAAGTTTGAACCCTTCTTGTTTTTGAATACAACTGTGCGTTTTTTTTTGCTTGAAAAGTTTGCAATGAGTTCACGAGCAAGTCTCAGTCTGAATTCTCTGTGAGAATGGGTGTTCACAACGTGAACAGTATTATAAGTAATATAACTGTTAATTATCGCTGCATCATACATGAAAAAGAACAATCGCATCCAAAATTTCCTACATTTCTTATTAATGGGATACGATGATCTAAAATGATCGAAGCGATCTACGCCACCCATTGTAAGAGTATAATCCGCAATTGCCTTGGGGCAGAGAACATCCTTTTTTGATCCATCTTTTTGTTCTTTTTACAAAAACGGTATCAGTAGGATGGTGTGCTGTTGTTAGAAGGGTCACATCTCTGGTATCGAGCCACTTAATGGCGGTAATGGGCTTAGCTGTTAAAGCCGCAAACTCATTCTTTGCAAGTCTCAAATTTTTTGGTTGTTGTTTCTTCAAGATGTCTGGAAGATCTTTCCTATTAGGTCTTACAGTGCCTACAGCAAAAATTTTTCTGTTATACAGTGCTTCTAAAATATTGCAGCCCGTAAAAAAATTATCAAATGCTAGAAACGTATTTTCAGGCAAGTCAAGGGAGAGTTTATTGACAACATTATATCCCAGACCTTCTTCTTCTATGCTGTCTCCTTTACCGGAATATACTTCAAATTGATAAAGGTAGCCTGTTTTTGAGTCACAATGTGCCCAAACCTTAAACCCACGCTTAATTGGTTTTTTCGGCATATACTGCTTCAGGCTTGAACGCCCTTTAAATTTTACCATGCATTCATCGATGGACTGCTTGCTTGAATTGTGCATCTCATCTGAAAAAATTTTATTTAATTCTGTTATCATTGGCCGCAACTTGAAAAGTTTATCATATTCGGGCGAGTCTCTTCTTGGCTCCTCTTCATTATTATTTATATGCAGATTTTCTGTGATTTTCTTAAATCTTTTAATGGCCATTACCTTAGAAATTTCTTTGTTGTTATAGAAAGGGTCATTAGACCAATATAATTCCATGTCAGGCAACGGGTTCAGACCCATCATTATTAATATACCAAGGTAAGCCTTCATTTCTTCTCCAGAAACTTGTTTATACTGATGACTGTTTTTCTGACTTGCATATGTATTGGTCTGATGTACTAAAATATCTACTAGATAGTCGGGAAAAAACTTTTCAAACACATCTATTGGGCGCGTTTTATGATTAAATGCGGATGCTGGGGTGATTGGATTTACGAATTCTGGTACATTATGTATTTCTTCAACTATTTTCCACTTTCGGGGCGGTCTTGATCTAGCTTCAGAAATTATTCTACTTCTATTTGTTCTTAAGTGACCCTGATTTTGAGTCACAGTATCACTTACTGATGGTTCCGCATTTGCGGGGTGTCTCTGAAAAGTATTAATTTGAGATACTTCACAAATTTGATTTAAACATTGTTGAATTTCAATGTCTCTTTCGCTAGCAGATTCTGGTACTGCTTGTCTCCATTGTTCTTGTATATCCATGTCTTCATTAGTGACCTGTATTGGTGGATCGCTACATATTTGTTCTGTATCTAAAATTTGAGATTCTTCACAAATTTGATCTACACATAGTTGAATTTCGTTGCCTCTTTCGCTGACAGATTCTGATACTACTTGTCTTCATTCTTCCTGTATCTCCATATGCTCATTAGAAACCTGTATTGGTGGATCGTCAGATATATGATCTGTATCTAAAATATTCATCAAGGAACTGACTGAATGAGTTTCTTGATCAGCTATTGTTTCGTCTATGATTGCAGAAGTACCAAATATTTTTTCAAGTTGATTTTCAATAATGGCATCTTCGGGGAGATTAAGATCATCTGCTGGACTGCTAACCGGTGCCATCTGATAATACGCGTCATCATCTGAGTCAAGATCAGATATATCTGACAGATTGTCTACTATGGCCTCCAACTGCCGGGTGCTTAAAATTTTCTTATATTTTTTACTCATTACTTTCGAATTCTACCTATAAATAAATGAAATCATACATTATAATCATTTACATAATGATTAAAACTTTAGATACTTAAGTAACTTAAATAAATTATTGGTCTTTACTTTGTAGTAAAGCAAAGACCAAATATTTATCGAAAATATGTACATACATTCTCTTAGAGGATTAGCAGTAAGTATTTCAAAATCGACTCCGAAAAAAGAGTACTTACTTATCTATCTTGTAAATAAAAAAAATCAATATTACATTCTTTTATAAAGGAGTTTGAAGGTTTTGGCCCTAACATCAGCCGCCATTTTGATTTTTTTTTCAAAATCGCGGTGCACAATAAATTTAATATATTTGGATAGGGGACACTTATACAATCACAAAATGTTATATAATATAACATCATAAAGCGTCACGTTTCTGAGTTATTCAAAGATAAAAAAAAACTGTTGTTATAACGAATTTATTTATTTATTTTGTAGTTATATCATGTTGTTTAAGTTTTTACTTTTAATCTGAATTAGACAAAGAAATAAAACAAATATTTTAATACTAATAATTGATTTTGTTCATTAATAACTTTTTACTACAATTCAGTATAGGAATCAGATATAAATGTGTTTAATTATAATGATTTGTTATATTACCTATACTTTAATTTTGGTGAATAACTCCAGAACGTGACGCTTTAGGATATCATGTTATACAACATTTTTTGTTTGTACTTATAAGTTTCCTCCATATAAATTTATAACTATCGTTGTGCACCGCGATTTTGAAAAAAAATCAAAATGGTGGCCGACGTTAGGGCCAGCCTCCATATAAAAATCTTCAAACCCCTTTTGACAAAAATACATAAACTCCTTTAATTTTTTTTGAAGTCGAAAATTATAAGTTGCTTTAACGGGCAAAGGGAACTATTTTCCCACTTTGAAATTCCATCAATTTCGCGTAGATATCACAAGATTTAAATAGAAAACTATATAAAATAGCGCTATAATAGTCTCTTTGCATAAAATAAAAACTTAAATCTACTTACTGGATTTTTTTGCTTAGAATTTCAGTTTTTTTTTCTTCAATTATCAAGAATGTCGTATTTTTGCTCACTACAAAGTGACAACTTCACTTTGACATTGAAGTTTAGGTGTAATTTGACATTATTACTGTGAATGTTGCCAGTAAAAAAAAATAAAAACATCCAGTTAACGGCATAACGACAAAATATTGGCTGAGTTCACAATATTGTTTAGCTGATACGAAAAACAAAATGTGAGGTCCATGTGGGAAATAATATCCCTTTGCCTTATTAAGGGTTAAATATTGAAAGTACTTAAATAAAATCGCCCTGGGTTTGGTCCATCTGTACCCAGCCCAGGGGGGGGTCATGACCCCCATGACCCCCCCTGGATCCGCCCTTGATTAAAGGAAAAATGCATAGGTACCAATGTTTACGTAAGCACGTGAGGGGTGGAGTAAGAGCTTTGCTTACTTTTGCTGACAAGGGGGAGGACGGGGTAAATAATTGTAATAAATCTGCTTACGTAATACTTGAACGGTCCCTTTTCATGTTGTAATGCTCTTTTGTCGTGTTAGTAAATTTAGTAAAATCCAAAACTTGGGGGACATCCATAAATTACGTCACACGAATTTCATGTCTGTTTTGCCCCTCCCCCCGTCCTTGTCACAGCTGGTCACATTTGTAAGACTCCCCCCCTCCCTAGTGTGACGTCACATATTTTGCAAATTTACATTTAGAAATCATTGAATGAAAACAGCGGTTCTGTAATCAGTTTTATTTCCATTTAAATTGTTTTTTCATTATTATTATAATCAAATCAAACAATTAACAAAACAAAAAAATTACCGAACAAAAAGTGATTGACTATGTTAATTAAAGAAATTAACAAAACATAAAATATTAATAGCATTATAATTAAATTAAAGATACAAACTTAATAATCTTGAGTCCATGGACATTGATCCCACTCCTTTAAATTATTTATAACTGGCATAGCACCACTTTGTTCTCGTTTGGGTTGTTAATGCTTTCGTAAAGTAATAGTTTCAACACTTAGATTTTAATATATATTGAAATGTGACGTCACTAAATTTAGGACCCCTCCCACCCCTTGTCACACGATGTCACATTTCGTCGACCCCCTCCCTACCCCTTAAAGTGTGACGTAATTTATGGATGGCCCCTTGGTAACAAAACTGGGAAAGTCCATCTTATACTTAAGGTTTTACTCAAAAGTATTGTGAACTGAACGTGATGAACACTTGTATTTCCATAATGTATTACATTCTGCATATAAATAATGTTTAACATTAAAATAGTTACCTGTAAATATTAAAATAATCGTTTTTATCGTTTACTGAACATTTTGGCAATGTGGACTTTACCAACTTTGATTGTATACCCCTCATATGTACAGTTTAAGTATTTTATCCGTTACCCTAGTATCCCAAACACAAGCCTACAGTGCCTTACTTTAGAGCTAGGCTAATTGGTGTGAGTGTTGGAAGTACTTATTTATATTATTAAAAGGTAGTCAATGTATTTCATGTTCGTCTCTTTGCTGTGGTTAGGAGACTAGTCATTACGTTCTCTTAAATATAATTTAACGAAGCAATAGCTGATTCATGCGTCATGCTCGTGAACGGGTGCTGTCAGTAGGGCGAGACTGCTCGGCTACATCAAATGTTTAATTTCATTTACTATTATTTTTTTCCTTTGAAAATTAAGAATACTAAGTCCCGTCCGCTGCCTGGTCCACGTGGATTTTTTTCTAGTAAACCTTTCTTTAGATTTAAACATCTAGCAGTTAAATGCTTAAAAAATAAATAAAATCTTAAGAATACTCCTTTAAAAGTTTAAAATGAAAAGGAGTGTTCTTAATAATGTCACCACAAAGACATCATAGTTATGTGTGACCAATTGCTCATAACTTGACCAAAACTCGGTTCTGATTGCGTCGTTGCTTTCGGGTGTGAGCGCTGATTGGTTCTATTGTTTGATAACGCGTCGTTTGATTGGCTATTTGCGACATCAGTTCCCGTACAAACGGTCTGAGATCTTCTCACCTCTTTCTGTGTTCTGTTACAGCAGTGATTCCCAAAGTGGTCTATATCGACCCCTAGGGGTCTATGACGACCTGCAAGGGGTCAGCGAAAAAAAAATTTGGGGGTTCATGAAATGAAAATGCGGGTCCACAATAATGGATCTCAACATACACTGTATTACACTATACTCATTTAGGTACTTGTATTATGCTATCTTTTATTAAAAAGACAAATACATTATTTATAAAAGTACCTATGAAATAATAAAAAATATTACATATATATATTGTATATCCTTCACGAGTCACAAGGTAAGGCACGTTCTTGGGGCCCGTCGCCACGCGCCGCACCTTGCACAGCTTGTATTTAGCCTCCTCAGGAGTAATACGGTGAATAGTAAATCTGCCTTTGACATCATATATAAGACGGAACAGCTCATTTGTCTTTTCAATGGAAACAACATCCATAAATCCAGCGGGATATGTGGGGTCTGTCCTGACTTTGCCGTCAACTTTGATAAGTCGCTGCTTTACAATCTTAAGCACTTCATTTCCGGTGAGCGCGTACTTGAGCCGGTTCTTGAGGAAGATCACCAGCGGCAGGCACTCGCGCAACTTGTGGGGGCCGGTCGACGGCCGAGCGCGTACATATATGTTTATAAAATTTTGTAAGTTGTTAGATGTAGGCATTCGCTTTGTGGTCGCAATACATTTTGAAGTTGTTGTTGTTGCATATAATGAAAAACCAGTATCATCTTGTTACACTAACTTCCCTCCAGATAGAAATTTACAAAAAATCAATATCAGGTAAGTAGGGGTCTACCCAAAACCTAAAAACATGCAAAGGGTCTACGACATAAAAAAATGGGTGCGTGTACTTATGTAGGCGCGTGAGAAGTTATCCTTCTTTGGCATCGTTTAAAATTAGTTTTTAATTGCATGCAAATAATTAATTACAATAAATTAATAAAAAGTCAGGAAAAGGACACAGTCAATAAAGTTCAGTTTTAATTTGAAAAAATAAATAAATAATCAAAATATTCAATTAAAATCGCTACTGAATATAATTTATTAGAACATATGTGATTTGCACTTGTATGAAACTCAAACACGTATTCCGAATATACAAACTAGAAACATGTGGATAAATATTATAAATATGAATACCTATAACTGTTACTTTATTACAAAAAATAAAGATGTGGTTTTTGGTTCTACTACATCAATGGTCAAGAGATGGCGCTGTAGTCTCCTGAATCGCGCTTTGGTTTCATTGTTCCAGATTAATAAATACTTTTGATAGGCCTTCACAATGCAGTCGTTAGCACCCACTAAATAGAGATTCTTTTTCTATTTTGTTGGTAGATTTTCTTAATGTGCGGTAAACACAAAAGTAACAGCATGAAGTTGCTGTTAATTTTTTGTGTTACAGTGATGCGCGCGCATCTTAAAATTTCACTCTCATCATTTTTTCATAACGCGCCTAAAGAAGTATAACTTCAAAAAGTATGGGAACCTCTGTGTTACAGTGACACAGTATTAGAGTATTGGAACTTGGTCACAGAATATATACAGTACGCGAAGAGAAGCGACACTTAAGCATGTGTGCTCGAAAAATCGCCCGCGGCTATGTGTGGGTGTCTGGAGGTGCGCGGGGGCGTTGCGCGGTGCGCGGGGCGTGGAGAGGGCAGTCGCCGACTGCCTCGATCGCAGTATTGCCACCTTGGTGGTTTTTCCACCAGAACTGGTGCTTTTTCACGGCTTCTAGTGGTATATTTTCATTGTCTAGCGGGTATATTTTTTTTAGTGTTTTTTTAACATAAAATCTAGCAACATATTTTTAAGGGGGAAATCCCCTAACTTTCCGGTTCATATTTCATAATGTTCTATGCTTTCTCTGTGACAGGGGAATTCCTACACGCGTTTGTCTGTTAAGAGATTCCTTTAATCGTTCATTCTGTTTCAGGAATTAGGTTCGCGTTCATTGTGTTGTTAAAAAGTGTAAAAGTTTGATTTGATAGAAACGTTTGTAACAGTGTATGAACTCCTGAAGCTGTATGTTTAGAGTATTCAATTATATGTTATTATGGGAATTCTATTCAAGAAAAAGAATTACTTACAAAAGTATAGAAAAGAATGGGAATCACTCGACGAATTCCAAACCTAGCTTAAACCTTTAGCAGGTGTTGATGCGAAGGCGTTTTGTTCATTTTGTAAAGCAGAATTATTAGCAAAAGTAGTAAATTTGAGAAGATATGCTGAAACAAAAAAGTACAAACAAAAAATGTAAATTCTATCCGGCAATCAAACGATATCATTTAAAAAACACAAAATACTCTTTCAAAAATCCACTGCAACCACAACCAAACATCTTCAGCTTCGACATCGGCTTCATCGACAGAAGCGTCGGCGTCTGTGAACGACGATGAAGTTATAGACAATGTAACATTTAACAATATTGAATTTTAAATTTCACATTTTGATTAAGCTTTATTTCTTGATTATAAATTATGAATGTAAATACATATTTACCCGGTTTAATTACATTCTCTAGTACTACTGAGGTAACGCTCGGAAAAGTTATAAGTTAGTTAAAACATTATTGGCATTTTTTTAAATAACTAAATTTTACTAATTTAGAACGACTGCGGGATACAGTTATTTCTGTAGCATCTCATACATATTCACTGGTTTTTTATTTAAATTAGGGTTTTTTGCTGTCTGAGATGTAATTGTAATTTAGCGGATTTTGGTGTATTTTATTAAATCCTAATTTTTGAAATCTGGCGATATTTTACCTTTGACTTGGCGCCATAAAAAAATCCACGGTGACAACACTGCTCGATCGAAGGCATGGCACTCATGGCAGTAGCGAAATAGTAAAATAATAGCGTTGCACTGCATTGCACGCACAGACTGACTACGCTACGCAATCTTATTATTATTTAGATAATAATAAGAATTATAAAACGAATCGAAAAAGGAGAAAATATATAAAGGTTAGCAATTTGTTATAGTGCCTACATTAAATGATTAAACATTGATTATAAAATCAAACCTATCCTTCATTATTTACCCCAGTATCCTTGAATCAGTTTACATTTAATAACCTACTATTATAAATATTCATTGGCACAAGTCTAAATTCCAAGTTCAACCCTAGCGCATACACGCTCCTGCTCAAGGTCACTGACGCTGGAACTCTCGCGTACAGAGAGTGTCACCGCTGTGACTTGGTGGAGTTCAATGCCAAGAAAACCCAGGATTGCGCTTTCGCGGCAAAAACATCGCCATTCCTTCCCCTTCCCTCTATTCAGGGCACAACACTGACACTACAGAGCAACGTTACCATGCTCGGTATGGAAGTTCGCTCAGACCTGAATCCAAGACTACATCGAAACCGTGATCAAAACAGCTTCAAGGAAACTCGTAGTCCTGTACAAGGAGCGGCGTTTTTTGACGCCTGAGCAACTGTGCTTGTTGCACAAAACGAAAATGCCTCTGGGATGGCTTCGCTAAGTACTTACTCGATGCCTTGGATAGGTTGCAGCGGCGCGCTGCCCGCATCATTGACGATGAAGAGGTAACTAAGAAACTCGAGTCTCTACAATAACGCTGTGATGTGGCATCATTAAGCGCGTTCTATCGACTATACCACTGCACAATACATACAAGAGCAGTAGCGTAACTCAGCCGTTTTCTTGAAATAGATACCTGCGACTGAGCGGAGTGCTAGGGTTGGTACTATCAGGCGCGGTCGCAGCCTGAAATTTTGGAGGGGGTCACTCACGACACTAATAAAAGAAACCGGCCAAGTGCGAGTCGAACTCGCGCACCGAGGGTTCCGTACACACCTAAATTTTCAAAAATATTTTCGAAGTGAAACTTCTTTATCGGCGTTGGAAAAAAATTTACCGTCACATTTTTCGGTTACGCGTCACATTTTTCCGTTACGCGCCATCTTTTTAAAGATAAGACTCGCTCAGCCAAACTCGCATAGCGATACTCGCTCAGCGATACTCGCTCAGCGGCACTCGCTCAGCGGTACTCGCTCAGCGGTACTCGCTCAGCGATACTCGCTCAGCGATACTCGCTCAGCGATACTCGCTCAGCGATTCTCGCTCAGCGGCTTGGCTGTCAAAAGCCGTGCGCGTGCATTTTAACTCAGTACTGCCAATTCGTTTCTAGTTTCTACTCGCTTATCGTTCATCGTCGGAGGTGGAACATGTGCCTTAGATTACTGAGCCGTGTAATCATAACAGTTTCATAGGCAGTAATTTGTATTCATGTCTATGATAATAAAATCCTTTTGTTTAAACTTTATCTAATTTAACTTTATTTAACCAATTTCTGGAAAGTTGCATGTAGATCATTTTTCGAAAAATAAGGCCATAAAGAAGTTTCACTTCTTACGTGTGTACACTAGTACACGCACACATTTTTTTTATTATATGATGTAACTAAAAATTTACGGTTTTCGTAATTTTTCCTTTATCTGTACTATAAGACGTTGCTTTGTATCAAATTTCAAGATTCTAAGTTCACGGGAAGTACCCTGTAGGTTTTGATTCCCGTGGGAGTTTCGAAAAATTGCAAAAAATTGCGGCATAAACGACTGTATCTTTTGATTGCTTTGGCTTAGGAGTTTGATTTTTTCACAGCTCCAAGGGACAGTAGACCTGAGTATAAGTTATGAATTACAGTTTGATACCTCCACGTGCCCTGAGAAAAACGGTCTTGACAGACGGATGGACGGACGGACAAAAAAGTGATCCTATACTCAGTCAGCTCATAAGTATTGTCACACAGTAAAAACTTTTCTTTTAGAATACTGACCACAAAAAAAATTGAATTCGAATTTCGAATTGTTCATGAAAATAATAATGTATACTTTTTAGAATTTTACTCATTTTTAAATATGGAGTGGACGCTTAAAGAAGACCGTGTTGCAGTTATTGCGTTGCATCGTTGCGGTTACGCGCCAATTAAAATTTTTGACATACTGAAAAATTTGAATATGACCAAAAGATTCGTTTATCGTACCATCAAACTCTACAATGAAGACTCTAGTGGAGATGGCAGGGCAAGAAGTGGTCGCCCTCGGTCTGTTAGGACTCCAGCAGTGATAAAAGCTGTGAAGGCGCGAATTCAAAGAAATCCCAAACGTAAGCAGAAACTGTTGGCCCTTCAGATGAGGTTAAGCAGAACCACGGTGAAAAGGGTGGCTGGGTATTCTAACAAGATTCGGCGCAAGCTCATAGAGCGAAGAGTACACAAGACGGGCTGGCGGCGCGTGAAATCGACTTCATCCGGCACGAAGACTGGCCCTCCTCCAGTCCAGATTTGAGTCCGTTAGATTACAAGATATGGCAACACTTGGAGGAAAAGGCGTGTGTGAAGGTTTTTGGCGGGATTTCATCGAGTGCGGTTGGCGTCTTATTTTAATTATTTTTAAATTCGTTCATAGTGGATATTGTGAAATAAAATTGGTGTGGTTTTGTGTAACAACCGTCTGCGTAACTGAGGAATTAGTGGAATCGTTAAAATATACGCTATTCCGGTCAAGTGGACGTAAGAATTTTATTGTAGTGTTGACTACCTCACAGAAGCTTATCGAAAAAGCCAACTCGATACATTTCGTGCCAAACACTCCAAGAAACATTAGAATGCGTCACACCGACATTCTAATGTAAAAACAAAAAGAAGATTAATTTAATTAAAGACTAGGCTGTATGGGCATTGTTCCCTTTGCCTTCCCTAAAACGGGAGAACTAACAAAAAAAAAGGCGTGTGTGGGAAGTCGTCTTTTTATATTTGCGAATCGGGTGATAATATTTGAGACGTCTGGTACTATTTCCGGGTCAATGTTTAGAAGAGCTAAATCTGTTAATCGCTCTTCTATCATGTTAGCTCTCAATCACGTTTTAAGTAGACCGCCTTTATCTTGAATCTTTACAATAAACCGACAAATAACATTATTATTAGAATATTGTTATACAATCTTTGTCATAACGTCGCATATCTATTTTGCTAGGATTACCAAAACTACGTAGTTCAGTTCCTTGTTTCTAAACTAGTACTAGATGTCATTTCCAAGATATTTTTGCCATCGTACGTAGTTCATAAAAACACCACAAATTATATATTATCCCTGTTAGGAGAAAGAAGTTTCCTTTTATTATTTGGCAAATTTTTGAGATTTTATGTTAAACCCCCCCCCCCCCCCCTTCGGACCGCGCCTGGGTACTATCGCGGAATTTTGCGCTCTGTCACTTGGCGAACAAAATGCTTTGAACGGTTTTCTACAGTAGTTTTTACTACGCCCCGCCTTCGCGTCGGACGCGCCAATCCGGGCCGCCGCACAAAAGTAAGACAGAGAGCATTTCATTGATTGAATAATGAATTGAATTGCATTTGTTTTAGTTGAAATTTGTCATCCGCATCGTGATCGCGACAGCGCTATACGAAAAAGTAAGACAGCGCCAGTGTTACCAACCCTTACCAAAATTTTACCCCAAGCATTTTTTTAATTCCCCTAAAATCCCCTAAATTTAGAAATTTATATGTACCTACTTATCTTATTACCTAAATTCTTTCGTTGCTCATAAATTAAAACGTTACATATTTAGTTACAGTAAATTATTTTATTGAATAAATACATTTTCCGAATGGAAAATCAAACGAAAATGAACGATCTTATTTAGCTGTTACAGCCTTAGGAGACAACCTGCCACACAGTGAGTTCAGTCGTTTCATATCGTGGTGCGTTCTATACTACGCACAAAACTGAAAGAAAACACACGCTTTGTTTTTCGATTTAATTGCAAGTTTTGTGAAAAGCCCCTAAAAGAACCCCCAAAAAATTCCAGCCCCTAAAAAAGTCCGTTTTAACCCTTCTAGCCCCTAAATCTGGGGGCAAAACCCCTAAGTTGGGAACCGTGAGCGGCGCGCGACTTGGCACTGCGTAGATTTGTCTTGCCAAGTTTGGTTAGCGGCCGTGTAAATGACGTTTGTCTGTGTGCGTGCGTCGATTCGGGCTCGAGTATGAAGTCAGAGTACTGCTCTTGTATGTATTGTGACCACGGCGAGTGTTCTGAGGAGTTATTCTCCCTTATCCCTTCACCTATCACCTTTTTTTTTCAGAGAATCGCGCGCGCTGACCTTCGTTGTCACCGAATTACTGTGGCCACTATTCCTACGTAAACAAAGAAAGGAGAATGGTCATTTTACTTTGGGAGTTGGGCTAAGTTTTTTTCATTGCGTCTTATTGGAATAAGTGTACAACAATAGGGAATCAGGTGTATATTGTGTAGGAAAAATATCATTAGAAACTTAAGTGGTGGTTTAAAGAAAATATTAAATTACGTAAGCATTTGAAGGTTATGTCATATTTAGATTCGATTAAATTCGATATTTTTACCATACTTAATTATTACTAGGTATACTACTTTAAACTGTATTTAATTAGGTTGTGACCTTTTGTCATCTATTTTGGACTGGGAGTAAAACAAAAATTGCATGCACTTCGTAAAATCTTATCAACGGGCAACGTATATTCGTAAACTGTTGCGTTGGTGAGCTGCTATCTATCTCTATTTATTCCAAACATCTCAGATTCAATAAATGTGGCGTTGTTGAGGTGCGGTTATATTAGTGCTATTTATACTTATTCTCTTTACGCTCAAGCTGCACCTTTGATGCTCTGTTAACCCAACAATGGATATAATATTATTGTGACTCATTTCTTTGACATTCTTTTCGCAAGTGGAATACTTTGCCCGCGCACGTGTTCCCTCCTTCCTACAATCTGGGGTCCTTTAAGGATTGTATTACAGAATGACAACTAAGTGTCGATCTTTACTTGAGTACAGTTGGAAAGGGATGTCGCTATGTGCTTTATATAGTGACATCTCTTTCTATCTATGCTCAAGACTAGATTCGTCAGTACAATACATAGTTAAAAACAATAATAAGAGTAAAAAAGTCGATAAAAATAAAGTTTATTTAAGGAGAACCCCTTTTTTTTACTCCATAATAAACAAACCCATAATACTGGAAACTGAAAGAAAATCAAACACACACAGTATTTATACCAATAGTATATTTCAATTATTCTAAACGTAACATTTACAATAATTATGTATACATAAAAAACACATGTATATTTACAAAATGAATACATTAAATGACTACGAGACGACGGAGGGCGAGATATAAGACAAAGATTTTCATTAAATTTTTCATAAATAGTGAACTTTCATTAATATTATGCAGCTAATTGCTACTTTCCAAGCATTAAGTTCTCGCTGGTGGCTACTAGATGGCGCTTTTATTTTTTTTTATTTCATATTTTTATTCAAAGCTTTCGATTGCGGAACTTAATAAATATATTTATATATGTTTGTGTGCGGTCCGAAATAGGGTAGTCGTGAGTCAGCAACTTCATAATGAAAGATGAAAAGCATCTTTTACTATATTCATGTTTGTAATGTCCAAGGCTATTTGGATTTTCAATTTATGAAATATGCAAATTTGATAGATTTCGAAAACTTGTTAAGTGCCAGTATATAATAATATATACCTATACTTCGACTTTTTATTAGCTGCAGTAAAATGACGTTTCAAAATGTCATTCCGTAAAATAATGTTGACAGCCTAATTTCAATAGGGATGTGCTTAGGCCACTCTCATAGATATTGTCAAACAACAAAATCATACTGAGAATTATGCCGTCAACGAGATTGCTGAAAAAGGTATCAGACTTTTAAGACTGCCCCCTTATCACTGTGAATTGAACCCCATCGAGTTGGTTTGGGCTCAGGTAAAGGGGCACGTCGCAAACAATAATAAAACATATAAAATGCAAGAAGTGAAAACTTTATTCCAAGAAGGAATCAACAAAGTGACACCGACTAAGTGGAGTGACTGTGTGTCTCACACTATAAAAGAGGAAGACAAAATGTGCCACCTCAATCAAATTATAGATGAAGTGACAGACAGATTTGTCATTAGTGTGACCGGAAGCGATAGTGATTCCGAAAATGATAGATTAATAAATAACTTTGTTATGACAATTTTGTTTAATTTTGGATGTACGTCCTTATACTTCCACTGAAAAAGATCAATCCTTTACTAAAGTAATAATAATAGTATAAAAAAACATTACAACTAAAATTAAATCTCTAAAATAAAACCAAACTGATCAGTCATTTATTGAATGATTCACTTACTCACTTAGCTACATCCCTATTTATTTTTCTTCAAAAAGCGGTAACCCACAAAACGTCATTTTACTGCAGCTAATAAAAAGTTCTACTTTAGTAGAAACATCAAGATATACTTGAGAAGAAGAAAATAATAATACAGAAGAGCGGACTAACAACTGCTGACGACTGCAGACGCAGTTGGAAACGACGGCTTATCGAGCCTTGTAAAAAAAAATTTTGGTCACCCATCCAAAAACTGGCCATCGGTAAAGTCGCTTGACTTCCACGATTGCGGATCGAAAGCGCCATCGAGTACGCGAAATATTTTTATTATTTAAAAGTAGCATTTGTTTATAGATTTTCGTGTAAGAAGTGCAGTAAAGTGGCTTCATAGTGTTTCGCGGCGTGCACAGCTCTCAAAGAATGCCTTTCTCCTGGGTAGATCTGGAAAAGAAAAATGTTTAATCCGTCATCGTCATCAGCCTATTAATGCCCCACTGCTGGGGTACAGGCCTTCCCTATGGATGGAATAGGGAGATTGGGCCATGACCCACCACGCGGGCCCAGTGCGGATTGGCGGGTGCTAACGACTGCAGATGCAGCCGGGATGAACAGCTTAAGTAGCTTTAATATATTGAAAATTTCATGAAAAACAGCTTAACGTGCCTTCAGAATCACCGAGGATTTTTGGTCACCCATCCAATAACCGACCACTGCGAAAGTTGGCTAACTTCAACGATCACAGCCGAATGCGCTAACCACCATAGCCATCGAGCTCCTCCTCAGTTTGCACTATTATTACATAATCACACTATAACGGCTGTACAGGTTTCGATGAAATTTGCCACATTTATAATTACCTAGCGGCCGCCAGTAGTCCAGTTTTGTTCCAGTCAATGAATAGCGAGATTGGGCCATGACCCATCACGCGGGCCCAGTGCGGATTGGCCGGTGCTAACGACTGCAGATGCAGCCGGGACCAACGGCTTAACGTGCCTTCCGAAGCACGGAGGAATTCGAGATAGAAGATTTTTGGTCACCCATCCAATGCAAAAGTTGCGTCAACAGAGACTAAGAATAAATTTTAACCCAAAAAAGGTCAGGTTGCTGTAAGTTTCTCAAAAAAATTTAACTAGCCTTGCTGATTTTCTTACCAGTGCTTCTCTCTCTGTAGATTTGCGAACCGATGGCGTAGCTTCGAGACATTCATGAGAGCTTGTCACAACCTAAATTGAATAAACTATATTGAATAATTTAATGAGTTGTTCAATTACCTGAACCCTGTGAGGTTTCCCGAGTCGCACCAGCTCGGCGAGCAAAGCCGCGGTATGGCAGAAGTGCACGTTTTCATCAGCTAGGCCGTGTATTATCAATAATCTACCTTCCCTGTACACAATAAGGTTCATTTTCAGTTATAGTGAATTTTCTTTACTATACTACAACAATTTTAAATAAATAACATAACATAAATATTTCCAACACACACCAATTAGCCTAGCCCCAAAAGGCTTGTGTTATGGAATGCTAGGGTAACGGATAGAATACATATACTGTACATATATAACTATATTTATATAGAAATAAATATTAAACGTCCATTCATTATACAAACATCTGCCCCCACCGGGATTCGAACCCAGGACCTCTCGAGTCGGCGAAACCGTGAAACGTATGTTATGTATTTTGATCTCGTTGAGTCTTTTACAAAACAGATTTATTGATGACTAAAGAAAATTTTACGCGGACCAGGCAGCAGACGGGACTCGAACCCGCACCTTTCGCTATCCGGGCGAATGCACTGACAATTATGCTACCGCGGCCCTGGCGGCCGTGTCGAATTTTCCCTAGCCTTTCTTAAGCTGCAAGGCAGCGCCATCTCAAAACGGGTCATGTTACGCGCAATGTGTGCGTGACTCTAATGTCAGATTGTATGAAAGCAGTCAATGTGGTTTAAATATTATAACCGCCAAAGACAACGATTTTTTTATGGAACAACTGCATGTCTTTTAATTTTGTGCATAATAGAAAATCTTAAAATATATTTTTTGGACATTAGTAAAAACTCTTTTGTTGATATGTGTTATTACAACTTGGCTGTACAATGGTTAATCTTTCGCCTACCTAAAAAGGGGAGAATTTAAAAAACAAAAACATCTACTCACTGGTCGGGGAAGAACGGCGCATGCGCCAACACACTCGCTCTGGTGTACGAATGAGGTGAACTTGAAGGCAGGCCCATATATCTATACGTTAAAAGAACAAGATATTTTTAAAAGCATGTTTAACCTATAGAAAATGTTATTAGAAAAAGGTTGTTAGTTTAGTTTTACTGGACTACTAAGACATTACGAGAATCAAAACTTTAGGAGGAATTTAATCAGCTTTAAATGCTCTTTTTTCCAACACTCACACCAATTAGGCTAGCCCCAAAGTAAGCACTGTAAGGCTTGTGTTATGGGATACTAGGTTAACGGAAACAATACATATTCTGATACATATATAAGTATATTTTATCTGAACATATATATAAACTAGCGGCCCGCCCTCGCTTCGCTTCGGTGTAGAGCTGAAGTGTAGACTACAGTTTTTGTTCTCAGGCTTGTATTATACACAATGACATTCATCTATGAATATTTTTATACCTGCATGCAAAGTCTCAGCCCGATCGGTTTAAAATTGACAAAGTTTGATACAAACTTTCATTCCCTATTTTATCCCCTTGGGGGTAGAATTGATCAAAATCCTTTCTTAGCGGATGCCTACGTCATAACATCTACCTGCATGCTAAATTTCAGCCCGATCCGTCCAGTGGTTTGGGCTTTGCGTTGATAGATCACTATGTCAGTCAGTCACCTTTGAGTTTTATATATATATAGAAGATATACGCGACTAAGTTACGAAGGCTCGTATTTATCATACTAACATTTGCCCTCACCGGGATTCGAACCCGGGACCTCTCGAGTAGGCGACACCTTGAAATCCGGCGTATAGAACACTCGGCCACGGAGTCTATTCAAAATCAAATAAAAAAACAATATCGTTTATTCACTCTAGGCTGTTACAAGCACTTGTGAATGTCTAGAAGCTACGCCATCGGTTCGCAAATCTACGGCGGGAGACCTTGTACTGAGAAGAACCGGCAAGAAACTCAGCAAGGGCTGTTTTTTTCTCCCTGTATTAAATGTATATACTAGCGGCCGCCCGCGACTTCGTAAGCGTGGAGTTAGTTATTTGCACATACTTTTTAACCCCAAAAGGGGGTTTATTTCTAAAGATACATTATGAGTACACCTCTACACCGTCTATAGAGCATACATGTTAAATTTCAAGTCCCTTACTTAAAAAACATAGGACATTCATAGACACTTCCAACACCCGTATTACCCTCTTAGGGGTGGAGTTTCGTAATAATATGTAGCCTATATGTTGACCCGACTTCTTAATAATATTCGTGCCAAATTTGAAGTAAATCCATGCAGTACTTTTTGAGTTTATCCCGGACATACCTATAGACAAACAGATAAAAACTATACACAATCGATACCGAAGCCAAAAAGTATAGTATCCCACCCCAAGTATTATTTTAAAGAAAATATTCAATGTACAGTTTTGACTTTCCTACCATTTTGTTATAGTATAGATATTGCCAATGATATGGTCTAAGTAATGTCTCACCTTTCCGTATAAGCTGTGTCGTATAATCGCCAGCTGGTAACCGGAGCGCCGGCGACGCAAACCTTGAATATGTTCGGTCTGGTTGCCAATCCGAGCAGCGATAGGTAACCGCCTGGTTGTCAACAATAAAACATATATAAACATAATAATAATATTTATAACACATTTGTTCGTAAAGCGTCTCTTATTGCACCAATTTCAATATCGTAATGTAAAGTAAAACGCACGGCTTATTATGTTCCGTCTAAAAACGAACGATAGTATTTTTAAATCTTAGCAAAGAGTTTTTATGTCAGAAAGGTAACCAACATTTTCTTGATAAAATTAGCTTTGGTAGATAAAATATAATATATAAACCTTTTTATTCTTTAATTTGATTCATTTTGACAATAAATTACAACCATGTATCTGTAACAAATTCACAAATTATTTTACTTTATTAGTAACACAGTGCGATCCGGGTCGTCCATCCGATTTTTCGGATCGTAATGGATCGTAATGCGTAAATCCGATCCCCGGATCGGATCGCATGCCGTCGATCCGATCTTCAAGAAATCGGATCGGATCGTATACAAATAAGTAAGACAATTAATTAATTTTTATTTAGTAAACTCTTCACAGTATGTAAACTTGTGAACAAACTAGATTGTTCTATGTAAAACTTATATATACAAGTACTTAGTTTTGAAAGATGAACAATGTAAAATAGTAATTTAAGTACACAGAGAACTTAAAAAATATTTCCTAGTTATTTATGAAAAATTTAGACTTCGAAGAAATGCGCCCAACTACTTAATAATAGTTCATATACAATTGAATCAGTCATTTCAAAAACCTCTTAAGTCACACTAATAGAGTTTTTCAGGAACTAATAAAAACTGGTTCATGCTCAAACAATCGAGTTTAATAGAACTTTTTTACGCTTACTTTAGTGTTTGAGTTGTAAAAAATTCAAATATCCAAGAACTTTTACTGTTCATAAATAATAATAATGAAAAAATTAAGAAAATTTATTCTTGACTTATGTTATTTTTGCAAGAAATAGGTGACTTATGTGATTTTAGCAAGAAATAGATTTAGTGGTATATATATAAATTTAACCACAACTTTTGTTTATAATAATAAAATGTGTAAGATTAACGGATCCACCTGCAAAGAACGCCGCCAAGTTAAAATATAAACAAAGATAGAGTTCGTAACAGAAACCTTAGTAAGTACCAACCCAACTCATTGTACACAAACCGCGTTTTAATTCATACGATTCAAGCGATCCGATCTTTCAAGTTTTGTAACGATCCGGCAAAAAATCGTATACCCTCGATCCGATCCAAAAATCACCGGATTGTATGCCTTCCGATCCGATTTTTCAAAGGATCGGATCGGATCGGCGCATCCCTAGTAACACTGGCTGCTTTTTGTTCCTTTGCCTAAAAAAAGTGTTGATGCGCGCGCATCGCTAATCTGTGAAAAAGTTATTTCTTTTTCTTTTCGCTGTATTGTTTTTATTTGAAAATATTAACAAAAATAATAACGAATTTATTAATTTGACACCGCCAAAAGTCGAAAAAGGCTACGCTACGCCTCTTGCCCGAAAAATCCACGGATAGATACTTACAGTCAAGCGTATCAAAATTTCATCTTATGGAAAACAAACAAAGGTGCAAATTCATTTTCAGAAAGTACGTACGTAGGTAGTATTATTTCCTCGTAAATGTGTTATAAAACGTCGTATGACATACGTGCGGTTTGATAATTACAGCCTCTGCCTTCTTATAGAAACAATATCGCCTCGGCTGTAATTCTCAACATACCGCACTTATATCATAATGTACTACATATTATTTATTGTCGCATTAATTGTTGACATACTTGAATATAAAGTAGTCCCTGAAGTAAGCCATAAAGCCGTTGGTTCCGGCTGCATCTGCAGTCGTTAGTACCCGCCAATTCGCACTGGGCCCGCGTGGTGGGTCATGGCCCAATCTCCCTATTTCATCCATAGGGAAAACCTATGTCCCAGCAGAGGGGACATTAATAGGCTGATGGTGATGATGATGAAGTACACAGTAAGTGAAATATTTAATAAATGGCATATGAATGAAGAATTTGTATATGTAAGGTAATACGATATGGAAATAAAGCACTTATTTGAGATTTTAAGACATGCCTGATCTATTTCTGAAAAATAGGTATGCTTACGTAGTGGACGATTATCGAAAAGCTGTGAACAATTATCTAACCGCTGTGATCGATTATCTAACAGCTGTGAACAATTATCTAACCGCTGTGATCGATTATCTAACAGCTGTGAACAATTATCTAATCGCTGTGATCGATTATCTAACAGCTGTGAACAATTATCTAACCGCTGTGAACGATTATTTAACCGTTGTGAACAACGAAATTAAATACCCTAGATACAACACGGGCGCTCAAATTGTGTCCGAATCAAGAGTGCTTGATTGAACACAACTCAAGCACTTCTTTTCAAAGTCAAGCGCGGACCGTTGAAAAGTCAAGATGCCGCAGAACTCGGGAAAGAAATGCGAAAAAAAATACTAATAGTATGTAAAGTATCCTTTCTCGACAGATACCTAATAAATGTTTGTTATTTTAACGCATTGGGCGCAAATTTTGTTCTAATACTATAAACGGATTTAATAGAAAAATATATGTGATATTCAAATGCATGGTCGATAATATAGCCGTCTCTTTTCCTCGCGGTCCGTATCTGCTATATTGCTAACAGCGCAATCAGAATTGCGCGTAGAGTCAAAGAAATAAAGTATATTCTTCCGCATTTATAGCAATAAGTCGTAAAATTTTACGAGCTTCCATTTTAAAATGTCATAACTCTTTGATGCAAGCATTTTAATTAAGACCTTATAAAGTATGCATTAAAGGTCTCTTTCAATGTTTAAATAATGCCTTATATTGTTTTTGACCACGCGATCATGTTACCTTTCCAATGTACCTTTTGGACATGTTTCGGTCACGATTTTGTTCGTGTTGTTGTATCTAGGGTATTTAATATCGTTGTCTGTGAACGATTATCTAACCACTGAGAACAACTATGTAACCGCTGTAAATGATTATCTAACTGCCGTGATCGATTATTTATTTAACAGCTGTGAACTATTATCTAATCGCTGTGATCGATTATCTAACCGCTGTAAACGATTATCTAAACGCTGCGAACTTTTATCTAACCGCTGCGAACTTTTATCTAACCGCTGTGAACGATTTATCTAACAGCTGTGAACAATTATCTAACCGCTGTGGACGATTATTTAACCGCTGTGATCGATTATATCTAACCGCTGTGAACGATTATGTAACCACTGTAAATTATTATCTAACCGCTGTGAACGATTATCTAAACGCTGTGAAAGATTTTATAATATTACCGTAACTCCATCCGTGTATCGCGATCCGCTCCATGTCGATGCAGTCAGTCTCCTTGGCAAGCCATTGTAATACTTCCACCTGAATCATACAAGCCATCATTAGCGGCGAAAGTTAATCAACTTTCACGGTGGTCTAACAAAGGATGGGTGATTTGAGTCACATATTTTCGAAGTGAAACTTCTTAACGCACGCTCGACTTGGGAGGTAAGCTGGCTAATGCGTTACGCGTTACGAAAAATGTGCTCGGGCGGTGCGAACGGGGGTTGAGTGGGGGATATAAGCAAGAGATAGCAGTGCGCGCGCACATTTTTTCTTTCTCTCATTCTCTTATAGCTAGTAAATGAAATATGTATATGTACATACATGTATGTATTGTACACATATATAGTATAATCTCACTAATCCGGCACTATTAAAAACCGGAGGGTGCCGGATAATTGGAATGTTCGGATTACTGGATTATAGTGAAAAAGTCGTAGCTAGCGCGAATAAAATAAAGCATTTCATAGATGGAATAAATGTATGTAATGTATTAATTTATGATATAATGATTCCATTGTCTTGACGTGGTCTACCATCTTTTGCCTTTTTTTCTTAAGATCGTATATAACAGCACGCCCAACACCATATTATTTTGCCAATTTGCACATGTTTTCCCCACTATCTAACTTCTTTAGAATCTCCATTTAATTATTCAAATCTAGTGTCTTGTGTTTGCGTGTATTTGGCATTGTTAACTATAAACTGTTCTCCCTTGAAACGTGCACGTGATAAGTTTTGAGGTTAGACTGCTAGCCGACGACGCAGCGACCGAAGCGCACAGGTGTAGAGGGGCGAGGGAGGCATGGGCGGAGAGTGCCGGATTATTGGACGTGCCGATCTATCGAAGTACCGGATTAGTGAGATTATACTATATATATATATATATATGTATATATATATATATATATTTATTTATTTTTTTATTTATTTATTTAATTCTAGACCAAAATCCACAGCATTTTCTTAATATAATACAGGTTTTACAATACAGTTTATCTTAATGTCAATTACGGATTTTCATTTTTTAGTTATAGCATAATAGTTTAGAAAACCCTCTACCAAACAAGGGCGAGATGTGTGCAATGCGCGCGCGCTATTGTATATGTGTGTGTGTGTGTGTGTTTGTGAGTATATATGTATACATGTGTGTTTCATTTTTGTTTGTATATTACCAATCAACCAACAGATCTAAAAGTTGTTTTTTAAAAGATGCTTTACTTCTGCAAGCAAATATGTCAACAGCCGTGAAACCTTTATTGTATGTACTTTGCGTTCGAAAAACAACTGAGTTTTGTGCATAGTTTGTGCGACATGTAGGAATTGCGAAAAAGAAAGATGATGTATGTCTGGTACGGGTAGTGGGTGTGTAGAGTGTTAAAAATGAAGAGGCAAGCTCAGTGCAGTCTATATTCCCATTGCAAACGTCGTAGAGAAATGCCATATCGAGCATAGTGCGCCTGTCCTCAAGAGGGACCAAACGATGGAAACGACATCCTTCCCTATAGTCCGGACAGTCATTTCTTTTTCTGTAATTAAGATGCTTAACAAATTTTGACTGTATCGATTCTAAGTCATGTTTATAAGTAATGTATTGTGGATTCCAAATATTGCAGCAATATTCAAGAATACCACGACAGTATGCAAAGTACAAAATCTTATATACTATAAATATAAATCTTATATACTATATATATAAAATAAATATATATACTAGCTGACCCAGCGAACTTCGTACCGCCATAAAAAAATAGGGGTTGGTGGTAGAAAGTTGAAAATTTAGGGATGTATGTATTTTTGTATGATGTATCATAAAAAAAAATAAAAAAATATCTAAAATTGAAAACAAAAATTTAGGGGTGGATTATCCTTTACATTTAGGGGGATGTAAAATAGATTACATCCGATTCTCAGACCTACTGAATATGCATATAAAATTTTTCGAAAATCGGTCGAGCCATTTCGGAGGAGTTTAACCACAAACACCGCGACACGAGAATTTTATATATTAGATATATTCAAATTCAAATTCTTTATTTGCCATTAAATAGGGTGGGTACATTGAAATGTTCATGTTGACAAAGATATAAAGTAGCTTTAAGCCTATTTAGACATATGATTATAGCATGCAAAAGGAATATTTCCATTTATATTTCTAAGAAAATAATAACAAAATAAAAATACAATTTCATTAATAAATCCGTAATAAGATAGAAAAAAAAAATTGTATACATTATATTCAATAGGATAATAATCAAAACTAATCAATTCATTTAATAAGAATTATATTATATATGTCATTTATAATTTAATATATACATACAGATGGAGCTAAAGAAGTTTCACTTCAGTCGTGTGGTCATAAGCAGACTCGTTTTTTTTTTATTTTAGCAGGCACGTGCTACCCGCATGTGATCAAGGCTCAAGCATGAATTGGGTGTTTGACAAGTATTACAAAACGTGCGATTTATTTGCTACTGAAGATGGAGCCCAAAAGATAAATTCATCATTGTATTCTGTATTTCAGTTAAAAAAACCAAATCAAATTTCCATTTTCAAGTGGTCGCGAGAACGTTATTCTAGATATTATAAATAATAATAAATATTTCCAACATTCACAACAATTAGCCTAGCCCCAAAGTTAGCATTGTAGGCTTGCGTTATGGGATACTATGGTAACGGATAGAATACATATACTAATACATATATAAATATACTACCAGTCATGAGACTGGAGTACAAATATGCTCGTATTCATCACACAAACATCTGCCCCCACCGGGATTCGAACCCGGGACCTCTCGAGTCAGCGCCACCAGGAAACCCGGTGTACAAACCACTTGACCACGGAGGTATATTGATATTAGCACACCCCCTCTTTTATTAAATTTCGGCGGTCTTATCGCTATATAGCAATTTCTATATAGCGATAAGACCGCCAATTGTTCACCGTTTTAAGTTTTTTCCTAGTGTGTTTTACTGAATGTGGTGTGCACAATAAAGTGTTATCTATATATTATATATATATAATATACCTCGTCGAATATATATATTTTTATGTATAATATATATCGTCTGTAGGAGACAGTACCGGAACATCTCCAAAATTTGATGTTTTGAGTTGATTAAAGAATTTAACTTCAAAGTTGGTGAATTCTTTAATTCAAACCGAAATTTGAGTTAGTTAAAGAATTTAACTACAAGTTTTTGAATTGTTCAATTCAAATTTCGGATATGTTCCGATACTGTCTCCGATAGACGGTATATAAAAATATTTATATATATACCTGGTCGTCCAGTTCCACCTGTCCCATCTTCCCTTTGATCGCGGCTTCCCAGGCCCGGCCGCGGTGCTTTGAGCCCCGGGAATCAACGGATACTACGTTGAAACCGCGCGCCGCCAACATATGCATGCGGAGTTGACGAATACCCTGGTGAAAACCGAGATATAGCAGTTTATTTAATTTATTTTCAGGGAAATAGTATTAATTTACACATTTTTTCTTTATTTTTAATATAAATATGCATCTTATTGTTATTACCTTTTTCATTTTATTTTAAAATATTGCTTTTACACCCTTCCCCCTTTTTTTTGTTAATATATACTTATTGAATTTTCCGTCATGGGTTGCCTGGAAGAGATTGCTATTAAGCAATAAGGCCGCCCATTGTGTGTCTCTCTGTCAGTGTATAATGTCCTTTGTGGTGTTATACAATGAAGAATTTTATTATTATTATTATAAAAAATATAAGTAACATTAAGTTTAAACAATTGCCTAGGTAATTTTCACTATTATTAATCTCACATAGTGTCTCTAATAAACAAGAGGGATTTTTTTTTTTTATATTATAATGAACATAAATAAAAAAAAATGGGTGCGTGTACTTATGTAGGCGCGTGAGAAGTTATCCTTCTTTGGCATCGTTTAAAATTAGTTTTTAATTGCATGCAAATAATTAATTACAATAAATTAATAAAAAGTCTGGAAAAGGACACAGTCAATAAAGTTCAGTTTTAATTTGAAAAAATAAATAAATAATCAAAATATTCAATTAAAATCGCTACTGAATATAATTTATTAGAACATAATGTGATTTGCACTTGTATGAAACTCAAACACGTATTCCGAATATACAAACTAGAAACATGTGGATAAATATTATAAATATGAATACCTATAACTGTTACTTTATTACAAAAAATAAAGATGTGGTTTTTGGTTCTACTACACCAATGGTCAAGAGATGGCGCTGTAGTCTCCTGAATCGCGCTTTGGTTCCGTTGTTCCAGATTAATAAATACTTTTGATAGGCCTTCACAATGCAGTCGTTAGCACCTACTAAATAGAGATTCTATTTCTATTTTGTTGGTAGTAAACACAAAAGTAACGCATGAAGTTGGTCACTTTAGCGACCAACTTCATTACAAATTTTAACATAATGAAGTTGATCGCTTTAGCGACCAACTTCATTATGTTAAAATTTTGTGTTACAGTGATGCGCGCGCATCTTAAAATTTCACTCTAATCATTTTTTCATAACGCGCCTAAAGAAGTATAACTTCAATAAAAAGAAATAAATATTGACTTGAAAACGTGACTTACCTTATAAGTATTGGTGACTGTCTGCACCTCGGGCCCTCCGTATACGTGCAGTACTGTAGGAGATCGGCCCGGCCTTCCGCATCGCCACAGCGTGCAGTAGGCAGTGGCGCCACAACACAAACGCGTGGACAGGATCTGAGCGGTCGGAACGCGCGCCCATACACTCTGCTCTGAGAGCAAAGGGTTTCTTTACACCAAAATAATAGCAAAGAAAGTCGGAATTTAGGTCAGAAAGTATATCATCATCAGCCTATTAATGTCCCCACTGCTGGGGCACAGGCCTTCCCTATGGATGGAATAGGGAGATTGGGCCATGACCCACCACGCGGGCCCAGTGCGGATTGGTGGGTGCTATACAGCCGGGACCAACGGCTTAACGTGCCTTCCGAAGCACGGAGGAGCTCGAGATAGTAAATTTTTTTTGGTCACCCTACCAATGACCGACCACTGCGAAAGTTGCTTAACTTCAACGATCGTAGCCGAATGCGCCAACCACTTGCACCATCGAGCTCCTCAGAAAGTATATAATCAAAAATAATAGACCTGATCCAGAATCAGGTCTGTTATTTTTTTATCTATTCCAGATAGATCTCTTACAAACAGAGAATTGGCTAAGCTATAGCTGCATTAAATATGTGGTTATAAACGTATGTAGATACGGGTATTGTTCGATGATACATACAGTTTCTTGGTTATCCAATGTAATAGGGTCCCACAATAGGGATGATGACTATTTTTTTTTCTTTTATCAGGTAGATTATCAAAAAGTATTGGACACGTATTTTTTCTTTTTTCACATACTTAATATAAACATTGCAGAGATATATTGATTTGAAAAGTCGCATGACGTCACGTTTGAGTACACTTATAAGTGAAAATTCACTCAAAAGTGACGTCACGAGCCCCTACTCCCAAACTTTGACGCGCTATAACTTTGTCATTTTTGGTTGATTGCCCAAAGAAAAAATACGTGTCCATTATTTTTTGATCATTTAACTGACGGACTAAATAGAATTTCGTTTACTGTACCCCGTCATCACCCCTACTTATCACACGTAACATTTATCACAATGTACACAGAAGGCTAATACGGCAACACAATACAACACGTAGAAACACAAATTATAAGCGAACAAAGGAAATCAGTAACAACAAATAGTAAACAGATTTGAGCGCATCAACATCGGACATTGACTGGAGTTCACGCATTCAATAGGCGGTGGTTTTCGCGTTTCCACTGCACTATGCGAATTACGTTCCTCCGGCATATTTATCGTATGAAGTGAATTAAGTTTATTGTTGAATACATATAAAAGATGTTGACCTATTATTAATGTGTCTGTGTAATGTATCTAGTGTGATGTAAATATTAAAGTTATGTAAATGTAATTGATTAAGTTTAAATTAAATTCGTTTTTTGTTTGTTTAAATAAATATATTAAACATTTTAATACTAGAAGTTATATTAAATAAATAAAATAGAAGCCCACAAATATAGTACTATCTTTCTAGAAAGAGGAAAAGATATCGTGCTTCTAAAAAAGTAGCAAAATTATCTTGGTCTCTAGAAAGAGGGAATAGTTCTAAATAGACAGAAGTGATTAAGTAAATTGATAACTCTATTATGAAGAGATAAAGCCAATTAAAGGACAGAAGAGTGTCTAAATGATTAGTTCTATTAAACGTAGAGACAACAGAGATATTCTAAAGTTAGTGCTCTTTCCTAACGACTTTTAGTTCGTGTTTTTCAACGCTAGTATGTGTTATTGTGTAGTGATATTGTGGGGACACGTGCAGCACTGTGGGCCAGCTAATCGGCCTGCCGCACCGTCACAGCGTGCAATAAGCGGTGGTGCCGCAACATAAACGCGTGGACAGGATCTGCGCGGTCGGAACGCGCGCCCATAGACTGTGCTCTGAGAGCAAAGGGTTTTTTACACCAAATTGATAGCAAAGAAAGTCGGAAAGTAGCTCAGAAAGTATATAGTCAAAAATAATAGACCTGATTCTGGAATAGATCTCTTATAAACAGAGAATTGACTAAGCTAACTAAGACTAAAGAAGAAAAGATATCGAGCTTCTAAAAAAGTAGCAAATTTGTCTTGGTCTCCAAAAAGAGGGAATAGTTCTTAAATAGACAGAAGTGATTAAGTATAATGTGATTCAAATAAGAATAGGAAAGCCAATGACCTCTATCTTTCAAATGTCGCTTGAAAAGTACGGTTTGCAAAAAAAAAAAACTTGGAACCCTTTTTTAGCACTCCGCTAATTCAAGAATAAAAACCAAACATTTGTAAACAAACAATAACAAATATTGATAACTAGCAAACCTGTGAACCAAATGTACACCAAAAAAAAAAAAAAATTTGAGAACTTGAAATAGAAATCACGTGATTTCTCGAAAACCGGAAGTGCTACGTTACTCAAATCCGGTTTGTAGTCTTATCAGACTATTCTTAACTTATAACTTAAACATTCTCTTTATCTATCTCTTACGGTTTGGCCGCTGAAACAGCACCACGGACGGACGGACGGACTTGTCTATTAGATAAGAGATTAATATCGGTTGATATTTTTTTTTTCACTTATTGAGCTTTGGCCATGAAAGAAAGAAAGAAGAAACTTAGCCTATTCTTTCAGAAACTCGATTTCAAACTTTCGTTTACATAAAGGATGCATGTTCATATGTGACCTAGTAATAGTGCATGATTATTCATAGCTACTCCGGCGGTAATGCAGAGATGAGCGGAATAGAAGAGCTAGACTCTGATCAATATTTTTTCTCGCTGTCTTAATAAATAAATATTATTAAAAATCGCTGTTTCTAACCAAGGGAAGACAAGAGAATTGTAAGCTTCCTTGTGACGAGAATAACTAATGACAACGAAGGTCAGGAAGGAAGTGGAGGCATCTAAATGCAAGGATTATAAAAATGGGAAAAAAGAGTGACAACTATTTGGTCGAATAAATTGGACCCGATTCTGACATAGTTTTCTTGTAGACAGAGCAATACCTTCATGAAATTCTCTAGTCTCTAAAAAGAGGG
This sequence comes from Chilo suppressalis, assembly GCA_902850365.2. Lineage (NCBI taxonomy): Eukaryota > Metazoa > Arthropoda > Insecta > Lepidoptera > Crambidae > Chilo > Chilo suppressalis. Next base: position 3,522,862 of record OU963919.1, read on the forward strand.
AATGGTTTTCTAATAGACAGTATTGACCGAGTTATACTTGTGTGAAATATACTAATTTCTAGCTAGAAAGAGAGAAAGGGATAGGGCGACTAACGAGCAACCAATCAAGCAAAGCACGGATCGGTTAAAATGCGAGAAAAAGGCAGAGAGCTTAGATTAAAACAAAAAGGGAAGATACGGTACGCTCATACAAGCATCAAATAAAATATGATCCGACTCAACTACATAAGCAACTCTCACACACGCACACGTCTGTATATAAACATTCAATCGAGCGAGCGAGATAGAACTGTACCCTTAGTACGAGTTTTACAATTACGAAAACTATTATAGTTTTCATGAGCTCACTCGCTTAGAGTACTGATTTTATTGTTTTCGTTTCAATACAAATAAACAGTGTTTAAATTCTATCATAAAATCATTTGCGTCTTCTTAAATTTTAAGTACCTATATTTGGTTACTTTTCACCATAATCGTCATAGAAACATAATTTGCAATTACGAAAACTATGATAGTTTTCGTAAGCTCAAACTCGTACTAAGGGAACTGTACGATTCAACGCAGCGCGAGCTTCGCTAGCCGCGTCGCTTGGCTTGGCGACTGCGTTTTCTGTTTTCTTTTCTCTCTCTACAAACGGCTGAGCTGTATTGTTGTCCTTTTCTTGATAACAAATGGCGAAAAAGTAAATAACAATTATGAGAAACCGTGCTTTTGAGCAAAAAATATTTTTCATAACTTTACGAATGAAAAGTGTTGCTGTGAAATTTATTACTTGATCTTGAACTATTTGTGTTCTTTATAAAAGCACCAAAGGCATTGTTTTTATCTTTATAACACAGAATATACGCAATATTGATACTCGTATATTGAGTGCACATGCAGCGTGTTCGAATGTCCAATTGTGACTAAAGCGAATTGTGGTCAAACACCACAATATAAGCGGATCACTTTTGGGCCGCGAGTGCCGTATCTTTCCTTTTTGGTTTAATCTAAGGCAGAGAATCTATAACCATATTGTCGAAAATAATGGACCTAATCAGAAAATAGGTCTTCTATAAACAGACCCATACCTGCATGAAATTGTCTAGTCTCTAGAAAGAGGGAATGGTTTTTTAATAAACAGGGAATTTACTGAGCCATAGCTTTGTTAAATGTAGTACTATCTTTCTAGAAAAAGGAGGAAAGGCATCGTGTTACCAACAAACAGAAAAATAACTTATAAGACACTAATTTGTCTATGACTTATTTACGGGATTGTTACCATGTACCTTGTTTTTAGCGAGTTTCCGATATTTCGGCACCGTTGCAAGAGCCATGATCACGGAGTCACTGAAGTAATTGCGGGTAGGCTGTTATTGGCAGACATATCGGTCTACCCTCGTATGTGTAAAACCGGAAATAATAAAAAAAGTGTCGTGTCGCGATCCGATACTGTAAGTGTTGTGTGTCGGGAACAGTTTCGAGTGAATAGTGAGAATGTGAACAGTGGTACGGGTATCGAACGCAATAAAAGACTTCGTCGGAAGGTAGACCGATATGTCTGCCAATAACAGCCTACCCGCAATTACTTCAGTTACTCCGTGATCATGGCGCTTGCAACAGTGCCGAAATGGTAGCAATCCCGTAGATAACTTATATTTCTATAATGTTAGTGACCATGAAAGTTTGAAACAATATACTAATTTGTCTAGTCTCTGGAAAGGGGCAATAGTTCTTTAATAGACTGAAAATTGTTTGAGTAATAACTGTAGGAAAGGACAATGTTAAAATTGGCCTAAGAACCAACACCAATTTGGCATTTATGATAATTCTAAGTATATTTTATGCGATATTTATCAGTATTTAGATTGTGACGGACACTTCCAGTTAAGTAAGCTAAATTAAAAAGTTAAAAAATAATCTGGACAATAAATACCATTTTATGTGTATAATCTATGGCAGCGCTGCATACAAAACACTCTTTCTTCCTAATGCCGGCACTTCACTTGGCTATTCGTATTTGCTATTTTAAAACATGACATCAGTCTGTCCTTTTCATTCCTTATTAAGCATGACAAGGACAAACTGTTGTCAAGTGAAGGGCCGGCATAAAACTGTTACTCTGTGGTTATGGTGCATGCAGTTTGCATTCGTAGTAATCTGTGGCATTCGTGCATTCCAAAGAGAAGTATAATAATACCGGAAAGTGCATTCTCGTTTCGGATTACCTGTTTCGTGTGTTTATTTGCGATTGTTTTTCCTTTAATTCAACTATTTCGGCTATCTAATATGCGATCGATGTTACCAAAAAGCAGAGCCCTTATTACTAAGTGCTAGTGAACCTGTGCCACAACATCCTGAGAGGACCATACTGCCAAATTATTCAAGAACACCTGATACACATTCTCGCTGCATATTTACACAATATACATGTGATATGCAAATAAATACAATAAACAATATGATACAATTATGTGAAAAATAGTCAATATATAAGAAGCAAAACTACAGTTTTTATTTTATTCATGATTCCTACCTAACCAAGTTTTTCCTAATAGTTATTCTTTGAAATCGCACCGAATAAAATGAATTAGTTGTAATATTAATTCAATTCATACTGAGTTCATACTAAATTCATAGGTTGACCTATGTTTCATTGAATATTAAACATAACCTCTAATAATTTAAGTTCTCAGAAGTGTCCGTCAATAATCTTTATTTTTACAGTCATTTACTTACGATTTTGAACCTAGAAAATAATATTTCATGATTGTTGGTTCTTAGGCTAACTATGTATGGACGCTGAACAATGTCCTTTATAGCTTTCTTAGAAACACAGAAAGTAATATTGCGCGATAAACAGACAGAAAAGCGTCTAAAAGATTAGTACTAACAAATCATAATCAAAATCATTCATTCAGTTTAGGCTGTTACAAGCACTCATGAATGTCTAGAAGCTACGCCATCGGTTCGTAAATCTACTGCGGGAGACCTTGTACTGAGAAGAACCGGCAAGAAACTCAGCAATGGCTGTCTTTTTCTCCCTGTTTTATTATTTACAATGTCGTCAAGTTGAAAAATGACTTTAGAGATGAATCATGAAGTCAACCTTTCATTATATAATGATTAAATATACATTAATTGTTAACCTGCATTTTGATTGCTGTGTCATACAGTATAAATTCGACTAAGAAAAGAATTCTATTTAGAATGCAGTCTTTTGTTTGACCACACGTTTTCTAAATGTTTTGAGTATGACTAAAATTAGTTTTCCCTCTTCCTTTGTGACTAAGTTACTATTTTACAGTTGTTTGTACTCGGGACTTTGAAAAACTGTCATGCAAATACACAAATGTTCATTAAAAATACGCAAGCTTGCCAAAGAGTACAGGACAATTAAATGGAAACGCAGATTATCCGAATTGATTGGGACCGAGGTCGATTCGGATAATCGGACATAGACTGGTAATAAGGGGCCGTTCATAAAATACGTCACGCTAAAATCAGCTTTTTCACACTTGATAGTACACAAATTTTAAGAATTTAAATATTTATTTAGTTTTTATAATAAAATTTAAATATATAAATAAATATCTTTTCATAACAAATAAATAAATCATATTTCTATTAATCAGAAGTCCAAGGATTCTGTAAATGCGCTGAAATATCTATAATCGGTATTGCAACATCTTCTTCTTGATTTTCAAAACTACCGCCCACTTCATCGTCATCTATCCATTCTGCATTTTCTGTACCAGCTTGTAAAACAAAGAAATCGATTGTCACGAATTGTAACGCTGCTAGAGTCAAGTCAATAGGCTAGAGCCGCGCCACGGAGCTAGCGCTAATGTCGAAAAATAAACATGAGTAAATATATCGAGTTACAATTTATTGTATAATAAAACTATATACGTTTGAATGTCTATATGTTTACTAAATACGAAATAAATGATTTTCTATCTTGATGAAAATTGAGAAAGAAAAATAGCTGAAAGAAATACTAATTTTAAAAAATTTAATGAACGAAGAACGTCACTTGCCGTAGACCCCCCGTCCCCCTTGTCACATCTTGTCACAGTTAGCAAGACCCCTCCCCCTCCCCCCTTGTATGCGATCGTATTTTATGAACGGCCCCTAAAGAAAAACTAACTGTCACACATAGAATCAACCTTATAAGTTTATTTTTAACCTTTACTAAAATATTTGTTTCTTAGGTTTTAACATAAGAAGGAGATAGAAAGCCTCTCTTGAGTTTGTTTCGCCGGTTCTTCTCAGAAAGGCCTTCCAATTTTGGAACTGGTGGTAGTTTACGGTAGTTAGGGTCAAATAAATAAACTCAAAATTACAAAAAAGAATTTGAAATAAAATACTTTGTTAAGTAAATTAAATTATAAATTCATATATAGACAATAAAACTTAAAAATCGAACAATGAAATAACCAAACGCTCAATAAAAGTCTTTCGAAAGTAGCTCGACAAATTAAATAAAAGTTTTTTCTGACGACGAAGCCTGTAAAGGCTACGAAACGTCAATAAATAAATAAAGTTTCGTGCATTAACCCGTAAAAACTAGCTTTACTAAAATGTTAATTCTGTGTCGTATTGTGATATTACAACATTAATATAAAGTTTTGTCGTGCATGCCATAAATGTGTCGTGTTTTGTTACAGGGACGTTAAATCAACATAAGAAGTGACAAAAAATTTAACATAGTATTTTTAAGCTCTTGTTTCAAAATTAATTTTATTAAGCATCCCTGTCGTGTAGTGACTATCTACGTGAAATTGGCGGAATTGTGTGTAAATCCCCGTTAAGCCTTTAAAAAAGAAGAAGTTTATTAAACACAGTTTTACAATACTAAATACAATAATAGAGGTACACAGAAGAAAAAAAAAACCGCGCCACGCAAAACATGAAGTGTCTTGCCTCTAGCTTTCAACCATAACAGTTGAAATATATCTGGAATCCAGCGAGTTCCAAGTTGTTACAACAAAACATAACAAAAATAACTTGGTTTAATTTTTTTAAATAGGGATGATGACTAACTTTTTTTTTTCTTTGTTTATCAGGTAGATTATCAAAAAGTATTGGACACTTATTTTTTCTTTTTTCGCATAATATAAACATTGCAGAGATATATTGATTTGAAAATTCGCATGACGTCACGTTTGAGTACACTTATAAGCGAAAATTCACTCAAAAGAGACGTCACGAGCCCCTACTCCCAAACTTTCGACGCGCTATAACTTTGTCATTTTTTGGTTGATTGCCCAAAGAAAAAATACGTGTCCATTATTTTTTGATCATCTAACTGACGGACTAAATGGAATTTCGTTTACTGTACCCCGTCATCACCCCTATTACGCTTAGGGGCGATTCGGATAATCGGCGTCCTAATGTACTTATTTTCCAAAGAGTACGTGGCAACACAATAGGGAATACTTATCGCAATAAAAATCATATTTTCGTCATACATACATTTGCACCGCCGGGATTCAAACCCAGGACCACAGTCTCTATAGATTCCATCCAGAGGGAAGGCCTGTGCCCCAGCAGTGGGTACATTAATACGCTGATTATAATATGATAATGATGACGATATGAAGTTTTTTTTTTTATATAGCCAGGTATGCAAATGACTCTATCCCACCTGATGTTAAGTGGTGATAAAGTCCAAACGCGAAGATAGCTGGTACAGCAGTTATAAACTGCTACACCAACCATCCTCACCTTGCCGGCCTGCAAAAATGCTTCTTCACGCCTCTCTTAAAGGACCCCAGATTGTAGGAAGGAGGGAAGAATTGATGATGATAACTCACCCCTTATCAGCATGCCGGTCTCGCTGCAGTCGGCATCTTCGTCTCCAGATCTATGCCAAGAACCGTTGCAACCGAAACGACGGCTTTCGGGGAATTCTGAGCAACAATAAAATGGAATATGTTGAAATTTTGAACTACTAAGTTACATCAAAAAGTTATAGTTTCAAACCATTTAAATAGAATAAATCTAATATATAAAATTCTCGTGTCGCGGTGTTTGTGGTTAAAATCCTCCGAAACGGCTTTCCCGATTCTCATGAATTTGTGTGCATATTGGGTAGGTCTGAGAATCGGACAACATCTATTTTTCATCCCCCTAAATGTTAAGGGTAATCCACCCCTAACTTTTTTTTTCAATTTAAGATATTTCTTTTTTTTTATTTATTTATGATACAGCATTAGTAAATACATATAACCCTGAATTTTCCCCCTTTTTCCACCAGCCCCCATTTTTATGGCGGTACGAAGTTCGCTGGGTCAGCTAGTAATGGATAAATATTTCCAACACTCACAACAATTAGTCTAGCCCCAAAGTAAGCACTGTAGGCTTGTGTTATGGGATACTAGGGTAACAGATAGAATACATATACTGATACATATATAAGTATATTTATATAGAAAATAGATATTAAACATCCATGACTGGAGTACAAATGCTCGTATTCATCACACAAATATCTGCCCCCACCGGGATTCGAACCCGGGGACCTCTCGAGTCGGCGACACCATGAAACCCGGCATACAAACCACTCGGCCACGGAGGTCGTCCTTATCTTAATATCATCATCATCATCATCAGCCTATTAATGTCCCCACTGCTGGGGCACAGGCCTTCCCTATGGATGGAATAGGGAGATTAGGGCCATGACCTACCACGCGGGCCCAGTGCGGATTGGTGGGTGCTAACGACTGCAAATGCAGCCGGGACCAACGGCTTAACGTGCCTTATGAAGCACGGAGGAGCTCGACATAGTAAATTTTTGGTCACCCATCCAATGACCGACCACTGCGAAAGTTGCTTAACTTCAACGATCGCAGCCGAACGCGCTAGCCACCTGCGCCATCGAGCTCCTCAATATCTCAATATCATAATATATAGACTTCTAAATTATTTCACCGATTTTAATCAAATTTGCACACCGTGTGCAGCTTAATCCAACTTGAAAGATAGGATAGCTTACATCTCAATTTATAGTCGCAATATTTTTTTATTGCAAATTACATTTGGGCGGTACGAGGTTCGCCGGGTCAGCTAGTAAAACTATAGTTAGCGACAAACTTCTCGCGAAAAACCAAAAACAATACTTATTTATGATATTATACGCTGATATATTTGTGTATAATATATATTATTACTAGCTGTCCCAGCGAACTTCGTACCGCCATAAAAAAAATAGGGGTTGGTGAAAATTTAGGGTTGTATGTATTTTTGAATGATGTATCATAAAAAAATAAAATAAAAATATCTAAAATTAAAAAAAACAATTTAGGGGTGGATTACCCTTAACAGTTAAGGGGATGAAAAATAGATTACATCCGATTCTCAGACCTACTGAATATGCATATAAAATTTCACGAAAATCGGTCGAGCCGTTTCGGAGGAGTTTAACCACAAACACCGCGACACGAGAATTTTATATATTAGATTATTATGAAAATGGATCCGGCTCGAAGGACCAAGATGTCGGTGATGAAAGTCATCAGACCTCGGATCCCTGGTGTGGACTGTATGTAGGTTTCCGGATTCAAAATGCTGGTTGTTGCTTCACTACTTCCTTTATTCTTCTAGCTAGCACGATGATTGTTAAAAATGTTTAAAATAACATTATAATAAAACTAGCAAACCAGTGAACCAAATGTTCAGCAAAACCTGATTTAAAAAAAAATGTATTTAATTAATTGAGAACTTCGGAGATTTTGTGTGGTTTCGTTTGAAATTCGTGATTTCTCGAAAACCGGAAGAGCTACGCTACTCAAATCCGGTTTGTAGTCTCATCAGACTATTCTTAACTTATAACTTAAATATTCTCTTTATCTATCTCTTACGGTTTGGCCGCTGAAACAGCACCACAGACAGACAGACGGACGGACTTGTCTAATAGATAAGAGATGAATATAGTTATTCTCACCAGGCAACTGTTTCTCCATCAAGGTTCCCTGTTGCTGCAGCCTACAGAATCCACCCTCGTGTACTATACGGTATACTCGAGTACTGGGTACAGTGCTTATGTTTGAGGAGGTTATGACGGCTGTACTGCAATCCTGGGGAGACATAAATACATTTTAGAATATATTTTTTAAGCATTTAACTGCTGTGAAGCTCGATGGCGCGGGTGGCTAGCGCGTTCGGCTGCGATCGTTGAGGTTAAGCAACTTTCGCAGTGGTCAGTCATTGGATGGGTGACCAAAAATCTTCTATCTCGACTGCAGATGCAGCTGTCGGTCCCGGCTGCATCTGCAGTCGTTAGCATCCGCCAATCCGCACTGGGCCCGCGTGGTGGGTCATGGCCCAATCTCCCTATTCCATCAAGGGAAGGCCTGTGCCCCAGCAGTGGGGATATTAATAGTGTAGGAAGGCCAAAGGGGAAGATCTTCCTCCGAACTGGGTGATGGTAGCTCGGGGGCCGCGGTCCGACTGTTTTTTTTGAAGTTATACTTCTTTAGGCGCGTTATGAAAAAATGATGAGATCGAAATTTTAAGATGCGCGCGCATCACTGTAACACAAAATTTTAACAGCATGAAGTTGGTCGCTAAAGCGTTACTTTTGTGTTTACCGCACATTAAGAAAATCTACCAACAAAATAGAAATAGAATCTCTATTTAGTGGGTGCTAACGACTGCATTGTGAAGGCCTATCAAAAGTATTTATTAATCTGGAACAACGGAACCAAAGCGCGATTCAGGAGACTACAGCGCCATCTCTTGACCATTGGTGTAGTAGAACCAAAAACCACATCTTTATTTTTTGTAATAAAGTAACAGTTATAGGTATTCATATTTATAATATTTATCCACATGTTTCTAGTTTGTATATTCGGAATACGTGTTTGAGTTTCATACAAGTGCAAATCACATATGTTCTAATAAATTATATTCAGTAGCGATTTTAATTGAATATTTTGATTATTTATTTATTTTTTCAAATTAAAACTGAACTTTATTGACTGTGTCCTTTTCCAGACTTTTTATTAATTTATTGTAATTAATTATTTGCATGCAATTAAAAACTAATTTTAAACGATGCCAAAGAAGGACTCACGCGCCTACATAAGTACACGCACCCATTTTTTTTAGTGTGTATGCTGTTGGTCGCAGATGACCTTTACAGCATCACCGGGTTTGGGGGACGGCGAGATCCTAAAGGGACTTCAAGCCGAGAATTATCGAGCCTCTAGAGGAGAGGTATTTCAGGCGGATGGCATCTCCCCACGAGGGGAGCCTCCTCTCCGTCTGGAGCCTCTAGACCACGAACATCTGAGGAGATTTGGCCCGACTAATGTTGGTCGGGCATCGTATATATGGAGTGTTAGCCTCCGAATTTTACTTGCGCGATTTAGGCTTCCATACGTATTGATCGAGGAGCTCGATGGCGCAGGTGGCTAGCGTGTTCGGCTGCGATCGTTGAAGTTAAGCAACTTTCGTAGTGGTCGGTCATTGGATGGGTGACCAAAAATTTACTATCTCGAGCTCCTCCGTGCTTCGGAAGGCACGTTAAGCCGTTGGCCCCGGCTGCATTTGCAGTCGTTAGCACCCACCAATCCGCACTGGGCCCGCGTGGTGGGTCATGGCCCAATCTCCCTATTCCATCCATAGGGAAGGCTTGTGCCCCAGCAGTGGGGAGATGAATAGCCTGATAATGATGATGATGACGTATTGATCGCAACGCCGGTGGCGCCATCTCTTGAGGAGGCGAGTGACTATTTCCTCCATGTTGATTATATGTGGGGGCATGTAAATGTCACCGCCACAATAGGCTAACGATGATGATGATGATATCACTAACCTGATCAATATCTACGGTGCAGGATTGTCCGACGTTGGTTAGCAGGGTGACAGCGTTGGCCCTTGGCGGGGAATAAGGGGCTACATACAGATGTCTTTCTAAAGGTGTCTCACGGAGCCCTACGAAGAACACCAGCTTTCTGGCCTCATCCACCTGAATGAAGGTGATAAGTAAATAAATACACACATCAAAAGAAATTCATGATACCACAATGAAGAACCAAGTAAGGCTGGAAAGTAACACGAACGAACTGGCAGCCAACTGTATACAGGAGTCCGAAATAAAACTTTAGCGTTTGGTTGTGTTCCTTGTATAGAATTGCCTACGAAAGTTTGACGCCTTTCAGACCACTTTTATTTTCTAATTTAATTAATAAAAATATCGTTTTACACCTGCCTATGACAACCCTATAAATGCGTACAATTACTACTACCTAAACCGACCCCCCACCTCTCCCCCAGGCACCCCTGCGCCCCGCTAAGATACCTACAATTTTTTATTTCGGAATACATACCTACAAATTTTATTTCGGAATTCTGTAACACCCTGTATATATATATAAAGGTTTACTGCTCGTTCCCCGTAGGTGATAGCGTGATAATATATAGCCTATATGTTGACCCGACTTCTTAATAATATTTGTGCCAAATTTGAAGAGAATCCATGCAGTACTTTTTGAGTTTATCCCGGATATACATACAGCCAAACAGACAAAAATAGGGTATTTGACAGTGTTAAAAATAAAGTGCCAATTGTTATCATCTGTGTTTAGAATGAATATTGGCAGGGGTTTTTACTATTTTTACAAGAGAAATATTCATAATTTTACTAAAAACTAACGAAAAAGATAATAGTTTTCTTATCTATTGTCACGTGACCCAAAACGCTTGGGATTGGCGGAGCCTAAAATGACGTCACACGCAAGTAAACTTCCGGTTAACGTGACATTATATTGTATCGTTTGACGTTTTAATAACAGTCGTGTGACATCACACACTAGTAAGACGCCATATTGTCCAGAGAAACGTTTTTGCGGCAACATGATAATGTTGCTTTTGTTTTGGTTATTTTTACTGAAATACGTAACAGAATGATGAATATCCACTTTTTACGGACTCCATAAACATTAGTCAATAACGTGAGATCGTTTTGTAAAACTTGTCAAATACCCTATTCTAAAAACTATACTTTTTGGCTTCGGTATCGGGATCACACCCAAAGTATTCTTTTAAAAAAATATTCAATATACAGTTTTCACTTTCCTACCATTTTATTATATGTATAGGTAAAGGTTAATTTTGTTACAACTGCCTTAGGAACTGCAATATAAAGCCATCACTCGTTTAATGCGATTCAAATAAGAATAGGAAAGCCAATGAGCTCTATCTGTCAAATGTCGCTTGAAAAGTACGGTTTGCAAAAAAAACTTGGAACCCTTTTTTAGCACTCCGCTAATTCTAGAATAAAAACCAAACATTTGTAAACAAACAATAACAAATATTGATGATTAATATCGGTTGATATTTTTTTTCACTTACTGAGCTTTGGCCATGTCTTTTGGTTGATAACCTAAATCGTCAGCCAAATGTCACTTTAAGTTACGTTCAGAAACTCGATTTCAAACTTTCGTTTACATAAATTTACGTCTGTGACCTAGTAATAGTGCCTGATTATTCATAACTACTCCGGCGGTTATGCAGAGATGAGCGGAATAGAAGAGCTACATTCTGATTAATGTTTTTTCTCACAGTCTTAATAAATAAATGTTATTAAAAATCGGTGGTTTCTTTTCTCAATCTTAGTAAATAAGTTTTATTAAATAAAAACTTTTTTTTGCTCACTCTACCTACTACTTTGGTTTGAATTGACAGCTATGACATCACAATATGGCGCCCAGTCGGTCCTATTCCTAGTTGAATCGCATTATAGACCCATTACACTCACCCATATCTTCCGACCCATCACCTCCCACTCCCCGGCTGTGATGGCCTCCTTACTGATGATGTTGGGGCCCACAGCATTAGTCTCATCTTCGGTTATAATATCTATAACAGCTAAAAGGAAAAAATGCAAATAAATAAAAAAAAAATAACGAGCGAGCCTAAAAATAACAGTAGTCGCGTATGATGTGTAACATTTGAAACCTCACCTTATATTAGTAAAAAAAGAAATAAAACCTACTACAAAAGGAATAAGCCATTTGAACATTATGTTCTAAAATCAAATCAAATAGCGCGCGCTTCCCAAACTTCCTGTTACACACTTCCGTCCCACTTCACGTAATCACTCCCACAAATCGCACGAAAGCGAGAGGAAAGATGTTACACATCGAAAATATTACACTATTATTATTATATAAGCGAAAGTGTATGTGAATGTTTGTTACTTCTTCACGTCTAAACGGCTGGAGCGATTTTAGTAAAATTTGGTATGAAGTTAGCTGACACCCTGGATTAACATATTATAGGCTACGTTTTACTGCGGGAAAATATCCTTAATAAACCGCGGGTCACAGCTATTATATATTATAGTTTCAACGTATAGATGCACTGATTTATTTATTTAAAAATATCCTTAATCAACCGCGGGTAACACCGCGGGGCACAGCTAGTATATAATTGGTGTGAGTGTTGGAAATATATAACATATAAATAATAGGTGATACGAAGATATTGGTGTCGTTCTGAATTCTGACATGATTAAGTAAACCTAAACTTAAATAAATAAATAAATATTTCCAACACTCACACCAATTAGCCTAGCCCCAAAGTAAGCACTATAAGGCTTGTGTTATGGGATACTAGGGTAACGGATAGAATACATAATACTGTACATATATAAGTATATTTATATAGAAAATACATATTAAACATCCATGACTGAAGTACAAATGCTCGTATTCATCACACAAACATCTGCCCCCACCGGGATTTGAACCCAGGACCTCTCGAGTCGGCGACACCATGAAACCCGGCGTACAAACCACTCGGTCACGGGGGTCGTCGTCGTAAATTCGACAACAGTGTATCTTTGTCATTCTCTATACAGAATGAAAAAGAGAGACTGATGTGACTCGATGTTGTGAGCGTTGGAAAAATTTATTTGTAGACTAGCGGATACACGCGACTTCTTCCGCGTTAAATTTTAGTTTTTTTATCTAAAATAAAAGATTTTTTCTAAAATAAAAGTTGACTAAGTTACTCCTTATTACAACAGCTACCTGCTAACAAAAGTCCCGTCAAAATCGGTCCAGCCATTTCAGAGATTTGCCGAAACAAACAGACAGACATACAAAAACTGTAAAAAAAATATTTTGGTATACGTACCGTATATATATTTATAATGCATGCATTATGGAGTCAAAGGTACTGCATATAAATTGATACAATCGTACCTCAGTTCCAGAATACAAACTGTAGAGGTAAATGGTGTTAGATCATCTGGATCTCATGTGGAGATGCGCGTTCCCCAGGGTTCAATTTTAGGTCCCTTCCTGTTTCTAGTATATGTAAATGATTTGCCATTATTTGTGGAAAATTTGTGTCAGTTTGTATTATTTGCTGATGACACATCTTTATTATTTAACGTTGACAGGCGCAAAAACAACTATGACGATGTGAATAATGCTCTCTCGCAAGTTCTGCAATGGTTTAATGTCAATAATCTAAAGCTAAATGCTAATAAAACCAAGTGTATTCAATTTTCCTTACCTAATGTAAAAGTTGAGCATATTGGAATTAAATTAAATAATGAAAAATTAGATTTAGTAGACTCGACTACATTCTTGGGCATAACGATAGACTCAAAACTGCAATGGAGTCATCACATTACGCTTTTGGCTGGTAAACTTAGTTCAGCAGCTTATGCCATAAAAAAGATAAGATAACTTACTGATGTAGATACTGCCAGGACTGTATATTTTAGTTACTTTCATAGTATCTTATCATACGGCATTTTACTCTGGGGAACAGCAGCTGATATTGAAAGTATATTTTTTACAAAAAAGAGCTGAGAGATCTATTTATCAATTGAGTAGCCGAACATCTCTTAGAGAAAAATTTAAAGAAATTGGCATTTTGACTGTTGCTTCTCAATTCATTTACAATTGTATACTCCTCGATAAAAATAATATCAATTTGTATACCAAACACAGTAACGTGCACAATTTTAACACAAGGAATAGAAACAAGCTTGCATTGCCACCCCACAGGTTACAGAAGGTTTACACTTTTATGGATCAAGGTATACATTTTTACAATAAAATTCCTGATGCTGTTCTTGAGTTACCCATAAATGAATTCAAATGTCACATTAAAAGTTGTTTACTTAAGAAAAGCTATTATACTATTAAAGAATACTTGAATGACAAAACTGCATGGCTGTCACTGCAAAATTGTCGTACAGATAAAGTACCTTAACTGTAAGTAACTATTTTGCAGTTTGGTTTGAGTGGTTATGGGTAGTCATGCTCTTTTAAAAATCTCTTCGGCGGTGTAGTGTGAGGCAGGTCGTTGCGTTCCCGAACACACATGCGAACACCGAAGCGAGGCGAGGGCGGGCCGCTAGTATATATATATATATATATATATATATATATATATATTTAGATTACTTACATCTCATCCTATCCTTCTTGGAGCTGAGTTGGCAGGTGACTTTATACAAGTGAAGATGTGAAGTCTCCTCCGAAGCCCATATGAAGCTGACTTGGTTGTCCGCAGACGGTAGAAAATGCAGTATGTCGTGAACGTTGATCCAAGCGTCTGGGGCCGCCTCTGATATCAGAACTTGGATATCTTGGATTTTCTAGAAGAAACATGACCTATCAAGTAATTTAAAAGAAAAAAAAATGGTTGCCTGTAAAGTCGGTTTTACGGGCGAAGATTTTACGTGACAACGTCTTTTTCTCGGTAGAATATTTATTGATATGAATATAATTAAATTGCACAATAGGAACAAGGAATTGAATGAAAATAAGAATTGCACAAATTTTAACTATAGAAATATATATAATACGTCAAAAAAACATATTACAATGCATTGTGCTTGTGAATACCATCGTAGCATGCAACCACGCTACGACGATTCGTAGCAAACTTGCTACACGGCTACGGGGTTCCAGCATGCTACGAGACTCATCGTAACGTTACCGAGCGTTACACTTTTTCATAAGTGACTCCCAGCCGCAACCTAATTTAAGACGTTGTCACGTCAAAAACTAGATAAAAATTTAGTTTTTGTCAAACCATACCGTTTTCTATTAAAAAGTGTATTTTTTGACGTGACAACGTCTTAAATTAGGTTGCGGCTGGGAGTCACTTATGAAAAAGTGTAACGCTCGGTAACGTTACGATGAGTCTCTCGTGTTAAGTTTAAGTTTACATGTACAATGTTTTAGTAAACAAAATATATTTCTATAGTTAAAATTTGTGCAATTCTTATTTTCATTCAATTCCTTGTTCCTATTGTGCAATTTAATTATATTCATATCAATAAATATTCTACCGAGAAAAAGACGTTGTCACGTAAAATCTTCGCCCGTAAAACCGACTTTACAGGCAACCATTTTTTTTTTTTAATTTATAAATCAACCAGTTGAATGATTTGAATAACAATGTAATATGCAAAAAGTATTCTCTGCATGTCTAGAGGAGCTTAATGCGAGTTCGGCTGCGATCTTTCAATTTAAGCAACTTTCGCAGTGGTCGGTCATTGGATGGCTGACAAAAATCTCTCGCTCCTCCGTGCTTTGGAAGGCACGTTTAGGCGAGACGTTGGTCCCGGCTGCATCCGCAGTCGTTAGCACCCACCAATCCGCACTGGGCCCGCGTGGTGCTATCTGTGGTATCTGCTTTGCTGAGAATGCCCTCTCCGACTCAACACTGGTTGGCAACAGCGTGACTAAGCAATAGGCTAGATGACTCATGTCGAATTGTATTAAATAAATGTTTATTTCTTAAAGTATTTGGTCTAAGGAACCTAAATATATCGATTTCACTTCATAAAAGCAGAAGATTGCTGTAGAAATTTAATTTAAAAAATATTTTTTAAACACTAAAAACGCTGTTCGCTACATCCATGATTGTGACGTCTCTTGTAGTAGTAAACAACGAAATGTCATTCGCGTGTTACTGTGGGTGGATTCTTTCGTCTGACTAAATTTATCTTGAAACACTTTTAACTTTAGAAAAGTTTCCGTTTACTGTTTTTTTTTGACAAAACTAATTATGGATGCCGGCTTTGTGGAAGCAGAAAGCACAAATCTGCCAAGAATTGACGCATTGACGGTTGGTGAATTTTTTGCACTAAACCCCGATTTCTGCTGCGGAGCAGAGAAACGACAAGGCATCTATGTAAGTACAGTGCATTTAGTATTACAATGTAGTAATAAACATAAAACTGATACAACATATGAATAAGTGTAATAAAGTTGCGTAGGTTAATTTCTTTCGGCACTTTAATCCACAAGTTTCCTGGAGTCTTCAAGAATGTGTTTTTATATTCTCGTACAATACAATAATGATAATTACTTTATTGTATGTGGTATTTATTAGAAACCATGTTTTTTTTTTATTATAAATTCAGATAAGTTATTTTCTACGTGCTTACGAGATTTTGTTTACAACAGGTTGACGTCATAGCATAGATAATCTATAGACTAAAATAGCCGACAGCGTTTTTGTATGTCCATGAAGAGTCTATTTTAAAATTAAAGATTTGTAGCTTTCTAGGTCTCAAAAAAATACAATACATTTTTTGTCGGGATAATAGAACATTTATTAACCATTTAAAACCTTTTTCCAAAAAGGGTCAACTAGCCTATTATATGCAAACTGCAAAAATCTCCCCCTTGTTCCTCCACACTCAAATAAATCCATTTCTTTATTTATCAGGTATCTGGTAAGTCTGGATACACGTGTAAAAGGACTTTTAGACGCTCGCAGAGTTTCTTCAAATTCCTCTTTAAGTGAAGTGCAGCGAGCGAATGTGTGTAGCATCGCTGACCATTGCCGCGCAATCCCGTCAATCTAGAACGGGATCTCGTCATATTATGCATCGGGATTGATCCCGAAAAATTAGACGGGATCTCGCGGGATTCCGATCTCGCGGGATTGCATTCCCTAGTCTGTATGCGTGTGTACGTGTTCGTGTGTGTGTGTGTGTGTGTGTACAAATGCACTTTTTATCGGCTAGTAAGTAAGATTAAGAAGATTAATCGTTTACCTCAGCCCCATGTGGGTCTGGTATGAAAGGCGGTCTCGACAGATGCGCTGGCGCATTGTCATATCCCGAAGGAACGTTGAACTGTTGCACCGGGATCAAGGCTAATTCTAGACGCTGTTGCTTGCGATCTAAAAGCTGGCACCAAACGCTGAAAAGAAAACGAACTTTTATTTATTTCTAAAGTAAATTTTACTGGAAAAAGCCTGGGACCAGGTAGCAGACAGGACTCGAACCCGTACGCTTCGCTATCCGGGCGATACGACACTCGCGGCTCAAAAGCGATCCGCTTAAATTGTGGTGCATGACCACAATTCGCTTCAGTCACAATTGGACATTCAAACACGCTGCATGTGCACTCAATATAACAATATTGCATATATTCTGTTATAAATTTAGTGATAAAATTGATTTACACTTTGATAGTCCCAGTGCAGTAACTTCAGCTATTAGTAGGAACTTGACAGACTGAGTGCCAGAGATGTTTATTTTTAATTTTAGATCCTTTATCTTTGTAATGACCCTTTTTTGGACAAAATAACATATAAGTTAGGGTATATTAAGTAAAATTTTAACACATACTGTTTGATATAGATATGGTAAATGTGGTGTTTACCTATAATTAATTGTAACATTGATATAAGTGTCTCCGTGTCTATAATTCAAAATGTCTAAAAAAAAGACAAAACATTGCCTTCGATGCTTTTATAAAGAACAAAATTAGTTCAAGATCAAATAACAAATTTCACGGCAATACTTTTTATTCGTATAACTATGAAATCATTTTATCCCCAAAAAACACGGTTTTTTATGAATATTATTTACTTTTTCGCAATTTGTTATCAAGAAAAGGACAACAATACAGCTCAGCCATACGGACTCGGAAGCGGTCTCGCCGTTTCGCTCGCGCTGCGTTGCAGCGTACAGTTCTGTCTCGCTCGCTCGATTGAATGTTTATATACATACGTGTGCGTATGTGAGAGTTGCTTATGTAGTTGAGTCGGATCATATTTTATTTGATGCTAGTATGAGCGTACCGTATCTTCCCTTTTTGGTTTAATCTAAGTATGCAAGTTGTCAGAATATGTTAAAAGTACTGCCGCTGGTGTATAATACCTATACATCTAAATGAAATTTAAAAAAATGTACAGAAAACGCATGACAGAACGACCTTTCATAATAATAATTATAAAAATATCATCATCATCATCAGCCTGTTAATGTCCCCACTGCTGGAGCACAGGCCTTCCCTATGGATGGAATAGGGAGATTGGGCCATGACCCACCACGCGGGCCCAGTGCGGGTTGGTGGCTGCTAACGACTGCAGATGCAGCCGGGACCAACGGCTTAACGTGCCTTCCGAAGCACGGAGGAGCTCGAGATAGTATATTTTCGGTCACCCATCCAATGACCGACCACTGCGAATGTTGCTTTAATTCAACGATCGCAGCGGAACGCGCTAACCACTGGCCACAATAAAAATATATATTAACACAATTACATAATTTAAAAAACATAAAATTAATCCTTGCTTTCAAATTTCAAATCGTCTCACTAAAATGTGACGCTTAATTCGTGACGTGGAATTAAAAAGTTACCCTCAGCGCGTGCAAAGAAGTTTTACTACAATATTTTTTTAAAGTTTTGACGACCTCCGTGGCCGAGTGGTTTGTACGCCGGGTTTTATGGTGTCGCCGACTCGAGAGGTCCCGGGTTCGAATCCCGGTGGGGGCAGATGTTAGTGTGATGAACACGAGCATTTGTACTCCAGTCATGGATATTTAATATGTATTTCTATATATATATGTAAAGTACATGTATTCTATCCGTTACCCTAGTATCCCATCACACAAGCCTTACAGTGCTTACTTTGGGGTTAGGCTAATTGGTGTGTTGGAAATATTTATTTATATATTATTATTTATCCGTCCTTTAAAATTTAAAATCGTCGCACTGAAATCTGACGCGGTCTTGAAAAGTTACCCTCATCGCACGCAAAGCAGTTTC
Source organism: Chilo suppressalis (assembly GCA_902850365.2). Lineage (NCBI taxonomy): Eukaryota > Metazoa > Arthropoda > Insecta > Lepidoptera > Crambidae > Chilo > Chilo suppressalis. Next base: position 3,541,893 of record OU963919.1, read on the forward strand.
ACTTCGATAAATGAAATAGGGATGATGACTAATTTTTTTTCTTCGTTTATCAGGTAGATTGTCAAAAAGTATTGGACACGAATTTTTCTTTTTTCACATAATATAAACATTGCGGAGATATATTGATTTGAAAAGTGGCATGACGTCACGTTTTGGTACAATTTTCACTTCAAAGTGACGTCACGAGCTCCCAAAACTACTCCCAAACTTTGACGCGCTATAACTTTGTCATTTTTTGGTTGATTGCCCAAAGAAAAAATATGTGTCCATTATTTTTTGATCATCTAACTGACGGACTAAATAGGATTTCGTTTACTGTACCCCGTCATCACCCATATTGAATTGATAACGTCACTTACAATTGTCCACACGGTGTCCATCCGACTCTTGCCAAATATTCGAACCACGGAAAGGCTTCCTTGAGCGAAGTCCGAAGTTCGTACCATCGTATGTCTGTCACTTCTGTGGACTCGCTATCTGAAGCTTGTGAACAAAATTAGATATTAACATAAAAAATCAGGTGATATTATAGTAATCGGTCATTGGATGGGTGACCAAAAATCTTCTAACTCGAGAGTTCCTCTGTGCTTTGGAAGGCACGTTAAGCCGTCATTAGCACCCGTAAACCGCACTGGGCCGGCGTGGTGGGTCATGGCCCAATCTCCCTATTCCATCCATAGGGAAGGCCTGTGCCCCAGCAGTGGGGACATTAATAGGCAGATGATGATGATAGTAATTTGTTATTTACCCTTTTTCTTTCCTAAACCTCCTCGCTTGCAACAGTGCTGAAATATCGGAAACTCGCTAAAAACAAGGTAAATGTGTAAGAATCCCGTAAATAACATCACATCAAACTGCCTATTAATGTCCCCACTGCTGGGGCACAGGCCTTGCCTATGGATGGAATAGGGAGTCACCACGCGGGCCCAGTGCGGATTCAGCCGGGACCAACGGCTTAACGTGCCTTCCGTAGCAAGGAGGAGCTCGATATAGTAAACTTTTGGTCACCCATACAATGACCGACCACTGCGAAAGTTGCTTTACTTCAACGATCGCAGCCGAACAGCTGCTAATATTCATATTAAATACCGATCCCAACAATTGGTACTTTATTTTTCATACTGTCAAATAGCCTTTTAAGTAAAGATCAACTTTTTTTTTTTTTATCTTATAGGGGGCATACGAGCAGACGGCTCACCTGGGGGCCAATCGCCTAACTGGATTGCTTTGGAAAACGCTATCGCTTACGATTTCATTTTGTTATTTCTAACCGCCGAAATACCTCACGCTCATTTTCTTTAACATTGTTATTACCAATGCAAAAGAAAAAAAAAGAGCGCGAGGCATTTGAAAACCTCAGGGGGCTAGAAATAACAAAATGAAATCGTAAGCGATAGCGTTTTCCAAAGCAATCCAGTTAGGCGATTGGCCCCCTGATGGTAAGTGATCACCGTCGCCCATTGACACTTGCAACACCAGGAGTATCACAAAACTTTAAATATCACTTTTCGGCACTATAAGTCTTTACTCATAACTGATGTATAATTATGTAATATACCTGTAAACGACTGTTTGCTGCCAAAATAAAGAGAAAAAAAAAAACTTACTGGGTATATCAGCTGATTCTTGGTAATAGTCCAAGACGGTAGACGGCGACGACTTCTGCAGTCTGAAGGTGACCATTTTCAGTACTGACTTCGCATTAGGAGTACCGGCTCGAGGAAATCTGTACCGAAAACAATCAATATGTGAAAGTTTGTATGTATGTGTATGTGTGTTACTCAACCACGCAGAAACTACTGAAAGGATATATTTTTATTTTGTTTTTATGCATTTAACTTTAAGCAATACTTATAATTTTTTTTTTAAAGCATGTAACTGCTTGATGTTTAAATCTAAAGAAAATATAACTAGAAAAAATTATAAATAGAAAAAATTCCACGCGGACCAGGCAGCAGACGGGACTCGAACCCGCACCTTTCGCAATTCGGGCGAATGCACTGACCAATTATGCTACCTGCTATTAGTAGCATTGCCCGGATTGCGAAGGATGCGGGTTCGAGTCCCGTCTGGTGCCTGGTCCGCATGGAATTTCATGTAGTTATATTTTTAAGCAATACTATTGAAATGTTAAACTTTATGCTACAGGCTATCCTAAGATTAATTATCACGGTCATAACTGCAAAACATTATTCTTTCATAAGAAAAAACATTATTTCTAGTAAACTTTTCTTTAGATAAAAACATTAATTATCAAATAAATATTTTTCCCTGAAAATGCCGTTTTATTGGTTATTTACACATATAAGTATCTCTAATACATAAATTCTCGTGTCACGGTGTGCGTAATTGAACTACTCCGAAACGGCTCGACCGATTTTCGTGAAATTTTATATGCATATTCAATAGATCTGAGGATCAGACAATATCTATTTTTCATCCCCATAAATGTTGAGGGGGAAGTTTTTACCCTTAAAATAATAAAATCATTTATTGCAGGTAGCCAAGACCCATATTTAAAACATGATACAATATAATAGATAAGAAAACTATTATCTTTTTCGTTAGTTTTTAGTAAAATTATGAATATTTTATTGTTGTAAAAATAGTAAAATCCCCTGCCAATATTCATTCTAAACACAGATGCTAACAATTGGCACTTTATTTTTAACACTGTCAAATACCCTATTTGTATTTTAATAATAATATTCAATGATGACGTATTGAATAAACATGTGAAAAAAGAAATACATCCATTATTAAAATCTAAATTATTTTAGAATTAGAATTAGAATTAGAATTTATTTATTTGCATAAGAATAGGGGTACACTGGAGATGTCACAAATATGAAGTTCGGCCCATTCTGCCATTTACAATAGCATGCAAATATCCAACACTGCATTAATTACATCAATATCATTAACAATCATTATGCCAACAATTTCACATACCATTAATAAATTCTTAAAAGCGAATTACATTATATTATCGTCATCAAAATTACAACTGTCTTAATTTATGTATATAATTTATGTATTATGTATATAAGATAGTCGATTAATAATGTCAATTATAGAAAAAAAAAATGCCAATCAAAATTCAATAGGATAAAATGTCAAACAAAACATAATAGAATAAAATGTCAATCAGAGTACAATAGAATAAAAATGTCAACCAAGTGCAGAATACAAATAATAAAACCTAAAACCTACTGTCACTAGCTGCAATCATTACATAAATATTCTTTAACACTATAAAACATCCTATCATATAGCCAACTGTACAAGGCAGTCTTAAATTTCTTATAAGGCATTTTTTTTATATAAGTTGGTAACTTATTGTAAATTTGCATACACATCCAATAACAATTTTTTTTGAATCTCATGCTTTTTGGAATGATTGCAGAAACCAATCTATCACCATTTCGTGTATTACGTGGATATATATCTACAGCTTGCCTGAAATAGTGCATATTTAACCTTACAAATTTAGCAACATCAAAAATGTATAGGCAAGGCAGTGGTAATATTTTTAAATGTTTAAATAATGGTCTGCATGGTTCATCAGGCGGAGTTCCACATATAGCTCTGATACATTTTTTTTGTGTAATGAAAGCCCTTTTTGCTTCTATACTATTTCCCCATATAACGATACCATATCTTAAAACTGATTCTACATACGCAAAATAGGCTGTAAGAGCAGTATTCCTTGTAGCTATTTTCGTCAACTTATAGAGAGCAAACATAAAACGGTTAATTTTATTACATATAGTATCCACATGTGTTTTCCAGTCTAATTTTTGATCAATTTCTATGCCTAAAAATTTGGTTGTATTTGCATTTTTAAGCTTTTGTCCGTGATAATTTATATTCAATGACTGACCAACGGAATAATTAAAATTTATGTAACACGTTTTATTAATATTAATAGTTAAATTATTATGTTGAAGCCAATTTATAATTAATCCAATTGTTTTTTCAATGTCATTTATATGGTCATCTATTGTCATTTTACTATCAGTTGTTATTACCACTGATATGTCATCAGCAAAAAGAATGCAACGATGTTCAGTTACTTCTGGAAGCTTATTAGAGTATACCAAAAAGAAGAGCGGCCCCGAAACACTTCCTTGTGGAACACCAAAATTATTCTCTCTAAAATTTGATTGATATGTTTGAACTATCTGGTTTCGGTCTAGTTGTGAGATTTCAACCGATTGCTTTCTGTTCCCCAAATAAGAACGTATCCATTTCAATGCAACGCCTCTGATACCACAGTGCTCCAATTTTGACAGTAGTAAATCGTGACGTACAAAATCGAATGCTTTCGACATATCAAAAAAGACAACTGTTGTGTATTTATTATCATTCAGGCTTAACATGGTTTCCTTAAATAAGTCAAAAACAGCATGAGTAGTAGATTTATTTTTTTGAAATCCATACTGATTTTGCTTTAATACCTGATATTTATCAAAAAATGAAGTAAGTTTGGCGTGCATGACGTTTTCGTAGATCTTAGATAAGATAGGTATCAGCGTAATAGGTCGATAATTGTCTATTTTAGCCTTATTATCCTTTTTGAACAATGGTTTCACTATTGACAATTTGAGCTTATCTGGAAATATACCAGATGTTAATGACATGTTTATTAAGAAAGCTAAAACATGGCTGATTTCCTCTTTACATGCCTTTATAACTTTCGTGCAAATGTCGTCATAACCTACTGAATTTGTATTGTTTAAAGATGTAATAATTTGTTTTACGTCATGTACGTCAATTGCGGTAAGATATATAGAATTGTTTAAAGTGTCATTACAGGATTCATTATTATTAATATTATTAGATTTATTAGTCAATTCAATAAAATAATCATTAAAAATGGTCGCAATTTTGTCAGGGCTATTGATAATATTATTCCGATATTCAATTGAGTCTATAAAATTATTACTTTGTGATTTGCTGTCAAATTCATCTTGTATTATTTTCCACGTAGCTTTACAAGTATTTTTACTTCTAAGTACGTATTTGTTGTTGCTTTGTTTTTTAGCTTGCAATATGCACTTCCTAAGCAATCTGGAGTATTTCTGATATTTAATTTTAGCATCGGTATTTCTCTTTTTGTAGAAGTCTTGGCGAAGAAATCTATTTTTAGCACAACTATTCCTAATTCCTTTGGATATCCAATTTAATTTTGATTTTGTATTGATTTTGAATTTAGAGATAGGAAAGCATAGCTTGTATAATAAACAAAACCAGTCGTAAAAAACATTGAAGGCCACATTTGGATTTATTTCATTATACATGTCAATAAATGATAGATTTGCTATAATTGATTTAAACTTTTTAATGTTTTCAGTTGAATAGCATCTTCGAAAATTAAAGATTACTCTTGGAATCATTGGTTTCTTTTTTATTTTAATAACCAGCACTTGGGCAGTATCATGGTCAGACAGACAAAGAGGAAGAGTTAATCCTGTAGCATTTCTTACATTACTAAATATATGGTCAATACAAGATAAGCCTCTAGTGGGTTCAGTTATATGTTGAGTCAAATTATAGTTTTTTAATATGTCAAATAAACTTTTCGTGACATTATTATTTAGCAATGTATTTATATTGAAATCTCCTACAATAACTATCTTATACTTTGGATATTTAAGAATATATTTATTTAATAGGAGTTCTAGTTTTTCAAAGAAACATTCAAAGTGTCTCTTTTTTGTAGCCGTGGAGGTTCGGTAGACACACAAGATAATTATATCACACATGGGGACCTGAATGGAACAGCATTCAAAGTGAAAGTTAACTGCTAGATCGTTACCTAAACATATTTTTTTATATGATATCCCTTTTTTAACCAGTATGCAGGCCCCCCCTCTTTTTTTGTTTCTTGAAAAGTGGGCTGCTAATTCATAGTTATATATATGAATGATCTTTTCCTCACCATTTTTTATAAAAGTTTCAGTGAAACATAAAACATCAGGAGACAAGTTATTTTTCAAATCTGCAATTGTTAATTCTATAATTTCTTTTTTTGATGTAAGACCTTGAATATTTTGATGGAAAATAACAAAACTTGGTACTGTATTGTCAACGAAAACATTTTGTTTTTATTTGTTCAGTATAATTGGTTTTGTTTCCTAGTGATTTTTGGGGAGGGAAGTAGTAAGGAATAGTACCTTTTTTTAATAAGATTACATTGGAATCACTGTATATTTTCTGTTTCAAGTTGTAAGAGTTATTGGATTTTACTGTTTTCATCATTTGCAGGGTATTCTGAATATAGTCTTGTCTGTATTTTATATAATCTATTTCTATATTTATTTTAAAACATATTTTATTAATTAAATGTATTTTATTATGAACACTGTGGTGTAATAATAGTTGTTGTGCATTGATGAAAGTGCAATTGTCATATTGGTTCACAATTATATGTAATTGAGAGTTTAATTTCTGCACATTGATGTAATTGTTATTTTGAACACTTAACAGAAATATTTTACATTTATTAAGACTGTACAATACGTTACAAAGGCTGGTAATAGTTGTGTATGGGTTTGAATCATTATTTCCTATAGATAATATCAATATGTCATCTTTATTCAGTAATTTGCTTAAATTGTTAAGACCATTTAAAACTTCTGTGCTGGGTGCAAAAGGTTTCACTATACTCGTAACAGTGTAATTGTCATTCCACTTTCCACTTCGCGTTTTTTTTAAGTTTTCTGCAAAACCGCGCAGTTGTTCGTCACCAAGGAGATAAATTACAGGTTTCTTGCATTTAATTAATTCTATGTTGACTGTTGTTTTGTTTTGAGGGAGACTTAGTGACTTGGTCGGTAAAACAGTTTCAGTTTGCCTATATGGAGTGCTTGTGAGACTTGACCGTTCGAGTATCTTCCCGTGGTTACTAGATGGCGTGATACACAGATTTTTATGGGTCTGAATACAATTTATTTCCGGTTCATCTGATGTAAATTCAAGTGCAGTTTGATTTAAGCTTTTTCTCTTTTTTCTCTGTGTGATATTTTTCTTTGAGCTTGAATTTATTTCAACTCCTCTTGTTTTTGTTTCTTGACTAGTTAGTAGTTTTTTTAGTTTTCTTTAAGCTTTTTGTTCTCTCTTTTCAGAACATCTATTCTTTCTTCGGTGTTTATCTTTCTAAGGTTTGATGAGTTATTACTTAAGTGACTGTTTTGTGATTGAGATAAAAAATCTGTGTATTCATCGCTTGATAAGCTTTCGAATGAATTCTGTGTGGATATGTTTATATTGTAGCTTTCTTGATTTGTTTTTGCATAACATGGGTCACATTTCCATGTGCTTTTATTTTCTTTAGTCATCAGGCAGAATCTTTTTGATGAAACATTTGCACAGTCTATATGATAACTTTGTAAACATGTAACACAACTTAAAAAATCACGTTTCAATATCATATTATTGCATTTATTACAATGTGTCTCCATCTTGCGGTTTGGTTGACAGTGTCACTTTAGGTAATTGAGTTGGGTTTATTTTTACTATTATGCTTGCGCGTGATGAAATGACTACTCTAGTGCTTTATAGAGGGCGTTGTAGTTGTGGTAAAATCAAACGTCTTTATTACGAGGTATTAATCGCTCAAGTCGCTTGCACAGAGCAATAATATTTCAAAAACTTCAACTGTTGATTTGGTCTTTTTTACCAAATATCTAAAAAAAAGGTTTTCAGTATATAATTGTTGAATAGATCTCTTAATACAAAGGAGAAACTCACATTTTTCATCTTATGCTTCGTTAAGATACAAATATTTCAATCCTTTTTAGTCACAAAGTCACAGTCACTTTTTTGTTATTTTTTTAACTTTCTATTCACTTTTTTCTGGAGATAACACTAGAGCTTTATATTTGAGCAATATTTTACACACCAATGCTAATTAAAATGATAGAAACCTTATATCTTGATTTTAATTCGCAAATATATACAGAGCCTATGTTTACGTGCTGACAGCGCCATCTGCAAGTTAACCACCAATGACGATCTCCGTGGCCGAGTGTTATGCCGTGGGTTCGGGTCCCGGTTTGGGTAAATTTTTGTGTGATGAATACGACCATTTGTACCTATTTGTTTCTTAGGTTTTCACGCACATCACTCATTAAATAAAACTAGTTTTTACGGGTTAATGCACGAAACTTTATTTATTTATTGACGTTTCGCAGCCTTTTCAGGTCTGCATCGTCAGAATAATACTGACATTATTCTGACGATGCAGACCTGAAAAGGCTGCGAAACGTCAATAAATAAATAAAGTTTCGTGCATTAACCCGTAAAAACTAGTTTTATTTAATATGTAGTGATTCATATGTTACCCCACCTGAATTCCTCGACTTCTCCGTTACTGCTCTGCGATGATGGAAAGCTGAAAACCTTCACATCACTCTCATCAACTTCTTCATAGGCTATCCTGAACACTTCATCTGCAACAATATAGGTATCATCATCATCAGCCTATTAATGTCCCCACTGCTGAGGCACAGGCCTTCCCTATGGATGGAATAGGGAGATTGGGTCATGACCCGCCACGCGGGCCCAGTGCGGATTGGCGGGTGCTAACGACTGCAGATGCAGCCGGGACCAACGGCTAAACGTGCCTTCCGAAGCGCCATCGAGCTCCTCAATATAGGTATAATTCAACACATTTGCTCAAAACATGCATTTACAAAGGTTGTATACATTATATATATTAAACATCGAGCAGTTATATACTTATAATATATATATATAACTGCTCGATGTTTAAATCTAAAGAAAATATTACTAGAAAAATTCCACGCGGACCAGGCAGCAGACGGGACTCGTACCCGCAACCTTCGCTATCCGGGCGAATTCACTGACCATTTGCTACCGCGGCCCTGACGGCCGTGTCGAATTCTTTCTAGCCTTTCTTAAGCTGGAAGGCAGCGCCATCTCTTCGCATTGTAGGTAAACCACAATGTCAAATGAATACCTTTACAAGTCGCCCGGATTGCGAAGGGTGCGGGTTCGAGTCCCGTCTGCTGCCTGGTCCGCATGGAATTTTTTCTAGTTATATTTTCTTTAGAAAATTTTTGTTTCATTACTAATATTATCTATACTGTTTTCTCGCAAATGTGTTAAAAATGTTGAATGACATTACATTGCTGCGGATTTGTATTTTAAAAACTAGTTACATTCGTCTAGTCGTTTGTGATAAACCAACTTACCGCACTATTATCATAAATAACTATTATGCCAACAGACGGGAGGAGCTCGATGGCGCAAATGGTTAGCGCGTTCGGCTGCGATCGTTGAAGTTAAGCAACTTTCGCAGTGGTCGGTCAATGGATGGGTGACCAAAAGTTTAGTATCTCGAGTTCTTCCGTGCTTCGGAAGGCACGTTGAGCCGTTGGTCCCGGCTGCATCTGCAGTCGTTAGCACCCGCCAATCCGCACTGGGCCCGCGTGGTGGGTCAAGACCCAATCTCCCTATTCCATCTATAGGGAAGCCTTGTGCCCCAGCAGTGGGGACATTAATAGGCTGATGATGATGGATGTGACTTTTATACCCCTTTCAATACGTCCACTGCGTATCATACATAATCGACTGTTAAGAATAAGGGATAACGGGTCTCTTCCTTTGCCATTTTTCCGAGTACGAAATTCAGGTAATTGCCCGACTAACATTCAGTCGGGCACGCTCTCTCGCCGCGGCTTCACTTCGATACAACGCGTAAATATTTAACGTTGTTCCAGACAAAAAGCTCTATGTGTATTTTTAGATAGAGTCTGTGCGGAAAGAGAATGGGATTTAGATTGGAGGGCGCTGTAGTGCTTTTCTACCGTATTTGTAAGGTTTTACCCCTTTTAGACATGATTAAATACAAAAAACTGCAAGAAATCACAACAACAAACAAATCCGTATCAATACAAAACTTTAACGTTATACAGATTGCTAGGTTTGATTGCCAAATAATAATCTTTATGTTAGTTCCGTTTTTCGCCACGCCCATTCTCTTTCCGCACAGACTCTAGTATACAAATTCCACGGAAACTATTAGAGACAAGAAATATGTGTCAATAAAATAAATATGTAGGTAAAACCGATATTTGCAATGAATTTTATTAAACATTTCCACTCACCATCAGATTTAGGCTGCCACCAGAATCCCGTGTACCTCGAGAACTCCTCCTGAGTCACGTAGCACGGTACTCCGGCTTGCTTCGGGTCGTCGGCTAATCTGAAATATTGTATAATATAAGCACCAAATAGAAAAAATGCAGAATTAAATAAATATAAATAAATATTTCCAACACTCACACCAATTTGCCTAGCCCCAAAGTAAGCACTTTAATGTCGCGGCACACGGGCCACCGACCACAACCACAAAACGCCGCCACCGGCATATTTCTTGTAGTTTTCATACATTTTATATGGACTCGCCACACACGGTACGCCGGTGGCCGCCACACGCTACAAATCGTCGTTGCTCGCTTCTTATGCCGCCACACGTCACTCGCGCGATTCTCTCCCTTACCTTAGTCGGCCGCTGTCGCGCGCTTCAGCCACTTTTGTAGCCGCTTCAAGCTTCTCGTGGCGGAGTTAGTGGCTGTGGCGTGTGGCCCGTGTGCAGCGACACTTAAAGCTTGTGTTATGGGATACTAGGGTAACGGATAGAATACATATACTGTACATATATAAGTATATTTATATAGAAATACATATTAAACATCCATGACTGGAGTACAAATGCTCGTATTCAACACACAAACATCTGCCTCCATCGGGTCTCGAACCCGGGACCTCTCGAGTAGGCGATACCTTCAAAGCCAGCGTTCTATGGGCCAGGGTATTTTCCAAAAAATTTAAAACTGCTTATATTTAAATATTGGTACAGACGATTTAACAGAAAATTAAAAATAGATTAATTAATGTCTTCTTTTTCTCCATTACAACAATTAATGTTGAATTTATTTTTAATGGTTTTGAATTTACCTTACCTTTTTTTTTTTTTAATTTTTAAGGTATTTATTTACTGAGAAGAACCGGCAAGAAACTCAGCAAAAGTTGTTTTTTCTACGTATATTAAGCTAGCAGACGATGGTCGCAACGCGCACATCTAACCTACTGGGTATTTAGTTGCTAATTAGTTACATTATTCCCGATTTAGTTGCTAGATTAAGTCTTAACCTTGCAGACCACAATACTGTATCTTTGGTTCTCGTAAGATCTTCGGGGTGGATCTGAGGTTAGGGGATGATTGAAGTATACTCTTATCTGCGTTTTTGGCGAGCAACTAATTAGCAACTAAATATCCCGCGTCTTTTTTCCACCTACGAGAATTTTCCGATATCGTCCTATTCTGGGGCGGTTGCAGTGCTGATCTGGAGTCAAGGGTTGATAATTAAATACTATAAGCAACGCCATTTTGCAGCAACTAATTAGCAACAAAATACCCCGTAATTTATATTCTCTCATGACCTCTTTTTCACATTATCGTATTTAGAGGGTAGTGCGGTGGTTGATGTGGCAATAAGGTGATGCTGGGGGCAAAATACAAATAATGTTGTCCTTAAGCAACTAATTAGCAACAAAATATCCAGCAGTTTTAAACATCTGCGTGCGAATTCGAACCATCTACTATTTTTTAGTGAGTAGAGGGGGTGGATCTGAGGTTAGGGGACGATTGTAGGATACTCTTATCTGCGTTTTTGGCGAGCAACTAAATATCCCGAGTCTTTTTTCCACCTACGAGAATTTTACGATATCGTCCTATTCTGGGGTGGTTGCAGTGCTGATCTGGAGTTAAGGGTTGATAATTAAATACTATAAGCAACGCTATTTTACAGCAACTAATTAGCACAAAATATCCAGCAGTTTTAAACATCTGCGTGCAAATTCGAACCGTATACTATTTTAAGTGAGTAGAGGGGATGGATCTGAGGTTAGGGGATGATTATAGAATACTCTTAATTGCGTTTTTGGCGAGCAACTAATTAGCAACTAAATATGCCGCATCCATTTTCCACCTACGAGAATTTTCCGACATCGTCCTATTCTGGGGTGGTTGCAGGGATGATCTAAAATTAAGGATTGATAATTAAATTTGTTAAGCAACGCTATTTTGCAGCAATTAATTAGCAACAAAATACGCCGTAGTTTATATTCTCTGATGAGCTCTTTTTAATTTCATCGTATTTCGGGGGTAGTGTGGGTGCTGGTGCGGCAATTAGGGGATGATGGGGGGATAATACAAATAATGCTAATAGTAGTCCTACAGCAACTTATTAGCAACTAAATATGCCGTTTGCAGAACTTCGATATCCTTACGAGAACCAATGATACAGTTTTGTGGTCTGCTAGGTTAAGACTTAATCTAGCAGATCGCTTGCATCTTTTACAGGTATTGAGCAACTAAATCGGGAATAGTGTAACTAATTAGCAACTAAATACCCAGTAGGTTAGATGTGCGCGTTGCGACCATGGTCTGCTAGCTTAATATACGTGTTTTTTCTGCCTGTTTTATTATTTACAGAGTCGTCAAGTTGAAAAATGAATCCAGAGATCACAACCTATCAAAATCGCATTCTCTCGCTAGCCGCACTCTAGTTGGCTAAAACAGTGATTATAAAACTAAAATCAATTTAATAACACACAAAATACGTGCAACAAATGTTGAAAATCGCCTCACCTGTCCGGTTCGTGTCCTTTGCAAGCGTACGTCAGCCTCGTAGGCCTCCGCGGCGCTCCGGCCAGCCACAGGTCGCCGCGGGCCGCGTGCGCCACCACGGCGGGCGCCAGCGGGCACATGGCCGGCGTCAGCGCCGCGCCCCCGCCAGTGTGTAACGAGCGGGGCACCAGCGGCGGCGACTGGGTGGAAGGAAATCCTCAGACTATAAGGCACAGGCTTTCCCTATAGATGGCAATGGGAGAATGAAAGGTGGGGACTGGATGGAAGGGAATCAGCAGACGATAAGGCACAGGCCTTCGCTATAAATGCCAATGGGAGAACAAGAGGCTGCGACTGGATGGAAGGGAATCACCAGACTATAAGGCACCAGGCCTTCCCTATAGATGGCAATCGGAGAACGAGAAGTGGAGACTAGATGTAAGGGAATCACCAGACTATAAGGCACAGGCCTTCCCTATAGATGGCAATCGGAGAACGAGAAGTGGAGACTAGATGTAAGGGAATCAACAGACTATAAGGCACAGGCCTTCCCTACAGATGGCAATGGGAGAACGAAAGGCGGCGACTGGATGGAAAGGAACCAGCAGACTATAAGGCACAGGCCTTCCCTATAGATGGCAATGGGAGAACAAGAGGCGGCGACTGGATGGAAGGGAATCAGCAGACTATAAGGCACAGGCCTTCCCTATAGTTGGCAATGGGAGAAGAGGTGGCGACTGGATGGAAGGGAATCAGCAGACTATAAGGCACAGGCCTTCCCTATAGTTGGCAATGGGAGAAGAGGTGGCGACTGGATGGGAGGGAATCAATAGACTATAAGGCACAGGCCTTCGCTATAAATGGTAATGGGAGAAGGAGAGGTGGCGACTGGATGGAAGGGAATCAACAGACTATAAGGCACAGGCCTTTGATATGCATAGCATTGGTCATATTTTCAGTAATGGAAAACTAAGAAAGAGAGTCGGTGTGAAAATCAGTATCTAGCTAGTAATGAGTTTTGTTTTTAATTTTATGAATGTATGTGTTTATAAAGTACATCTTTATAAAACCATCTATAAAATTCGTAATTCGAATATTTTGACATGAGTGTAGATAAAGTAATTTACGTATATATACCTGATTAACTCCCTCCTCTGCTACGAACAGGGAAGAAGCACAGGGGAACAGAACTCTGCCTGTAGCCTGGTGGAGTTCGTATGAGGCTATGCCCCAAGCAGCCACCCGCTGACGTTCAAGCAACAGCTGCTCCTCACGAGACCACTTGCCTGAGGACACTCCGAGGGCTACATTGGATTCGATGAGGGGCTTCCATTCCAATCTGCAAGTAAAATTATGTCATTATATTTTTTATTACATAAAAAACATTTAATTTTCAAATTATGTAGTAATGAATGCAGTTAGACTTTTATTTGAATAAAGATGATTTATTTATTGTTTAGATCCCAAAAAACTACCTCAAAACCATATGTATAACTAGTGGCCCGCCCTCGCTTCGCTTCGGGGTAGAATTGATCAAAATCCTTTCTTAGCGGATGCCTACGTCATAACATCTACCTGCATGCCAAATTTCAGCCCGATCCATCCAGTAGTTTGGGCTGTGCGTTGATAGATCACTATGTCAGTCAGTCACCTTTGCGTTTTATATATATAGATTTAGTTAAGCTAACTTATAAAAAATATTTTTAGTGTCTTGAAAAGTAATGTATGATACAAAAACTGTGATTTATTTTTATATTACCTGTTGTTTTTTTATTTGATGACTTTTAATGTTTTAAACTTTATAAATATATTGATTAAATATTTAGATTTAACTGTAAGCATTGTGTTTTTATTTCTTTTACAATATTACTTTACTATACCACTGTACTATATTGTTGCAGAAGAATTAGCCAAACAGTCCAATGAGATAGGAGCTCCAATAAGTCCTATTGTGCAGGTAAGACCGTCTATCATGATCCAATTGGCACCATATTTTTGATAGGAGGTTAAATAGGTCCTATTTTGTAGGTTAGGTCGAATTATGAAGGGTACTAGACAGTTAAAAATGTGTCTGATTAAATAACAAACAAAAATGCTAGGGTTTGGTGTATTCCAATCACTCCATTGAGTATTTTTCTATTAAGTATTTATTTGTGAATTGTGTATTGACAATGTAACTGCCTAATATCTTTGTAAATGCTGCCATTATTTATTCAATGTTGTGGAGGTTTTCGGAGAGGTGGTAGGGAAATAAATTACGGACATGTTTATTTTTATAACTGCTAAAACAAATAATAAAAATAAAATTCAATTCAGAAATAATTTTACAAATGCACTACAACAAACACAAACAAACAGTGTTTCTTATTCCACTGTAGAATGGTATTAAACTTTGAGAACCCAACTTTGCACTTTGCCTCTTTTTATCTATTTTAACTAGGAACCGTTCTTTGGCATGAGCAGTATGTATGTAGATTCCAAGGTGTAGCCTGCTAGGAGGTACCGGTTGCAAATCCTGGTGGGGGTGACGAATTCCGTGGCCGAGTGGTTTGTACGCCGGGTTCCATGGTGTCGCCGACTCAAGAGGTCCCGGGTTCGAATCCCGGTGGGGGCAGGTGTTTGTGTGATGAATACGAGCATTTGTACTCCAGTCATGGATGTTAAATATGTATTTTCTATGTAAATATATACTTATATATGTACAGTTTAAGTATTCTATCCGTTACCTTAGCATCCCATAACACAAGCCTTACATTGCTTACTTTGGGGCTAGGCTAATTGGTGTGAGTGTTGGAGATATTTATTTATTTATATATTCTATCAGTTACCCTAGTGGGTAACCCCTGTAATGTGTTCATTGGGGCTAGGCTAATTGGTGTGAGTGTGGGATATATTTATTAATTTTCCTCTTTTTAGCTTCTAAAAAGAAAATGCAGAGAAATGTTGCCATAAGAAACATCAAATATAATGAGTTTGTTATTGATAATTACACAAGGGCTCTGGTTATTTGTATTTACATTTCATATACATTTACTAAGATAAATGTGGGTCAGCGATGAATCTTGCATTGTTTGATTACTAGATTCAAAGTCCACATTACAAATTATTTTCTCACACACTTGCATCTCTCCAACTATATTTATATACTAATTTATCTTTGAGCCATCAATAAACCATTATGATCCCAGGCAGATTACTATTAACATAGTAGCTAGAAGCCATATAGTGTATCAAGGTGTCGCTTACTCAAGAGGTCCCGGGTTCGAGTCCCAGTGGGGGCAAATGTTTGCGTGAATTTAATAAGTAAGTTTAATATGTATTTATCTAAATATACTTATAAATGTATCAGTATATGTATTCTATCTGTTACCCTAGTATCCCATAACAAACAAGCCTTTCAGTACTTACTTTGGGGCTAGGCTAATTGGTGTGTGTTGGAAATATTTATTAATTTATGTTATTTATGTTATTGGCAAAAATTTGAAGTTGAAGTAGGATGCTGCTTTACAGGATATATGTGATGTCTCACTCTACAACTGAACTTGTCTACAACTAGCGGACTTTATAGCCTCTGAAGGAAAATAGTAAAAAATACTAAGCTTTCGCTTTGAGTTAGCCATTCCCACTCTCCCTGCTTTACAGCACCGCACTCATAGACAAACCTATTAGTCGACTGTATTAGTTGATGTGCCTGTGATTAGCGATTGATATATTTTGTAACGGCCATATATCGCCAATATGAAGCGTTTGGGTAGTATGTAACGTTACCAATATCTTTGTAAGAAATAAATTTACAACTTGTGATTTCTATCAATAAAGACGTAAAAATAACTACATATGTAAATGAATTCACCTGGTGTTGCTGGGCTGGTTCGACGGTGTCAAATCTGAATACAACAACGTTATCTCCCAACCGTTCATTGGTGTCCTCAAAAAATATATTCTGGTCTTCCCATTGCCTAGTTTCCTGAAGGATATAGCCATAGGAGTCATTGTGGAGAGCGACGCGAGCTCTTTCCTCAGATCATGCACAGCCTGACGTACTTCAGCCCAGGTAGACCTTTTTGACGGCGGCTGCACGTAATCCCCGGCACAAGCGGCCCCGTCTCCCGCCTCCCTCACTTCCATACTCACGATATCCATTTAGAATTTATCTAATAAACCTCTTATTTACTCTAACACAAGTCTCATACTTTCGACAAAACGTAACAAAGGAACTTCCGTGCAGTTACTCATTAACGCTTAGCTAATATAATTCGACTAATTAAAATGAGTGTTTACAAGTGAGGGTCTTCATTTTATAATTTATTATTTTGATTGGATTATTTGACTAAATTTAAGCCAACACACTCGGTTTCGTTTTTGACTTTTCTTGCCAAATGGTCGCCATCCTTGATTGAAGCAGCTGTTGCTGTCAGTCAGTCAATAATTCAATATCACAGAATAATACAGTCACTTTACTTGGCTATTCGCGTTTGCTATTTGTAAACTGGTATCAGTCTGTCCTTTTCACACCTTAGAAAACATGCCAAAGACCAAGATAGACCTTTGTCAATATTAAAAACAACAAATACAAATAACCAAGTGAAGTGCCTGCATAATATTTACATGAACGTCACTGTCTTCAAAAAACCAAGTCCAATTGGAGATGGAGTACAGAGGCTATTTGTCGCTGTCTTACAAGTTGACCAAGCCATATCTATCCGCATCATAATATAAATTATTCTCCAGATATGTAGAATAACACGAAAATTTTTCTCTTTTCAATACATTTTCAGGCTTACTGGTGAAAGCAGGAGGACCGAAAACATTTTAGTTGTTATAAAAATTTTACTTCTATAAAAAATATTAGTTTATGTACTACTTCGTACATACAAGGCAATACCTTACCTAAATACAAGAAATTAATGTCTAACGCCTATGGTCCATAGTCTTGAGGACTTAATTAGTTCTAACCATTACCATATAGTCAAGTATTTTGTTTATTGAGTTATCGCAAAAGTGTGTCTCCAGCCTAATAGATTATACTCTATAATTGTCTATGATAGTATGGCTAGCCAGCAGAGTTGGATTTTGTGCTATAATTATAGTATTTATTCTATGATTTCGCCTTTTGTACTATATACTATACATAGTTCAGGATAGTACGCTTATTAACCTTACCCAAACCAAGGCTTGGAATACCGTTAAAAATTTGGTAACGATACTTCTCTTCAGCAAGAGTAACGATACTCAGAAAATAACGTTACTTCGGTAACATTATTCTATCTACATATAACTGTTACCGTTACCAGTCTTATAACGTTGTTTTCTCATATTTTACCGTCCAGTATCATTTACTCGTTTAATGTTAAGTACCTATATTGGTAACGATATGTATTGCATTTGTTTAATATACAATTCTAAAAAGAGACGGATGACGGATGGTTAGTAACCGCTATTACTAGTAAGGTAAGGTAAGGTAAGGTAAGGTAAGGTAAGGTAAGGTAAGGTAAGGTGTAGTTATACCCCTTTAGTGGGTGAGTTTTTGAAAAATCTTAGCGCACGCCTATATATATATTTCTGGATGCATGTAGATCATTTTTCGAAAAAAATAAGGCCATAAAGAAGTTTCACTTCTTACGTGTGTACACTAGTACACGCACACATTTTTTTTTTGAGTGTGTATGCTGTTGGTCGCAGATGACCTTTATAGCGTCACCGGGTTTGGGGACGGCGAGATCCTAAAGGGACCTCAAGCCGAGAATTGGCGAGTGCCTCTGGAGGTATTCCAGGCGGATGGCGTCTTCCCACGGGGGGAGTCTCCTCTCCGTCTGGAGCCTCCAGACCACTCGAACCTGAGGGGGTCGGCTCAACTAGAGGGCGTCTCTGAGACTCGGCTCTAGTTAGCCGTTGTCGTGGGGGGCGGGAAAAAACGCCCAGGTACGTACCTTCGCACTCTTATCCTACGGGTGCGGTGTCCGCCTAATGTTGGTGTTGGTGTTTGTGGCCTGTGTGGGAGGAAGCGGAGACGCGTTGGCGCGTGTGATTTCGTCGTCAAGGTAGTCTAAGACTTGCCTAGGCCGGCCGGGATTACTGTACGCGCAGAGTGGCAACGTCGGAGCTAAATGGTATTTTTAAAAGAATCGGGATTATTAACGTAACTGATAACATTATTATTCCATTCTGTTAACTTAGTTAACGTTAAAAGTATCGTTCTGAATCTGTTTCTTGGTTACCGTTAAAAATTAACGTTATAATACTGATAGTGGTGTCGATTCTGGCATGATTCTCTAAACTTAAACTTAAATTTGATAACAGTGCATCCTTTCCATTCTCCTTATCAAATGAAAAGGAGAGACTGATGTTTTTAGTTTTAAGTTTAGAGAATCACGCCAGAATCGACACCATTGTAACGTTCTGTTACCTGATTACCATTAAAAAATTTACCAGTACTGAAATTACCGAAATAAAATAACGTTATATAACGTTATTTTTAATGTGAATTGGTAACGTTAAAAAAAATCCTTACCCAAACCCCAAGCCGGAAATGACAAATTATATACTGCAATACCGTTCGTTCTCTCCTTTCATCTCATTCATTCTCATTCCCCCACAACAATTGCCGCGTATCTGTCAATTGTGGAAAACATGTCGTTCGACCAAATAAAAAAAATATTTCATGTTTTCCTCAACTAAAACGGCTCGTAAAAATGGCACCTGTGTCTAAAACGATGCGGACTTGTGGTTTAATTATTTTTTTTGTGTTGTGCGCTTTCGCTTCGTCAGAAACTAGTATAGAACCACGGATAATCTCAGTGAAAACAGTGTTGAAAAATTGTGTCCAAAATAGTTGTAAATATTTATTAGATGTGGGCGGAGGAGAGTTCCTCGGCCATCATTCGTGGAGACTTACCCCCATTGATGGTGTTAAGGGTGTTAGTTGTGATAAAATACACCATGAATACGAGTTAAAAGAAGTTGAAACTACGCAGTGGCTCACGCGAGTTGAGATAACTGTACCCTATTCGGAGGGCAAAATATATTTTTGTTTACTCCGCGATAAGGAGACGAACAGTCCTTTTGGTGGTGAGTGGATGCACCAAGGTGATAAGTGGGTTTTGGATCCAGTAAACGACGCCGAAGTCCCAAGAACCACTAAAAATGCACAGTAAGTAATAAAGTTTTTACTCACATATTTATCTTTATTAGTAAATAAAACCCACAAATAAAACCAATCAATTTTATAGGTATAGTACTTATTAGGGCTGCTACAAACCTGCATTTATCTTTTAAATCCATGAGAGAACCCTTTGAAGTTCTTGCCACTAAAAAAATAATTATTGAAATTCATTTTTTAAAGTCAACTAATGTGTCTTGATAATGATTATTATTATATACCACTCGGCTCAGCTATTGATTGAATACCCACAATTTTCACTTTGAGATGTTTGCCATTTGAAATATTTTATTTATGTATTTACTCATATACACTAAATATCAGATCTCGGAAACTTGTAATCTTTTTGTAATACTGAAAATCACAATAAATTGCTTTGATTTTTTCAATTATATTCAGAATGGTTAGATTTCAGTGGAATCTATATAAAATGTTCAACACTTTAGGTAAGTTGAATTTGTATTTTTTTTTATTATGTTAGTTACAACTGAAATGGCAGGTACCATTCGCAATATGTCCGTTAAAATAAAAATAATTAAATTTATAATTCGTTAAAATTATTCAAAGTCTCTAACTTAATAATAATTTTAATACTATACAAATATGTTGTTCTTTCAACTCTCAGTAGTGATGATTATGCAAACTCAGTGACAAAATTTATTTAGTGGACCCTGACCCCAAGTGGTACTAGGGTACTTAATTCCATTATATGTAATTGAATTTCGCGGTAATTTGTAGGGGAGGGGGAGGGGGGGCTCCCCCCGACCCCCCCGCCATAGAAGATTTTTGGCGGAAATGCAGTTTTTTTTTTTACCTAACCTAAAAATTCATTAAATCTGTTATATGTAGTGAAATTTCAGGGGGATAGGTATTAGGGAAGACCCCTCAGAGGGAAGAGTCGTTTTTTTTACAGAAATGATAATTATAAAAAATTAGAGGGGTTTTAAAGGTAAAACTGTACTTCCAGGGCCTAGAGGTGATATTTGATTTTTTTTGTAGAAAAAGTCTCTATTAACGAATTTTTCTTTCTGGCGCTTCGCCGGCCGCTGCCGCGGCACGCTCGCTTCGCTCGCTCGGCTCGCGCGTTAAGGTCACAACACTAACCTAACCTAACCTAGTGTGAAGTATCACCACACAAGTGGCTCATTAGAGTCCAAAACTCGCACTACACTCGACTCTTCAGGCGATGGGACAGCAGAATTCGAGGCCGAAGGCTTTGAGGATGCCATAGTAGTCAGACGATGTTAATATCAACAGGAGTACGAAAAAGCTCTCAACTGCGACGAACACAAACACTGACAGACAGATCTCATTAATGGCGGTAAATTGTCACATTTTGACAATAGTACCAACATAATAAACTTATATTTACCATAGACAACGAGAATCATGTTATTTTTGCATAAAAAAATGGCAGCACTGATCAAAATTGCTGTCAAAATTGACTCATAACCTACAAAAATATTAATTTTCAATAATTTTTTTCTCGAGTCTATTCGTTTCCGCCTAAAAAGATTTCGTGTACGTGTTTTTAATAGTTAATACTTTGCGTGACAAAAATTTCAGCTTGCAACTCAATTACATATAATGGAAAGCTGAGCCGGTACTAGTCTGCCATACCCCTAGAGTGTTTATAAAAGTCTGAAAGCGTGGAGGGAGAGCAGCCTCTGCCTGTCGTATCAAATCGCAAGCACCACATAAGCCAAAGCAGCTGAGGCTGGTCGCCTCAGGTGACCAAAAAGTGAGCAATTGTACTTTTTATTAAAAATAAAATGATGTTCTATTCTATTCTATTTTTGTAAAGGCTGGCTGTTGTCTGCCTGGACAATTCTGCCAATGTCAGGGTTGAGCACTACGATCAGTTTGCTTTGCAGATTTACGCATCTTCCATTATTGGCCTGTTGAATGACCTAAAAGGCTTAAATAAAAAGGTTATAGACGTCACAATGACAAACACAACGGTTACAGATATAAGCATTAGTAAGCCATGGCTGTTTAAAATTTACAGTTTAATTTTTTAGTTGTGTATATATTTGGCAAGGATTGGGATGAAGGGAGAGTCTAGAATGATGTTTTCTGTCAGTGAAATATCCTGTCTTAAATATTTTATATACTTTCCCTCGTATGCACATAAAGAATACAAATGAAGAATAGCTAAATATACAAGTCATTGTGCTGAAAGTTTTCTAATTCCTGTTGTGCACCCAGTAGATATTTCTTGAATTTTTTTTTCTGATAGCATAAATGGATTATGGTGTCTTAAATAAAACTAGTTTAGTAACCCGTTAAGGTTTAATGCACGAAACTTTATTTATTTATCGACGTTTCGCAGCCTTTTCAGTTGTTAATACATCAATAAATAAATCAAGTTTCATGCATTAACCCGTTTAAACAAGTTCTATTTAATGAGTGATGTGTGTGAAAACCTAAGAAACAATTATGATGTCTTACTAGTATGTGATATTGTGTCTGTGGCAGGCAGGGACTGGCTGAAGGCGGGGAAAGATAGAGAAAAGTGGAAAGCAATGGAGGAGGCTTTTACCCAGATGGGATCCATGTCTGAAACTGTACTAACAAATACTAAAAACCAACATAATACTTAGGTTTACTAACAAACTAACATAAATGAAATGTAGAAGTAACCAATGGATATGGAATAAAAAGCTTTTTTATTTTATTTTATTTTATTACTAGT
Organism: Chilo suppressalis; assembly: GCA_902850365.2. Lineage (NCBI taxonomy): Eukaryota > Metazoa > Arthropoda > Insecta > Lepidoptera > Crambidae > Chilo > Chilo suppressalis. The sequence goes on from OU963919.1 coordinate 3,564,411, forward strand.
ATGTGATATCACACAACTATCATCAAAACATCAAAAAATACAATGTATTGTCACTTTAGCTGGAGGAAGTTTACTAGCTACTAGCGTGTGATGTGGTTTTAGTCTTGCTTAATCCCAGGCGTTTATGGTCACTTGATCAAGGAGCAAAAAACTATTTAATGATTTTATAGAAAAGTTATTAATTATTTGTTCTTTCAGAATAGTAAAATCGCTGCTAATATTCATATTAAATACGGTTTCCAATAACTATTATTCATTTGTTATTCTGTTTTAAGTAAAAAGAGTTGTGTCCAAAAGCAATACTATTGAGCCATAACTTTTATGTTGTCAATCTAATAGACATACAAATTATATGTTATGTTTTTATTTTTAAGCATTTAACTGCTATGTTAATATCTAAAGAAAAGTTTACTAAAAATGTGGGTTACCTACAATGCGAAGAGATGGCGCTGCCTTGCAGCCTAATGCTAGAGAAGAATTCGACGCGGCCGTTAGGGCCGCGGTAGCGTAATGGTCAGTGTATTCGCCTGGATAGCGAAGCGTGTGGGTTCGAGTCCGGTCTGCTACCTGGTCCGCGTGTTTTTTTTTCTAGTAAACTTTTCTTTAAATTATATGTTTTAAAAAGTGGCGTTGAGTAACAAATGCTTTAAATGTCTTCTAATGCCCTTCGCAGCTCTTGCAGCCGCCCCTTACGGCCGCCCAGGCCATAGCCCTCTTGGAGTCTTGGTCCTAGGGTACACCCCTTTCAATACATGATTTATATCGAAACCTACTTACATAAATGTGGTATTAATCAACAAACATTTAAGATAGATCTTTAAGAATCTCAGTATTTTATATACATATTTCGCGAAAATCCTACTGATATTGCAATAACGCGCATAATTAGACAATGGCGAACGAAACTTTTTTCTGGCTGCCCGCTCGGCTTGCGAATCATGGTCGCAACACTAACCCAACCTAACCTAGTATGAACCTAACAATTCAAGAATACTTATAATAAGCCACCGATTCTTTTCGCAATCTTACTGAGGCTACTGTGTGGTTGGACTTCTTCTTCTTCTTCTTCTTCTTCACGGTGGGTGTTTTCCGCAACTCGACACCAGGTGCCTATTTTGCGTGTGAGGATGGCCTTAGTCGTGCCATCCCAGCTCCCCCAAGAAGCTCAGCAGTCTCCTGATGTCGCCGCAGGCCTCGAGTAGCGTCTGCGGGCTGCCCAGGTGTGTCATTCGATGTCTGGTCACGCCTCTGCACTGCAGCAGGACGTGAGTGCTCGTCTCCTCTTCCTCCATGCAGGCTCTGCACAGAGGACTGTCCGAGACACCTATTTTAAACAGATGTTTATTAAAGTGTCCGTGTCCTGTGAGAATACTCACTATTTGTTTCAGAGCATGTCTTGGTAACTTGCAAAACTTACTTGCTAGCCGTGGGTCTACCTTAGGTATGGCCTCCCTGGCGTGCCAGCAGTCTGCAAGTCCAGCCCAGTATTCGTTGTGTAGTCGCAGGTACCGTTCCCTAATCCAACTTCGCAGCAGCCGGTATGGGATCGGTACGATTGGTTCTGGGCCATATACCACAGTGTCCGACCCTCTCCTGGCCAGACAATCTGCTGCATCATTGCCCCTTGACCCACTATGTCCTTTTATCCATTGGAGTATGACCTCGTTTTCTCTGCCTACCTCCATGAGTTTGCAGTGGCATTCAAAAACCAAGCCGGACGTCATTACATTGTTGTCTAGCGCCTGGAGTACCGAGGCACTGTCAGAGAGTATCCGGATGTTTCTACTCCTGATTGCACGTTTTGTGATGGCCTCCGCTGCTCTGACAATGCCTATACACTCCGCCTGAAAGACCGTATTGAGGATGCCCAGGCTGTCTGATATATGAATGTTGATATCCTCTGAGAACACACCTGCACCAGTACCTGAGTTGGTTTTGGAGCCGTCTGTGTATACCCTCAGCTCCTTGTGTAGTCCTCGGTCAGGATTGTCTTCATATAGTTGTATTCTATATTTTTTGTCAAATACATACTGTCTAGGGATGATGTCGTTTCTCGCCATGAAGAAGGGGTATTCTTCCTCAATGCCTTTTAGAATACGTGTATGTGGCGTATTGTAGTCTCTCCGCAAGCCTAGCATATGGAGCCTAGTAGACGCACATGCTGCTTCTTGCTGGATGTAGAAATGTAGTGGTCTTACGTTCAGAATTGTCTCAAGTGCTGCAGTAGGGGTGGTTTTCATGCAGCCCGTTATCGCCCGGCAGACCCTCCCTTGGAAGCACTTAAGTTTGTCTATGGTTGTTACCTGTGTTGTCTTCGTCCACCATACAAGCGCTGCATAGCCTATGATGGGTCTTATTATTGTCGTGTATAGCCATTTTGTTATAAAGGGGGATAAGCCCCACCTCTTACCCAGCATCCTCTTGCATTGGTACAAAATGATGCAGGCTTTCTTAATGGTTTTGTCAATATGTGTTCCCCAGTTGAGTTTGGCGTCTAGATTTATGCCTAAATACTTTACCTCCTTTGAGAAACACAGCGTCTTGCCGAATAATACTGGCATGCGGTAGCTGCCCAGGTTCCTTTTATTGGTGAACAGAACTAGTTCTGTTTTACCCGGGTTTACCTTTAGTCCATAGTCCGAGCACCATATCTCTACCACTCTCAGTGCCCTTTGTGTCACATCGCATACCGTGTCCGCAAACTTACCCGGGATTAGGATCGCCAGGTCATCTGCATATCCTATTGTGAGGTAGTGCAGATTGTTCAGTCTTGTTATGAGGTCGTTCACAACTGTATTCCAAAGTAGTGGTGAGAGTACCCCCCCTTGAGGGCAACCTCTCGTAGCCAGTGCTCGCAGTTGATTCTCTCCTTGTGGTCTTATTAACCTGTTAGATAGCATGTTACTTATCCACTGGACGATGGTCTCATCAGCTCCGTGTCTAAGTAGGGCTGTCGTAATGCTGCTAAAACTGGTTTTGTCAAATGCTACCTCTATGTCTATGAATGTGCCTAGGCAGAGCTCCTTACGTCCTAGGCTGTCCTCGATCATGCTTACTACGGCATGCAAAGCCGATTCTGTCGATTTACCTGGACTGTAGGCATGTTGATTTGGGTGAAGCGTAGCCTTAGTCAGTTGATTGTCTCTTAGTTCTCTGTCGCAAAGCCTCTCTAATAATTTTAGTAAGAAAGAAGAGAGGCTAATTGGTCTGTATGATTTTGGCTCACTATAGTCGCTCTTACCAGGTTTAGGGATGAAAGTTACTCTGACATCCCTCCACAGTTTGGGTGTGTACCTGTAGGCCAGGCATGCTCTTAGTAGAGCTACCAGGATCCGTATTAGGTCATCTCCCGCCCACTGAAGAAGTGCCGGGAAAATTCCATCCGGACCCGCGGCCTTGAAAGGTTGGAAACTATTTAGTGCCCATTTTACCTTGTCCTGTGATACTGTCTTGTTAGCTATGTCCCAGCAGTGTAAGGTCGGTGTCCAAATGTTTCCCCCCCAGACATGTGCTGGCTTCATCACACAGCCCGGGAAGTGCGTCTCCAGGAGTAGCCTCTGTGCTTCTACCGGTGTTGAGGTGTATGTCCCGTCAGGTCTGCACAGCTGGCCCAAGTCCTGTGAGTTGTCTTTGCAGAGTAATTTTCTTACTTTGTTTGCCGTGGAACACGTGTCAATGCTGGTGCAGAATTTCCGCCATGACCCATCGCTCCAGTGCCGAATTCGTCTTTTGTACAGAGATTTTGCATCTCTATATGCGTCCCAGTCTTGGTCATCACAGGTGTTCATGGCCCTGTTAAAGAGGCGTCTTACCTTTTTCCTCAGTCTTGCAAGTTCAGGTCCCCACCAGGAGTTTTTGTTACTAGGGTTAGTCCTAGGTGTGCTGAGGGGGCATGCATTCCGGTAGCCGGACATGATGGCCTCAGTCAGCTCCTCGGTGGTCTTGTCTATTGTCTCGGTGTCCTCATAGTCCCTGAGCTGCATGCGCTGTAGGGATTGAGTTACCTGTAGTGTATACTGCTTCTTATTTGTCTTCCTAGGTATGCGCCTGGGTGTCGGGATTACAGTTTGTATAGCGAGTTTGAAAGTGATCCATCTGTGGTCCGAGCAGGAGGCCTCCATGGAAACCTTCCAGTCGGACACCAGATTGGCACCCATCCTCGTCGCCAGTGTTAAGTCTATGATGGTTCTTGCTCTTCTTGTCACGAATGTTGGAGCCGACCCTATATTTAGGATGCTCAGATCTGTCGTAAAAAGAAAGTCTACTAAGTCCTCACCTCGCTTGTTGCTGTTTGGCATGCCCCATAGAGGATGATGGGCGTTGGCGTCAGCGCCGATGATCAGCGCCATGTCGTTTTGTTCGCAGTATCTCACCAGCTCCACTAGTTCATCTGGTGGTGCCGACTCCTCCTCATGCATGTAGGCGGAGGCCATCACCAGATCGGGTACACTTGGATCTTGCGATTGTTTTATTTTGATGGTCGTTAGGTCGCTAGAACAGAATTGTGTCATTAATTGTGCCTGTATGGTAGTAGAACATATGATACAGGACCGCGGAGCACGGTTCTTTGCTGTATAGAATGTCTTACCACCGCTGTTTCTGAAGCCGCATACGCTATTGGATCTGACCCACGGCTCCTGGATCAGAGCCACTGCCTTGTCGTTAACCTCCAACCATCTCGTGAGCTGAGCCGTTGCGGTACGACTGCGTTGGAGGTTAGCCTGGATGGTCTTAATGGTCGGTGGTGGAGGCGCCATCGGACGATAGCAGCACATCAACATCGACCTCCTGATCGATGTTGATCCCACCGAGTCTGTCTGCCCACTCGTCTACAACCTCCTGCTCCATCCGCTCCATCGAAGCAGCGTCGCAGGTGGCCGAGGTGTCGTCTGTTTCAGTCGTACGCTGCGGCGTCTCGGGAGGCTCTGGTTCTCTCTGTGACGGAGCCGGTGTTGTATGCTCTAGAGGTGGCAGGGTTTCAAGGTACGGACCGCCCTTGCTCCTGAACCTCACGTACACAGAGCCCAGTAGATAGCTGAGTTGCCTCCTCCTCGCTACCAACTTCTCCGCAACGTCCCGTGTCGTACTAAACACCAGAAAGGTGCTCGTGTCGCCTGTAATTGCCTTATGTAGCAGCCAACGGTCTACTTCGGCATCAAGATTTTGATACCGAAGCACCTTGGCAATGGTATAGGGCTCTCGGATGTCCGGTATGAGCAGCCCACATACCACCCTGCTAGGTCGGTCTATTTGTCTCTGGACAACCAAGTCCTCCACCCCCGTCACTTTCAGTGACCCCACCGTCCTCTTCAGCCTCTCCAGTGTCTGGGGTGTTTTGCACCAGAGGCTCAAGGCTCCGTCTGCAATCATGGGTTTCCCCTTGAGAGACGGTCCTTCGATTGTTGGGGATCCAATCGCCTTAAGCGTTTCCTCAACAATTGCCTCTTCTAGCGCTTTAAGGACTTGTCCAGCCACGGCAGCGCTGATGTGTCCGGTCTTCTTACTGGTGATCACCACCAGTAGGTCAGCTTTGGCAGCGTCGGCAAATGAGGGCCTCCCAGGTCCCTGGCGCGGATCTTCCGATTTGGGCTTCTTGTGCTCCCCCCTCGGTGAAACCGTGTCATCTAGCCTAGGTCGCTTGGAGGTCTCTTGTCTGTCTGTGTGTGTGTCTTGGTCTGTCTTTTTGTCGCTCGGAGTGCTAGTATGCGCCAATTTCTTGGCGTCCTCCAAAGCCTTCTGTCGGTTCCTGATTTTCCTCGCCCTCTTACTGAGTTTAAGTTGATCAGTCTGTCCGTCATTGTCTGGTCTGTGTCCATCGGCATTGCGACTACTGTTCCGGTCACCACCCCTCCGCTTTTTACGGCGATGGGAGACGACCTTCCAAGAGTCAAGCTCTGCCTCTGAACTGTCTTGTGCGTGCTGCCTGACACCGGGTTTCCCCTTCAACAGGACTTCCGCCGCACGGGAGGTCGATGGTAAGTCATGTGCTTGCTGCCTGACACCGGGTTTCCCCTTCAACAGGACTTCCGCCGCACGTGAGGTCGATGGTTTGCTTGTCATGTCGGTCTGCCTGACACCGGGTTTCCCCTTCAACAGGTCTTTGTCGGTTTTTGTTTTAAGGGATCTTTGTTGTTCCATGTCCACGTTATTGTCAAAAATTCATCCTCACCAGTCCCACCCACCACGGAGCCACAACTGGGATGCCGATATCAAAAATCGAGGCACCAGGATTGTGGTGAGGATATAGGGGCACAGAGTTTTCCTCCCTGCGCGACATCGGGAGCTGCAGCTACATGGCTGGTGGTCGATCCCAACCACCAGTGGTTCCATGCAACCTTGCTCCGTCAGCATGGCCGGAGTCCATCGCTGGATGTTAAAAGCGACCCCCATGCCCCTCGCCGGCGACCCATAGACGGTAGACGCCTTGACCGTTGCCGCGTGGTCGGCTACACCACGAGGTTACCGTCTCGCTGGAAATCCGGGCCAAAGTGCTGTGTTGCTTCCGGGGTGCCGCAGCTACCCTTTCCGCTCAAACACCAGGATCCCTTCATCCCCGCTCACGGCGGTGCTGCGCAGGTCCTAGCGCAGGAGAGGCTGAAGTACCACCAGGCCGCCTCCCTGTTCCTGGTGGATGGGGGGGAAGTCGTCTGACTGTTTCAGTTACGTCTGTTTCATAGGGAATCAGACCAATAACAGGCGGCAACCACGTGAAGGAAAACAGCCAGGCTTGTCTGGGGGATCTACACGACATGCGCTCGCTCCCCAGACCATTAGCCAGATTACCAAACGGGACACAGAATGGTAAAATAGGTGATGTGTTAGGTTTAGCCGTCTTGTGCTGTATACAAACTTAACACATCCCCCGCCCTTGGACTTCGGTAAGAACAATGAAATTTATGCAAGACTCCGTAGCGCACTTCTAGTCTAACTCTGAGGTTCATCGAAATTAGCTTCTAAACCCCACCTCCTAGAAACCAGACAATACTGCTGCCGGGGTCAACGAGGTCCCCAGAATGTAGACAGTCGTGGTATATTAGCCAATGTCCCCACTGCTACAGCACAGGCTTTCCCCATGGATGGAATAGGGAGATTGGGCCATGAGCCATGAGATGACTCATGGCCCAATGAGATTGACGGGTGCTAACGACTGCAGATGCAGCCGGGACGCGGTTTAACGTACATTCCGAAGCACAGAGGAACTCGAGATAGAAGATTTTTGGTCACCCATCCAATGACCGACCACTGCGAAAGTTGCTTAACTTTAAATATTGCAGCCGAACGCGTTGCTTATTTTTGAATACAGTTGCGATTAACGTTCTTTTTTATTTATAAAATAAAGATAGTCTGATGCTTCTTATAATTTCTTTGGTACTTATTTCTCCACAGTTTTTTAGACGTATGTTTTCCTGCTACGTTTTTTACTACCAATTAACACAATTGGAAAACGACTCTTCTTTGGAAAACTCTTAGTAAAAACCTAAAAAATTTACTTATCTCAATAAATTCTTGTTCATTTTAATCACTATGAAATGCACTATCTGTAGGTTTAACTTTGATAGTGAATATGTCGTATATTTACAGAATTCCAATGTATAGAATTAAAACTAACAACAACTTAAAACTACCTAATGTATAAAATTTAAATACAAGTTACTTTGATACTTGTAAGTTTAAATATACGTTTTGAGAAAATCAAATCAGAGTTCAAAGGTAGGTAGTAAGTGACCTGGGGGCCAATCGCCTAACGGAAATGCTTTGGGAAACGCTAACGCTTACGATTTTATATTGTTATTTCTGGCCGCCTGAGGTTTTCGAATACCTCATGCTTATTTTTTTTGATATTGTTATTACCAATGCAAAAGAAAAAGAAAGAGCGCGAGGTATTTGAATACCTCAGGCGGCTAGAAATAACAAAATAAAATCGTAAGCGTTAGCGTTTTCCAAAGCATTTCCGTTAGTTGATTGGCCTCCTGATTTATTTGCTCTCCAGTGTATTATTTGACGACCTCCTTCGTTTTTTTTAATTCCTTCCTTGCGTGGAAGTGGTTGTAAAATCCACATGGATACCCCACAGCCGGCTGTAGGGTTATGTCAGACTTACTGACTAAAAGACACCAGTATGGGTTGTCTCTAACCGAAAAGGCCTTATTTTTTTTTACCCGGAGGAATGCGTTAGAACAAAAAGGTAAGATACAGATACAGATTCAGATTCAGACTCAGATTCAGATTTCGAAAACAAGCGCGAGAAATAAACAGTGTAGTCTAAGCAGGTTGCCTGCTTTTTCTCGCGCTTTGTTTTCTGAGTCTGAATCTGAATCTGAATCAGGAGTGCAATCTGGCCGTACCCTTCGACTACACTGTTTATTTCTCGCGTTTGTTTTCGAAATCTGAATCTGAATCTGAATCTGAGTGCACTCTGGCCGCACCCTTAGGCCGTATACAGAAAGAAAGATGAAAGCCGACTAGCGCTTCTCGGCGCTTATCGGCGCTGGTCTTTACTGGTTACAGTTACATAAAGGAAGCAGAGCAAGCAAAATGTCGGACTCATCGGACGATGATTTGGTTTTGTTAGAAAATCTGTATTTAAAAATGCGAAAAAAAGCTATACATCCTCAAATGATTGGTTGAGTTTACCATCTCGACATTTTGTCGGTTTTAATAAATACCCCGTCCTGTAACCCACAAGAAATATTATTTATAGGATATTCCTATATTATATTATTATAATATTTAAAGGATATTCCTATATTATATTATTATAATATAGGATATCTGTAATAATTCTTTCTTTATACGGCCATAGGGTGCGGCCAGAGTGCACTCAGATTCAGAGTCAGATTCAGATTCTGAAAACAAGCGCGAGAAATAAACAGTGTAGTCGAAGGGTACGGCCAGATTGCACTCCTGATTCAGATTCAGATTCAGACTCAGAAAACAAAGCGCGAGAAAAAGCAAGCAACCTGCTTAGACTACACTGTTTATTTCTCGCGCTTGTTTTCGAAATCTGAATCTGAGTCTGAATCTGAGTGCACTCTGGCCGCACCCTTAGGGTACGGCCAGAGTGCACTCAGATTCAGATTCCGAAAACAAGCGCGAGAAATAAACACTGTAGTCGAAGGGTACGGCCACAGTGCACTCCTGATTCAGATTCAGACTCAGAAAACAAAGCGCGAGAAAAAGCAGGCAACGTGCTTAGACTACACTGTTTATTTCTCGCGCTTGTTTTCGGAATCTGAATCTGAGTGCACTCTGGCCGCACCTTTACGCATACTCCGCCGCTAGGTAGGCGTCGGGGTTCTGCGTTTTCTTTTCTCTCTACAAACGGCTGAGCTGTATTGTTGTCCTTTTCTTTTGATAACAAATGGCGAAAATGTAATAGTTTTACGAATGAAAACTGTGGCCGTGGCATTTGTTATTTGATCTTGAACTATTTGTGTTCTTTGTTAAAGTATTGACGGCATTGTTTTATCTTTATAACATAGAATATACGCGTTGGGGTGTGTGAATAACGCGCTGTTTCGTTCGGGTCGGTAATGCAGTGACGCGGATCTCGCCGTCTCGTTCGCGCTGCCGTTGATACTTAACGTGCTGTTTCGTTCGGGTCGGTAATGCAGTGACGCGGATCTCGCCGTCTCGTTCGCGCTGCCGTTGAAACTTAACGTGCTGTTTCGTTCGGGTCGGTAATGCAGTGACGCGGATCTCGCCGTCTCGTTCGCGCTGCCGTTGATATTTAACGTGCTGTTTCGTTCGGGTCGGTAATGCAGTGACGCGGATCTCGCCGTCTCGTTCGCGCTGCCCTTGATACTTAACGTGCTGTTTCGTTCGGGTCGGTAATGCAGTGACGCGGATCTCGCCGTCTCGTTCGCGCTGCCCTTGATACTTAACGTGCTGTTTCGTTCGGGTCGGTAATGCAGTGACGCGGATCTCGCCGTCTCGTTCGCGCTGCCGTTGATACTTAACGTGCTGTTTCGTTCGGGTCGGTAATGCAGTGACGCGGATCTCGCCGTCTCGTTCGCGCTGCCGTTGATACTTAACGTGCTGTTTCGTTCGGGTCGGTAATGCAGTGACGCGGATCTCGCCGTCCCGTTCGCGCTGCCGTGGGATCAGTTTTTGTTTGATGCAAGTATGAGCGTACCTTATCTACCCTTTTTGTTTTAATCTAAGGTTCCGGAGGGGCTTTGGCACGGAAACTGCTTTAATGCATGTGTCGGATGATATCACGGAGGCCTCAGATAGTGGTCAAAGCGTCATGGTACTTCTTGATTACTCGAGGGCGTTTGATTGTTTACATCAGGAGTTGCTTCTTGCTAATTATGTTTTGCTATTGTCTTGTTTTAATGAATTATTATTTCAATATGTGTAAGCATGTAAAAAAGATAATAAAATATTATTATTATATTGTTATATTGAGTGCACATGCAGCGTGTTTGAATGTCCAATTGTGACTGAAGCGAAAGGTCTAAAGGTCATGCACCACAATTTAAGCGGATCACTTTTGAGCCGCGACTGCTGTATCTTACCTTTTTGTTTTAATCGGATAATGCCGGCACTTCATTTGACACACCGAGCTCGAGTAGGGTTTATGTATTGTATTTCTGTAAATGTGTTTATTATATACTTAAGTGTTGCTATATGTTTATATATATTTATATATAAATGCACTCTTTTATTTATTGCTTGTGGGATGCACTTCGCATGGTTGTTTTAATTGGTTTTAACGACCTCTCCCAGGTCCTGCCAGAATACCAGCGCTGACACAGTGAGAAAGTAGTTTCTCACAGCATAAGCTGAGGTAGGGTCCTGATTGGCTATCGTAAAATTTTTATGTTCTTTTTCGTTTCCTTAGGTTAAGTTTTCATGTATTTTATTTTTTATTTTTATTGTTGTATCTATAAGTTTTTCTTTTATTAAGATCGCCAATAAAAGGTTTCATTTCATTTCATTTCAATCTCAGATTATAACGTAGAAATATCACCGGCAAAAAGATATTACGTCGTACACATTGACATAACCACCCCATATTCGTTCATAAGTACAAACATCGACAGAAGGTAGTAAACGCCCGCCTACCTCATGCGAAAATAGACTTAAAAAACCTGGGTTATTAGTTGAAACTTGCGTGGGACCAGGTAAAGGTTGCACGATGCCGCCACACATTTTGCTAAGGGTTTCCCCTGAAGGTCGGCGGGTGGCCTTGATAAAAAAATGCTCTGCCTAAATAAGGAACTACAATATGGCTCCGTCCGATATGGAAATTGGGAAGCCCGACTAATGAAAATGCTTTATTTCCTTCAACATTTATACATAACTAGCTGACCCAGCGAACTTTGTACCGCCATAAAAATTGGGGCAGGTGGTAGAAGAGAAAATGTACGGGTGTCTGTATTTTTTTTAGCTTCATTATGAAAAAAAAACCCTTCGCAATCCGGGCGAATGCACTAACCAATTATGCTACCACAGCCTTAAGCTGCAGCGCCATATCTACGCACTGTGGGCTAGGAAAATTTCGACGTGGCTATCAGGGCCGTGGTAGCTTAATGGGTCGCCCGGATTGCGAAGGGTGCAGGTTCGAGTCCATTTCGCTGCCTGGTCCACGTAGAATATATTTGTTACTAGCTGTGCCCCGCGGTGTTACCCGAGGTTTATTAGGGATATTTTCCAGCAGTAAAACGTAGCCTATGTGTTTGTTAATCCAGGGTGTCAGCTAACTCCATAGGTACCAAATTTTAATAAAATCGCTCCAGCTGTTTCCTAATTTTATTAAAATCGTGAAGAAGTAACAAACATGCACATTAGTGTGAAGTGTGGTTATTAAGACAAGATACGCATCATCATCAGCCTATTAATGTCCCCACTGCTGGGGCACAGGCCTTCCCTACGAATGGAATAGGGAGATTGGGCCACGACCCACCACGCAAACCCAGTGCGGATTAGTGGGTGCTAACGGCTGCAGATGCAGCCGGGACCAACGGCTTAACATGCCTTCCGTAGCACGGAGGAGCTCGATATAATAAATTTTTGGTCACCCATCCAATGACCGACCACTGCGACAGTTGCTTAACTTCAACGATCGCAGCCGAACGCGCTAACCGCCTGCGTCACCGAGCTCCTCAAGATACGTATGATACAGAAATAATGACAAAAAATGGCATTGTTTATGAAGAACAATGCTTCTTTCTGCTAGTTTGGGTCAAGGTTTTCATTCTTGTTTCTAGATATTTGTGTACTCATTAGCGCATAACGATGATTTTCTATTATTCCAATAAGGCAGGTACAGGTATTATTAGCAGGTAGCCGCCAATGATCAAGATGTGAACAAAATACTAATTTAACGAATGATATCACCCAAACAGCTCCCATAGCATGAGCACATTATGAAACATGCCTTCGTTGTCACCGTCTAACTGTGGCCACAATTCCAACGCGTACAAAGAAATTTGGTGACTCATTTCTTTGTCGCACTACCCGTAAATGGAATGCTCTGCCCGCTCACGTGTTCCCTCCCTCTTACAACCTCGGATCCTTTAAAAGAAGCGTGAAGAAGCAACATGTAGGCCACATTCAAGCCGGCAAGGTGAGGATGGCTGGTGTGGCAGGTAAAACTGCTGTACCAACTATCTTCACGTCTGGACTTCACCATTCACTTAACATCAGGTGGGGTGGAGTTATTTGTCGGACCTGTCTATAAAAAAAAATGTTTTTATCACGCTCAATAGGGATGATAACTTTTTTTTTCTTCGTTTATCAGGTAGATTATCAAAAAGTATTGGACACGTATTTTTTCTTTTGTCACGTTTTGGTACACTTTTAAGTGAAAATTCACTAAAAAGTGACGTCACGAGCCCCTACTCCTAAACTTTGACGCGTTATAACTTTGTCATTTTTTGGTTGATTGCCCAAAGAAAAAATACGTGTCCATTATTTTTTTATCATCTAACTGACGGACTAAATAGAATTTCGTTTACTGTACCCCGTCATCACCCCTATTGTCAAATTATTATGCAGTTTGACTGTTAGGCGCGATAAAAAACGGGATAAATATGGTGCTTATGATACGAGGACATGTGTTGATGATTAGATTTTAAATTTACTAGATAAAATTTGACACGACCATTAGGGCCGCGATAGCATAATTGGCCAGTGCATCAAAGATGTAAAATAAAACAAGTTTCAACAGTATAGATGCACTGTACCCCTAGCATAAACCAGTATGTATATAATAATTCCAATATTTTGCGAGCCGAAATACCATTGTCAAATGTGTACCTTAGTTCTCGTTACGTCCTCTGTCGCGCTGCTGTTCAAGTTTTTCCATACAAAATTTGATAAATTTGGTATTTTGGACTCGCAAACTATTACAGGTAACGGTTCGTGCTAATAAGGTTACTGATTTCTTTATTTATTGACGTTTATGATTTAATTATGATTTTATGTAAAGTATGGGTGTATTTAATAAGAGGTGTACGTGAGAACCTAAGAAACAAATATGAAGAAGTCACTTTAGGCAAAAATTAGGTGTCATTCGGGACCACCAGCTTCGGTCCCGAATGCCGCCTCAAAATCATTTATTAATTCCATGTCCCCATCAGGACCAGTGGTCCCGGTCCCAAATGACTACCGACTCTCTGTAGACTTGTTCACACAAGCACATTATAAACTACCTCCATAAAAAAATTAAGCCCCTGTGACCCAAATTTTTTTTTCCGAACCAGTGTGCGACAAGCGACGCTCAAGATAATCAGAATCAGAAGAAATTATTTATTCAACATAAGCCTTTACAGGACATTATAGATGTCATCTATACAAACAAAAATAATCACAATCAAAATCATTTATTCAGTTTAGGCTGTTACAAGCACTCATGAATGTCTAGATGCTACGCCATCGGTTCGTAAATCTACGCCGGGAGACCTTGTACTGAGAAGAACCGGCAAGAAACTCAGCAAGGGCTGTTTTTTCTCCCTGTTTTATTATTTACAGTCGTCAAATTGAAAAATGACTTCAGAGATGATTCATGAAGTCACCTTTCATTACATAATGATTAAATATACATCAATTATTTACTTGCATTTTGATAGCTGTGTCATACATTTAAATATAATTTTAAAATGATAATAGTAAACCAAAGAGAACACAGAGAACCAAAGTTATCGACATAGCCCACCGGATTAGCAAGTTGAAGTGGCATTGGGCTGGCCATATTTGCCGAAGAACCGATAACCGTTGGGGTAGACGAATTCTGGAGTGGAGACCGCGTCTTGGCAAACGTAGTGTAGAACGTCCTCAGGCACGATGAAGTGACGATTTGCGCAAGGTGGCTGGCAGGAGCTGGATGCGAGTAGTCCAAGATCGATCTGAGTGGCGTGCAATTGGAGAGGCCTATGTCCAGCAGTGGACTAAGATGGTCTGTTGATGATGATGATGATGATGAATAGTAAACAATGTATATGAGTAGGTTATGTACCTATATTAATTAACATAACAACCAGTGCATTGCTAGGGCAGAGTTAATCTAAATACTAATAATAACTCTAATAATATAATCCTGAACTTTGTTAAAGGCCTTACTAATTAGGACACACATTATGTGTACTAAGTCTGTGTTATAAGTATCCAATCCTCACCGGAAAAATCATCGAAAACAATTCATCGAATTACAATTCTTCGAACACAATTCATCGAAAAAATAATTCGTCGAACAACAATTCTTCGAACGGTAATTCCCCGAAAAACAATTCGTCGAAAACATTAATTTATTTATTTTTTAGGACGGCACATCGAGGGTCATTGGGTCCTCGGTATGATTGAAGACGAGTCTGAGGATCTGCGGTTGGAGGTGTGCCCAGATAATATAAGATCCGCAGAGGTGCTGGTGCCACTCATCAAAAAACATGTCAAACCGGGTACCACAATTCATACGGACTACTGGCGAGCATATGATTGTCTGGGGCAACATGGATTTATCCACAAAAAAGTAAACCATTCTGATCCAGACCATTATTTATTGCCCCAGACGGTACTCACACGCAGAGGATCGAGTCCCAGTGGAGGGCTGTCAAAAGATATTTCAGAAAAGATAATTATAACCATCCGCACGATTTTGCAGATTCGATTGTAGAATATTTGTGGCGCAGAAACATAATTAAATATAAAAAAGACGCGTTTTTAGAAACAATTAATGCCATAAAACATGTATACAAAATAAATTAATGTGTAGAATTTCATGCTTTTTATATTTCATATTATTAGTGACAGAACCGAAGTGGGGCGGGGGGCGCAGCCCCCGCAAGGGGGGCTCAGGGGGCGAAGCCCCCCGCAATGAATAAAGTCTAAAGAGTTCATTAGGTTAGGTTAGGTTAGTATGATGACCAATGACCAGAAACGACACTTTTGTACGTGCAACGTTTTTTATTTCATACTTTTTCCCCTTTCCCCACCTCGTTTTAGCCTCCCTCCTGCTAAATTTTCATTTTTTTTTGGAATTACCGTTCGAAGAATTGTTTTTCGACGAATTGTTTTTTCGATGAATTGTGTTCGAAGAATTGTAATTCGATGAATTGTTTTCGATCAATTTTCCGCAAATCTTCAAAACTTCAATTATATTGCTTAAAATACGCGATGTGACTAAATCTCACAATTCACACCATGAAACGCTCAAACATATTGAATTACCCTCTTAAAACAAAGCTAAGCATTTTTATGCATATAATGGTGTCGATTCCAGCATGATTCTCTAAACCTAAACTTAAATTTGACAGCAGTATATCCTTGTCATTCTCCATACAGAATGAAAAGGAGAGACTGATGTTAAATTTAGTTTTAAGTTTAGGGAATCACGTCAGAATTGACACCACTGTCGTGTGAGGCGGGTCGTTGCGTTCCCTAAAATATGGTTGAGCGAAGCGATGGCTGGTTCATGCGTCATGCTCGTGAACGGGTGCTGCCAGCGGAGATGAGTCTGCTCTATACTACTTTATTATTGTAATGATAATTATTATTAAATTTTGATTGTATTTTACATTACACAACTTGTATTTATACTGTGTGACACAGCAATCAAAATGTAAGTGAACATATATTATTTCTCTGATAAAGATTTAATGGCGGTGTGGATTCTGGTATGTTTTTCTAGACCTGAACTTGGTTTTGCAGCGGTGTATCCTTGTCATTCTCTATACAGACTGAAAAGGGGGGACTGATGTTGGATTTGGTTTTGGGTTGGGAGAGTATTGCCAGAGTCGACAACAGTGTTTAGGTAATCACATGCATGTGTCCTGCCGTTGTGTTTATAGTTTGTTATAATAATGTATACTGGTACCTATATGTATTTTTTTTCTATTTTAGTAACATAGTATCCATGTGTGGTTATGAGTAGTCATGCTCTCTTAAAAATCTCTTCGGTGGTGTCGTGTGAGGCGGGTCGTTGCGTTCCCTAAAAAATGGTTGAGCGAAGCGATGGCTGGTTCATGCGTCATGCTCGTGAACGGGTGCTGCCAGCGGAGATGAGTCTGCTCTTAATTCACTGGGTACTATTAATCGTTGTTCTAAACTTTAATCGTTCATTATTATTATTTTTTGCCTAAACGGTAGGACACGTCATTCCTAAACTTTGTTAAACCATTTTTTTTACATATATTTATTTTTTGTTTTATAGTCATATTTTTTATATTATTTGCATTTTTTTTTGTTTGTAATGAAAAGTGACTTTATGAGTTACCTCATATTGAAGTCATTTTTCAATTTGACGACTCTGTATATAATACAGGGAGAAAAAAACAGCCCTTGCCCTTGTTTCTTGCCGGTTCTTCTCAGTACAAGGTCTCCCGCCGTAGATTTGCGAACCGATGGCGTAGCTTTTCGACATTCACAAGTGCTTGTAACAGCCTAGACTGAATAAACGATATTGAATATTGAATTTTGAATTTTATGACCCACCTTCATTAAAAACATTTGTTGTAAACACTTGAAACTTATGCTATAGCTTAAGAAGTGTTTGGCCAAGATTCCGTGCCGCTGAGTGTATATGTACATACTAATACATACACAAATCTAGTCCAGTTGGTAGAAATCAAAAAAGAGAATGAAAAACAAAACGATTATGTGTCATAACAGTGCATATTTTAATATGATATTATCAAATAAAAGTAGTTTTTTTATTCGTGCATTATTATCAAATAATGCACGAACTTTATTTATTTATTGACGTTTCGCAGCCTTTTCAGGTCTGCATCGTCTGAATAATGTTCTTTTTTTTTGTCGAGCTACCTTCGAAAGCACTTTTATTGAGTTTTCGGATATTTCATTGGAAGATTTGTAAAACTTTATTGTCTATGTATGAGTTTAATTTAATTAAAAAAGTACTTTATTTAAAATTATTTTTTTGTAATTTTGAGTTCATTTATTAGACCCTAACTACCGTCAACTACCACCGGTTCCAAAATTGGAAGACCTTTCTGAGAAGAACCGGCGAAACAAACTCAGAGAGGCTTTCGCCGGTAGTTTTATTTAATGAGTGATGTGCGTGAAAACCTAAGAAACAAATATGATATTATCATCTCGAATCGCTATGAAGGCGAAGATATTATGTATGCGTGTATTACTTAGTTCGTCTAAACTAACGTCTACATACGGAATCATAACATACCATATCGTCACGTCTGCTCGTGCGTCTTTTATGTAAGCTTTCAATTCCAGGGTTGCAAATTGCTGCATACACATATCTGAAATTTCTAGGATAAATATTTCTTATAAATACCTAATTAAGTTGATATTGTAAGGTATGTAATATATTTATTAATTTTTAAACTTTATTGACGAATATATATAACACTAGCTGACCCAGCGAACTTCGTACTGCCCTAAAAAAATAGGGGTTGTCCAGCGGACAAAATTGTGAATCTAAACCATTCTCAGATCCCCTTGAACACACACAAAAAATTTCATCAAAATCGGTCCAGTCGTTTAAGAGAAGTTCAGTGACATACACACTCACAGAAGAATTATATATATAAAGATTGGTGCAAAAGGCGGACTTAATGCTAAAAGCATTCTCTCCCAATCAACCTTTGGGAAAAATGAAAAACACGAACGGCGGTATAAAGCTAAATACGAATATATATACAAATTAACATAGATACATATATAAATACATACTATAAAAAGAATATAATACATACAAACATAACACACTAATATTTAAATATATACAGTATACATATATTATTTATATAATTCTTCTGTGAGTGTGTATGTCACTGAACTTCTCTTAAACGACTGGACCGATTTTGATGAAATTTTTTGTGTGTGTTCAAGGGGATCTGAGAATGGTTTAGATTCACAATTTTGTCCGCTGGACAATGTTTTTTTAATTAATTTTTTTTTATGGCGGTACGAAGTTCGCTGGGTCAGCTAGTATATATATATAATACACATACATTATGTATAATCTATTGCATTGAACCAGTAGTGGATATACGATTTTGCGTAGGACAAGAAAAAACTTACAGATGTCTGGCGTGATAGAACCCGCGCCTTCTGCTATCCGAGCGGACGCACTGAATCCAATGGAATCTAGCAATATTTTCCAAAGATTTGATTTGAAAGTCGAACAGTTTAATGCTTAAAATAGCTAAGTTTAGCACAGCCCTATCATGGAAGGCATGCCTAATGTCTCTTTTGGCTGCCAGCCAAGTGTATCAGCCAGTGACGTCATCCGGCCCGCATAGACTGTTTTATGATCTTTACTCATACTCTTATAGTTTTTATCGCTTTTGTATATAAGGAAAATAGCATCTCTGACTTTTATTGAGTGAACATCTTATTATCGCCCTTGGGCTTTGTTCGGTGTATTCAAACGCGCTTCAAAACTAAAGAAGAATAATTTAAGGAGCTGGCGAACAGAACGGCATAATTACATACAATTACTTTTTACAGGAGCTCTATAAAATTGGAGGAGCTCGATAGCGCAGGTGGTTAGCGCGTTCGGCTGCGATCGTTGTAGTTAAGCAACTTTCGCAGTGGTCGGTCATTGGATGGGTGACCAAAAAAAAATTCTATCTCGAGTTCCTCCGTGCTTCAGAAGACACGTTAAGCCGTTGGTCCCGGTTGCATCTGCAGTCGTTAGCACCCGCCAATCTGCACAGGCCCGCGTGGTGGGTCATGGCCCAATCTCACTATTCCATCCATAGGGAAGGCCTGTGCCCCAGCAGTGGGAACATTAAGGCTGATGATGTATAAAACTGAAGGACATACCTCCAGTGAGCTTTTGGCATGGTTTTAAATTTATAAATTTAGTAATTTTTAACACTGTTTTAGGCGGTTTTTATTGAAAATTATTTGAGATTCAAATTCAAAGGGTCCGAAACCTGCGGACTGTAAAAAAAAATAGTTTGACCAGATGCATAATTATACCGTTTTGTTCGCGTTGGTTGCGTTACAGATTATGGCTTTTGGCATCATGGCGCTCTGTTACCCGAACCGAGTATATATTGAGCTCCTCCGTACTTCGGATGGCACTTTGGTCACCAATCCACATTGGTCCCTCGTGGTGGGTTGGTTGGGTCAGTCTGCCTATGCCATCCGTAAGGAAGGACCCTGCCCCACCAGCGGAAACATCAAATGATAATGATGATTGCTTATGATTACTGATTACCTACGCATCGGTCCTCATAATTGTAATCTTTATTTGTTAAAAACACGGTATAAAGATATTATGTATACGTTTTGCCATTTTAAAAACAGCATGCAAATACATAGGGAACATACAAAAGAAAATATTTTATTACAACATTTTTCTAAAAATTATGGATATCAAAGAGTTATTTGATATTAATTTAATTAAATATACAGTCACATATTAATATAACAAGGCTTTAACATATGACGACCTCCGTGACCAAGTGGTTAGTACGCCAGGTTTCAAGGTGTCGCCGACTCTGGAGGTCCCGGGTCGATTTCCGGTAGGGGCAGATGTTTGTGTGATTTGTACTCCAGTCATGGATGTTGAATATGTATTTCTATATAAATTTACTTATATAAGTACGGTATATGTATTCTATCCGTTACCCTAGTATCCTATAACACAAGCCTTACAGAGCTTACTTTGGAGCTGGGCTAATTGGTGTGAAAACAAACTAAAAAAAAAAGTACATTTATCGTAATTATTATAGGTTAATTAAATACATGTCATTAATTTTTGTGATCGAAAAAACATTTTTAATTTTAGAAATTATCTCCATTTAGCTATTTGTATAGTTTACTTTTAAATATATCAATCAACTAGCGGCCCGCCCTCGCTTCGCTTCGGTGTAGAGCTGAAGTGTAGACTACAGTTTTTGTTCTCAGGCTTGTACTATACACAATGACATTCATCTATGATTCATCTTATACCTGCATGCAGTCTTAGCCCGATCGGTTTAAAATTGACAAAGTTTCATACAAACTTTCGTTCCCTATTTTATCCCCTTGGGGGTAGAATTGATCAAAATCCTTTCTTAGCGGATGCCAACGTCGTAACATCTACCTGCATGCCAAATTTCAGCCCGATCCGTCCAGTGGTTTGGGCTGTGCGTGGATAGGTCACTATGTCAGTCAGTCGGTCACCTTTGAGTTTTATATATATAGATATATTGACAATATTGCATTTAACTACGATCTGTTTGTTCACAGATCCACAACTGAAACTCTGGACGTCCAAAGAGCAGATATTCAAGACACCAAAGGTTGGATCGACCTCTCGCACGATATCGACATCAACAAACTACCCAAAGTCAACAGACTGACTCGCGAACAAGCCAACGATATAGAAGTTCATGTAAGCGATAAATACGTACCGTTAAACGAAGTAAACGGTAACCAAGACAATGAAGAGGATTACGACATCCAAGTACTTGATAATCCAAATTTCTCCGATGGCGGAAATAAATATTCCGATCTCGGTAATGAAATTGGAAACAAAATAGTTTCTAATAATGATGATGATGAGATACGAAATGATCTTAGTAATGATGTCGGTAGAAGAAGAAAGCGTGAGATTAATAGAGACAAAAGTAAAGATGCTTCACTGTCAGAAAACAATATTGGCATTAAAGAAGATTTTGCTTCACTGCGAACTGAAAGGCAGACGAATATAGATGAATTTACTAGTGTTAGAGCGATGTTAGATGAGATTGCTGTGGAGGGAATCAGAATCGAAGACTCTAGTAAGGAGCCCAAGATTATAGAAGATGGTATACCCAGTGTACTAGCTGACTCTTCGGTTACTCTCAGGTAATTGTTTAAAAATTCTTAATTCTAAGGAAGACTGATATTAAAGAGACCAACTTCAATGTCTTCTGTGATACCGGTTTGTTGAAATTGAAATTTTGAATGTCAAATTCAAGACATTAAAAATTTATTAACAAAGTTAAATTAAATTATTGTAGTTAAGGTTTTTTAAAACTGAAAAGTATCTTCATGATAGTTAAAAGAAGTCCTGAAGGAGTAGTTTTTTTTTATGTTATAGGGGGCATACGAGCAGACGGCTCACCTGATGGTAAGTGATCACCGTCGCCCATGGACACTTGCAACACCAGGAGTATCACAAATGCGATGCCGGCCTTTAAGGAAGGAGTACGCTCTTTTTTTGAAGGTTCTTGTGTCGTATTGGTCCGGAAACACTGCTGGCGACAACATATTCCACAGTTTTGTCGTACGTGGTAAAAAATTTCGACAAAAACGTATTCACATAAAGATAAGGCAACGCATGTTTGGGGTAGTAACCTCTGCCTACAGATCGCACAAGACATTGAAATTACATTACCTTTCGGTGGTCTTGTGTTTTTGTCGGTGAAATGGAGGATTTAGTATCTCTCACTCGCTCGTTCGTTCATCGGAAGGCACGCTAAGCCGTTGATCGCGTCTGCATTTGCAGTCGCTTGCACACACCAATCTACACCACTAAAAACTAGGGCCGAGGTTCGAGTCTCAGACACGCCTATTTGAGCCGACCCCCTCAGGTTTGAGAGGTGTAGAGGCTCCAGACGGAGAGGAGACCCCCCGTAGGGAGATGCTATCCGCCTGGAATACCTCTAGAGGCACTCTACAATTTTTGGCTGAAGGTCCCCTTAGGATCTTGCCGTCCCCAAACCCAGTGACGCTGTAAAGGTCATCCACGACCAACAGCATACACATTTAAAAACAAAGTAATCTACGCCGGGCTCACGTGGTAGATAATGGCCTAATCTTTATATTTGTACATTAATAAATCCTACTAATGTACATTTATAGGCTGACACGTTATTTTTTTTCATTTATTTTGGCAACAGTCATTTACATTATATTGAGGTACATATATGTAAACTAGCGGCCCACCCTCGCTTCGCTTCGGTGTAGAAATGAAGTGTAGACTACAGTTTTTGTTCTCAGGCTTGTATTGTACACAATGACATTCATCTATGATTCTTCTTATACCTGCATGCAAAGTCTCAGCCGATCGGTTTAAAATTGACAAAGTTTCATACAAACTTTCATTCCCTATTTTATCCCCTTGGGGGTACAATTGATCAAATCCTTTCTTAGCGGATGCGGATGACGTCATCACATTTACCTGCATGCCAAATTTCAGCCCGATCCGTCCAGTGGTTTGGGCTGTGCGTTGATAGATCACAATGTCAGTCAGTCAATCACCTTTGAGTTTTATATATATAGATATTAATAGACCAAACAGTGCCCAAACCTTATTACAGTTATAGCAGCAAAGAGAGTCTTAACATAGTCAGATTTGCATGTGTTATGAATCTTTTTTCCTCTACCCTCTTTTTTAGAATGATAAATCAAAGATTAACTTCCAGGATATTCGGCGATGGTTTGACACCGCGAACTGTGATAGCGTTCACGAACTACCCACAGGACTTTGGCCAGCAATGCAAGTTCATATTGAAAGGAGAATATATGGTAAGTCTTGGCCCACAGGGTCTAAAATGGCATGATTGCATGTTAAATATACTCAATATGTTTCTTATTGTTTCAAATCTTAAAATTATTATTATTTTTAACTTAATATGAAATTATGTTATTTAATTTTTTTTTGCAAATAACTGCTAGATGTTTAAATATAATGTTAAGGGATGGTGCTGCCTTGCAGCCTAAGGCTAGAGAAAATTCGACACGACTTGCTATAAACTGATTTTATTAGAAATATGTATATGTACATACGTGTATATATTGTATACACACGCACACTCACACACACATATATATTTATATAATAGTAGGGGAGCCCTAGAGGGGATTTATGGATTCACTCGAGCGCGGCAGAATAGGTCAAAGGTCGAAAACAAAATTTCAACAAACGGCCATGACTTTTGGTCGGGTCCAAATCGCCAGTCTTGACCTATGCCCTAAACGTTCAGCCCTACATAGGGGGCTCAGGTATAATGAGAATACTTAACTAGGTGCAAGGTTGCTCCCCATATGTTATTCTGCCGCGCTCGAGTAAATCCAAAAATCCCCGCTTGGGCTCCCCTACTATAATACATACAGATTGAGCTTAAGAATTTTCACTTCGGTCGTGTGGTCATAAGCACACTGATTTTCTTGTTTTGCATATAGCAGTATAGGCATTCTGTAAGATGCAATCTCTCGAACTCATTTATTGGGATTTCTGACAAATGTTAAATATTTAACACTGGCAGCTGTACAGACATAGCGACATTTTGCCGTGTAATGGCGTAATGCATATCAAACTAACGTCTATAATGGCACCTACCGAAATCGGAACTGAGATTTTATTTTACAAAATCGCCCAACAGATGTGGGTTTAATAACGACCATGTAGTAAGAATAAAATTTTAAAACAAAACGAGTGTGCTTATGACCACACAACTGAAGTGAAACTTCTTTAGCTTCATCTGTATATATATATATATACTAGACAAGCAGGTAGGTATATATATATATATACACATTTATATGTGTTTCCAACACACACACCAATTAGCCTAGCTCCAAACTAAGCACTATAAGGCTTGTGTTAAAGGATACTAGGGTAATGGATAGAATACATATACTGTACATATATAAGTATATTTATTTAGAAATACGTATTAAACATCTATGACTGGAGTACAAATGCACGTATTTATCATACAAACATCTGCCCCTACCGGGATTCGAACCCGGGACCTCTCGAGTCGGCGACACCATGAAACCCGGCGTACAAACCACTCGGCCACGGAGGTCGTCAAAATGCGTGTGTGTACAATATATACATGTTTGTACATATACATATTTCATTTACTAGCTATAAGAGAAAGAGAGAAAGGAAATGTGTGCGCGCACTGCTTTCTCTTGTTTATTTCCCCCACTCAACTCCCGTTCACCTAGCCCGAACACACTATTCGTAACGCGTAACGCATTCGCCAGTTTACACTTCGAAAACAAATGCCAAGTCCACCTGAATTAAATTCGCAAACTGTTGCACCTTTTACGCCCTACCAACCCCCTAAAGATACGTTAGCATCAACGTGTGTCCTTGACTGTACGTAAACGGACGCGTCGATCATACGTAATTAGAAATTAGTTCACTGCCAGCAGATCGCGTACTGAAAACAACACGCAAAACATGCCACCGCCCAAGAGAAAAACTGTCTTATGCGTTCAGTTATAAGGTGCAAAATTTACGCGTTCAATATCGCCTCTGAATAGCTGCCTGCTTGTCTAGTTTAATTTTTTTTTTATTATTAGAAAAGTAGGTCTGTAAGTGAGATTGCGTTTCTGTTTTGTTTATTTATAAACATACGCAAAGATATGTCATCATCAGCCTATTAATGTCCCCAATGCTGGGGCACAGGCCTTCCCTATGGATGGAATAGGGAGATAGGGCCATGACCCGCCATGTGGGCCTAGTGCGGATTGGCGGATGCTAACTACTGCAGATGCAGCCGGGACCAACGGCTTAACGTGCCTTCCGAAGCACGGAGGAACTCGAGATAGAAGATTTTCGGTCACCCAGTAGCGAAAGTTGCGAAAATCTCAAAGCTATGTAACTGCTTAAAAAGTAATTCACAACTAACAATTAAAAAAAAGTACATAATGGCATCTAGCAGTTAAATGGCTAAGAAATAAAAAATATAACTATAATTGTTATTTCTTCTTTCAAATGTTTAATACTTGTAAAGGTATTCATTTGACATTGTGGGTTACCTACAATGCGGAGAGATGGCGCCGCTTTGCAGCTTAAGCAATACTAGAAATAATTCGAAACGGCCATCAGGGCCGCGGTAGCATAATGGTCAGTGCATTCGCCCGGATAGCGGAGGGTGCGGGTTCGAGTCCCGTCCGATGTCTAGTCCGCGTGCATTTTTTTTAGTAAAATTTTCTTTCGATTGAAAACTCTGGCAGTTAAATGCTTAGTTATATTTTATTTAGAAATAAAAAAATATCAATATACAATAGATTGTGATTATTGTAACTTTCTTTTGTATCAGGCAACCAACCTTTATTTATGGTGTCAGTTACAAACATTTATGAACTTTAATAAGAACGCTTTTCTTTTCTGCCATAATGGCAGCCACACACGCAACTATATATTTGCGCAAGTTACGTATGCATTACGCTAGGACCAAAGAAGCGAGTACAACTAAGCAACTTGCACTCGCTGTTCACACGACGAAATTATATGCTCAGTAGTATAATGCGATTCAACTAAGAATAGGACTGACTGGGCACCATATTTTGACGTTATAGCTGTCAATTCAAACCAAATAGGTAGAGTGAGCAAAAAAAGTTGCTATTTAATAAAAAATATTTACTATGATTAAGTGAGACAAAACATCAGATTTTTTAATAAAATTAATTTACTAAGGTTGAGAAAGAATACAACCGATTTTTAATAGTATTTCTTTATTAAGACTGTGTGAAAAATTTCGCTTATTTCTGCATTACCACCGGAGAAATTAAGAATAATCATGCAGGTCACATACGAACATGCATCCTATATGTAAACGAAAGTTTTAAATCGAGTTTTTGAACGCACCATAAAGTGACATTTGATTGACGACCATATATAGGTTATCAGCCATTCATAGCCAGAGCTCAATAAATGAAAAAAAAAACTAATATTCATTTGTTATTGTTTGTTTAAAAATGTTTGGTTTTTATTCTAGAATCAGCTGAGTGCTAAAAAAGTGTTCCGAGATTTTTTTGCAAACCGTACTTTTCAAGCGACATTTGACAGATGGAGATCATTGGCTTTCCTATTCTTATTTGAACCGCATTATAGTACTTGCGCAAGCTACTGCGCATCGTCTGCAACGGCCATTAACCTGTGTTGGAACATTTATTCACTAAATTTCTTCTAATACACATACTTAACTTGCGCAAGTATGCTGTTACGTGTATGGTATCCGAATGCATAAGCAAAGCAACTTTGCAGCAAAGAAATAAGTTTAGACTTATTTCTTGAATGAATTTATGAATAAACCATTCGACAAATAAATCTTTCGTCTTTCTTATAATTTGTTAAAAAAGCAACTGTGATACGCAGAAATCCCTAAGCATAGCTACACCTACGTCAATAAACTAAATATAGTTTGCACTTTTTGTTTCTTAACTGAATGAATGAATGAATGAAAATGAAACTTTCGACGAATAAATCTTTGGGTGTATTCCGAAATATGGAAATATTGGTAATGACGTCAAGAATCCGACGCCATATTTTACTGGTATGCTACCATATTTTTACCGGGAAAACGAATATGACGTATGATTATGACGTATTCGAATGCATCTCACACACGCTCGGTGTGTGAGATGCATTCGAATTTTATTTCTTTTTTATTTAAAGAACAATAATGGGATCCAAACATGGAGAATTCCTTTTAATTGGTGAGGTGAATAAAAAAAATCTTCTTTATTCGCACTATTTTTAATATTTCGTCGATTTATGACGTCATTGCACTGGCCTGTATATTTCGGAACAATTCACCAGTAAAGCGTCGATTCACGACGTCATTAGCTCTGGCCTCAGTATACTGGTATATATTACGGAATACACCCTTTGTCTTTCTTATTATTTATTAAAACAGCAACTGTAATACGCAAACGTAAAGTAGATTATATTATTGCCTTTTTGAGAAAACTATTTAAATCTTATTGCAATCCAATTACAGAATAAGGAGTCATCTTAATATTTTATTTATTTATTTTCATTTGGGAAACATACAGTTTTACACAATTCAATTAAGTAACACTTATTACTTTTTCATAAACCAGTTAAGTTACCACAGACTGAAACATTCATACACTTACATAATTTACTTAAGATTACGTACAATATTTAGAGTTATGTGAATAAAAGAAAATAATTACTAAGTGTTAGGGTAAAACGACCTTATAGCCATTAATTTCTAAATTTATTGTAAGAAAGAAGGCAAAATATATCCAATCCCCTGAAGTATTTATTATAGCTGTGACATGCTCTAGAAATGAAATTATTTGCAGCAAACTTGGACTGAGTTGAGGGAGCTTAGGGCAAATAAATAAGAATCGTTTTACCTACTAATCGACTTTTGCTAATTTGTAATTAAACAAAATGCGTATAAATTGAATTGAAAACGAGATGATTAAAAATCTTTTTTATATTTATTTGTTTACTAGCTGTGCCCTGCGGTGTTACCCGCGGTTTATTAGGGAGAAGTAACAAACATACACACTCACAAACTTGCGCCTTTAAAGTATAAGGAAGCTTACGACCTTTAATCTTTTCTGCTCACTCACACAGGCAAAAGAAGGCTCAGTGACAAGAAAATCAGCCCTCTTCGAAATCACAGCGCCGCACCCAATAACAGGATCAAAACTGTACATCTGCACGAAGAACCTGAAGCCTGGAGTAACTGATCTATCCAAAGACCAGGACAAGTACACCCATCAGGGTACAGAGAGTTTCAAAACAATAGCCAGTCACACGTCTCTGCTTCCATTGTGGGCGACACTCATTCTGATCCTCATATGTCTGATGTTCTCGGCGCTTTTCTCCGGGCTAAATCTCGGCCTAATGTCTTTAGACAGAACTGAGCTGAAGATCATAGCTAACACTGGCACAGAGCAGGAGAGGAAGTATGCCAGAGCTATAATGCCGGTGAGAGACCACGGGAACTATTTGCTCTGCAGCATACTGTTGGGGAATGTGGCTGTGAATTCCACGTTCACTATTCTACTGGACGAGTTGACTTCGGGGCTGTTTGCCGTGATTTTCTCGACTTTGGCTATAGTGCTGTTGGGTGAGATTACGCCGCAAGCCATTTGCTCCAGACACGGGTTGATGGTTGGAGCGAAGAGTATTATGGTTACTAAGGTGAGTGGTGTTGTCATCATTACTGCAAAGCGAGTCTACTAAGAAAAGGACCGACTGGGCGCCATTTTGTGACGTAATGTGAATTAGCTGTCAATACAAACCGGTTAGGTAGAGAGAGCAAAAAAGTTTTTCTTTAATAAAAAATATTTACCTAGATGAAGTGAGAAAAAATATCAGATTATCAAATAACATTTTTTTACTAATATAGAGAAATAATAGTATCAGATTTTTAATAATAATTATTTATTAACAGTGAGAAAAAAAATGATCAGAATCTAGCTCTTTAATTCCGCTCATCTCTGCACTACCGTCGGAAAAGTCATCATCGTTACTGCTGCTTTCGGCTGTAATATAAAATATCGATTATTGTAGGGTTCAGATGCTGACGGCTAAGCGTGCCTTCAGAATCACGGAGGAGTGGGAGATAATAAATTTTCGGTCACCCATCCGATGACCGACCATAGTAAAACTTATCCGATCGGAGACTGTGTCCGTCATTGTGGCTCTAGTTTTTCTATAATGAGCAAGCGATATTATCGTAATGTAAATGTGATAGTTGTAAGAAGATATTTTGTTGGAACTTTATTCAGTCACTGATGTCGACCTTATTTAAAATACATATTATACTATGAGCTGAAAAGAATATTACGAAGAATAAATACTCTTCAAAAATACAATACATATTCATATTACGGAAAATATATTCTTTTCAAAAATACAATATAATGCGATTCAAATAAGAATAGGAAAGCCAATGACCTCCAACTGTCAAATGTCGCTTGAAAAGTACGGTTTGCAAAAAAAAACTTGGAACCCTTTTTTAGCACTCTGCTAATTCTAGAATAAAAACCACACATTTGTAAACAAACAATAACAAATATTGATAAATAATATTGGTTGATATTTTTTTTCATTTATGCTCAATAATGGCTATATAATTTGGCTATGAATAGTTGATAACCTAAACTGTCAACCAAATTTTACTTCAAGTTGCGGTTAGAAACTCAATATAAAACTTTCGTTTACCTAAAGGATGCATGTTCGTATGTGACCTAGTAATAGTGCATGATTATTCATAACTACTCCGCGGTAATGCAGAGATGAGCGGAATTGAAGAGCTAGATTCTGATTTATGTTTTTCTCACACAGTCTGAGTAAATAAATATTTTTAAAATTAGTTGTTTTTTTTCTCAACCTTAGTAAATATTTTAATAAAAAAATCTGATGTGTTTTCTCACTTAATCTTAGTCAGAAGTTTTATTAAACAAAATATTTTTTTTTTGCTCACTCTACCTATTTGGTTTGAATTGAAAGCTATGACGTTAAAATATGGCGCCCAGTCGGTCCTATTCTTAGTTGAATCTCAATATATATATTGATATTACGAAAAATAAATATTCTTCAAAAATATAACACAATCTGCAGTCGGTATTCAATAACAAAATAAAAACTGCCAAAACAGTAAAAAAGTCGCAAATGAAGGAGAAAGTTTTTTGACTCAGATTCTAACCAGTTTATTTACTTTTTATTTATATTTCCTCAAATTTTCTTGTCGTCAATGTTTTTGTTATAGTATACCGATTACAAATATACTATTAAAACACCTACACTATTTGTTTGTTTTCCGAAGAGTATTTCCTTTTTGTAATATTTTATTATATTAATTTCTCAACATGTTTAGAATTACAGGACTGGAGTACAAATGTTCGTATTCATTACACAAACATCTGTCCCCACCGGGATTCGAACACGGGACCTCTCGAGTAGGCGACACCATGAAACTCGGCGTAGGTTCATATCACTCGACCACGAAGGTCGTCAAAAATCTTCTGTTTATGTTACCCTGTGATTGTTGTATTTTTGTTGTCCATGTATTCAATTAATAAATAAATTACATCATTATTTGTTATGAACACACTGGTGTCGATATTGCCATGGTTCTCTCAACTTAAAACTAAATTTAACATCAGTCTCTCCTTTTCCATCCGTTTAAAGAATGACAAGGATACACTGTTGTCAAAGGACATTGTTCTGCGTCCATACATAGTTAGCCTAAGAACCAACAATCATGAAATATTATTTTCTAGGTTCGAAATCGCAAGTCATCATCAGCCTATTAATGTCCCCACTGCTGGGGCACAGGCTTCCCTATGGATGGAATAGGGAGATTGGGCCATGACCCACCACGCGGGCCCAGTGCGGGTTGGTGGGTGCTAACGACTGCAGATGCAGCCGGGACCAACGGCTTAACGTGCCTTCCGAAGCACGGAGGAGCTCGAGATAGTAAATTATGGTCACCCATCCAATGACCGACCACTGCGAAAGTTGCTTAAATTCAACGATCGCTGCGGAACGCGCTAACCACTTGCGCCATCGAGCTCCTCGAAATCGCAAGTAAATGACTGTAAAAACAAAGATTATTGACGAACACTCTTCAGAACTTAAACTATTAGGAAAACTAAAATTGTTTTGAGGTTATGTTTTATATTAAGAAACATAGGTCAACCTATGAACTTAGTGTGAACTCAGTATGAAGTGAATTATTATTACAACTAATTCATTTTATTCGGTGTGATTTTAAAGAATAACCTTTAGGAAAAACTTGGTTAGGTAGGAATCATGAATAAAATAAAAACTGTAGATTTGCTTCTTATTTATTGACTGTATTTCACATAATTGTATCATATTGTATATTATATTTATTTGTATATCACATGTATACTGTATAAATATGCAGCGTGAATGTGTATCAGGTGCTCTTGAATAATTTGGCAGTATGATCCTCTCAGGATGTTGTGGCACAGGTTCACTAGCACTTGGTAATAAGGTCTCTGTTCTTTAATATAACATCGATGGCATATTAGATAGCCGAAATAGTTAAATTAAAGGAAAAACAATCGCAAATAAACACACACAACAGGTAATCCGAAACAAGAATGCACGAATGCCACAGATTACTACGAATGCAAACTGCCTGCACCACAACCACAGAGTATCGAGTTTATGCCGGCCCTTCACTTGACAACAGTCTGTCCTTGTCATGCTTAATAAGGAATGAAAAGGACAGACTGATGTCAAGTTTTCAAAAAGAAAATACGAATAGCCATGTGAAGTGCCGGCATTAGGAAGAAAGAGTGTTTTGTTTGCAGTGCTGTCATAGATTATACACATAAAATGGTATTTATTGTCTCAGATTATTTTTTAACTTTTTAATTTAGCTTACTTAACTGGAAGTGTCCGTTACAATCTATGTAAATACTGATAATTATCTCAAAAAATATACTTAGAATTATCATAAATGCCAAATTGGTGTTGGTTCTTAGGCCAATTTTAACATTGTCGTTTAGGTTTAGAGAATCACGCCAGAATCGACATCAATAACTGTTATTTTCTCTGACAGGCAGTGATGGCTCTCACAGCTCCACTAGCTTTCCCAGTGAGCAAACTACTAGATTATTTCCTCGGTGAAGAAATTGGCAGCGTCTACAATAGGGAAAGGCTGAAAGAGTTGGTCAAGGTCAGTATATGGTAACCATCATTATCAACATATTAATAAAAAAAGCAGCGCACGCATCACTCATATGTATATATGTATGTGTTTATATATATATTGTTACGTGTCGGGATGGGTTTCGAAATTATATGCCAGTTCACGCTTGACAGTTCTTTATTCACCACACAGTTCACACAAATAGCACACAATGTCAATTACAAAACACTCACTAAACACTGTATTTCACTATACAAGTCTCTAAACAACCGCACTTGAACACTTTTGTTGCACTTTGATCGCCTTGGTATTCGCTCCGAAATCGCTGTTGAAACTCAACTGTCTCTGCGCGGCGCCAATCGCGCTTATATACGCCGATCGACGCATTCTAGAAAGTACCTGTTCAATTGAGAATTACCTAGCACTTGCGAGTACGAAGTACCTACTTATACCTACGCGGGTAACGCGCATAACTTGTAAACAAGTGCAGATGTCGTTGCACTTTCTCCCTTACGCCGTACTGCATAAGGCTCATTTTAGAATGAGCCGCATTACTCGACCTCTATCGCGACCCGCGGTGATCTGGCAAATTCGATCTCTAGCACTTTCACGGTTCCGTTTCGAGAGCGTTTGTGACACTGCCCCCCCCTTAGACATGCTCGTCCCGAACATCATTGCTGCCGTGATCCAACTAGGGTGACTCCCGGTATCTTCTAACACGACACATCGATTCGGTGACGCCACTTCCGGAAACTTGACTTCTACCAATGTCTCTGATCTCGCTGGTAGGGTAACCGTTCTGGCGTTGTAGACTACTGGTGGTGGCTTTCCTTCTAGAAATATTTCTTGATCCGGAAAATTCAAGACTTCTCTAGCGATATCCACCACACACTGCTGAGATCGTAAAAAGTCCAGTCCGATTATACAGTCGTCCGTTATGTTATATCTCTAGCACTTTCGCGGTTACGTTTCGAGAGCGTTTGTGACAATATATTCTGTCGCGTGTGACGCTCGTAACGTATCCGCCTCCGCCGAGTTACCCTCCATTTTTTTGTCTTTCTGTCAACTTTCATTTTCGTCGGGAAGAGCTGCGCACGCATCCCACACAGACACACATACACACATGCACACATATATACATAGTCGCGTGACGCTCGTTTTTTCCATTTGCGAAAAGAAGTTTCGCTTCAATAAATATTTCTAATACAAAACAACGTAGCGCCAAAAAAGCCTTGTGTTATGCGATACTAGGGTAACGAGTCTTCATCATCATCAGCCTATTAATGTCCCCACTGCTGGGGCACAGGCCTTCCCTATGGATGGAATAGGGAGATTACGCCGTGACCCACCACGCGGGCCCAGTACAAATTGGTGGGTGATAACGACTGCAGATGCTGCCGGGACTAGGGTTACTATTTAAAAATTTGAAAAGTCCTGACAAAAAGCCGGACATTTCAATAAAAGTCCGGACATTTTAGTTACAAAATGCAAACATCACCCAGTTAGTTACAGTGATATTAAACGCGTAGTAGCAGACGCTCGCATCGCGAAGGGGGTCTCGTTGTTGATTTTTAAAGATAATTTATATTTTGTTTAAATTAATGGAAACTTAATTAATATTATTGGACTTATTTGATATACCTTAATAAGTAGTTTTACTCATATTACATCCAATTAAAAAAAGCCGGACAAAGTCCGGACAGAAGGCAAAATGTCCGGACATGTCCGGATAAATCCGGACGGATGGTAACCCTAGCCGGGACCAACGGCTCAACGTGCCTTCCGAAGCACGGGATAAACGACTTTCGCAATTGCCAGTCATGATTTTGCTGTTTTTTGGCTCGATATTGTAATAGTGTCCAATTGTGTATTGCTAACGGTACCTTCGTGCGGGAGACCCACTCGCACTTGGCCTTTTTGTGTTAAGTAAAAGTTTTGTTATTTTGTTCAATGATGCATCGTGAAGATGATGGTAAGTACTACTTGCAATAATAATTCAAATATGATAATAGCTTTATTGGTGCCTAAGGAATTTGGAGCTGGATATTTTTTGGATGCCGGCAAACTAAAGAATGAGAAATGATATGGAAGCGCTGCTCTTTAACAAACGCCGTTAAAACATTGTCCCAAACTCATACAGCTAAACTTCAATACTAGAGTCTGTGCGGAAAGAGAATGGGATTTAGATTGGAGGGCGCTGTAGTGCTTTTCTACCGTATTTGTAAGGTTTTACCCCTTTTAAACATGATTAAATACAAAAAAACCGCAAGAAATCACAACAACAAACAAATCCGTATCAATACGAAACTTTGACGTTTTACAGATTGCTGGGTTTGATTGCCAAATAAAAATCTTAATGTTAGTTCCGTTTTTAGCCACGCCCATTCTCTTTCCGCACAGACTCTAACGCGGCCCGCACACAGACAAAACAAAATAATTTGACAAATCAAATATCTGCAAATGAATTAGGCTATCCATTCATTGGGTAATATAATGTTAAAAGCATCCTCCTGATATGATATAGATTTGTATGCATACACATATATATATATGGCAATATTTATTATTATTTATGCAATTTATGTATTTATATAGATATCTATTATATGTAGTATATATATTATCTTGCATCTATCATCATCTTTTTGCACTACCTTCTTAAGACCTTTGCTACAATTCTCCGGTTGACTGGTAGAGAATGCATAATGGCATTAAGTCCGCCACTTGTACACTTATTTGCGCAATGATCGCACTTTTTCGCCCCGCCCACTTAATCGCAGTTTGCGTGGAACCACTTTATGCACAGTTCGTATTCCATATCATTTCTAATTCGTTGAGGCAAACGAGCGGACAGTCCACCTGATGGTAAGTGGTCACTGCCTCTCATGGACTCTTGCAGCACCAAGGGTACCACTCCTGCTTTTGCTGACTCTGAAGGAGAAGGTTTACCGGCCTTGATGTGATGTCTTGTCTTTTTGGATTATTGAGGCTACAGATCAACGATATTGAATACCCTAGTATACAACAATACGAACAAAATCGTGGCCGAAACCTGTCCAAAAGGTACATTCTACGATCCACACAGCTAGGTAAGATGATCGCGTTGTCAAAAACAATATAAGGCATTATTTCAACATCGAAAGTCACCTTAAATGTATACTGTATAAGGTCTTGATAAAACGCATGCTTCAAAGAGTTATGACAGTTCGAAATGCATGCTCGTAAAATGTTACGACTTATTGCTATATGCGAAAGAATATAGACCTTATTTCTTTGACTCTACGCGCAATTCTGAATGCGCTGTTAGCAATGTAGCAGGTACGGACCGTGAGGAAAAGAAACGGCTATACGACGACGTATAACCGATTAAATCAGTTTATAGTAAGTATTAGAACAAAATTTGCTTCAAATGCGTTAAATTAACAAACATTAATTAGATATGTGTTGAAAAAACGACACTTTACGTACCATAGGTTTTCTCGGAGCTCTGCGGCATCTTGACTTTTCAACGGTGCGCGGGCTGTGAACCAAGAAGTGCTTGAGTGGAGTTCAAGCACTTCTTGATTGGAACACATTTTGAACGCTCGTGGTGTATCTAGGGTATTTAATATCGTTGCTACAGAGACAATTCTAGTCTCATGTTGTAGCAAAATTTGTCTACATTAAAAAATGCAAGTCAAAAATATTACGAATGAAAAGTGATGCCCTGGCATTATTTAATTGTTCTAGAACAATTTGTGCACGTTTTAGAAGCATCGGAGTCATTGTGTTATCTTTTTGACACAGGATATCCGCAATAGGGTATTTCACACTATTAAAAATAAAGTGCCAATTGTTATCATCTGTGTTTAGAATGAATTTCGGCAGGGGTTTTTACTATTTTTACTAAAAACCCACGAAAAAAATAATAGTTTTCTTATCTATTGTCAGGTGACCCAAAACGCTTGGGATTGGCGGAGCCTAAAATGACGTCACACGCAACTAAACTTCCGGTTAAAGCGCCATTACATTGTATCGTTTGACGTTTTAATAACAGTCGTGTGACGTCACAGACTAGTAAGACGCCATATTGTCCGGAGAAACAATTTCGCGGCAACTTGAAAATGGAGTTTTTGGTTTGGTTATTTTTACTGAAATACACAACGGAATGATGAATATCCACTTTTTACGGACTCCATAAACATTAGCCAATAACGTGAGATCGTTTTCTAAATCTTGTCAAATACCCTATATTGTTTTACGAGTGCTAGTGGTCGTATTTGTTTGTGATTATGCGCATGCTCCTATAAGTATACTTTTGAGAAATGAGTGCCGTATATTCCCTTTTTTATTTAATCTTAGTTACAAACTTATACTATATATTGGGCAATCCACATACACAAATCTGCAAAAAATCAGAAATCCGACGACAATTTTATTAGGCTAAATAACTACTAAGAAGTTTTACGAACAACGGATTAAATACCCAAAAACTGAAACAAACCATGAATATAGTTTGGGGAATATTAGTTTGGCGAGTTTTGGTGACTCTGATAGTGACAATCAGTTGTTTATACAGGATAGCCGGGTAGTTGACGTTCAAGCGCAAAATTTAGATACTTTATGATGAGGAGTATCCAAATCACCACCCCCATGTATGTTCTACGATTTTGCGTAGTTTTCGAGTTATAATTTTTTTAATGTTTTTTTTTCGGAATTTTTCACCTAACATCAGTTTTCGATTTTTTTCTCATTCTGTTGGATGTTTCTGGTTCAGTTTTTTTGAGATAACTGACTAACGTAGTCTAACCTAGCACCCTAAAACTTATGGTTTATCTAGGCATTGCAGAATTCACTTAGAATTTGTTCGAAGGTTCAAAATTACGATTTGAGCTCAGTACACACAAATTTTCAAAGTATCAAAAAAATGTAAATAGGAGGATTTGGAGTTCAAAGTGCTTTTAGAAACTTCCTGAAACATTAAACTTTAAAACAAGGCCAAATAAAGATAGGGTTAGTGGGGGTTTATTTTCTGTAACTGATCTTCAAAGTAAATTAAGGCATTTTCAAAGGAAAAAAATAATTATTTTCTTTTATTTAAATCTTTGACTTTCTATGAGTTAGTTAGATGGATGGATTTGAGTAAAACGCAGTTATTTTTTAACAAAATACATTTATTTTAAGCAGATTTTCAAAGTTTGAAAAACGCCGTAGAAATTAAATGTATGCATCTAGAAACTCGAAGAATTAGAATTTAGGTCATTAACAACTGTGTTTTACGCAAATCCATCATAACTGAGAGAAAGGTAAAGACTTAAATAAAAGAAAAAAAAATTTTTTCCTTTGAAAATGCCTTAATTTACTTTGAAGATCAGTTACAGAAAATAAACCCCCATTAACCCTATCTTTATTTGGCCTTGTTTTAAAGTTTAATGTTTCAGGAAGTTTCTAAAAGCACTTTGAACTCCAAATCCCCCCATTTACGTTTTTTTTGATACTTTGAAAATTTGTGTGTACTGAGCTCAAATCGTAATTTTGAACCTTCGAACAAATTCTAAGTGAATTCTGCAATGCCTAGATAAACCATAAGTTTTAGGGTGCTAGATTAGACTATGTTAGTCAGTTATCACAAAAAAACTGAATCAGAAACGTCGAACAGAATGAGAAAAAAATCGAAAACTGATGTTTGGTGAAAATTACGAAAAAAATCATTAAAAATTATAACTCGAAAACTACGCAAAATCGTAAATAGAATATACATGGGGGTGATTTGGATACTCCTCATCATAAAGTATTTAAATTTTACGCTTGAACGTCAACTCCCCGGCCACCCTGTATAGGCAACGCTCCTTATTTCATAATTAAATTCTTAATACTAACATTTTAACTTTATTTATTTAAGTTGTTCTATGAAATATTGCTTTGCTTTTAATGCCAGAAACGAAAGAACGAGGTATTTTTTCAATATTAAAATAAAACTAAAGTCTGATTTAGGCAGACCTCTTTGTCCATGGTAAATCTTCTTAAGCAACGATCAAATCGTACTGGTTTGGGTAATTTGGCGTTCAAAATAGCAAAACTTAATTCAACTATTATAAGTTTTGCTATATTTTGGCATGGTATACACGTCTTAGAGCTACTTAATAGTTCCAAATAATTTAGTCCAGCTAGATCGGGCTTTTGGACCATAGACACATGTAAAACCATTGTAACTACAAAATAATCATCATTATGATAGTCTATTAATATCCCAACTGCTGGGGCACAGGCCTTCCCTATGGATGGAATAGGGCGATTGAGCCGTGACCCACCACGCGGGCACTTGCGGATTGGTGAATGATAACGACTGCAGATGCAGCCGGGACCAACGGCTTGACGTGCCTTCCGAAGCACGGAGAAGCTCGAGATAGTTAAATTTTGGTCACTCATCCAATGACCGACCATTGCGAAAGTTGCTTAACTTCACGATCGTAGGCCGAGCGCGCCAACCACTGGCGCCATCGAGCGCTTAAGTGCATAATACTCTACCAGGACCCCAAACTTTTTTGTGTCGTAGACCCCTTGCCATGTTTTCCCGTGTTGGGTAGACCCCATACTTACCTGATATTGATTTTTTTTCGCTGACGTAGACCCCTTGCAGGTTTTCATAGACCCCTAGGGGTCGATATAGACCACTTTGGGAATCACTGATCTAAAATTCCGTTTTTACTCATCAGGTGACAACTGACATTAACGATTTGGATAGAGATGAGGTCAACATAATATCCGGAGCATTGGAGCTGCGCAAGAAGACAGTCTCCGACGTGATGACCAAGCTGGAGGATGTGTTCATGCTGCCCATCAGCTCCGTGCTGGACTTTGAGACCATGTCCGAGATCGTCAAGTCTGGTGAGGCACTTTAAATGTATTTGTTAAACAGGGTACTGTTTCTTGCTGTCACTTCTTATTACAAAGTTTTCTGCTGTAGATTTGCGAATCAGTGGCCTAAACTGTATTAGTGAAATTAAGTTTGATCTACTGAGTGAATGACTTTAGAAGATTAGATGGGCTTGTTGAATGATGGCGTGAATGACAAGAATAGATGGACTTCTTAACCGAATGAATGAGAGAGTAAAATATTTTAATAGAATAGATCGAATGAGTAAAATATTTTAATAGAATAGATCGAATGAGTAAAATATTTTAGTAGAATAGATCGAATGAGTAAAATATTTTAATAGAATAGATCGAATGAGTAAAATATTTTAGTAGAATAGATCGAATGAGTAAAATATTTTAGTAGAATAGATCGAATGAGTACTTACTTACAAAAATAAAATCATATGCTTTTTTGCCACTATTTTTAAGGCTCCATAGACAACAAGGAACTCCATCCGTCCGTCCGTAGCTTAGCATAGAGTTTTACTGCAAAAAAAATTAGGACATAAATTCTTAAACAAAAACATTCATTCTACACGATGAAAATGTTATTGATTCTCTCTACGAATTATATCGCAATAGACCCACTGTTCGTTTGTGAATTTCCAAGGTGACGCGAGGCAGTCTGGAATCGTTATGGATATACAGGGCGTCCCACGGAGGAGTGGCATGGCCGCCATTTTAAACGCTATCTAATTGAGCAAGGAAACCCTTTCGACGTTTATCATAAATTACGTTTTTTGAAGTGGAACTTCTTAAAGCACGCTTGACTTGGGGGGTAAGCTGGCGAATGCGTTATGCGTTACGAAAAGTGTATTCGGGCGAGGCGAACGGGAGTTGAGTGGGGGATATAAGCAAGAGGAAGCAGTGCTCGCGCACATTTTCTTTTTCTCGTTATCTTATAGCTAGTAAATGAAATGTGTAAATGTACATACATGTATATATTGTACACACATAATCATAACACATACAGATGGAGCTAAAGAAGTTTCACTTCAGTCGTGTGGTCATAAGGACACTCGCTTTTTTTTTAAGTTTCACATTTCACAAGTTGGATTTCCGGTTGTGGCAGGTGATTTCTGAAATATCAGTGAACAAAGTTCTACTTATTATTAAAAATAAAATAATGTCTTCTTTCAGTAAAATATCCTATCTTCAATATTTAATATACTTTCCCTACGTGTGGCATGGCCGTGGGACGCCCTGTATATCACACATAGTTCATCATAGTTTATATACATATCATAAAATGTGTATATGTCGCAGCACTGCAAGTTACGACACTCCTGGAGTTTGTCCAAAACAACAAACTCGCCTCTTTAAATAGCATTACCATCCGTCGCGGTTATATTTAACCGCAGACTTTTATAATTTGAAATTTTTGGGGCTATGCAATAGGTGTGATGACGGGGTACAGTAAACGAAATTCTATTTAGTCCGTCAGTTAGATGATCAAAAAATTATGGACACGTATTTTTTCTTTGGACAATCAACCTAAAACTGGCAAAGTTATAGCGCGTCAAAGTTTGGGAGTAGGGGCTCGTGACGTCAATTTTAAGTGAAAATTATACCAAAACCACTTTTCAAATCATTATATCTCTGCAATGTTTGTATTATGTGAAAAAAGAAAAAATACGAGTCCAATACTTTTTGATAATCTACCTGATAAACGAAGAAGAAAAAATAGTCATCATCCCTATTCTCGATGGTCTAATATCTCCAATATAAAATAAAAAATTGCTTATCATGCAAAAGCATACCAGATAGTATGTTACCTCATTGAAATAAAGGAACTTTATACCGAACACATTTTAATATTCCTCAACAAGTCCATTCTTTGAAAGAACATGGAGTTTATTCTTCATTATAACTCAAACGCAAAAATCATTTATTCAGTCTAGGCTGTTACAAGCACTTTCAGCATCGGTCCGCTAAACTACGGCGGGAGACTTTGTACCGAGAAGAACCGGCAAGAAACTCGGCAAGAGCTGTTTTTTCTCCCTGTATTATTATATACAGAGTCGTCAAGTTGAAAAATAACTTCAGGGATACTTCTGAAGTCACCTTCCATAACATTTAGAATATAGTTTTTTTTTATATAAAGAAAGCGGTATTGGATACCGCTTTACCACGTGACTGTTATGAAAACTAACTAATACCCATTAAATTACAAATTGCGCGCTTGGCTAAGTTTCCACCGACTTACTGTGGCCACTATTCCTACACGAACAAAGAAATTGAGTGACTCATGTCTTTGTCGTACTATTCGTAAGTGGAATTCTTTGCCCGCGCACGTGTTCCCTCCTTCCTATAATCTGGGGTCCTTTAAGAGAGGCGTGAAGAAGCATTTTTGCAGGCCGGCAAGGTGAGGATGGTTGGTGTGGCAGTTTATTACTGCTGTACCAGCTATCTTCGCGTTTGGACTTTATTACCTCTTAACATCAGGTGGGGTAGTCATTTGCCTACCTGGCTTTATAAAAACAAAAAAGAAATTACAAGAAACACTATGTCCATGCATTACAATTCTCTCACTCGTTATACCTCAATTTGCTCCATTTTAAACATTAACTACTGGATTTATGAATACAGTGGAACCCCGATAGTCCGACAAACATTTTGCAGGGCAGTGTCGAACTATCGATATTGTCGGATTATAGACTGCCTAAGACCCCCTATAGTCCGATTTTATTTACAAAAGAGTACCTTGTAATCCGACAAATTACAGATCCAATGATAAGATTAAAAATCGTACATCGTTATGTATGTCAAATTTAATAAATTAAACAACACAATAGAAAGATTACATTTTATTATAAAAGTAATAATAATAAATAGTGATGGTGCGTACAAATTGTAACTTCTTCAATCGTGAATTAGCGAATACTTGTATGTAATAGACGATGTCGGATTATAGGGGGTTCCGCATTAGCGAGGGGCCAAATTACCGGGGCTCCACTGCATATATATACTAGCTGACCCAGCGAACTTCGTACCGCCATAAAAATCCCCTATTTTCGGTGGTGGTGGTAGGGTGGTAGGTGGTATAAAAGAATTTAGGGTTGTATGTATTTTTTAATACCACATTATAAAAAAATAGATATTGTCCAAAAAAAATTTTAGGGTTGTGTAACGTAGTGTTCTATCAATTTCCTGGGATAACATTCCTCCTAACCCATATGAGAACACTACGTTACAATACCCAATAGTTTGAATTTTGGAACGAAGGCGCATTGTAGGTTTCAGAACACTACGTTACAGGTGGACAACCATTATCACTTAAGGATATGAAAAGTAGATAGTAGAAGATTCTCAGACCCACGGAATATGCATATAAAATTTCATAGAGATCGGTCAGGCCGTTTCGGGGGAGTATGGTAGCTAACATTGTTACACGAGAATTTTATATCTATACTAGCTGACCCAGCGAACTTCGTACCGCCCTAAAAAAATAGGTGTTGTCCAGCGGACAAAATTGTGAATCTAAACCATTCTCAGATCCCCTTGAACACACAAAAAATTTCATCAAAATCGGTCCAGTCGTTTAAGAGAAGTTCAGTGACATACACACTCACAGAAGAATGATATATATAAAGATATATAAAAATGAAACCCGTTTTTCGTTGTCACGACATAACATGAAAACGGCTTGACCGATTTGGCTGATTTTTTTTTTGTAGTTTTCTAATACTCTGTACAAGGTTCTTACGGAAAAAAATATAAAGACAAATAAAAAAATTGAATAGGTACTCATACATAAGATAGGTCAGCTATACAAAATAAAGTAGTGCATCAAAGCTACGCTAAGGCGGTACGAAGTTCGCCGGGTCAGCTAGTATAAGATAAAATTTATTAGGAAAACACTTGTGACCCAGGTGTAGGTTTAAGGAGTCCCCCTTTGCATCGCATCGCATCAACGCTCACCTTCACTGTTAATATTGTTATAGAGATTGACGACCTCCGTGGACGAGTGGTTTGTACGCCGGGTTTCATGGTGTCGCCGACTCGAGAGGTCACGGGTTCGAATCCCGGTGGGGGTAGATGTTTGTGTGATGACTACGAGCATCTGTACTCCAGTCATGGATGTTCAATATGTATTTCTATATAAATATACTTATATATGTACAGTATATTCTATTCTTTCCGTTACCCTAGTATCCAATAACACAAGCCTGCAGTGCCTACTTTGGGGCTAGGCTAATTGGTGTGAGTGTTTAAAAAGAAATGAAAGCTAGCTAAATTCATTTTAGTTCGTCAGTTAGATTAGTAAAATTAATGGACACTTTTTTCGTTTGGCTTACGACCAAAAAATGACAAAGTGTCGGCGCCTGACGTCACTGCTAAAAAAATTGTGCCAAGTTAATCAATATTCCTCCTGTACCTAATGTTGTGATTATGTGAATTTAGGGGAACCCTAAACTAAAGTTCCGAGGAGGTAAATTGTTTCTAATTACATAGTTGACCATTATTGTTCATACCTTAAAACTGATTTAAATGTTAGTCCGTAATGTAATATTGAAACTGCACTTGTGTAATGGGATTTATATTGTGGCGGCGAAATCTACATGCCCCACATATAATGAACATAGAAGTAATAGTAACTCGCCTCCTTAAGAGATGGCGCTACCAGCGCTGCGTTCACAACGTATGGAAGCCTACAACGCGCAAGAGAAATTCGGAGTCTTAGGCCGTATACATAAAGAAAGCCGATTAAAGCAGATCAAGCAAAATGTCGGACTCATCGGACGATGATTTGGTTTTGTTAGAAAATGTGTATTTTAAAATGCGAAAAAAAGCTGTACATCCTATAAACAAAGAAAGGAAACGTTTCGGAGAATACCATCATTTATTTGTAAAAAAATTGCAATTTGATGATCAAAGATTTTATACATATACAAGAATGACTCAAGAAACATTTTATTAAATTTTGGATTTAGTTAAAAACCGTTTGATGAAAAATTGGTGCAATTGGCATAAACAACCAATCCTTCCAGAAGAAAGACTTGTCACCATTCGGTAAGTACGAAACAAATAATTTTATCGCTTAGTAAATAAAAGATAAAGTTATTAGATTTATAAAAAGATTGATTTAATCTAAGGATTATAATTCAAATACAAATTATTTATTATTCGGACAACATAGATCATCTGATCGGGTTTCGGCTTTCTTTCTGTATACGGCCTAACACTCCATATATGCGATGCCCGACCAATATCAGTCGGGCCGCGGCCCCCGAGCTAACATCACCCAGCTCGGAGGAAGATCTTCCCCTTTGTCCTTCCTACAATATTGTTTTTCTAATACCTAAATGACAAATCGTTGAACATACTGTTTTACCTATTTATTGTTCAATTTCAAAATAAAAACGATTGCGGTGAAATATCTTACATAATGTCAAGGACCGTTGGTAGTTCTGATTTTATTTGTTTTTTTAAGCATTTAACTGCTAGATGTTTAAATCTAAAGAAAAGTTTACTAGA
This sequence comes from Chilo suppressalis, assembly GCA_902850365.2. NCBI lineage: Eukaryota > Metazoa > Arthropoda > Insecta > Lepidoptera > Crambidae > Chilo > Chilo suppressalis. The sequence goes on from OU963919.1 coordinate 3,608,609, forward strand.
AAAAAAAAACATTGTGGGTTGCCTACAATGCGAAGAGATGGCGCTGCCTTGCAGCTTAAGGCTAGAAAAATTTCGACGCGGCTAATAGGGCCGTGGTAGCATAATGGTCAGTGCATTCGCCCGGATAGCGAAGGATGCGGGTTCGAGTCCCGTCCGCTGCCTGGTCCGCGTGGATTTTTTTCTAGTAAACCGTTGGTAGTGTTTGTAATTATACAACCACCACTGTTGTATATACAGGATGTAAAAAAACCGATAACGAAGTCGAAAGCCTTTTTCTTCTGGACCATATCTGGGAAATTTATGGATATGGAGATATTGAAGGTCAAAGCCAAAATATTTTTTTCAAGATTTATACATTAATATTTCAAATCGTTATTTAGAAACTTTTTAATCGACGCACTTACACACACGCACATTCTTTGCGTAGCGCCACAGTAGCGCGCCGCCTATAGATTGCGTACCGGAAAAAAAATATTTTTTTTAACTTAAAAATACAAATTTTTCCCTCGTATAATATTTTGTAATGACTTGTTTGGGTGTACAGAATGCGTAGTTTAAGTCTTTGTCATAGATTTAGTTACACCCTGTATATACACCGTGTTCCTGAGGTTATACACTAACTTTGGCATGTTATTCAGACTATTAAATTGGCCATTTTTTACTATGGACACTTTTATGAATTCCAATTTCTTTAACATTTTTTATTTTCATACAAAGTAAATGCTTAGATGTAGTTTATCCTTACTAATATTATAAAGGCGAAAGTTTGTTTGGATGGATGGATGTTTGTTCCTCTTTCACGCAAAAACTACTAAACGGATTTTAATGAAACTTTACAGTAATGTAGCTTATAGATCAGAATAACACATAGGCTATAATTTATAAAGATATTGTGTGAATTGTCCAAAATATAACGATAAATGTCATTTAAGTCTGAAAAAATTCTGCAATCTGCGAGCTATTCAGGCGTGTAAGGATAAAATTGTCTAAAAAATATCCCGCAACAGCATATGTCTATCTTTTATGGTTGACTCACAATAACACGTGTAATTATATAAATAAAGTCATTCTTTATAGCACAAGCCTGAGAACAAAAAGTATAGTTTACACTACAGCTCTACACCGAAGCGAAGCGAGGGCGGGCCACTAGTCTATTATAAATTACTCTTTACCTGAGCTGGCAACGTCGCATTTGAAACTTTGGTTCATATGTCCACATAAACTTTTTGAAACTTGACGTCAACAATGTTTTTTAATATTTTGACTTTTGAAACTATGACTTAATGACCATTGACAAAGAGTTGATAGTTTGCTAGTTTTGGTTGCACAAAGTGGCAACATCTCACAGATAAAGACTCTTTCTCACTGCACAACACAATTAAGTTGGTTAAAGTTAAATTACCAATAACTTAAAAACTATGCTATTTACACTACTACTTTCCTTGTACGATATGTTTAACAAGAGCTATAGAAGTATTATTCAAAGTTAATGTATATCCTCAGGAACACGGTGTATATATATTTATATATCTAAATGCAAATTCATACTCAACCAACTGCTAATAATCTCTGTCATGCACAATTCATTTACTCGAATTATCCCGTATCCCGTAACCCGGTGTACGTGGGGACGCGCGGCAACATCGTGTTGGTGCTGTTCATCAAAGACTGGTCTATTCGCAAACCCTTTTTCCATTTACAGTATGTAACTAAAGCTCAAATTGCATACATACAGGGTGGTCCAACTAGTGACGTCAACATTTTTTTTAGATTCCTCGCACCTGGGGGTATCCTAAAATACCTTATGTATGTTCCGTGATTTTTCTTAGTTTTCGAGTTATATTTTTTTTTTGTGTATTTTTAATGATTTCTGCCAGCGAGGTTTCAAAAATTCATATCTTTTTTCGTAGTAGGTATATTGCAGTCTTTTTTTTTGTGACATAATTGTCTTGTCGTCTTGTCTTGAATGTTGTTTTAATAAAAAAGATAACTCAGATTTCTGAAATAACTTAAAGTTACTCAAAAAAGGCTTGAAAGTTGTAACTTCAATTTTTAGTAGGATTTACTTTAACAATCAACTTCTATTTAAAAATAAAAAAAAAATCAAAAACACCCGACTGCTTTATATTACTGCGAATAAAAACTAGAAATAAAAAAAATGGGTGCGTGTACTTATGTAGGCGCGTGAGAAGTTATCCTTCTTTGGCATCGTTTAAAATTAGTTTTTAATTGCATGCAAATAATTAATTACAATAAATTAATAAAAAGCCTGGAAAAGGACACAGTCAATAAAGTTCAGTTTTAATTTGAAAAAATAAATAAATAATCAAAATATTCAATTAAAATCGCTACTGAATATAATTTATTAGAACATATGTGATTTGCACTTGTATGAAACTCAAACACGTATTCCGAATATACAAACTAGAAACACGTGGATAAATATTATAAATATGAATACCTATAACTGTTACTTTATTACAAAAAATAAAGATGTGGTTTTTGGTTCTACTACACCAATGGTCAAGAGATGGCGCTGTAGTCTCCTGAATCGCGCTTTGGTTCCGTTGTTCCAGATTAATAAATACTTTTGATATTATAAATATGAATACCTATAACTGTTACTTTATTACAAAAAATAAAGATGTGGTTTTTGGTTATACTACACCAATGGTCAAGAGATGGCGCAGTAGTCTCCTGAATCGCGCTTTGGTTCCGTTGTTCCAGATTAATAAATACTTTTGATAGGCCTTCACAACGCAGTCGTTAGCACCCACTAAATAGAGATTCTATTTCTATTTTGTTGGTAGATTTTCTTAATGCGCGGTAAACACAAAAGTAACAGCATGAAGTTGGACGCTAAAGCGACCAACTTCATGCTGTTAAAATTTTGTGTTACAGTGATGCGCGCGCATCTTAAAATTTCACTCTCATCATTTTTTCATAACGCGCCTAAAGAAGTATAACTTCAAAAAGTCGAGTAGTCTATACATCTGTTAAGTAAGGAACAAAGCTACTTTAACAGTCGGGACCCATTATTGAAAAAAAAAATTATCCATTCTAGAATATCAAATGGGCCCCGAAACTATTATAAATTTACTTTTTTTTGTTTTAATCTAAGCCAGTATCAATACAAAGAGTTACTCGAAGAATGAATGTTGCCATATGCAGATGACAATGTCCCGGTAATTTGGAGATTCCAGCACGATAATGACCCGAAGCATACTGCACTGCACTCTTTGTAAAAGGATACCTCGACAACGGTAATATTATCTATACAGTATTGTGACTCCGCCCTGTCCTTGAAATAAATGCCTACGGCCGAGCGCTGCGTTAGCACGCGGTAGGGCCGCCCGCCTACAGTATTTTATGTAGTTTTGTTTTTAACGCGAGTGTAGGTAGATTACTCGTTTGTCTCTTTTTTCATCCTAACCACTTATTTATATATTATTCCAGATATTTTGCCCGATGGAAAAATCGAAATACCTAAATATTAGAAACAAATTACGTACTAGTAGATAGGTATATAAAAAATATTTTATAAAGGTAAGACACCTTTCCAATATTTCAGGTAATTTAAAAAATGATATCTCTGGGTGTGTTACACGGACCTAAAAAAGTTATTGAAGAGTTCAAGCAACCAAAAACAGCCATTGTGCTGTTGTACGATATTGATCGTCGTTTGTTCTTTTCCATACTAAATTATGTAGGTATCTACTTAATTCAATCAAATATTTACAATACAAAACGCATGTTTAGGCACGGCTAACTGCATAAAAAACTATTCACACCGTTTGGTCGTCGTCGCGGCGCGGCGGCGCATTCGCGACTGGGTGCCCGCCGAGAGCACGTCGAATTCGAGTGGCGTAGGTATGACTCGCTTTCCGACCGTTTGTATGAAGATAGAATACTGTATGATATTATTACCGTGCCTCGACAGTCAACTGGTAACTGTATTACAGTGGCCACCGAATCCCAGAACTTATCCGATCGAACATCTTTGATACCAAGTGAAAGAGAAACTATCAAAGAAACGGTGTGGTAACATTAATGAGCTGTACGACCCGTTTTTGCAAGAGTGGAATCTAATTTCAGTTGAAACCTGCCCATGGAGGTTAGAGAGAAGGAGAACGATCGAATAGGGGTGATGACGGCGTACAGTAAACGAAATTCTATTTAGTCCGTCAGTTAGATGATCAAAAAATAATGGACACGTATTTTTTCTTTGGGCAATCAACCAAAAAATGACAAAGTTATAGCGCGTCAAAGTTTGGGAGAAGGGGCTCGTGACGTCACTTTTGAGTGAATTTTCACTGATAAGTGTACTCAAACGTGACGTCATGACACGACATTTCAAATCAATATATCTCTGCAATGTTTATATAATGTGAAAAAAGAAAAAATACGTGTCCAATACTTTTTGATGATCTACCTGATAAACGAAGAAAAAGAAATAGTCATCATCCCTATTCTACAAATTTTCAGGGACAGGCGGGAATTTATAGTTCATTTTTCAGCCACCAGCCGCGCTGCCGTCTTTAAGTAGTATCTGTGAAGTTAGCTATTTATGAGTCCAAGTAGATGAAGTTAGTTGAATTATGTACAAACAGCCCGCTTTTATTGAGACAACTTAGCGATCGCAGCGCCTCACTTATTTTGTCCATAATGCTGGGACACTATTTTCTACAGCGATCGTTCTTCTCTCTAACCTCCATGAACCTTTTTTTTATACGCTGGGGAAATGCATTAAATTGCATACCATATGGTGGTTATGTGGGGCTCTCCTCCCCAGAAATTGAGGCCTACCCACTAAAACCCCAGCGATGGCCGCCATCAGGCATTATACGGGGCCTCAGGATCGAGTATCGCATCTGAGGACCCGCAGCGTTTGCTCCCCTGCTTCCACCAGGGGAGCCCTTCTCGGGGGAGTGTTCGCAACCTCCCCATCCACCCTACTACGACAACCTCCATGAACCTTTCGAAAGTTGACAGCGTAAATGCCGCGCTGCTGTTATGCAGTTATCCATAGCCAAGAACATGCCACTAAATATTCGATCAACTATTCGGTCAGCGCGTAAAATCCGTCTCAGTAACTATAGCCTCACTCGAGGCGTGAGATCTTATTTTAAATTAGTTCGGTTAATACAAAACGAAGTAACTCGCTGGCCAAAGACCGGTAAAAATATTTTATTTTGTGGGTTAAAAAGTTAATATCGCATTTTCCATTCTTCGCCTTTATCGTTTTTTTTCCAAGTGTAATATATATAAGTATATAATATAAGTAATATATATAATATAAGTATATTTCGCCAAGTAGTTTGACGACCTCCGTGGCCCAGTGGTTTGAACGCCGAGTTTCATGTGTCGCCGACTCTGTAGGTCCCGGGTTCGAATCCGCAGGCAGATGTCTGTGTGATGAATGTGAGCATTTGTACTCCAGTCATGAATGTTTCATATTTATTTCTAAATAAATATACTTGTATATGTACAGTATATGAATTCCATCCGTTACCCTAGTATCCCATAACACAAGCTTTATTGTGCATACTTTGGGTATGAGGTGTATTTTAAAAAAAGTACTAGTACAATATATTTCCTAATTTATCGATAATTTTAGTCTTCTAAAGGTATTTAATGACAGTATAACAAATATTTATTAAAAATTAATCCTTTTTTGTCATGAACATTGGAATTTTGAAATGTTGTCTTTCTAGCAAATCTTCGTTATATGAGCACCATTGTATATTACGTTTTCGCAGGATATTTAAAAAAAAACCCTTAATATTTAAGATATTTTACTGAAATACGCAACGAAACAAACGATATCCATAATTTTTAAGGAGTCTAGAAACACTAGTTCACGTTTAACTTTAAAAAAAACCATGTTAAATATTATTCTTTATTTATTTATTATTAGATTACTTAATTGTTCATTCATAACACACTGGTGTCAATTCTGGCATGATTCTCTAAATATAAAACTAAATTTAACATCAGTCACTCCTTTTGCATTCTGTTTTAGAGAATGACAAGGATACACTGGTGCCAATTCTGGCGTCATTCTCTATACTTAAAACCAAATTTAACATCAGTCTCTCCTTTTCATTCTGTATGGAGAATGACAAGGATATACTGCTGTCAAATTTAAGTTTAGGTTTAGAGAATCACGCTAGAATCGAAACACTGTTGTAAAGTTCAGATTTAGAGAATCGTGTCAGAATCGACACCAAATGTATTTATATATTTTTATTAACATTTTAACTGCCAGATGTTTAAATCTAAAGTGTATTTAAATAAAAAGAAATATTAAATCAGTGCATTCGCCCTGATAGCGAAGGGCGCGGGTTCGAGTCCCGTCTGATGCCTGGTCCGCGTGGAATTTTTTCTAGCAAACTTTTCTTTAGATTTAACCAAATGTATTGTTTATTAGCTACTAATAATCCTCAGCTTTATTTAAAACACATTTACGAGTATCTAAATCTTGGTGATAGCCCCAGGGACATAAATAACCGATCAATATACTGCCACGACGCTGGACGTGATGAGCTGACGACCAATTTAACGGCGTGTTGTTGCTTCCGTTATTTAGTTTTCCATTTCCGTTGTTATTAAAATAGGTATTCAATTTGGTGAATCTAGTTGTTTCTGTTCCGTTAATATAATTTCCTTGATGTTCATTCTGTGATACGGCGTCCGTTTTCGTACTGGTGGTATCTTGTTCAAACTTTTGTTCTTTTATAATAACTATTGGTGTATCATTTTGGTCGTTTTTATCAGGTATACCGATTTGTGTGAGTTGATTCGGGTCGTGTGCCATTTCGTCGCCACTTTCTCTAATAACCATTTCAGGATCATTGTATGGTGTGATGTCGTAATTTATATTCTTCGCCATTACACTCACTATCGTTACCACCATAAACACTAGCAGTTTCATATTTTTAGCTTTTGATCGTATTAAGAAGGTGAAATTATTATTTTTTTGCCTTTTTCTACAAGATCAACGTTTTTCTCTACTGCTGCGGTTTGTTCTTTATTAACTACTTGTAAATGTGACAAAAAATTGTCTATTGTACTGAATTTCACTTAATTATAGATTCTGCACCTAACTTGTTTATAAAATGAATTGCGCGTTAGTAATGAGAAGAGGTTTTTTGTAAATTTTTTATATATTTATCAGACGGGAGTGACCTCACTGTGATCTTTGATTATTTAAATATGATTCCGACAATCTGTTTAATTCGGCATTCTATATAATACCTAGGCGATGTATGAAATATTATTAATTTTACACGTGCAAGAGATGATAGCACGTCGACTTTTCCTTGTATTTAGGGTTCTGTACCTCGAAAGGAATAAAATGGAAACCTTATAGGATCCCTTTGTTGTCCGTCCGTCTGTCAAGACCCTTTTTCTCAGGAACGCGTGGAGGTATCAAGCTGAAATTTTTAACAAATACGTCTACTGTCCCTTGGAGCTGTGAAGTGATAGTTTTGCATTTCCGGATATATCCATTCTAAATGAGCATCACAGACAAGATCCAAGATCGCAAGGCATTGAATTAGAAGAAGAACATGAAGTGGATGCCATGGAGTTTATACACGACGTTGGCTAATCGCTCAATATTGATGTTGGTGTTGATTTAGCCAATTATGGAGCTAAACAGGGTTTATGGAGCAGACCATTTATATGCAAGCATGTCGCCGAAATGGACCCGTTAGTTTGGTGGAGAAGACTCTGCAGGTCCAAATTGCTGAGTAGGGTTGCAGTACGTATTCTCACTGCACCATTTTTTTTTTTATTACGCAGCTAAAAAATCTTTTTACGGACGACGGCGCCTCTAAGGGGCACACCGCCGAACGGACATCACACCTGGCTCCCGCAAGTGTTACGAACCCCCATAGTGGATGCCCACCTGGGACCCCGCAACTCTTACGGGCGCTTTCCGGTATAATATCCGCTAAAAAAGTCCTGCGAATGAATACCTTCACTACCGCCTGATGCGGTGCCGCGGGATCCCCGCTAATGGGGATATCTCCGCGTCCCCGCACCCGGCAGTTTCCCGGCCTCGCCGGGGCTCCACGGCAGGGGTCTCCCGCAGTATTTCGGGGACCCCGCAGACGTGAGTGGGTAGGCCCGCGCGTGGGGCTAGGTATGCGGCCTACTGCCCACCATACCGCCCCCCGTCCGCTGCGGAGAGCTAAAGCCCTCCGCCACCCTCCCCTTGCGGACAGAACCACATGAGGAGGGCCGCCGTTCCTGGGAGGGAGGACCGGGAGGGTAAGCGTAGTTCTTCCCGTTCTCCTGGGAGAAGGCGGGGGAAGCGCGGGCGCGGGGGGTCCGAGCGGCCGAGGCTACTCGGAATTCTCACTGCACCCTACTGTATTTAACCACGCATACATAGTCACAAACGAAATAGATTGACTACAGACAGCGCAGCAAAAATAGCTTTTATATCGTATAATTGGAACCTGTTACACAAACATAAAAATGATGACAATGACGATGATGACGAGCCGTTAACTACACCCAGGCAATTGTCAAGTCCGTTGGGTAGCCCAATAAATGAAGAACGAACTTCAACATCTCGTGGGAATACACAAGAAATAGAATTTTGCAATATTAATAATATATTATCATGACAGTAGCGACAGTGACTAAAGGTTTTTAATTGTAAAAAAACACTTTTGTAACTTTTGTAAAGTGTAATACTAATAAATAATTGTTAGTAATATCTCTCTTTATTTTATTTATTTTTAGGTCAAAGATTCTTAAAAGTTCCAATAGACATTCTTTCTGCAATAACAATACCATCACAATGCACAGAAAAAATCTTATGATAAAACAGGAAGACACCTTTTTATTGTTATAATAAATTGCCGGTTTTATTTTAGTTCCTGAATCAGGCTACATATTTTGACGATTCCAATAGGGCTGCCATCTCTAAAATGTGGCAACCAGGATCGGAGGCGTGATAACCCCGGATTTTGGAGCACAGAACCCGGACAGACCAATAAAAAAAGAGTGAAAAATGTCACAAATCAACTTTTTTTTATGTTGATGTAGGCAAAAGAGCTAGCGGTCAACCTCATAGTAAGTGGTCAATGCTGCCCATGGACACTTGCAGCACCAAGGGCCACTCATGCGTTGCCGGCTCTGAACGAAAAGGTTCATCCGCCTTTTTAAGATTACCATATCATAGCTATAAGAAAAAAATACTGAGGAAAGTTCGTTCTAGATCTTGCTGGTACACAAAAGAAAGGAACACATGGTGCTCGAACGCCAGGCGTCCAGATGATGGGCGGGAAACTTCTCTGCGGTGTGTGGTGCTGTGAAGAAACTTCGCCACTGGCATCCGGTTGAATAATTCCTCGGAACACTCTCCATTGATTGTATAGACGGTACGACACGTGGAAGGAGTTGCGTCCTTTTACGTGTTGTACCGTCTGCACATGCTAAGGGGTTGCAACGCGTGAGTGAGCTCAGGAGCATTGATATGTCAAACTGCCCGCTTTTGTATCCGGTCAAGAGCAAGGAGCTGGTAGGTATTGGGGTACTCCAGCCCAGAGGACCAGTGCTTTGTAAAGTAACACCCGATATTTAGGCTTGAGGTACTTACTAGATCTATTGAACACACAAGCTTTTTCACACACACTTGTGTCTTTGCTGGGTTAATCCAATCAAATTTTGTTGGCTCCAATTTGAGACTTGATCCAGTAACATCTCAGTCTCGGACACAAGTCTGTCTTTACACCCTTCTTCTTCCATCCGAGGGATGTTAGACCGGCCAGTGTAAAAAGTTTCAGTGCTGTAATCCGCATAGCAACGAATGCTGTTATTGCGGACAGTATGGGCGACAAAGCTGATCTTTGTTGGAAGTCAGCATTTATGGTTACAGTGTTAGAATAGATTTATTTATTTTTAAAGACATTTAAATTGACGTATTAATTGGCGACCCAAAACAGGAAATTTTTAAACCCGGACTACAAATAAAATCCCGCCCAGACGCTCCCCGGACGCCCCGTAAACTAGGGCAAATCCGGGGAAACCCGGACGGATAGCAGCCCTAGATTCGAACAACAGGCAACAGCTAGTGCCCTATCTACGCTGGCGCAAAGTATGTGCGCATCGCAAAGACCCTATTTTTCGCTACATTTGTTCTAAAAAAATTTTTTTTTTTTAAGATCGTGATAATTACGTTAAATAATGAAAATACCCGTCTATTGGGTTTTTTCCCAAATGGGTTTTTTCCAACTGCTCATCTCTACGCGTGACTCTAATGTCAGATAGCTTGAAATCAGTCAATGAGTGCGTGTTTAGCGTGTGTGTTATACAATATAACATCGAGATGGCCTTTGAAATCTGTTGCATAATTATTGAACAGTTAATATTGGTTGATTCAGTGATGTTTTTGTAATGTAGTTTTTTATTAAAAATACTATGAAAATCAAAATTGTTATTTGATAACCTTAATTGCGGGTAGTCAGAGAAATCTTTGTATACGTGTTCTGAACGGCCCGATGACGTCAGTTGTTTGTCGCCGTCTTTAAAAGGACGAGATCACGTTAGATAACCGATTGACGTTTGCACCTCATCTCAAGGTAGTTCGTGATCGCGCAGCATTCATTCGCGGCAGGCTATTCCACTTCATAGGGAAGCGTAATAAATGCCCTTAGGCATAAGTTGACAATTTACAAAACTTGCATCGGCCCTATCTTGACCTACGCGAGTGTATGCTTCGCCCACGTACCTCCGTGGCGTCATAAACCACTACAAACGCTGCAAAATCGTGTGTTGCGCAGGATACGTGCGCAATATCGATTTGACTCCATCGCGAAGTATATGAAGGACGCCTCGAGACGTTACTTCGTTAAAGCCGCGCATCATCCGAACCCCCTAGTAGTCAAAGCCTCTAGCTATCATACGACCTCCCTACCGTCCTCTAATCGTACGTCCCTCCGATTCAGTCGGCTTAGGCACGTCTTAGAGTACCCCGACGACAAAATCACCCGCGCCAACGCGCCTTCGACTTCTCCCAAACAGGCCACAAGCACCAACATTACACAGCTGGCATACTGGCACACTAGCTTTGCATTAGGCAGACACCGCACCCGTAGGATAAGAGTGCGAAGATTTGGTCTACACACGACACGCTATACCAGGTACAGGTACGTACCTGGGCATCTTTCCCCGCCCTCCACGACAAGGTCCGAGTCCCAGAGAAGCCCTCTAGTGGAGCCGACCCCCTCAGGTTCCCTCATCTCGCCGATGGGCCGAGGCCTCCCCGGGGACGGGATTCACCATCAGGCGGTACCCCCCTTGACAAGGCAGCGGCACTGTGCGAGGCCATGGGAACCTTTACGGATACACCCACAACCCCGCCAGTGTGTTTCCGATTCGAACGGAGCCACCCAACTTGGGGATGCCCCGAGGCATCGGGGGCATCCCTATTTATTTGCGAAGGCCTGTGCAATGCAGGGCCCGGACCTCCCAAGTCTCACTGGCCTCCGTCAGTGAGAAGTTATTAAGTACCTGACCTACTACCTATGTGATTAAGTATCTGATTAAGTACTATTTTTTTATGTTTTTTGGTAGTTTAGAAGCTTGCGGTTTTATAAACTTGGCCAGAAGCTATGGGAAGCCCTTTTTTATATTTTTAAATTGAAGTTGAATGTTTGAGGAAATCCTACTAAAAATTAAAGTTCCAACTTTCAAGCCTTTTTTAAGTTACTTTAAGTTATTTCAGAAACCTGAGTTTTTTTTTATTAAAACAAAAGTCAAGACAATTATGTCACAAAAAAAAGACTGCAAAATAACTACTACGAAAAAAGACATGATATTTTGAAACCTAGCTGGCAGAAATCATTAAATATACTTACACAAAAAAAATATAACTCGAAAACTAAGAAAAATCGCGGAACATACATAGGGTATTTTCGGAAACCCCCAGCGACGAGGAATTTAAAAAAAAATGTTGATGTTACTAATTGGACCATCCTGTATAAGTGCTTTTCAGAACAAGTGTCTTAGTGGTGCTATAATTGTAATTAACTTGGAGATTATCACTTCAATCTGTCCCCTCAGGTGCTCGTGGTCTAGAGGCTCCAGACGGAGAGGAGACTCCCCCCGTGGGGAGATGCCATCCGCCTAGAATACCAATAGAGACTCGATAAGTCTCGGCTTGAAGTCCCCTTAGGATTTCGCCGTCCCCAAACCCGGTGATACTGTAAAGGTCATCGGCGACCAACAGCATACACACTAAAAATAACAGCGTGTATACAGACTACGCATGTCAGAAGTGAAACGAACTTTCATAATAATAATTATAAAAACATATATTGACATTATTATATAATTTAAAAACTTAAAAATTCAACATATGTAATCTGATATTTCGTTAGAATAGGTACGTACATATACGTACATTGTGTGTAAGTTTTTTTAACATATGACGCTGTTCATACATCTACATCGCGGTGTGGTTTGGTATAACGGCCTTGATATTATGTACGTACAAAGAGGAACATTTAAATAAGTTTATAGTAGGGATGTCGAAAGTTGAAAAAAATATCGATATATCGATACATCGATATTTTAAAAAATATCAATATCGGCTTCGATATATCGCGAAAAAAACATCGATATATCGGACCAATTTTCCCAAAAATATCGTACAGTAGCTCACGAAATATGACACGCGGAATAATAATGGAACGAAAATTATCTCCCTAAAAATAGACCCTATTATATATAGACAATACTAAATACAGCACAGATCATAGATATGTTGAATATCATTAATCTGAGATCCAGTTACGATTTTTCCAGATACGAATTTAGTTAGATCGTGATATGCCGCTAATAATTAAAAAAATATCGTTTTTGATACGAATTTCGATATTGGTTATTTTGTATCGATATATCGAATCAAAATATATCGGCAAAAATATCGATATATCGAACAAAAAATATTGATATATCGATACATCGATATATTTTCAACAAGCCTAGTTTATAGCTTGCTTATTATTATCTTTCTCTCCAGTTGTTTATATCTATTCGTCCTTTAAAATTAAAAAAGGCGCACTAAAATCTAACGCTCAAATCGTGCGGCCTTGAAAAGTTACCCTCATAGCCCGCAAAGAATTAGAGATATTTGTACAGTACCAGTACGAACCAAAATCGAATTCGTAACGTTTGCGACTTCGAAATGTCATTGTCAAATGTGTACTGATTTTTAGTTCCAGTTAAGTCCAAAGTGGCGCTGCTGTTCAAGTTTCCATACAAAATTTGACATTAACATTTCGTCTAACGAAAAGTTTACTAGAAAAAAAACCACGCGGACCAGGCAGCGGACGGGACTCGAACCGCACCCTTCGCAATCCTGGCGAATGAACTGACCATAATGCTGCCACGGCCCGCGTCAAATTTTCCTAGCCTTAAGCTGCAAGGCAGCGCCATCTCTTCGCTTTGTTTAAAGGCTAGGAAAATTTCGACGCGGGCCGTGGCAGTGAATAGGGCCGTGGTAGCATAATGGTCAGTGCATTCGCCCGGATTGCGAAGGGTGCGGGTTCGAGTCCCGTCCGCTGCCTGGTCCGCGTGGATTTTTTTTCTAGTAAACTTTTCTTTAGATTTAAACATCTAGCAGTTAAATGCTAAAAAATAAATAAAATCATAATTTGCAAACTATTCCAATTTGATAATGGTTCGTGCTAGGGGTACAGCATTCATACTTAGACAACTAGGCTAAAAGGCTTCCCTTGTCTCTCGTCCCCCAGGCTACTCCCGTATCCCTGTGTACGAGGGGACGCGCGGCAACATCGTGACGGTACTCTTCATCAAGGACCTGGCGTTTGTGGACCCCGATGACAACACGCCCCTGCGCACCCTCTGTCAATACTACCAGAACCCGTGCAACTTCGTCTTTGAAGACGTCACCTTGGATGTGATGTTCAAACAATTTAAAGATGGTAAGTCTTCAAATATACATACAGTTAAAAATCGTCGCGCTAGATAAAATTTTGAAACTAAATAAACCTAGTCAGGTCATAAATTCTGTCACATGTTTAATATAAAGTAACTAGCAAACCAGTGAACCAAATGTTCACCAAAACCTGATTAATTAATTGAGAACGTCGGAGATTTTGTGTGGTCTCGTTTGAAATTCGTGATTTCTCGAAAACCGGAAGTGCTACGTTACTCAAATCCGGTTTGTAGTCTTATCAGACTATTCTTAACTTATAACTTAAATATTCTCTTTATCTATCTCTTACGGTTTGGCCGCTGAAACAGCACCACAGACAGACAGACGGACGGACTTGTCTAATAGATAAGAGATTGAAACAAGTTTATTCATAATGTAACCATTTATATACCAAAATGAACTTAACACAACATAGATTCTTATGACAATAAAGTTTATTCAAAATAACCTCCGTGATTTTGAATACAGCCTGGCTTTCAATCTGCGCGGCCAGTCGTCTATCGCAGCACGAACGAGGTCCATGTCAATATCGGCGGCTGCTTTAATCAAGGATGTCTTGAGTGACTCCAAATTGGGATGAGGCTTTGAACACGCCTTTTCCTACAAGTGTTGCCATATCTTGTAATCTAACGAACTTAAATCTGGACTGGAGGAGGGCCAGTCTTCGTGCCGGATGAAGTCGATTTCACGCGCCGCCAGCCAGTCTTGTGTGCTCTTCGCTCTATGAGCTGGCACCGGATCTTGTTGGAATACCCATTGCCTGTTATTGAACATGGTATGAGAAACAGGTTCCACAAGGTTCGTCAGGACTGTATTTTGTTACACAACTGCATTAGTTGTTACACCTTTCTCACAAAAATGTACCTCTGTTAAGCCCCAATGAGAAACTCTCAACCATACCATGAGCGAGGATGGAAAATGACCTCGTTGGACACGTGGAATACGGTTGCTCGCTTGTTCTCTACTGTGTGCGTACACCTTATCATTTTATTTGTTGTAGCTCTCTTCTACGGTAAAATTTTTTTCAACCGAAAAAAGAATTTCCCGATATTTTTTCCCGTGTACCGCTTCAACAAAGCGCGGCTTCTCTTCTGTCTCAGGTCCATTAGACGAGCATTCAAACGATGTCCTGTTTTTCTTCGATATGCCCGAAGCCCTAAGTCTTCCTTTAACACCCTTTTCACCATGGTTCTGCTTAACCCCATCTGAAGGGCCAACAGTTTCTGCTTACGTTTGGGATTTCTTTGAATGCGCGCCTTCACAGCTTTTATCACTACTGACAGCTTTTATCTATACTAACAGACCGAGGGCAATCACTTCTTGACCTGTCATCTACACTAGAGTCTTCATTGTATCGTTTGATGGTACGATAAACGAATCTTTTGGTTATATTCAAATTTTTCAGTATGTCAAAAAATGGAATTGGCGCATAACCGCAACGATGCAACGCAATAACTGCAACGCGGTCTACTTTAAGCGTCCACTCCATATTGAAAAATGAGTAAAATTCTAAAAAGTATACATTTTTATTTTCATGAACAATTCGAAATTCGAATTCAATAAACTTTTTTGTGGCCAGCATTCTAAAAGAAAAGTTTTTACTGTGTGACAATACTTATGACCTGACTGTGTTCACAGTATAGAAGCTATTTTACAGATATTTCTAATTAATATTTTGTTTATTTGTTGTTTCATCAAATAACATTCTAATTTAAACTTCTCACATCGTAAACTTGACACTGCTCATCCAACGATATTAAATACCCTAGATACACCAACACGAACAAAATCGTGGCCGAAACCTGTCCAAAAGGTACATTGGACGATCCACGGAGCTCCGTAAGATGATCGCGTTTTCAAAACAATATATGACATTATTTAAACATTGAAAGTCGTCTTTAATGCATAATGTATAAGGTCTTAATTAAAACGAATGTCTCGAAGAGTTATGACAGTTAGAAACGCAAGTTTACTACTGATTTCTATATTATGCAGAAGAATATAAACCTTTTTCCTTTGACTCTATGCGTAATTCTGTATGCGCTGTTAGCAATATAGCAGGTATGGACCGAGAAGAAAAGAGACGACTATACTACCGGCCATGCATTTGAATATCACAAATATTTTCTATTACATTAGTTTATAGTCATTATTAGAACAAAATTTGCTTCAAATGCGTTAAATTAACGTACATTGATTATGTACGAGTAGGTACCTGACGAAAAAACGACACTTTACATACTATTATTTTCGCATTTTTTCACGCAAGTCTGCGGCATGTTGACTTTTCAACTGTCCGCGTGTGACTGTGAACCAAGAAGTGCTTGAGTTGAGTTCAAGCACTTCTGGATAGGGACACATTTTGAGCGGACGTGGTGTATCTAGGGTATTTAATATCGTTGTGCTCATCCCAGTAATCAATTAAAAGCTTCTATTTTTATTGTTTAAACATTTAACTGCTAAATGTTTAAATCTAATGATAATTTTACTAGAAAAAAATTCACGCGGACCAGGAAGCAGACGGGACTCGAACCCGCACCCTTCGCTATCTGGGCAAATGGATAGCGAAAGGTGCGGTGCCGGAGATCTCCTGTTAAATCGGGAGACCTGACAACCCTGCTTATAGAACATGATATCGTCACATCTACGGCAAACTTACGAATCTGCTTTTTTAGTATCAATCAATCAATCAAATCATTTATTGCATTCATGTAGTTACAGAGATGGTTAAATACATGTTATAAAGTACGTTACCTGAACCCTGTCAGGGTATCGCAATACTTGGTGTTCTTGAATAGAATTTTTAATAATCCAATAGACAATGTAATTTTTTTTTTTTAATTTACGTAATAAAAATATCTTCTCAATAGTAAAAATCTATAATAAAAAAAAATGTGTGTGTCAGCTCCGACGCACGACTGGAGTTTACTACTAAGTTCGATAGCCTAACCAGACGCAAAAATAGTTTATTTAACTTAAAAAAGATTGATACTGTATGAAAGGGTAAATTAACAAATTAATGAAAATAATATAAATATATATTTATTCATTTCATATACATTTATTATAACTAATCGACGAAATATTTTACATTAAACTTTTTACAATAGTCAATTTCAGATGTGCATAAATAAAGGTACGCTACGATACTGTGCTACGGTGTAGCACTACGGCTGCTACAGCGTAGACAGTAAAAACGTAACGAGGTCATTCATCGATAGATGTCACTCCTTACATTTTTCTCATACCGGGCCCCTTATATATGCAAATCGATTCTTAAGGAGTAAACTCCAAAAACTGCACATAATGGGGTGCTTGACATCAGGGAAGTTACACATTTTATCAATGATTTATTGTTTGAATCTGCATTTTATGTTTATACACCCAAAATAAACTCACCAAATTAATATACTATATTTTGGTGTAGTAGGTTTTATGAAATTCAAATTCGTAAGTTTACTATGGTAGTGTCGATATGGGCAGACTGTTATCAGGTTTGCAAATAGCAAACACGAATAGCCAAGTGGAGTTTCGGCATAACGTAAAAAAGCTTACTTCGTTTTAAATAACTGAGTTGGATATGACTCGACGCAAACTTTACGATACATCAATTTTAAAAATAATGCTTCAGGGATTGACTTCAGCGATTATATTTTGACGACAACCTTGGCCGAGTGGTTTGTACGTCGGGTTTCATGGTCCCGGGTTTGAATCCCGGTTGGGGCAGATGTTTGATGAATACGAGCATTTTTACTCCAGTCATGGATGTTTAAATATGTATTTCTATATAAATATACTTATATATGTACAGTATATGTAATCTATCCGTTACCCTAGTATCCCATAACACAAGCCTACAGTGCTTACTTTGGGGCTAGGCTAATTGGTGTGAGTGTTGAAAAAAAAATTCTCTAGGAAAAATGAAAAATGAAATGTCTTATATAATGACATATGATTGGTGGGTACTACCGTGACCCACCACGCGGGCCCAGTGCGGATTGGTGGGTGCTAGGCATTGAAAGTCTGTCGACTGTTACTACATTCGAAACTCTATTCCCAGGGCACAAGGGTCACATGGCTTTCGTGCACCGCATCAACAACGAGGGGGAGGGCGACCCATTCTACGAGACCATAGGGTTGGTCACTCTAGAAGACGTCATAGAGGAGATGATACAAGCAGAGATCGTGGATGAGACAGATGTGTTCCGTAAGTTTACATCAACATCATCAGCCTATTAAAGTCCACACTGCTGGGGCACAGGTCTTCCCTATGGATGGAATAGGGAGTTTGGGCCATGACCCACCACGCGAGCCCAGTGCGGATTGGTGGGTGCTAACGATTGCAGATGCAGCCGGGACCAACGGCTTAACGTGCCTTCCGAAGCACGGAGGAGCACGAGATAGAAAATTTTCGGTCACCCATCCAATGACCGACCACTACGAAAGTTGCTTAACTTCGACTTTCACAGCCGAACGCGCTAACCACTTGCGCCATCAAGCTCCTAGGGCAAGTTTTACATCATATTAATAGGTGAAGAAATAATTTTATTAAATCAAGTATAAGTTTTTTACAAAAAAAATTGCTAGGTCCAGTTTACTTTGGTCCTGCTTGAGTAGGGTCGGCACTGTTTCCCGTGCCGGCGAGTCCCACACACGCCGTGCGCCTAGTCAGCGTCACGGTATGGTGCGTAACTGCATTTCCCCTCGTCACAAAAAAAAAACAAAAAAAAAAGGTCTAGTTTACTTATTCGCTAACTTTTTGACATTTACAGTGTGTTACTAAAGAGAAAACTGCAGATTCATCGACGCTTTTCAGGGAAAAGTATCTAAGTGGCGTTAAAATAAAGCAGTAGTGGACTCGGGGAAGATTGGGCCTTAACTCACCACGTGGGATGTATTTATTGTATCAATATTAATTTTATCATATATATTTTATTTTAATTTTTTTTCTACATGGCTTCGCACGGCTAATTTGTGCATTTAGCCAATTTCAAGTGTTAAAATGTTTACAAATACTATAGCACTCGTGGTCAAAGTAATAAATCAAGCCAAAGTAAGTGGTAGTCAAGTCAATCCCCCTTTCCCTATGTTTCAGTAAATGTGTAGGAATTTACTGTAACCTCCCCGTGGACTTCTTGAGGGAACGTCGAAAGACACTTTCCGCTATTTTGTTTCACTTGCCAACACTTGTGCATGTTCCCGAACACTTAGTGGTTAATAATCCACCATTATTAGACACTAATATCCGCCACAACACAACTTTTTAACAAGAAAAACAAAACTGCTAAAGTCTTTGTTCTGTTTATTGATAACAGTGGATAATCGCACGAAGAAGCGACGAAACCACCCCCTGAACAAGCTGCAAGACTTCGCGGCGTTCGCTGAACGACACGAGAACCAACGCATACACATATCGCCCCAACTCACCCTGGCCACATTCCAGTTTCTTGCAACAAGTATGTGGTATTTTATTATTGAAGACTAGCGGCCGCCCGCGACTTTGTACGCGTGGAGTTAGTTAGAAATAAAGGTTCACTGCTCGTTCCCCGTAGGTGATAGCGTGATAATATGTAGCCTATATGTTGACCCGACTTCTTAATAATATTCGTGCAAAAGGACATGGTAAAATTTTGTATGAGCGACTGCCCTAGGAATGTATAAATATTGTTATTAGTAATATTTAAAGCTGAATGGCTGAATGTTTATAATATCTATGAAAAAGGGAACTTTTGATAAAGTCACAATCTCGAAAATTATGAGAACTCCTACTATGTCACATAACCTTGCTACAGTTTTTTTTTTTTTATTTGGTTTGCAAAACAGAATTGTGAAAATGACAAAATAATTACATACAGTGTATCTTAACAGTATCACAAATCTTATAAATGCAAACACAGCATGCACTTTTATAAATATCTTAGAATCCTTTTTAAATTTTATGTACACAATACTACCCTATCACTTACATTTGCAACAATGTTCTTAGTTTTTTTTTCATTACCGCAATAGAGTCGCCGAAAATATCAACACTATGTCTAACTGCATTACAAGCAGACAACATCCGGTAGATTGGCGAATGCTGACCAATTCTTGTCCGGCATTCAGGAAGTTGGAAAGTTTTTCTATTTTGCAAGCGGCTGTTTTGTCGAGGTACGAATAATTTGCTGCGTTGCAAAATAAAAGGTGTAACAGTGTATCCGCGCATTATTTTACACAGAAATATTATGTCAACCATTCTTCTCCGGTCTCTTAGAGATTGCTGTTTGTAATGGGACAGTCGCTGTTCATAAGATCTTAGCACTCGACATTTATGATCGGAATAAGCAAGGTTGTAAAGAAAGCGTTTCTGTACACGTTCAACGCGATCTGAGTGCACTTGATATCCCGGATTCCATACAATACTGCAGTACTCCAAGATTCCTCGAATTAAAGTGTTAAATATTTTAAGCGACAGGTCCGGATTATTAAAAAGTTTCATCTGACGATTAATAAATCCTGACAATTTCGAAGCTCTTTTAATAACATAGTCAAAGTGGTAGTGAAAATTTAAAAATCTGTCCACTAAAACTCCCAAGTCCCGAACACACTCCACTTGTTTTAGTTTTTTATTTTCGATATAATAATCAGTATTAAAAATAATTTTATTCCTGGAAAGACGCAAGAAGGAACATTTTTCAGAGTTTAGCAACATACAGTTTTGCTTGCACCATTCCGTAATATTATTTAAGTCATTTTGCAGCAAGACAATATCACCAGGGCTGCTGATGGTTCTATATATTTTTAAGTCGTCAGCAAACAGTTTGAACTTGCTATGACAGATATGATTACATATATCATTAATATAAGCCAGAAAGAAAATAGGACCCAAGTGGGAGCCTTGCGGGACGCCTGAAGGGACAATTGAAGCAGTCGATTTAAAACCATACACTGAAACGAGCTGCTACAGTTGATAAAAGATGTTGCCAGTTATGTACAGAGTCATTAATTGTTCATTTTCTTAAGATCCTTCCTCCCATTTCTCTGATTAACACTTCACAAAAGGTGTTTTTAATGCAAAAATAAATACAAATAATTTGTTGTCGTCGGCCTGACAGGAAGTCTGTGAAGTTTTATTTTGTTCATTTGCAAAAATCAAAGAATTTATCATCATACAGCCTTGTCTCTAGCATGATCAGAATAATACAATCTACTATTTTAGGCCTTCAGTGATTTGTTATAATAAAAATTATTGTTTATTTCGATAAACTTACACAAATATTTTTTGTGTACATATATTTTTTTTATTTTTGTAAAACGGAACATTTTCCTTTTGAAACAGACGTGAAGTCAATTTTCATACTTTTAAATATTTGATTATTTCACGAAAACTGTATGAGAATAATAAACATTTGATAATTAAAAAAAAATGTTATAATGTTACGGGCTAGTGCGAAATAATTATACACGTTAAGGGCAGTTTCTTAACCATGTCCTTTGAAGTAAATCCATGCAGTACATTTTGAGTTCTTCCCGGACATACATACAGACAAACAGACATAAATTCTAAAATCTATATTTTGGCTTCGGTATCGATTGTCGATCACACCCAAAGTATTCTTTTAAAAAAATATTCAATATACAGTTTTGCATTTCCTACCATTTTATTATATCTATAGATTTGAAAAAGTCCCTAAAGTAGCTTACCATTTTCTGGGAAAAAAGTAACCTACGTCTCTATCATAAACTGTATATTTTACCAGCAAACCATATAATTCAGGTATTCTACACAAAACCTAGGCTTCTATATTGACGACAAACAGTCTTGTCTCTATATCAAGATTCATCAAAATCGGCTTATACTTTTAGACGTGAAAGCGTAATAGACAGATTGACTTTCATCTCTTATGATATATTTATATTATTTCGGAATTAAGTATCGTATGTCTCAATGTAGCTGATAAATCATATATGTTTGGCATTTGATTTATCGTAAGCACTATTGCTACACGAACATAGAAGTTTGGTGACTCATTTCTTTGTCGCGCTATCCGTAAATGGAATGCTCTGCCCGCTCACGTGTTCCCTCCCTCTAACAACCTGGGATCCTTTAAAAGAGGCGTGAAGAAGCAACATGCAGGCCGGCAGGGTGAGGATGTCTGGTGTGGCAGGTAGAACTGCTGTATCAGCTATCTTCGCGTCTGGACTTCACTGTCACTTAAGAGCCCTTTTACAAAATTGCGCCGCTGCCGTACTGATCGGCGCGTAGGTAGATTTGCACTAGTATATATTGCATTTTACGGGTGATGTTTCGAGTCTTATAAAATAATTATTAATGAACTAATTATAAAAATATATACATATTTCAGTAGTTCAATGATAGTAGATTAGTTTTATGAAAGTTTTTGATAGTAATTCTATTTAATTCAATATCAAAATACGAGGTAAACCTGCATTGTTTTTTGGTAAACCTCACGGAGGTTAGATGTTTTTTTAGTAATTAATGAGATAGAAAATCAAGATTCTAATAGATTATGTTACATCAAAATGTTTCTGATGTCGTAGTAATTAATTGATATAATTTATTGAACATTATTTAAAGAATTAGGCGTTTGAAGTTGTGCATATTATCGTTTTTTCCGTAAACTAGCTGCGGTAGAACGATCAGTACAAAAAAAGGAAAATAGTATTTGCAAATATTCTACATTATCTTACAATAGGAACAATGAATCTACTGTTTACTTCTATTGGAAATATTCAAAATCTTTTGAAAGGGGGTAAACGAGGCGCTCGAAAATTATGATTTTTTGCAAAAAATGTGAAACGGCTCTTAACATCAGGTGGGGCGGAGTCATTTGTCGGACCTATCTATAAAATAAAACCCTTTTCCTGTTTGCTCCCAGCCTAGCTTTGCATTCATAATCGTTTAACTTTTCTCACCAGGCGTAGACGCTTTCCGTCCGGATACGGTTTCCGAAACCGTTTTGAGAAGACTGTTGAGGCAAGACGTTATACAGCACATCAAGTTGAAGGGAAAGACGAAAAAAGACCTGAGCACCTTCGTCTATCAACAAGGCAAAGCTGTAAGTCATCATCACCAGCCTATTAATGTCCCGACTGCTGGGGCACAGGCCTATAGGGAGATTGGGCCATGACCCACCACGCGGGCCCAGTGCGGATTGGCGGGTGCTAACGACTGCAGATGCAGCCGGGACCAACGGCTTTACGCGCCTTCCGAAGCACGGAGAAGCGAGAGATACTTAATGAATTTTTGGCCACCCATCCAATGACCGACCACTGCAA
Source organism: Chilo suppressalis (assembly GCA_902850365.2). Lineage (NCBI taxonomy): Eukaryota > Metazoa > Arthropoda > Insecta > Lepidoptera > Crambidae > Chilo > Chilo suppressalis. The sequence continues at coordinate 3,631,869 of OU963919.1, forward strand.
AAGTTTCTTAACTTCAACGACCGCAGCCGAACACGCTAACCACTTGTGCCATCGCGCTCCTCAAAGCTGTCAGTAATCACAGGATATTTGACAGTATGAAAATAAAGTACCAATTGTTGGAATTTGTATTTAATATATGAATAACGTTTCTAAAAAATCATTAAATAGAAATATTTTTTCTGTTCTATGGTCACGTGTCCGAAAATGCCTGGGCTTGGCGAAGACTAAAATGACGTCACACGCTAATAAACTTCCAGTCAAAGTGACATTACATGCAATGGTTTACCAAAGTAAGACGGCATATTGGCCATAGAAACTTTTTTGCGCCAACGTGTCCGTGTCGAATTCTCTCTAGTATTTCTAAGGCTGCAAGGCAGCGCTATCTCTTGCTATTGTAGGTTTATTACGGAGTTAAGCTCATTAGTGTAAGAAACATTGATTCATCCTCAATAATGCACACCATTTTCACCTCTTCTGTACTAGTTACAAAGCCCGTATTCCTTCGCAGGTTTACTATTTCGTTTTATTACTGTAGGAACGCGTCGAAGTGACAGTTGGTAGAAAACCTCGTATTCGAAGTGTCCACAGAATATCTAGCTGTATATTGACAACATAACATTCAATTATCATCAACAATGTGCAGGAAGATATGCCTCCGAGCTGTATGATGGTAGATTAGGGGCCGCGGCCCGACTGGTATTGGTCGGGCATTGTACCTATATATATACAGTGTTAGCATCCGAATTTCTCTTGCGCGATGTAGGCTTCCATATGTATTGATCGCAGCGTTGGCAGCGCCATCTATTGAGGAGGCGAGTGATTATTTCCTCCATCCGTTGGATATATATGTGCGGCATATAGATGTCGCCGCCACAAATGCATGTTATTTTCACCTTTGTACCTATTGCTACAAAGTATATGTAAGAAACATTGATTCATCATCAATAATGAACACCATTTTGACCTCTACCGCCTTAGTTACAAAGCCCATATTCCCTCGCAGGCTTACTACTTAGTACTAATACCGAAGAGACACGTTGAAGTGACAGTTGACAGAGAAAACCTTTTATTCGAAATGTTCATCCAATTGTTGGCTGTATATAGACAACATATTATAATCACCAATACAGCTATTTTCACCTTTATGCCTATTGCTTCAAAGCTCATATTCCCCCGCAGGTATACTATCGTACTAATACTGAAGAGACACGTTGAAGTGACAGTTGACAGAGAAAACCTTGTATTCGAAGTGTTCACACAATATTTGGCTGTATTTAACAACATAACATTCAGTTATCATCAACAATGTATGCTATTTTCACCTTTATACTTATTGCTACAAAGCTCATATTCCCCCGCATTAATACTATCGTACTAATACTGAAGAGACACGTTGAAGTGACAGTTGACAGAGAAAACTTTATATTCGAAGTGTTCACACAATATTTGGCTGTATTTAACAACATAACATTCAGTTATCATCAACAATGCATGCTATTTTCACCTTTATACTTATTGCTACAAAGTCCATATTCCCCCGCAGGTGGATTACTTCGTATTAATACTGGAGGGACGCGTTGAAGTGACAGTAGGTAGAGAGAACCTGGTATTCGAAGCGGGACCCTTCACTTATTTCGGTGTTCAAGCTCTCACGCAGAATATTGGAGTCGGTGAGTGGAATTTTCGTTAAGAATATATTCAAACGACATAATACCATACATACAACAATACGAACAAAAACGTGGCCAAAACCTGTCCAAAAGGTACATTGGACCACGCATCCACGGAGCTTCGTAAGATGGTTGCGTAGTCAAAAAATCGGTTGTCTGTAAAGTCGGTTTACTAACGATAGTTGAACGTGACAACGTTTTTTTACAATGTACATAGGTTTTTACAAGTATGAATGTGCTTTGTGCAATTGTTTTACAACTTTTGAACGTGTGTGATATCATTACCTTTATCGCCGCAATTATCGTTGCTATAAACAATTGACACCACATTCACTCTTCACTGTACTTCATACTTGACGAAAACATGTAAATGTATTATTGCATAGCAGCTGTCCACGCGGACGCATCGCTCACTCAAGTAGGAGAGAGACAGATGTCGAACGCTGAGGCCGATTGTGCCTCTTTGTTGCTTGGTTCGCACTCTCGCTTACACTTCAAGCCTTAAATGGAACGCCTCAGAGCGAGGTAACGCCGCATGAGTCATGTTTTTTCATGCGTGCAGCCGGCTCCATCGAATTATAAGACGTTGTCACGTCAAAATGATATAACGCATTATTTAAACATTCAAAGTCGCCATTAATGCATAGTATATAAGGTCTTAATTTAAATGTATGCGTCAAACAGTTTCGACAGTTTGAACAACAGAAATGCAAGCTCGTAAAATTTTACGACTTGTGCTATAGGCGGAAGAATATAGACTTTATTTCTTTGACTACATCATAACTAGTTGTGCGCCGCGGTGTTAACTGCGGTTTTGGAATATTTTCCCGCAGTAAAACGTAGCCCATATGTTAATCCAGGCTGTCAGCTAACTCCATACCAAATTTTATTAAAATCGCTCCAGCCGTTTATACGTGAAGGAGTAACAAATATATACACTCACAAACTTTCGCCTTTATAATATTAGTGTAATTTTGAATGCGCTATTAGCAATATAGCAGGTACGGAGGAATAGGGATGGCTATATTACCGACCATGCATTTGAATAAATAAATAAATATTTCCAACACTCACACCAATTAGCTTAGCCCCAAAGTAAGCACTATAAGGCTTGTGTTATGGGACACTAGGGTAACGGATAGAATACATATACTGTACATATATAAGTATATTTATATAGGAAATACATTTTAAACATCCATGACTGGAGTACAAATGCTCGTATTCATCACACAAACATCTGCCCCCACCGGGATTCGAACCCAGGATCTCTCGAGTCGGAGACACTATGAAACCCGGTGTACAAACCACTCGGCCACGGAGGTAGTCAAATATTTTCTATTAAATCAGTTTATAGTAAGTATTACAACAAAATTTGACTTTTCAACGCTCCGCGCGTGACTGTGAACCAAGAAGTGCTTGAGTGGTGTTCAAGCACTTCCTGATTGCGACACATTATGAGTAGTGTATCTAGGGTATTTAATATCATCATCATCATCATCATCAGCCTGTTAATGTCCCCACTGCTGGGGCACAGGCCTTCCCTGTGGATGGAATAGGGAGATTGGGCCATGACCCACCACGCGGGCCCAGTGCGGATTGGTGGGTGCTAACGACTGCAGATGCAACCGGGACCAACGGCTTGCCTTCCGAAGCACGGAGGAGCTCGAGATAGTAAATTTTTGGTCACCCATCCAATGACCGACCACTGGGAAAGTTGCTTAACTTCAACGATCGCAGCCGAACGCGCTAACCAGTTGCGCCATCGAGCTCCTCTTCTTATCTTAATATCATTGCATATTTTTATTGAAAACTAACTAGCGGCCGCCCGCGACTTCGTACGCGTGGAGTTAGTTATTTGCACATACTTTTTGACCCCAAAAGGGGATTTATTTCTAAAGATTAGTACACCTCTACACCATCTATAGAGCATACATGTTAAATTTCAAGTCTTACTTCAAAAACATAGGACTTTCATATCAACTTCCAACCCCCGTATTACCCCCCTTAGAGGTGGAGTTTCGTGATAACATGTAGCCTATATGTTGACCCGACTTCTTAATAATATTCGTGCCTTTGAAGTAATTCCACGCAGTACTTTTTGAGTTTATCCCGGACATACATACAGACAAACAGACAAAAATTCTAAAAACTATATTTTTGGTTTCGGTATCGACTGTAGATCACAGCCCAAGTATACTTTTAAAAAAATATTCAATGTACAGTTTTGGCTTTCCGACCATAATTATGTGTCGGTTAAATCTCGGTATTCTGGGATCGCATAACCTGTAACGGATGTATATTTACTTAAAGTAAAATTTTAATTTATTATTTCAGTACCTGTGAGTGTAATGTAAGGTGTAAGACAAATTGTGGTGTGGTTCATACGAAAACATAAATGAATTTAAATTTATTTATTCAATAAGGACATCTTGTACAATATCTTTATATCATACACACAGGGCAATAGGGTATTTGACAGTATTAAAAATAAAGTGCCTATTGTTAGCATCTGTGTTTAGCATGAATATTGGCAGGGATTTTTACAGAAAAAATATTCATTATTTTACTTAAAACATACGAAAAAGTTAATAGTTTTCTTATCTATTGTCACGTGACCCAAAACGCTTGGGATTGGTGGAGCCTAAAATGACGTCACACGCAAGTAAACTTCCGGTTAAAGTGACATTACATTGTATCATTTGACGTTTAAATAACAGTCGTGTGACGTCACGCCATATTGTCCAGAGAAACGCGAAAACGTTTCTCTGGACAATATGGCGTCTCAACTTGAAAATGGAGTTTTTGATATGGTTATTTTTACTGAAATACACAACAGAATGATGAATATCCACTTTTTACGGACTCCATAAACATTAGTCAATAACGTGAGATCGTTTTCTAAAACTTGTCAAATGCCCTATTCTAATTTGTTTCAAAATTATATTATTGGATCTCACTGGAGAACACTTAAATTTCCCGGAATCGCGGGTTTTTTTCGATAAAAAAAAGTGCTTCCCATAATAGCCAACATTTCAACATAAACAGTACGGTACGGTAAATATGCATCCGATTATCCGATCTTTATCCATAACCTTAGATTAAAACAAAAAGTTAAGATACGGTACGCTCATACTAGAATCAAATAAAATATGATCCGACTCAACTACATAAGCAACTCTCACATACGCACACGTCTGTATATAAACATTCAATCGAGCGAGCGAGACAGAACTATACGCTGCAATAGGCTGAGCTGTATTGTTGTCCTTTTCTTGATAACAAAATGGCGATTACGTAAATAAGATTCACGACAAACCGTGATTTTTGTGGAAAAAATGTTTTTATAGTTTTACGAATGAAAAGTGTTGCCGAGGCATTTCTTATTTGATTTTGAACTATTTGTGTTCTTTATAAAAGCATCGAAGGAATTGTTTGATCTTTATAACACAGAATATATGCAATATTTTTAAGTTGAGTGCACATGCAGCGTGTTTGAATGTCCAATTGTGACTAAAGCGAATTGTGTTCATTTACCACAATTTAAGCGGATCACTTTTGAGTCGTGAGTGCCGTAGCTTCCCTTTTTGTTTTAATCTAAGTCCAGGACACATATTATTTTTTACTTTAATTTGTCGCAGCCGAATCCCCGACGCCTTCAGCCATGGGATCCCTTCAGAACATAAACGTTGACGCCATGTTGAGACACAGCTTCGTGCCAGACTATTCTGTCAGAGCTACCAGTGAACTGTTCTACTTGACTGTCAAGAGGTGAGCCATAGACAACACTGTAGCTATTTCTATTTGACTGCCAAGAGGTTAGCCATAGGCATTGTCATCCATAGACAATATTGTAGTTATCATCCATAGACAACACTGTAGCTATTTCTATTTGACTGCCAAGAGGTTAGCCATAGGCATTGTCATCCATAGACAATATTGTAGTTGTCATCCATAGACAACACTGTAGCTATTTCTATCTGACTGCCAAGAGGTTAGCCATAGGCATTGTCATCCATAGAAAATATTGTAGTTATCATCCATAGACAACACTGTAGCTATTTCTATTTGACTGCCAAGAGGTTAGCCATAGGCATTGTCATCCATAGACAATGTTGTAGTTGTCATCCATAGACAACACTGTAGCTATTTCTATCTGACTGCCAAGAGGTTAGCCATAGGCATTGGCATCGATAGACAATATTGTAGTTATCATCCATAGACGACACTGTAGCTATTTCTATTCGACTGCCAAGAGATTGGCCATAGGTATTGTCATCCATAGATAATATTGTAGTTATCATCCATAGACAACACTGTAGCTATTTCTATCTGACTGCCAAGAGGTTAGCCATAGGCATTGTCATCCATAGACAATATTGTAGTTATCATCCATAGACAACACTGTAGCTATTTCTATTTGACTGCCAAGAGGTTAGCCATAGGCATTGTCATCCATAGACAATATTGTAGTTATCATCCATAGACAACACTGTAGCTATTTCTATTTGACTGCCAAGAGGTTAGCCATTGGCAATGTCATCCATAGACAATATTGTAGTTATTATCCATAGACAATACTGTAGCTATTTCTATCTGACTGCCAAGAGGTTAGCCATAGGCATTGTCATCCATAGACAATATTGTAGTTATCATCCATAGACAACACTAGCTATTTCTATTTGACTGCCAAGAGGTTAGCCATAGGCATTGTCATCCATAGACAATATTGTAGTTATCATCCATAGACGACACTGTAGCTATTTCTATTTGACTGCCAAGATGTTAGCCTATATGATGATGTTACTATATCGAGCTCCTCCGTGCTTTGGAAGGCACGTTAAGTCTTCGGTCCCGGCTGCATCTGCTATCGTTAGCACCCACCATTCATGGGTCATGGCCCAAACTCCCTATTCCATCCATAGGGAAGGCCTGTGCCCCAGCAGTGGGGACATTAATAGACTGATGATGAGAGTAGAACTTCTGGTCGGTAGCGTAGGTCGATGGTTTGATTCCAATCCGATATCTTAAGCCGAGTCATATCCCTTTGCTAACTGACTGAGATGAGATTTTCGAATTATTGTTTTCAAACACGTTCACACATTTGCTCAAGAAATGCCTTTACGCAGGTTGTATACATTGTTCGAAAGTTCAAAATTACGGGCCATACAACGGAGCGTTCGGTAAAACATTTTACCGCACGCTCCACTACATAGTGCCATGCGTATCCTTTACGGTTTTTTTTTTATTTCGATTGAACCTTCTTGGAAGCGCTTTCAAGCTACACCGTTGTCTCAATTAAAAAAAAAAAGAGGAATGATGTAGTTCTAATTTTCATCACCTGCACGTGGCGCCATTTGAAAATGCGCGCTATTTTCTTATCAGAAATAGTTCATTTCTTCTTCATTACTTAAATTAGGTATAGGTACAGTACCCCTAGCACGAACCATTATCGAATTCGAATAGTTTGCGAGTCCGAAATGTCATTGTCAAATGTGTACTGATTTTTAGTTCTCGTTACGTACTTTGTGCCGCTGCTGTTCAAGTTTCCAAACAAATTTGACATTGACATTTCGGTTTGCAAACTATTCGAATTCGATAATGGTTCGTGCTAGGGGTACAGTTTTCTCGCAAATCTTTTGAAAAACGTTGTATGACATTCGTGCGGAATTGGTGTTTACTAACTTGTGACTATGGTAAGCCATCGACTTCGTCTCGCGCTTACATTCGTCTACTCGTTTGTAATAACAAACTTCATCATCAGCCTATTAATGTCCCCACTGCTGGGGCACAGGCCTTCCCTATGGATGGAATAGGGTGGTTGGGCCATGTCCCACCACGCGGGCCCAGTGCGCATTGGCGGGTGCTAACGACTGCAGATGCAGCCGGCACCAACGGCTTAACGTACCTTCCGAAGCACGGAGGAGCACGAGATAGTAAATATTCGGTCACCCATCCAAGGACCGACCACTGCAAAAGTTGCTTAACTTCAACGATCGCAACCGAACGCTATATATCCGCCGACCCCAAGCTAAAACGCGGCTAAATGACAAAACCAACTTTTAATATATGGTCTAAAAACGATGCGTAAACTTTAAATTATTGCTATTTTGTAACAATTCATCACATAACGGATTTTTAGACTTAAAGTATAAAAGTACGAATACATGTTAAAGACAGATCGATAGAGAATAAAAAAACTGTATAAGATGCAATTTAAGACTGAATAATCGACCACATGTCTTTAGTTTGAGGACGGCAGATATAACCAACTTACCGCATTTATATCATAAATAACTATTTCTTCTAGGTCTCTCTACTTGGCTGCTAAACGAGCCACTCTAATGGAGAAAGGTGCATTATCAAAAGGTGCCACACACGAACAATTCGACACCGAAGTTGATAAGGTTAGTACTTATAACACATCTATAAACCGAAGGAAGTTTTTACTAGAAAACTCCACGCGGTCTCGAATCCGCACCCTGCGCTATCCGAGCAAATGCACTGACCATTGTTCTACCGCTGCCCTGAGGGGCGTGTCACATTTCTTCTAGTATTTCTTAGGCCGCAAGGCAGCGCCATCTCTTCGCATTGTAGGTAATAAGGTATTTGACAAGTTTTAAAAATCGATCTCACGTTATTTACTAATGTTTATAGAGTCCACAAAAAGTGGATATTCATCATTATGTTGTGTATTTCGGTACGAATCAAAAACTCTATTTTCAAGTTGCCGCGAAAAACGTATCTCTGGACAATATGGCGCCTCACTGGTGTGTGACGTCACACGACTGTCATTAAACGTCAAACCATACAATCAAATGTCACTTTAACCGGAAGTTTATCCTATTTGATATTTAGTCATTTTAGGCTCCACCAATCCCAAGCGTTTTGGGTCACGTGACAATAGAAAAGAGAACTATTATCTTTATCGTGGGTTTTTAGTAAAATTATGAATGTTTTTTCTGTAAAAATAGTAAAAACTCCTGCCAATATTCATTCTAAATACAGATGCTAACAATTGGCACTTTATTTTTAATACTGTGAAATACCCTATTCTCCATTTGGCTTAAGACGACCCCCTGACGACCAAATGTAATGGCGGCATTACAATGCTCACTTTGGGGCTGGGCTGTAATATTACTGTAAGAAATATGCATTTATTTATGAACGCTGTCAACAAGTTTTGGGTAGCTAGGAGCTATATTTGACAGCAGAGTTGGATATTGGCAATTCTTCAGCTACAGACCAGGGGGGCAATTGCCTAACGGGATTGCTATAGCTATCGCTATCTCTTACGATTTAATTTTGTTATTTCTGACCGCTGAAGGGTTTTCAAATGCCTCGCGCTCGTATTTTTTCTTTTGCATTGGTAATAAATTAAATATTAAAAAAAAATGAGCGTTGAGATATTTAAAAACCTTTTGTGATCAGAAATAACGAAATAAAATAGTAAGAGCTAGCGATAGCTATAGCAATCCCATTAGGCACTTGGCCCCCAGGATTGCAGCTGAAAAATTTCCAATATCCATCTCTACAGTCAAATATAACCTGTAGCTACCCAAAACTTGTTGACAAGAGTTCATAAATAAATACATATTTGTTACAGTAATACTACAGCCTAGCCCCAAAGTGAGCACTTTAATAGCGATAGCCATAGCAATCACGTTAGGCAATTGACCCTTCCAGAGCGAAGCACGTATCGCATCGTCAAAGTCTGTATGAAAACTTAGCAAGACGACCTCCGTGGCCGAGTGGTTTGTACGCCGGGTTTCATAGTGTCGCCGACTCGAGAGGTCCCGGGTTCGAATCCCGGTGGGGGCAGATGTTTGTGTGATGAATACGAGCATTTGTACTCCAGTCATGGATGTTTAATATGTATTTCTATATCAATATACTTATATATGTACTGTATATGTGTTCTACCCGTTACCCTTGTATCCCATAACACAAGCCTTACAGTGCTTACTTTGGGGCCAGGCTAATTGGTGTATGTTGGAAAATATTTATTTATTTATTTTATTTATTTAAACGTAAGAACAAACTGGCTTCTTCTATATAAGATTTCACGATGACGCTTCGATCTGTCAAAGTTAGGGCTCAGGCCTTTGGAAATGAGTCATTATGACTTGATATTAAACTATTCTTGATCCTTTTCCTCCCCTCTTCCAGCATCTGTGCCACGCGTCAAGCGCCAATATACCAATAGCAATGATATCTAAGAAACTTCTAGGGATATCTAACAGTGCTGCGTCAACCAACGCCGACGTTTTGGGCTCTACGTCCCATAATGATAAGGTTTAATTTTGAACTAACATTTGTTAACTATAGTATGGTTGTTTTATTAAATACAGTAGTTTGAATTTAAAGATTTTTTTATGACGCCTATATTTTGGGCTCTATGTCTTATTATTAGTAGAGGAGCCCATGCGGGGACTTTTGGATTTACTCGAGCGCGGCAGAATAAAATATGGGGGGGGGGGACAAACCTTGCACCTAGTTAAGTAGTCCTACTATACCTGAGCCATCTATGTAAAGCCGAACGTCTAGAGCAGCAAAAAATGAAATTTCAACAAACGGCCATGACTTTTGGTCACGTCCAAATCGTTAGTCTTTTGAATGAGAGCTACAGGAGCCCTCTAAGTCAGCAAAAATTAAATTTCAACAAACGGCCATAATTTATGGTTGCGTCCAAATCGTCAGTCTTTTGAATAAGAGCTACTGGAGCCCTCTAGGGCAGCAAAAATAAAGTTTCAACAAAGGGCCCTGTCATTTGGTCGTGTCCAAATCGACAGTCTTTTAAATAAGAGCTACTGGAGCCCTCTAGGGCAGTAAAAACAAAAAAATTCAACAAAGGGCCCTGAATTTTGGTCGTTTCCAAATCGTCAGTCTTTTGAATAGGAGCTACTGAAGCCCTCCAGGGTATGTTTGGCCAAAGGTCAGAATGTCCTGAGAATGTCCAATTTGACACATTGGACATTCTGACCCTTGGCCCAACATGCCCCGAAGGGTACAGGAGGATTCAAGTAACAATTACTTAAGAGCCATTTCACAATTTTTGAGCGCCTCGTTTACCCCCTTAGAAAAGATTTTGACTATTTCCTATAGAAGTAAACAGTACATTTATTCTTCTTATTATAAGTTAATGTAGAATATTTGCAAATTATGCACCGCTGGCAAGAATACTATGAACACTTACTAAATGAAGAATTCCCGCACGAAGATCCCGCCCCCCTTGAACATGTCTGCGGACCATTACTGGAAATAGATTCGCATGAAGTGAAACTTGCAGTAGCTAGCATGAAGAACCGAAAAGCTGCAGGGCCAGACGAGATACCAGCCGATCTATGGAAACGACTCGGTCCCACGGCAGTTAACTGGCTAACTAAACTGTTTAATACCGTCTTAGGCACCACACAAATCCCAAAATCATGGCGCCAAAGCTATCTGCTGCCATTTTACAAAAACAAGGGGGATGTAGCCCAATGTGAAAATTATAGGGGCATAAAATTGACCTCACACACTCTAAAAATCTGGGAGCGGATCATAAATAAGCGCCTGTCCTCTATTACAAATGTATCCCAAAATCAGTTTGGCTTTACATCGTCTAGATCAACCACTGATGCTATCCAGGCAGTCAGAATCCTGATGGAAAAACACAGGATAAACAAAACAGATTTACATCTTGCCTTCATCGACCTCGAAAAGGCCTTTGACAGAGTGCCCCGCACACTCGTGTGGCAGGCTCTAAGAGCGCAAAAAGTACCGGAGAGATATATATTAATAATTCAAGATATGTACAGCGGCATCAGTACACAAGTCAAAACACCAGCAGGATTAAGTAACGCGTTCGAGGTCAAAGTTGGTGTCCATCAGGGATCTGCTTTAAGTCCTTTTCTATTTAACCTAGTGATGGACTATCTAACAAACCATATTCCAGCACCTTTACCGCGGACCATACTGTATGCTGACGATATCGTACTGGCGGCAAATACTGCAAAAGACCTGCAAGAAATTTTAAATACGTGGACACACTCTTTAGAAAAGTACGGACTTCGAGTGAGCAAAAGTAAGACGGAGTACATGAAATGCCCCTTTAGCGGAAATGCAACTCCTGAAATCATATGTATTGGATCAACACCTATCCCCACTGTGAACAAGTTTAAATATCTGGGATCTATGCTCACGCCAGATGCCAATGTGGAGGCCGATGTTGCGCACCGTGTAAATGTAGCGTGGCAGAAATGGCGGTCGCTGACAGGAGTTCTGTGTGATACCCGTATGCCCATAAAAACAAAGGGTAAAGTATACAAGACAGCCGTCAGGCCAGCCTTACTGTACGGTTCCGAATGTTGGACAGTCAAGAAAACGCATGAACAGCTGGCACATGTCAACGAAATGAAGATGTTGCGCTGGGCGGGTGGGGTGACCAGGATGGACAGAGTTCGGAATGAATACGTACGGGGGAGTTTTAAAGTCGCACCAATCACAGACAAAATGATGGAAAATCGCCTTAGATGGTATGGCCACATCATGAGACGGGACGATGACCATGTAGTAAAAATCGCATTAAGCTTGCCAGAACAAAAGAGAGGTAGAGGCCGCCCGCCATCGACCTGGTGGTCAAACATTGAAAGAGACCTTAAGAAAGCCCAATTGCCAAAACCGACAACCCAGGACAGATCAACCTGGCGCCGTAGAGTGAGGAGACCCGACCCCAGATAACGGGAACAGGGACGGAAGAAGAAGAAGAGAATATTTGCAAAATTAAATGCTATTTTCCAATTTTTGGACTGATCGTTCTACCGCAGCTAGTTTACGGAAAAAACGATAATATGCACAATTTCAAACGCCTCACATTGTGTTATTTCACCTCAAAATTACCACTCCCTTGATTAAAGGTGAATCAGATAAAGCTCTTCATTCTAAGCGCAAGAGGAAAACTCCCACGATTCTAACTATAATAGTTTCGACGAAATCCCGGTTTTTCTTTTTTTGTACCACATTGTGAAAAAGAAATAAAAAATTTTTTTTGTCTAAACTATTACAGTTATTTTATTTTTTACATTGTATTTCAAAAGGTATTATTTTTATCCATATTATGAGTCTTCTATGGCTGCCCTAGAGCTTGTAGGAACCGAGAAATCGGCGATTTTGTGATTTTAGTTTTTAATTTTTTGTGCTCATGATATGCAATATTAAAGCTTATAATTTAGTTCAAAATGTAGCTAATAATGTAGACTATCAACTCAAAAAATAACAAGCTTTAACTCGGTGGTATATCGGACATATTAAGAATTTAAATTTGTGGGACAATGTCCCACTTTTTGAAGACTTTTTATTGTACTTTTTTGTAAATATTAACATAATTGGATAATGTTACTCATTATAAGAAGTACTTGCTGTCTTTAAATTTTTTTGCGCTGTATCATGGTGTACGTGAAGCTATCGAAATTTTGTTTAGATTTTCACGAAAATATCTTTTTCATACTTATTATTACTGGCACGATATTTTCTAGCGTATTGATGATGGAGTTGGCAAGTAGCCACAGAAACTCTGTAAGGAAAAGAGATGGGAAAGTTTATTTGTGTTTTAGTTAGTTAACTAACTAATTTTGTTAATTTGCACTTAATAGGGTAGAACTTAATGCCTGTGTGCCACATTTCATCCAAACAAGTTGGCCCACAAAAGTGGATGATTATGTAACAAACATACCAAACACATTTATAATCTTATATAAATAGTAAATAATATAATAACAACGTATTTATATAGTTATTATAGTATAATATTTAAAAAGTAGCATAACAACGTTTTCAAAATTGAGTGTTCAAAATGTGGGACATTGTCCCACAAATTTAAATTCTTAATATTTCCGATATACCACCGAGTTAAAGCTTGTTATTTTTTGAGTTGATAGTCTACATTATTAGCTACATTTTGAACTAAATTATAAGCTTTAATATTGCATATCATGAGCACAAAAAATTAAAAACTAAAATCACTAAATCGCCGATTTCTCGGTTTCTACAAGCTCTAGGGCAGCCATAGAAGACTCATAATATGGATAAAAATAATACCTTTTGAAATACAATGTAAAAAATAAAATAACTGTAATAGTTTAGACAAAAAAAATTTTTTATTTCTTTTTCACAATGTGGTACAAAAAAAGAAAAACCGGGATTTCGTCGAAACTATTATAGTTAGAATCGTGGGAGTTTTACTCTTGCGCTTAGAATGAAGAGCTTTATCTGATTCACCTTCAATCAAGGGAGTGGTAATTTTGAGGTGAAATAACACAATGTGCGCCTCAATCTCTCAATAAATTAGATCAAATTAATTACTTCGACATCAGAAATATGTTATTGTTGTAACGTAATGTATTAGAATTTTGATTTTCCATCTCATTAATTATCAAAAAAAAAAACATCTAACCTCCGTGAGTTTTCCCAAAAAATAATGCATGATTACCTCGTATTTTGATTTTGAATTAAATAGATTACTATCAAAAACTTTCATAAAACTAATCTACCATCATTGAACTACTGAAATGTTATATATTTTTTTTATATATTTTTATAATTAGTTCATTAATAATTATTTTATAAGACTCGAAACATCACCCGTAAAATGCAATATATACTAGTGCAAATCTACCTACGCGCCGATAAGTACTTCAACGGCGCAATTTTGTAAAAGGGCTCTTAAATTAAACAAGATTCAACGGTATAGATGCACTGATTTATTTATTAATGACGTTTCGCATCCTTTTCGGGTTGCGTCATCAGAATTAATTCTGACAACTTCAGACTTCAGATTCAGTGCATCTATACCGTTGAAACTTGTTTTATTAAAGTGTGATGTGCGTGAAAACCTATGAAACAAATAACAATTCCTCTTCAATCTCTGACGCGCTCGAATATTTATTTCCTACTAGACCCAGCGTACTTCGTACTGCTTACAACAATTTGATATATATGGACAAATGAAATTGTATTTTTACTATGTTCCTCGCAATTATTCGAATTTTTCTCACCTTTTAAACCTTCCCTAAACCTCCACGAACATTTCAAGACCAAGATAAGATAAATCCGCCATTCTCGAGTTTTAGCGAGACTAACTAACAGCAATTGATTTTTACATACAGGGTGTAAAAAAACCTATGGCAAAGACTTAAACAATGCATGCTGTACACCCAAACAAGTCATATTATAAGATATTATAGGTGGGAAAATTTAGTATTTTTAAGTTAAAAAAATACACTTTTTTTCCAGTACGCAATGTATAGCGCGGCACTTTACTATGGCGCTACGCAAAGAATGTGCCTGTGCGTATGAGTGTGCGGGTTTGTAAGTGCGTCGATAAAAAAGTTTCTAAAAAACGTTTTGAAAATATTAATGTATAAATCTTGAAAAAAAAAATTTGGCTTTGACCTTCAATATCTCCATAACCATAAGTTTCCCAGGTATGGTCGAGAAGAAAAAAATGATGTCATAATGTGGGAAATACGTGGCCTTCGACTTCCTTATAGGTTTTTTTACATCCTGTATATAGATATTCTACCTCTTCGTATGTCCACCCGAACACCGCGCAAACCGGCAGATAAATATTTTTTCCGTTCTTAGAAACGTTACATGAACCCTCTTATAGCTGCTATTCAAAAAACTGACGATTTGGACGTGGCCAAAAGGCATGGTATTCGGTGAATATTTTTTTTTGGTTGCCCTAGACGTTCGGCTCTTCATAGAGGAGAACTCAGGTATGGTGGGAGAGTACTTCATAAGGTGCAACGTTGCCCCCCAAATATTATTCTACCGCGGTTGAGTAAATCCAAAAATCCTCACTTTTGCTCCCCCACCATAATAATAAGGTTTAATTTTGAACTAGCATTTGGTAACTGTAGTAAGGTTGTTTTATTGAAAACAGTAGCTTGAATTTGAATTAAATTATATATTACTAGCAAACCAGTGAACCATATGTTCACCAAAAAAAAAGTATTTAATTAATTGAGAACTTCGGAGATTTAGTGTGGTTTCGTTTGAAATAGAAATTACGTGATTTCTCGGAAACCGGAAGTGCTACGTTACTCACATCGTTTGTAGTCTTATCAGACTATTCTCAACTTATAACTTAAACATTCTCTTTATCTATCTCTTACGGTTTGGCCGCTGAAACAGCACCACTGACGGACGGACGGACGGACGGACTTGTCTAATAGATAAGAGATTATATTTATTCTTGTAACGTCCAAGTTTTGGGTCTTATGCCTTTTAATAATAAGGTTTAAAATTGAACTGACATTTATTAACATTATTAATTATTTAAATCAAAGAAAAGTTTTACTAGAAAAAAAATCCTCGCGGACCAGACAGCAGACGGGACTCGAACCCGCACCCTTCGCAATCCGGGCGAATACACTGACCAATTATGCTACCACGGCCCTGATGGCCACGTCGAAATTTTCCTAGCCTTAAGCTGCAAGACAGCGCCATCTCTTGCAGCTTAAGTTTAGTAAAACTTTTCTTTATATTTAAACATCTAGCAGTTAAATTCTTAAAAATATAAAAAAAACATAAATATTAATTATTGTTTTATTAAGTACTGCAGTTGGTTGAGTCTTAATTTAAACGTTAAGTAATCTACCTTCATCGAACATGCTGACCTAAGTAACGTGCGAGAGACACAATGTCTTGCGTCGGCATTTTCGATTCCTTTAACGACACGAGTTAAGTATAAAAAGGTATTCTTACACTATAAAAGATTTAAAAACGAATTTAAAAAAATCAGTGAGAGTTTGTTGGGAACCGCCTGGTTTCTCTTTTGCACTTGTAGAGTTAATAGCGATGCGTGCCTACGAAACACGAAGGAGCTCGAGATAGTAAATCTTTGGTCACTCATCCAATGACCGACCACTGCGAAAGTTGCTTAACTACAACGATCGCAGCCGAACGCGTTAACCACTTGCGCCATCGTGCTTCTCAACCCTTTTCCGTACCACCATCCAAACGTCAAATTGGATACCATAGTTAACTTTACGATACCGAATCGAAAAGCGATCTAATGTCAAATGCAACCTACCAACACGCCACTAATACTTTTTGGTTGGGAAATACTTTATTTGGAAGTATTTTTGTATATTTATTGTATACTAGCGGCCCGCCCTCGCTTCGCTTCGGTGTAGAGCTGAAGTGTAGACCACAGTTTTTGTTCTCAGGCTTGTATTATACACAATGACATTCATCTATGATTCTTCATATACCTGCATGCAAAGTCTCAGCCAGATCGGTTTAAAATTGACAAAGTTTCATACAAACTTTCATTCCCTA
This sequence comes from Chilo suppressalis, assembly GCA_902850365.2. Classification (NCBI taxonomy): domain Eukaryota; kingdom Metazoa; phylum Arthropoda; class Insecta; order Lepidoptera; family Crambidae; genus Chilo; species Chilo suppressalis. The sequence goes on from OU963919.1 coordinate 3,648,863, forward strand.
TTTTATCCCCTGGGGAGTAGAATTGATCAAAATCCCTTCTTGGCGGATGCCTACGTCTTAACATCTACCTGCATGCCAAATTTTAGCCCAATCCGTCCAGTGGTTTGGGCTGTGCGTTGATAGATCACTATGTCAGTCAGTCAGTCACCTTTGAGTTTTATATATGTATGTAGATGGGAGTGAACGCCCAATAGCATTAATTCCTTGAGTTAATAGCTCATTGATTAATTGATTATTTCAGAATTTGACAATTTACTTATTAATAAAATTAAAATGGTATACAATTATTTATTACATTTATAATTATTATATTTGACATTATTTGTTCTTACTTGACATTTATCTTTTTATTTCTTGGAATGATATGACATTATTAATTGGTTTATTGATTTGACACAATTATTTATTTCATTATAACATTAACTAATAATTTTACAATTGGCGATTTGACTTTATTTCTATGCTTTATGTTTTGGATTTTGCTGTAAGACGGCATGTTTAACTGGATTAAATAAATAACTTCTATTCTTTAGATATTGTTCTGAGGGTAGAATAAGAAAACCAGGCCCCATATTTTCATAGATATATTGTTAAGTAAACCTTACTAGATTTAGTTTAATCCACTCATCAATTTCCAGACAAGACCAAACATAATAGAACTAATGCAAGTATCGCAACATAACTATTCGTCAGTAGATCAAATAGAATCGGCAAATACTAGCGGCACGAACAACAAATATACGCCAACTAACAAAGCCAAATGTTTGGTCCAATCTTGGTCCAGTCCTCAAGAGTTTAATGTGCAAAATAGAGACGTATGCCGTACGCAAGAAGGCTCAGAATCGTGTAAAGATCTCTACTCGTTTGGTGGGAAGTTGAAGCGAGCAGAGTACGATAGTGAAGTTTGCGACGAGTGCGTTATGAACAACTATTGGATGGCCAATAGTGCTAATAAAATGGCCGATAGGAATGGTTAGTCGGTTAAAGTTTTATTTTAATCCTTATTTATCTTAGTTTAAATAGGAATGGTTAGTCGGTTAAAGTTTTATTTTAATCCTTATTTATCTTAGTCTATATATCTTAGTTTAGTATAAATTTAAATGTTTAAACTACATTAACATAAGATAAAAACTCTTTATTGCACAACACAGTACCAAAACAAGCAAATTCAAAGCAAGTAGAAAAATAAAACATTGCACAAAGGGCGGTCTTATCGCTAATGAGCGATTTCTTCCAGACAACCCAATGAGCTACATTTTTATGTGGCACAAGTGGATTATAAATTCCATTTTTATTTTTGACGAACTCTGCATATTTTTCTACACGTAAATGGATGTTAATACTTGAGGTAAAAGATTGGGCAGAGTTGTATGGAGAAAACAATGGATTTATACTCGATCTAGTTTTAAATCTCGGCACCTATACATGACAGAAAGTCCGAAATTGTAAAATCGCTGGTTACTACACTTTGCTGGTTTAAGCCAATAGATTTAAGGTTCAAATTGGCTCGGCAGATTCGGACCACGTTAAGAAGAAGACGACTTTTCACAAAGACTCGTCGCTGTTGACTTTTTACGATTTTACACCAAATCATGATGTCATTGACGGCAGTTCTTCGGAAAATGTTAGAGGTAATGACTTTTATAGGTATTAATGTGAAACATCTTTTGGCGCACGTAAAACTTAGATTAAAACAAAAAGGGTAGATACGGTACGCTCATACTTGCATCAAACAAAAACTGATCCCACGGCAGCGCGAACGGGACGGCGAGATCCGCGTCACTGCATTACCGACCCGAACGAAACAGCACGTTAAGTTTCAACGGCAGCGCGAACGAGACGGCGAGATCCGCGTCACTGCACTACCGACCAATCACGCGACCAGTACTCGACGTCACTACCGAATAAGATTCAAAACAAACAGCAATTATTATGAAAAAATATATTTTATAGTACTTACGAATGAAAAGTGATGCCGTGGGTTTTATTTTTAGTTCTTGAGCAATTTGAGCACTTTTTAAAAACACACTTCGGCATTGTTTTATCATATAAACACAAAATATTAGCAATATTTCTTTTTGGCGTTCTCATGTACGTCGTTTGCATGTCAAGTTGTGACTAAAGCGATTAGGGTCGTGGACCACAATTCATGCGGATCACTTTTATGGGGCTAGTGCCGTATCTTCCCTTTTTGTTTTAATCTAAGACGTAAAACCGATTTCTGGCGTGGCGACGCTTGCCCGTAAAATGAAGTATATACCAGTGCTCAACTAATCGTCGATCAGTACGGCGCCAGCGCCCTTCGAGGCAAGACCTATGTCATTTTTTACCGCACGCATCCCGAGCAATTCTCCGAGTGTATTTATCGTAAGCCGGCTAGTGTTTCACATCTGCCAGGCGTCCCGTGACGGCTCACTTTTTTTCTAAATAATCATAGTTTGTGTAATAGCGGATTTTCCTCTAGAATCGTTTCGTAACACTTTAAACGATGTACTCAGAAACGTCAAATTGAATGCATCATTAAGTCCTTGCAATGCAATTGTTATTCCAAAGAAAATTACACAAATAACTTTAGTTAGACGTAAAAGAGGAGCTCGATGGTGTGGGTGGTTACCGCGTTAGGCTGCGATCGTTGAAGTTAAGCAACTTTCGCAGTGGTCAGCCATTGGATGGGTGACCAAAAATGTTCTATCTCGAGTTCCTCCGTGCTTCGGAAGGCACGTTAAGCCGTCGGTCCCGGCTGCATCTGCAGTCGTTAGCACCCGCCAATCCGCGCTGGGCCCGCTTTGTGATTCATGGCCTGATTTCCTTATTCCATCCATAGGGAAGGCCTATGCCCCAGCAGTGGGGATATTAATAGGCTGATGATGATGATGAAACTTGAAAGTTGACTTCTTTGAGCGCGGCTTTTAAAATGCATAGTTCTTTTAGGTCCGCCTGTCTGGTGAAGTCCATCTTACAGAAGACAGACAAATGTTTGTGTGATGAATACAAGCATTCGTGCTCTAGTCATGGATGTTTATTATGTATTTCTGTATATATCTACTTATATATATTCTATCGGTTGCCCTAGTATCCCATAACACAAGTTTTACAGTGCTTACTTTGGGGCTAGGCTAATTGGTGTGATTGTTGGAAATATTTATATATACATATATATAAATATTTATAGCGAGGTAGGCAAATGAATCTACCCCACCTGATGTTAAGTGGTGATAAAGTCCAAATGGTACAGCAGTTATAAACTGCCACACCAACCATCCTCACCTTGCCGGCCTCCAAAAATGCTTATTCACGCCTCTCTTAAAGGACCCCATTTTATTGGAAGCTTGACGTTTCTCAGCATTTTTAGTAATATATTTCTTTTACCCGAACTCTACAGCGAATATCAGGTTTATTGACGTTCTAAACGATATAAAATTCGATTCAGAGTTCAATTCTCGATGTACCATCGAAGACGGGAATGAATACGTAGGCAAATCGATTGAATACGAATCTGGGGCAAGGCAAGAGCGAGACAGAAGATCGGATGTCGACAGGCTAATGCTCTCCCAGCTGGCGAAGATCCTGAGGATTCTGGAGAGGAAAGATCAGACTTGAGGTTTTTTTGTCAACTGTACAACCTGTTTTTTACAAGTATATCTTATTTTTTTCTTCACGCCAAGTATAATAGGTACTTGTAGTATACAAAACCTTATAATAGGTACTTGTAGTACGTTGTGTGGAATTTGTGAGATATACAAAATATTGGAATTAAATAATATAATTGTATACCTACTTGTATACATACAGTGTAAGCGTAAGAACGTTTAAAAGCTTAGATTAAAACAAAAAGGGAAGATACGGCACTCGCGGCTCAAAAGTGATCCGCTTAAATTGTGGTGCATGACCATAATTCGCTGTAGTCACAATTGGACATTCAAACACGCTGCATGTGCACTCAATATAACAATATTGCGTATATTCTTTGTTATAACGATAAAACAATGACTGCGATGCTTTTATCAAGAGAACACATATAGTTCAAAGTCAAATAACAAATGCCTCGGCAATACTTTTCATTCGTAAAATTGTAAAAAGAAAAGCCATCACTGCGCTCAACCATATTTTAGGAAACGTAACGACTAGAGTGTGCGTTTTTAGATATTTGTAAAATCGATGGGCATCGGTATCAGATAAATCGCATCGGATCCGCGCACCGATGCCGACATCGCATCGATGCCAAGTGAATGTCAGTATCGTAGTATCTCAAACTTTTCAGTGCCGGTGGCAAAAATTGGAAATACAATTTATCCATAGCGTGTGACATTTTTATGATATATTTGTTCACCGCTAGCGACATCTTCACCGGCACAATTAAGTTTGTGGCACTGTTGCTATAGTAACGTGGACAAAAACTAGATGGCATCGGCATCCAATAACGGTATCCAGTTGCATCGGATGCGCGCATCCAAACCTGGCATCGTTGTCGCGCATCGTTATTCTAAAAACGCCCAATCCTAGTAACGACCCGCATTGCCACGTTTTCACGCTGAATAGCAAGGCTATATATACCAAGTACCAATTATAATCTTAAACACAAATCAATTATCTCTGAAATAATAGGGGTGATGACGGGATACCGTAAACGAAATTCTATTTAGTCCGTCAGTTAGATGATCAAAAAATAATGGACACGTATTTTTTCTTTGGGCAATCAACCAAAAAATGACAAAGTTATAGCGCGTCAAAGTTTGGGAGTAGGGGCTCGTGACGTCACTTTTTAGTGAATTTTCACTTATAAGTGTACTCAAACGTGACGTCATGCGACTTTTCAAATCAATATATCTCTGCAATGTTTATATTATGTGAAAAAAGAAAAAATACGTGTCCAATACTTTTTGATAATCTACCTGATAAACGAAGAAAAAACAATAGTCATCATCCCTATTTCACTTTGACGACTCTGTATATAACAATACAGGGAGAAAAAAACAGCCCTTGCTGAGTTTCTTGCCGGCTCTTCTCAGTACAAGTTCTCCCGCTGTAGTTTTGGGAACCAATGGCGTAGCTTCTTGACCTTCACAAGTGCTTGTAACAGCCTAGACTGAATAAATGATTTTTTATTTTAATTTTGATTTAAGATATTCAAAAAGAACAAAATCTAAATAATCTAAAATAATGTTTCTAAAGTGGCACATATGCTCTCCCTTTCCAACACGATCCCTATATACAATTTACTATGCGAAAAAAACAAATATACAAGTAATAGGAATTGTCAAAGAGGCTCACCGAAGTGACTGGTGATCAAAAGGCTGGCAGCTATCTCGGTCAACAGATCAGCCTTGCCATCCAACGTGACAATGCTGCCAGCCTATTGGGCACCATTCCTGGCCCCTTCAGGTTCGAGTGGTCTGGAGGCTTCAGACGGAGAGGAAACTCCCCCCGTGGGGAGACGCCATCCGACTGGAATACCTCCAGAGGCACTCGCCAATTCTCGGCTTGAGGTCCCCTTAGGATCTCGCCGTCCCCAAACCCGGTGACGCTGTAAAGGTCATCTGCGACCAACAGCATACAAACTCAAAAAAACCATTCCTGAGGGCGGCGCGGGGGGTGATATTTTTTTTTATTTAGTAAATTATTTATTTATGTAGGTGTAAGTAGGTTAAGCTGTATAGTTTTTAAGTTTGTGTTGTAGAAAACGATAAAATTTCAGCCTCTCATTTTCTTACCTTATGCCCATTAGAATAAAGACTATATTATTATTTCTCATTTTCCTCTTTCTTTCCTTATGTCTATTAAAATAAAGACTATAATAATCATTGCTGACTCTGCTTTTTGTTCACAGCTATTAGAATCAGTGGACGAGGACTTGAGCCTTACTGGAGAGCACAAAACTCCTTCTCGACAGGTAAACTATTATATTTACAGGCCCACTTGCAGGGAATTAGCTAAATCTCGATTCAACTAAACCGAGCTTTAAGCCATAGGAAAATTAAAAACGTCAATATCAATTTGATATTATTATATGGGCCAAATCTAGTTCCAGTTAAATTGAGATAAAGCAAAATTGCTGCAAAGTACACCTGAGTGTCTTTAAGTAGTTACAGAATTTCGTAGCCATATAACTATTTGAAAATATCACTAGAAAAAAATTCACGCGGACCAGGCAGCAGACGGGACTCGAACCCACACCCTCCACTATATGGGCGGATGCACTGACCATTATGCTACCGCGGCCTTAACGGCCGTGTCGAATTTTCTCTAGTATTTCTTAGGCTAAATGCTTAACAAATAAAAATATAATACCGTTTATTCAGTTTAGGCTGTTACAAGCATTTGTGAATGTCTAAAGAATGTTAGTATGATAAACAGCACAATGTATACCTGAGCCATGGCTATTTATATTATATTTCTACAAAAATATATTTCTTTAGGAGGAGCTCGATGGCACAAGTGGTTAGCGCATTTGGCTTCGATCGTTGAAGTTAAGAAACTTTCGCAATGGTCGGTCATTGGATGGGTGACCACAAATCTTCTATCTCGAGTTCCTCCGTGCTTCTCAAGGCACGTTAAGCCGTTGGTCCCGGCTGCGGCTGCATCTGCAGTCGTTAGCACCCGCCAATCCGCACTGGGCTCGCGTGGTGGGTCATGGCCCAATCTCCCTATTCCATCCATAGGGAAGGTCTGTGCCCCAGCAGTGGGGACATAAATAGGCTGATGATGATAATACATAGATATATCACTCTAAAAAGCTAAGTTTTTCCTCAGTAAAATGAGTCTTATTTCCTTATAATATCAATCGATTGTAGATCACACCCCAAGTATTCTCTTAAAAAAATATTCAATGTACAGTTTTGACTTTCCTACCATTTTATTATGACGACCTCCGTGGCCGAGTGGTTTGTACGCCGGGTTTCATGGTGTCGCTGACACGACAGGTCCCGGGTTCGAATCCCGGTGGGGACAGATGTTTGTGTGATGAACACGAGCATTTGTACTCCAGGCATGGATGTTTAATATCTATTTCTATATAAATATACTTATATATGTACAGTTTAAGTATTCTATCCGTTACCCTAGCATCCCATAACACAAGCCTTTTAGTGCTTACTTTGGGGCTAGGCTAATTGGTGTGTGTGTGGGTTTTTTTTATATGTATAGATACTATGTTCACAGTATAATGAGCCTTATTCCCTTGTATTACGGCCAGGTTTCGCCAAACCCACTGCCAGTATCGGCTTCGCCTCACACGCGCGCTTCTTTCGTAGCCCGTGCATCGCCAGACCACAGAAACGGCGACTTATACCCCGCCCGTTTAGAAGAACAGGAGAAACTGCTAAAACACTAAGTGAGTACGCCAATACGAGTCTTATTGCAACACAACAGAGTTGATAATCGAGAATTTATATAGTGAAATATTGATATTTAGTAAAAGTTGTGTCTTACTGCCAATGTAAGAGAATATATATATTATCGTTTGTATAAAGAATAACATTAAGAGCCCTTTTACAAAATTGCGCCGCTGCCGTACTAATCGGCGCGTAGGTAGATTTGCACTAGTATACAATATTGATTTTACGGGTGATGTTTCGAGTCTTATAAAATAATTATTAATGAACTGATTATAAAAATTTATACATATTTCAGTAGTTCAATGATGGTAGATTAGTTTTATGAAAGTTTTTGATAGTAATTCTACTTAATTCAATATCAAAATACGAGGTATACCTGCATTATTTTTTGAGAAAACTCACGGAGGTTAGATTTCTTGTTTTGATAATTAATGAGATAGAAAAGCAAAATTGTAATACATAACGTTGCAACAAAAACATATTTCTGATGTCGTAGTAATTAATTTGATCTAATTTATTGGACATTATTGAGATATTGAGGCGTTTGAAGTTGTGCATATTATCGTTTTTTCCGTGAACTACCTGCAGTAGAACGGTCAGTACAAGAAAAGGAAAATAGTATTTGCAAATATTCTACATTAACTTACAATAGGAAGAATAAATCTACCGTTTACTTTTGAAAATGGTCAAAATCTTTTCTAAGGGGGTAAACGAGGCGCTCAAAAATTACAATTATTTGCAAAAAATGTGAAAGGGCTCTTAATAATATTTGCTGAAAGAATATTGTAGTTGTTGTGAAATATTAAATTTTGTTATAAGGGATATTGTGTTTAATACTAATGGAAAAGAGTTTTGATGTTGAAAATTGCGAGTTCTTTGTACGATGAAGTCGTATAGATTAAAGGATCCTAGGACTTGGTCTGATAAGGTAGGTTTTTCTTTGAATTATGTAGCATCTTAAAATTGTGGCTTATGGGGCAATTACACTCGGACGTTAGACCGAATACGTTTGCCAAACGACTAAGTATAAATGAACGAAGTCGAGTACGCCCGTTTTCGGGCAGATTTCGTTTTGATTACCCGACACCGTCTTCCAGCCCGTGTTCGAGTAAAAACAATGTAAATATTGCTTGCCCGAATAGGGGTGATGACGGGGTACAGTAAACGAAATTCTATTTAGTCCGTCAGTTAGATGATCAGAAAATAATGGACACGTATATTTTCTTTGGGCAATCAACCAAAAAATGACAAAGTTATAGCTCGTCAAAGTTTGGGAGTAGGGGCTCGTGACGTCACTTCTTAGTGAATTTTCACTTAAAAGTGTACCAAAACGTGACGTCATGCGACTTTTCAAATCAATATATCTCTGCAATGTTTCTATTGTGTGAAAAAAGAAAAAATACGTGTCCAATACTTTTTGATAATCTACCTGATAAACGTAGAAAAAAAATGGTCATCATCCCTATTCGAGTTATGTCTTTCGTGCATCCGAATACCGGCTAGCGACCAAATGTAAATGCGCCTTTATTACAGTATGGTGGCCGCTAGGCGGGCCATATTATTGTCCTTACTGAATGTTCAGTTTTCGTATCCACATTTGTAATGTTGTAATAGGCTAGTTGACTCATGTCGAATTGTACTAAATAAATGTTTATTTCTTACAGTATTTGGTCTAAGGAACCTAAATATATCGATTTTACTTCATAAAAGCAGAAGATTGCTGTAGAAATTTAATTTTAAAAAATATTTTTTAGTCTATATTTTTTAAACACTAAAAACGCTGTTCGCCACATCCGCCATGATTTTGACGTCTCTTTCAGTAAACAACTAAATGTCATTCGCGTGTTATTGTGGGTGGATTCTTTAGTCTGAATAAATATATCTTAAAACACTTTTACCTTTAGAAAAGTTTCCGTTTACTGTTTTTTTTTGACAAAACTAATTATGGATGCCTGCTTTGTGAAAGCAGAAAGCACAAATCTGAATTTTTTGCACTAAACCCCGATTTCTGCTCTGCGGAGCAGAGAAACGACAAGGCATCTATGTAAGTACAGTGCATTTAGTATTACAATGTAGTAATAAACATAAAACTGATACAACATATGAATAAGTGTAATAAAGTTGCGTAGGTTAATTTCTTTCGGCACTTTAATCCACAACATTCCTGGAGTCTTCAAGGATGTGGTTTTATATTCTCGTACAATACAATAATGATTACTTTATTTTTCGTGATATTTATTAGAAATCATGTTCTTTTTATTATAAACTCGGATAAGTTATTTTCTACGTGCTTACGGGTTTTTGTTTACTACTGTTGACATCATAGCATAGACAATTTATAGACTAAAATGGCCGACAGCGTTTTTGTATGTCCATGAAAATTCTATTTTAATATTAAAGATTTGTAGCTTTCTAGGTCTCAAAAAAATACAAAACAATTTTTTTCGGTCTAATACTACATTTATTAACCATTTAAAACCTTTTTCCAAAAAGGGTCAACTAGCCTATTTGTATTCCTACAATAATATTTTGAAATTTTGTGATATGATAATATAACGTCATTTTTAGATTGACATAATTTCAAAACAGGACATTAGTATAGATATTTTTCAATTCAATTGGTTTTTTTCACTTAAGATTATACAGAATAATGTTCAATGCCTTGTTTTGTAATGCATGCGGTGGTGACCTTTAATTATCTTAATTAAATCATCTAATTAACGCCGATGCTTGTACCTTGTTATCTTGTATTGGTGTATATCTTGTTGGTCGTCCTTAAATAAATAAATATGCTGAACCGATTTAGGTGAAAACAACGCGCGAGTGATAGATACTTTGGTATCGCAAGGCTATGGTGGCCGTTTACCATTAGGCAGGTCATATGCTTTTTTGCGACCATTACAAAAATCTATATAATTAAAGCTTATATTAGACTATGCTTTAACTATAGCTAACAAGAATATCGCGGTGCAGATAAATCTAGTTATAATGTTATACAATTTGTCCAAAAAAGAAAATTATGCAAGGAATTAGATTATAATCGGCAAATTAAATAATATAAAATCTTAATAATGAGTTATGTAACATTCAATACTATTGTTGAGCTGTAAATTTATATGTATATATATGTCGTAGGGTGATTTGATCAATCGAATTTTGAAAAAAAGAATTGAAGATTGCGAAAAGTATCCTCGGTTTATTATAAATATTCTTGAATTTTTGGGCTGTCAAGTTCACACATGATAAGATTAGTTTTGTGACCATGACGCGCGAACCGAGCGAGCGTAGCGAGCGTGCCGCGGCAGTGGCGGGCGAAGCGACCCAGAAAAAAAGATCCATGAATATGATTAATTTCTAGAAAAAAAGCGAGTGAACTTATGACCACACGACTGAAGTGAAACTTCTTTAGCTCCATCTGTAATATATATATGTGTGACCGGTGACACTTTTTGTAACTCGTAACGCATTCGCCAGTTTACCCCCCCCCCCCCCCCCCAAGTCAAGTCTTGCGTGCCTAAATTGTTCATTGTTTACCGATAGGTCACCGGTGACACTTTTCGTAACGCGTAACGCATTCGCCAGTTTATCCCGCAAGTCAAGCGTGCCTAAAGAAGTTTCACTTCAAAAATTCGTTAACAGTTAAATTGATCAAGGTTATCATCATTGGCTTATTATCCGCGTTTTCGCAAAATACCTACGATTTTCACCAAAATTCGATTTACCAAATCATCAAATACAGCATATATGTATATGTAATTGCCCCAGTATATATTAATCGTTTAAATCATTACGCAATATCCCTTATTTGACAGCATAAACAATGCAGAAAATTGAAATGTGCTTATTTTGAAACGTATAGTCAATAGAATAAGATCGATTTTTCAATGCCTACTGCCACTACCCAATATTTACAACTTAACCTTACAGGCGTAGTACTTAATTCTAGTAATTCTTTTGTGTTCGTTATTATTTGTGTCGAATCTGGGTGTTTATAGTTCCTAGAGCTAGTTATTAACATCTCATATTCGTTTATTAATTAATAATTACAAACAATATTGTTTGTTGATTAGAACCTTTGATTATACACACGCCTAGAAAACGGCTTAATATCAGATTGTTTGAGAGCAGTCAATGTGTGCGCGTGTAGCTTTTTTTTTGAGTGTGTATGCTGTTGGTCGCAGATGATCTTTACAGCGTCACCGGGTTTGGGGACGGCGAGATCCTAAGGGGACCTCAAGCCGAGAATTGGCGAGTGCCTCTGGAGGTATTCCAGGCGGATGGCGTCTCCCCACGGGGGGAGTCTCCACTCCTTCTGGAGCCTCCAGACCACTCGAACCTGAGGGGGTCGGCTCAACTAGAGGGCGTCTCTGAGACTCGGAGCTCGGCTCTAGTTAGCCGTTGTCGTGGGGGGCGTGTGTAGCGATAAGCTTATCTACCATTTTTTTAAGTAGATATTTCGTGGGATGCCTTCGTGTAGTTACGCCAACATTATTGCATTTTAAAATGGCACAAATAGTCACCGCCCCGAGCTCCCTTTCATCAAAGTTGTCTCTTTCACTCTCATTCATGAAGCAGATTACATCTCGCTGTTAAGCCCTCACGTGTCTACTGTGACAGCAACTGTCAAAATAAGTAATCACTGAATATTTATACCATGGAGGTTAGAGAGTAGGAGAACGATCGCTGTAGAAAACAGTGTCCCATAAATATGGACAAAATAAGTGAGGCGCTTGCGATCGCTAAGTTGTCTCAATAAAAGCGGGCTAATTTGAAATGAACAATGCTTCGAAGTAAATTTGTACAATATTCAACTAACTTCATGTACTTGTACTCGTAAACAGCTAACTTCACAGATACTACTTACCGACGGTAGCGCGGCTGGTGGCTGAAAAATGAACTATAAGTTCTACAAATTTTCAGGGACAGACAGCCCGCCTGCTACTTTAGTACGTAGCGATGGTTCTCCTTCTCTCTAACCTCCATGATTTATACATTAACTAGCGGCCCGCCCTCGCTTCGCTTTCGGTGTAGAGCTGAAGTGTAGACTACAGTTTTTATTCTCAGGCTTGTATTATACACACAATGACATTCATCTATGATTCTTCTTATACCTGCATGCAAAGTCTTAGCCCGATCGGTTTAAAATTGACAAAGTTTCATACAAACTTTCATTCCCTATTTTATCCCCTTGGGGGTAGAATTGATCAAAATCCTTTCTTAGCAGATGCCTACGTCATAACATCTACCTGCATGCCAAATATCAGCCCGATCCGTCCAGTGGTTTGGGCTGTGCGTTTATAGATCACTATGTCAGTCAGTCACCTTTGAGTTTTATATATATAGATTACTAATACGGTATCTATGCGTGTATATGATCAAAGATTAGGACTTGATTTTTTTAATCTCTCTAATGTTAATGTGATATTATTATTATTTGCCGCGAAAATTGCTTGCCTCTGCAAATATATACTCTATTTAAACCTGGCATAAGGCTGCATTTTATAATACACAATTTAATGCATCTCCTTTGAGAAAAGAGGGTAAATTCAGAAACGTTTATTTTCTTAACTTAACACTGAATTGTCAACCTTATTTCATAAGAAATAAGAATCAACCCCGGGCTTGTATTGTTAGTTATAAAAAAGAAATCTTTTTTCTTTGTATGTATTCAGAGCGAGAGCATGCTGCCATTGAATCTTATATCTCTCTATTAAATAAAACATTATAAATAAGTTATATTGTTTTAAACTTTCATGGTCACTAACATTATAGCTATTAACGGGATTGTTACCATGTACCTTGTTTTTTATGCGTCTTCGATATTTCGGCACTGTTGCAAGCGCCATGATCACGGAGTAACTGAAGTAATTGCGGGTAGATGTTATTGGCAGACATAGCGGTCTACACTCTGACGTCGTCTTTTACTACGCTCGATACCCCTACCATTGGTCACATTCTCACTATTCAGACTCAAAAAAAACAAGGTACATGGTAACAATCCCGTTAATAGCTATAATATTATAAAAAATAAGTTATTTATTTCTAAGCAACGAAAAAGCTTACATACTGACACTTAGTTGCTTAACCTTCGCCTGTAAAAGGATAACTTTTATTTTATATCATTAGCTGTAGAATATTAGGCATTTATATATGTTTAGTGTTATATCAAATGAGATTTTTTTAGAGTCATTTTTAGTGTACTTTTTTTAGCCCAGTGAGAAATGTTTATGTAATAATAATTTTTTAAGCTAAAAATAATTGTATTTATGTGACTGTAGTTTTTATTGCCATTTCATTTATTTATTTAATATGCTTCTCTAGTTTGAAACTAAATAATTGAGTTGTCGGATTTTATTTTAAATATTATTAGAGACGACATAACATATTATAGAAATGACAATAATAAATAAGGTACTTATATATCTCTTCAACCGCTTTGCTGTATGAAAACATATTAGCTTTAAAATATATATCTGAATTTTTTAAATAATAGTGTATACCTATGTTGCCAGCTAAACCCAGTTTTAGGACAAACTAGTTTTTCCCCTACTTCGAACCAGGAGGCCTACTCTAATTCAACGAAAAACCAAATTCGATCGAAACTTCGCACTTTTCGTTTTTAATTATAATAATATTCATCGTCGGAATATAGATTGAGATGTAGATTTTTTAAGCCTACTCAAAGAAAGCTTCAATAGGGTATTTGAAAAGTTTTAGAAAACGATCTCACGTTATTTACTAATGTTTATAGAGTCCATAAAAAGTGGATATTCATAATTATGTTGTGTATTTTGGTAAAAAAACCAAATCAAAAACTCTATTTTCAAGTTGCCGCGAAAAACGTATCTCTGGACAATATGGCGCCTCACTGGCGTGTGAAGTTTACTAGCGTGTGACGTCATTTTAGGCTCCGCCAATCCCAAGCGTTTTGGGTCACGTGACAATAGATAAGAAAACTATTATCTTTTTCGTGGGTTTTTAGTAAAATTATAATTTTTTTTTAGAAAAATAGTAAAAACCCCTGCCTATATTCATTCTAAATGCAGATGCTAACAATTGGCACTTTATTTTTAATACTGTCAAATACCCTATTTCGTTATTCGAAAGTTCGTTCCGAAGAAAGAGAGTAGACCCCCAGTGCATCCTTTAGGTGATAGGATAAACTGGTACAGACTAGGTTAAAATGGTTCGACATATGGACAACACAGCTGAATACCCAAACAAGAATTACTTAAGATCTGAAGAATTTTTTTATTACAAATTACTGCTATCACAAATCAACCGTTACGTGTGACACTTTAAACATAAATTTATGTACTTTAATAACAAATTTTATTTGTGATGTAGGTATATATGTTGATTGGCGGGTATTAAATGAATTTAAAGCGATGTAAAAATGAAAATACTCTTTATTGTAATCGAAATAAACAATAAATATAATGCAAAATTTAAAGATGAAGAAGTACATTAAATTTCATACGAATTTGAGTGCGACAGTAAAAAATCAATATATTATCGTTTTGGCATTGGACGATGTTATAGCAAATTGCACACTATTGTAACGAGTGCGCAGTCTAAAAGAATTTAAATATGATTAGAGTCTGTGCGGAAAGAGAATGGGCGTGGCGAAAAACGGAACTAACATTAAGATTTTTATTTGGCAATCAAACCCAGCAATCTGTAAAACGTCAAAGTTTTGTATTGTCACGGATTTGTTTGTTGTTGTGATTTCTTGCGGTTTTTTGTATTAAATCATGTCTGAAAGGGGTAAAACCTTACAAATACGGTAGAAAAGCACTACAGCGCCTTCCAATCATAATCCCATTCTCTTTCCGCACAGACTCTTCGTCGAGAAATACAATTGACACCTCGTCAAATGGCTACAATCCGAAATGGATATAGTCTTTATAATTGAGGAGCTGGCGAACAAAGCTTTATAATTACACATCTGGTCAAACTAATTTTTTTTACAGTCCGGAGGTTTCAGGCCAGCTGAATTTGAATCTCAAATAATTTTCAATCAAAACCACATAAAACAGTGTTGAAATTACTAAATTCATAAATTTAAAACCATGCCAAAAGCTCACTGTAGGTTTTGTCATTCAGTTTTATACAGCTCCTGTAAAATTTAATTTAAGTAATTATACCGTATTGTTCGCCAGCTCCTCAATTATTATAACAATTAACTCTATATTCGTGGGGCAATTGTATCTTTTGACACGATGTCAATGGTGGGGTCGAGTGTAACAAGTGACAGAGTGTAACATAAGCAATATTTCTGCCCTTTCCTTACTTATCTTTGATCTGTCTTGACGTGTTTCATTAGATTCATATGCATCGAAAAAGCCAACTCGGTACATCTCGTGCCAAACACTCCAAGAGACATTAAAAGGCGTCACACCGACATTCTAATGTAAAAAAAATAACTTAAAACTAGGCTGTATGGGCATTGTTTCCTTTGCCTTCCCTAAAAAGGGAGAATCTTAAAAAAAATAAAAAATGGTTCATATGCCGCCATCTTAAGCAACTGTCGTCAAATGGCGGGATATAATACAGAGATACTCCTGTCACAGCTTTTAAATGAACAAAGGAAGTGACAAATCTGAAATAGCATTTTTAACTTCATGTTTCAAAATTAATTATATTAAATTGTTTCACAATCGCTGAGTAAAGTTCTAAGTAAGCTAATCTGCTCAGTAAAGAACAGGGATGTTGATTTTTTTTTTTGGAGAATGGTTAAAAAGCAAGCAAAAATGCACCGTCAACGTCAACGTCAGCATCCCTATTTGTTTACTGAACAGTTAACGCTCCGATACAAATTGCCGCCACACGTCACTCGCGCCATTCCCCACCCCTCTCTCCCTTGCCTTAGTCGGCCGCTGTCGCGCGCTTCAGCCGCTTTAGTAGCCGCTTCTAGCTTCTCGTGGCGGCGTTAGTGTCGTGGCGCGTGGCCCGTGTGCGGCGACACTTAGCGCCTGTTTCACAACTGCTGAGTAAAGTTCTCAATAAGGTACTTAGAACTTAAGTGACCGGTGCGGGCCACAAGAAGCGAGCAACGACGATTTATAGCGTGTGGCGGCCAGCGGCGTACCGTGTGTGGCGAGTCCATATAAAATGTATGAAAACTACAAGAAATATGCCGGTGACGTCGTTTTGTGGTTGTGGTCGGTGGCCCGTGTGCCGCGACCTAAGAATCCTTGTCGTCTAATGGCTAACTACGTGAATTTGGCAGAATTGTGGAAAAATCCCCGTTGAGCCATTAAAAAATAAAGACTAAACAGATATATTATTTACGTTACACTGTCCTGACCCTACGATAATATAATATGTTGTTACTAGATGTTTTTTTAATGTGAGTAATACTAATGAGAACACAAAAAGTGTTATATGTTTGTTTGTAAGTACAAGAATGATGATTGTTCAATTAATGTAAATGGTTATCAATAATAAAATGATATTTTATGCGCTTTGCATAAACACGAAAGCTGTGGGAGTTTTATTTTCATTGTCTTAAAATCCTTTTCGTGTTGACGCCATAGGTCTTTGCTGTGGACAGAATCATCATCATCATCATCATTTCAGCCGAAAGACGTCCACTGTTGGACATAGGCCTCCCCCATGGATTTCCACAACGATCGGTCCCATGCTGCCCGCATCCAGCGGCTTCCCGCGACCTTTACCAGATCGTCGGTCCACCTTGTGGGGGGCCTGCCAACACTGCGTTTCCCGGTAAATGGAGAGGGCTATGCTCGGAGTTTCTCTGCGTGATCGAATCAGAAATGAGGAGATACGCAAGAGAACTAAAGTGGACAGAATGACTTACAGAAAATGAGCCATTACACAACCAAAGGTATGGGGTATATTCCGTAATATATACCAGTACACTGGCCAGTGCTAATGACGTCATGAATCGACGCTATACTGGTGAATTGTTCCGAAATATATTGGCCAGTGCACTGACGTCTAAAACGACGAAATATTAAAAATAGTGCGAATAATAGTACATTACGATACGCGTGACCTAAGTTGCCAACTTAGGCCACAAGTATCGTATACTATTTTATAGCAAGTGTGACATAAACCCGCCCCGGACGCGAGCAAGAGCCCCCCCCCCCCCCCTTAGACGGGGGGGGGCCTCCGGCCTCCGAGGGATGCGATTAGTGTTTTGAAAGTAAAATTCATGTATTGCAATCACAAAAAATTGCAATACAGACTGCAAGTCAAACTCTGAAAAGAAAGAATTTCGGTTCAGATTACCATTTTGAAAGTATATTTCAAAAGGAAAAAATCAAATATCATTACAACAAAATAGAATTTCAATGTATCCATGAACGTTTATTCCTTGATTGGCATAGTAAAGTTAAGTTACGCGTATCGTTATGTACTAATTCTACATGAGTGAAGTTGGTCAATTCATTTACACACCGTGCAGAAATAGGCAACTTAGGTCACGGAAAAGCGTGCGTAAAGTACGGGTTTAGGTCACACTGTGCTATAAAGAAGATTTTTTATTTAGCTCATCAATTAAAAGGAATTATTTTTGTTCGGATGCTATTATTGGTCGTTAAATAAAAAATAAATAAAATTCGAATGCATCTCACGCACGCTCTGTCATACGTCATATTCGTTTTCCCGGTAAAAATATGGTAGCAAACCAGCACAATATGGCGTCGGATTCGTGACGTCATTAGCATTGGCCAGTATACTGGTATACATTACTGAATACACCCATTGAGACTAACTTTATTTTCATTCGTCTGTCAGGTAGATTATCAAACTGCGCGGGCATTCAAACAGGGTACCTCATATCACCCGCACTCCTAACGCGCGCCAGGGGGCCATTCGCATAACGGAAATGTTTTGGAAAACGCTGACGCTTACGATTTCATTTTGTTATTTCTAGCCGCCTGAGGTTTTCAAATGCTGCGCGCTCTATTTTTTTTTCTTTTGCATTGGTAATAACAATATTTAAAGAAAATGACCGTGAGTTATTTGAAAACCTTCGGCGGTAATAACAAAATGAAATCGTAAGCGTTAGCGTTTGCGTTTTCCAAAGCATTTCCGTCAGGCGAATGGCCCCCTGGTGACAGGTGCAGGAGTATTATCTGGTTTTTAGTGGCCCTGTTCATTTCAGCAACCCCCAGGGCTGGCTGAAATAGGCAGGGAGGAGTCCCACATACCTTCTTCTCGCTCCCCCAGCGGTTAAAGGATGCGTGAGGTATATTCCAAACATAAATAAAGGTAGATTATCAAACTATTGAACACGCTTTTTTCTACTTTCACATTATCAAAACATTCATCGTCAGCCTATTAATGTCCCCACTGGTGGGGCACAGGCCTTCCATATGGATGGAATAGGGAGATAGGGCCATTATGTTACCCACCACGCGGAACCAGTGCGGATTGGTGGGTGCTCACGACTGCAGATGCAGCCGGGACCAACGGCTTAACGTGCCTTCCGAAGCGCGGAGGAGCTCGAGATAGTAAATTTTTGGTCACCCATCCAATGACCGACCACTGCGAAAATTGCTAACCTTCAACGACCACGCTAACCATTTGCGCCATCGAGCTCCTCATTATCATCATTTATATCCCATTATCTAAACATGATAGAGATATGTTGATCTGAAATGTCGCATGACGTCACGCCTTGGTACATTTATACTTTAGTGACGTCACGAGCTCCCACTCCCAAACTTGTCATTTTTTGATTGATTGACAAGAGAAAAAATAAGTCCTTTCTTTCATATGGATGGAAAAGCCAGAATGTACTATGACCCACACCTCAGGTGCAGTTTAGTGGGTTAGTGGGTGTTAACAACTACAGATGCAGCAGAGAACAATGGCTTAACTTTTCTTCCAATGATTAATCATTATCAGCCTTTTAATGTCCCCACTGCTGAGAAAAAGGTCTTTCTTACTTCCTGATAATCTGACTGATTGAATACAATTTCGTTTTTTCTACCAAAGCACCCCGGCATCGCCTCTACTACTGTCTCGGAAAGGATTGATGGGTGCCTCGAAAACGAAATCAATTCGGAGGTGTAAGAGATAAAAGCAAGAAAATATTTTTTCCAGATATTTTTATTAAGGATTTTCACAGAATTAAATTACAGCATCTTAATCAAAGTACTTAAAATAGTTTAACATTAAATTGAAATGATGACTAGAGACGTTTACATATTGATTGAGATTACAGTGATTATTCTAATAACTACCAGTCTTATGGCCAATTCATACTAGCGTAGAGTAGAAACGTGTCCAAGCGAATTTTAGAAACGAAACAAACCAAATTCACCATCATCTCCACAATGTAATGTACATATGCCTTCGGAGATAAAAGAGGACGACGGTTCCGTAAATTCCACTGTTTATCAGCTCTGAAGATTCTTTTTGAAGTGAAAACTTCTTTAGCGGCGTTGTGCACTTTTTTTTGTATGGGTAAAAAATCATAAACTCGCGTCAGGACACGTGGGCTGATCGCGTCGTGACACGTGGCCTGACCGAAAGACGAAAACAATAAAATTGGAAAGGTTGTTGACTTTCAATATATTAGACGAAATATCTAGGACGTCCAGGTGGCAGCTTTATTACGAAGAAAATGTATTTTTTTTTACAATAGATGTTGCTAGGTGCGCTTAAATGAGAAATTCCGAGAGATAAACTTTTAAATGTAATATAAATTGTCATGTTTGTGTACGATAGCGCAATAAATAAATATTGTATTCTACCACATAAATGATAGTACTTTTATACTGATAATTAAAGAAATTCGTGCAAAATTATTCCCCAACCATTCCAAAATATCAAAAATGCACAACGTTAATATTCAAGTTTTCACTTCTGCCGGCACCCCCGGAGTGCAACCCGTCGTTTTTTTTTCTAGATAGGTCCGACAAATGACTCCACCCCACCTGATGTTAAGTGATGGTGAAGTCCAGACGTGAAGATAGCTTATGTGTAATTACGTTGCGGGGATAAGGTTGAATTTGCTATGTTACTGTTTCTGAAATTGGCTTCGAATTTGCACTATCATGAATTGACCATTAAACAATTAATAACTAGTTACTGGTTTCCACTCTAGCATGACTCTCTAAACCTAAGTTTAAATTTGACAACAGTGCATCCTTGTCATTCTCTATACAAAATGAAAAACAAGAGACTGATATTTGTTTCTTAGGTTTTCACGCACATCACTCATTAAATAAAACTAGTTTTTACGGGTTAATGCGGGTTAAGAGACTGATATTAAATTCGAAGACTCATGCCAAAATCGACACCATTGTATACTTATTCTAAACCTTTCTTTTGGTTAATTTAAAAAGTTGTTAAGCGCTTATTCCACCTGCCTAAATTCAGACGTTCTAAATCATTCAGTGGTGTCGATTCTGGCATGATTCTCTAAATCTAAACTTAAATTTGACAAAAGTGTATCCTTGTCATTCTCTATACAGAATGAAAAGGTGAGACTGATATTAAATTTAGTTTTAAGATTAGAGAATCACGCCAGAATCGATACCAGTAACTAATTCAGTCAAGTGAAATAGCATTTAGGAAGTTAGGATCCTAATTAGCATCCTAAATCGGAAGAAGTGTGGCTTCTGACGGTCTAAATCATTTAGTATCCTAATTAGAACGCGATTTAGGAAGGTGCAATAGCGTTTTTAGATGCTTCAGTCGCACCGCAGGTGTCACTGCGTGAGGACTTGTTGTGTCTACACTTACGAATTACGCGAGTGTGCGATATCGGCGGTAAAAGAAAAAGAAGTTATGAGTAACAAAGTCGATATGTATAAACATATGCCGTATCTTTGGAATAAAAATAACATTAATAATAAACATTTCCAGTTGGGTTATTTTAATGTATAGTAACCCCGATGTTATTGCAATTTTATTAGTTGCTATTTATAATTAGCTGCCCACATTTCGCTAATCGCATTTGCTATTTGTAAACTTGACAAGTCTGTTTTTATCATGATCTCTATGCGATGATGAGGACAGGCTGATGTTTGGTTGTCAAATAGCAAATACGCATTGCCAAGTGAAGTGCCGGGCATATATGGTTTGATGGTGGATCCCACTCAGAGTTGCCAGACGTCCCGATTTTTAAATGAAAATTAAATGTCCCGCGCGGGACAGGCTCAATCCAGCTTTTCGGGAATAACTCGGCCGCGCGTGCACAGGCAAGTGTGGACTGGCCGCCTGCCCGGCGCGTTATGAAGAACCAGTGTGACCAGAATAAATTTTAGGAAAAAACCAAAGCACCTCTAAAAATACTGAAATATACCTACTTGTACATGAAAATGGGTACATGTTCCTGTGCAAGTTGGTATATTTCAGTATTTTTTTTGAATAAGAAGTCAGTAAAATATACCGAAAACGTTTTCAAATACCGAATCTGGTCACACTGTGAAGAACTCTCAAACAAATACTACTATTTAACGATAGGGTAAATTTGACTTAAAATATCATATTTTTATTAAAATACATTTTCTATTTATATTTTTACTACGTAACGTAATTTGAACTCAAATAAAAAGATAAATATTCAAAACTTTTGATTATATAGGTACGTTTTTTTTACTATGTCCCGCTTCCGACGAAAGAATCCCGCTATTTTTCACTCAAAAAGTACCTTAGTCCCGACTTGGCAAAAAAATCTGGCAACGCTGATGATCCCACTTATATAGACCCCGGCAAACTTGAGTAACGACCATTGACAAGGGAGCCTGCGCAGTGACAATTTTACTTATACGTCTACTGCGCAAGCTTATTTGTCTGTGGTTTTGTTAAAAAAAATTGCCGCGACCTCGACCTATACCCTTAGCACGAACCAATATCGAATTCGTATCGAATGCAAGTACGAAATGTCATTGTCAAATATGTACTGTATTTTAGTTCTAGTTACGTACTTTGTGTCGCTGCTGTTCAAGTTTTCATACAAAATTTGACAGTGACATTTCGCCCTCGCAAACTATTCGAATTCGATAGTGGTTCGTGCTAGGGGTACTGTACCCCTAATTAATGTAATATTGTATGGAAACTTGAACAGCAGCGCCACAAACGACGTAACGAGAACTAAAAATAATACACATTTGACAATGACATTTCGGACTCGCAAACTATTCGAATTCGATATTGGTTCGTGCTAGGGGTACAGTTCTGTCTCGTACGCTCGATAGAACGTTTATATACAGTATTTATTATATAACCAACATATTTATTTCTTATTTCATACAGCAAAGTACAAAGCTGACATTAGAACTAGGTATATAATATTCATTTGCAGGCGTAATATTTTCTCGTTATTAAACAAAACATACGCTGTGTGCGATTTTTGTTGCCCGAGAGAAGCGCACAGTATAGAACGAAATAAATATTCTCAGGTCACGTTGTGTAGCGAACACAAGGGCGGATCCAGGGGGGGGGTCATGACCCCCACCCCCCCCTGGGCTGGGTACAGATGGACCAAACTCAGGGGGATTTTATTTAATATACCACGACTATATGACCCCCCCTGGCGCCAAAGCTGGCTATATGACCCCCCCCCCGGCGCCAAAGCTGGATCCGCCCTTGAGTGAACATGAAGTTTAGTAAAAAGAAAAGACGTTTTTAAAGCTGAATGTAAGTAGCGGCACAAACTCTAGCGCTGACCGTTATTGCGCAGAAGTAAATATTTAGATGTCTTGGGGGGAAACGAGGTGCGCGGGTGAGCGTGCGTTGCGCCAAGTGTCTTTCTAGTCGTACCCGTGCATTTGTTCAGCGCTAGAGATACGTGCCGCGATCTGTACTATAATACGACTCAAATAAGAATAGGAAAGCCAATGACCTCTATCTGATAAATGTCGCTTGAAAAGTACGGTTGGATATACTGTACTTCCAGGGCCCAAAAGTAAAAACTTCACAGTTTTGTTGGTTGTAATTTCGCATTTTTGTTGTTAAAAATAACCACATTATTTGAAAAAAAATGTCACACTTATGCACTGGTAGTTTTTTAGAAAAAAATACTGAAAATTTTTACTTTTCTTACCAAGTGGTGATACTTCACACTAGGTTAGGTTAGGTTAGTGTTGTGACCAAAAAAAATCTGTTAAAAAGACCTTTTCTACAAAAAAAAACAAGTATTTGCAAAAAAATACTTGGAACCCTTTTTTAGCACTCCGCTAATTCAAGAATAGAAACCATACATTTGTAAACAAACAATAACAAATATTGATAATTACAATTTTTTTTTTCACTTATTGAGCTTTGGCCATGAATGGTTCATAACCTAAATCGTCGAACAAATGTCACTTTAAGTTGTGTTCAAAAACTCAATTTCAAACTTTCGTTTACGTAAAGGATGCATGTTCGTATGTGACCTAGTAATAGTGCATGATTATTCATAACTATTCCGGCGGTAATGCAGAGATGAGCGGAATAGAAGACCTAGATTCTGATTAAGGTTTTTTCTCACAGTCTTAATAAATAAATATTATTAAAAATCGGTGGTATTTTTTTCTAAATCTTAGTAAATAAATGTTATTAAAAAAACTGATGCTTTTTCTCACTTAATCTTTAGTAAATAAGTTTAATTAAATAGAAACTTTTTTATGCTCACTCTACCTATTCGGTTTGAATTGACAGATATGACATCACAATATGGCGCCCAGTCGGTCCTATTCTTAGTTGAATCGCATTATAGTTAGATGAGTGCAATTTTTTTTCCTCAGTTGTTAGATGGACAAAACACAAAAGTACGCGAAACTTTTAATTACTCGTGTGGGTTTCTCGATGTAGTTGTAACCGATCTATTTTGACAGACAAATAAGTCATGAGACAAAAGCTCCTCTTCTGAGCAGGCCAGAATTTTCAGTTTCTAAGTACAATGGTGCAATGGTAAAACTGAACATAGCGTACTTTAACACGGCCATTATAAAGTAGTTCAAAATTAAAATGACCTCATTTTAGAATATTTGCTTTTTGGAAACGCTTCTTTTGATTTACCTAATGAATACTTAATGAACTATCATAATATTGTTGTAAAGTTTTACAAGATTTTATATTATAATTTAAAAGGTAATGAAAAACTGAAAACTTCGTCTTAAAATATACCTATTTAATTAATAGTTATTTTATATATGCCTTTATTAAGATAAGCGCCACCTTTTGAGCGGTATGTAGAAACGGAGCAATACCTCCGTTTAGTTGTTTTAATTTTGTGGGCGTAAAGATGTCACTGTTAAATTTTTTTTTAGATTTTCACGCACATCGCTCCATAAATAAAACAAGTTTTTAAAGGGTTAGATACACTAAGTTTCTTTATTTATTGACGTTTCGCGACCTTTACAGGAACGCATGGGCGTCCTCAGTGGCGAGGCAAGACCTAAATTTGATGTGGGCAAGACAGATTTCAAGAGGCCCTGTTCTGTATAGCGACCCGAAGACGGATTTTATGAAATAAAAAAAAAACGCTTTTAAGCAATGCATAAAAATTTTTGAGGCGCGAGTAGGGTTACCAGATGAAAATAACAAAAGTCCGGAGAAAAGGCATGATTTCCATTGAAAAATCCGTAGATTTTTACAGTTTGAGAAGTTTCTCTCAAACGTACTTAACAATTTAGAAAAGTCGTAATATTATCGTTTATATACACGCTGATTATACTTTTAATTCAATATAATTTGAAGAGCTTAACATGTGGGCATTTTATGAATCCATAATTAAAGAAAAAACCTTACTTAAAAATGTATCATCACATATAATGTATACACATCACATATTAAGTATGATAAAACTGATCAAGTACCTTGGATAAATCAGTACTGATTTAAACTGTGCAATTATTACCAAAGGAAGATTATTTTTAGTTTGTTTAAGTTTTTATTAAACAGATCTTTAAAACGTTAGCTGTATTTTAATGAAAAATCACAAAAATCCTGAGATTTCAAAAGATTTGCAAAATCCAGCCGCAGTCCTGAGAAGAATCCAAAAATCCTGAAATCTCAGGACAAATCCTGAGATATGGTAACCCTAGGCGCGAGGCCCCTTGTACCGCGAATCCGTAGGCGGTGGCCCACGTCGCCCACGCATTACGCCGCCTCTGGTCGTTCTCATCGAATGAAATATCCGAACGCTCAATAAAAGTCTTTCGAAGGTAGCTCGGCAAAGTAATAAAAATCATTATTCCTAAGGCGCGTTCCAGCCCCCCTAGCATGACTAACAAAACGCGATATGATAAAGCGATTTATCGACACTCAACTGTCAAACTCCATTGTAGTCGACGCCATATTGCACTGGTGTAGTAGTAGTGTTGTCAATATGGCGTCGAAATCATGACGTCATTACCACTGGCCAGCGTAATGGTGTTTGATTTGGAATACACCCTAGCGCTGACCGTTATTTTTTTTTTTATTTATTTATTTATTAGCTCACAAAACAAGTTACAATTATAAAAAAAAACCAAAGCAATTACAATAATACAAAACCAAACTGTAACTCTAAATATGTGGGCATAACATGATCAAACTTTTATGGGCTGAAGTTTACACTAAAGAAAGAAAAATATATAAATTGAATTTCAACAATTATCAAACAAAAAAAAAAGTCACTTAAATAAAATACAAATAAAAATTAACCGATTTTTCTTTAACGAAGTATTAATCGTTGGACTTCCGTCGGACGGACGTTATTGCGGAGAAGTAAAAATTAAGATGTGTTGGGGGGAAACGAGGTGCGCGGGTGGTCGTGCGTTGCGTCGATTGTCTCTCCAGTCTAGTTTGACAGTTAATGTCGATAAATCGCTTTATCATATCGCGTTTTGTTACTCATGCTACGGGGGCTGTAAAGGACGCGAAACGTCAATAAATAAATAAAATGTGCATCTAACCCGTTAAAACTTGTTTTATGTCACTGTTAGTTGAGTTGTTGTTTTTACGGCGCTATGATGGGCGTAATCCAAAGGATTACAATTTCTAAACATGTATTAATAGGGGTGATGACGGGGTACAGTAAACGAAATTCTATTTAGTCCGTCAGTTACATGATCAAAAAATAATGGACACGTATCTTTTCTTTGGGCAATCAACCAAAAAATGACAAAGTTATAGCGCGTCAAAGTTCGGGAGTAGGGGCTCGTGACGTCACTTTTAATTGTACCAAAACGTGACGTCATGCGACTTTTCAAATCAATATATCTCTGCAATGTTTATATTAAGTGAAAAAAGAAAAAATACGTGTCCAATACTTTTTGATAATCTACCTGATAAACGAAGAAAAAAAAATTAGTCATCATCCCTATTGTGTTACTCCATGTCCCATAACGGAGGTTCAAGCACGAGTATTGACAAATCCGTAATCTTATCGTCGTCGTCAAATTTTGTATGGAAGAAGCCAGTTTGTTCTTACGACCAGTAGGTGGCGCTGCTTAGGTTCCTTAGAAACCTTGACGATGCGAGAAGATTACGGCATTTTCAAAGTTTCGCGCTTCTGATGGCGCGATTACATTTGTACGTTATTAGCCCGAATACGAGTGCCAATGGAATTCGGGTAAACGACTGGGTGTAAAAAAACGTAGTCGGGTAGTTTTCGTTTTGATTTCGTGGACACCGTCTTTCAGTCCATATTCCGGTGTAAATATTGCTGCGGGTGCCCGAATTCTAGTAATTCTTTCGTACACCCAAATACAGGCTAACGAACAAATGTAATTGAGCCTTGATCGTAGTGACACGAAATAATTGAACACAGAAGACCAGCTCTCACTGATGTATTCTATATTTACCGATTTACCAAGTCATTGATTCTTATTTCTGCCATACAAGTAGCGATGTACTTGCGCAAGTTTATTCATTAAGTATACATAGGTGTCGATTCTGGCATGATTCTCTAATCCTAAACTTAAATTTGACAACAGTGTATCCTTGGCATTCTCTATACAAAATGAAAACGAGAGACTGATGTTTAATTTACAATCAAGCCAGAATCGACAACATTAACGTAAGTTGTAATATTTTTAAACTGAAACTTTTATTTACATCGCTACAAATTTTTCGTCCATATTTAGCATATTGCACATATATTCTTGTAGAAAAGCAGTGATAGAAATGGAATTCGCCTTCCAGCCGGGTGGCCTGGGTGTCTATATCGTTGCCTGTATTACAAAAAAGCACTGAGCCGCTTATTTTGATCCACAGACATAAAGAATAGACTGGAGCGTTCCGTAACTGTTAATTAAAACTGGACAGTAGAGACAAAGCGATATGTTACGGCCAACACGAACTTTGTCTTTTTCTAGCGGTCCAAAAGACCACATTAAAATAACACTACTTTTTGGTGGCATCCTTTCAGCTGCGAGAAGGGTTCCAGGATTCCGCGGGGTAGAGGATTGGGATCCAGCAGACAAAGTGAGGATGGCTGAAGCGGTACACCTTCTGTCGCATCATCTAGGTAACTAAAATAGATGAGTCACTTTATTGCGAAAGTCACTCAGTCCATTCTCTATGTTTGGATTATTATGCAACTTTCGTAGTGACTGGTCATTGTTTGGGTGACCAAAAATATATTATCTCCAGTCCTCTGTGCTTTGAAAGGCAGTGGTCCCGGCTGCGTCTGCAGTCTTTAGTACCCACCAATTAACTATGGGCCCACGTTGTGGGACACGGCCCAATCTCACTATTCCAACCATAGGGAAGACCTGAGACCCAGCAGTGGGGTTAGGTTGATGATGTTAGGTAGTTGGACGAATAGCCACGCAAAGTGGCGGGATTATGGGGCTGGTCTTCTGTGTCTGGTTATTTTGTAATTTTACTTCAACGATATAATATTTGCTTGTAACATTATTGAGGGTAGTTTTACGGCGAGTGGGGTGGCGGGCTGTGCGCGGGCCGCGCCGCGAGGGGGGCGGGCTACGGCGTCATACTGCCGCCATACTCCGGCGACGCTCCACGACCTGGGGCATAACATTGTTTCTATTACAATTCGACCTCTCAATGGAATACTGACCTATTAGCATTTACTCGTTTCTCACACTGCCACGCACATCTCCACTAAAAAACCCTGTGAGTACCCTCTACGCTGGGAAGTGTGGTACCGCGAGTTCCCCGTTGAGGGACTTCACCGCGTCTCCGCACCCAGAAAATCAAGCCCTGGGGGCCATTCGCCTAACGGAAATTCTATGGAAAACGCTAACGCTTACGATTTCATTTTGTTATTTCTAGCCGCCTGAGGTTTTCAAGTGCCTCGCGCTCTTTTTTGTTCTTTTGCATTGGTAATAACAATATTAAAAAAAATGAGCGTGAGGTATTTGAAAACCTTCGGCAGTCAGAAATAACAAAATAAAATCGAAAGCGTTAGCGTTTTCCAAAGCATTTCCGTTAGGCGAATGGCCCCCTGGTCAAAAATCGTGCTAGAGCCTTTTTTTTAGTGTGTATACTGTACCTACTGTAACTGTCACCGGGTTTGGGGACGGCGAGATCCTAAGGGGACCACAAGCCGAGAATAGGGCGAGTGCCTCTAGAGCCTGGGTTCCTAACCTGGGGGTAATTACCCCTCCGAGGGTAAATCAGCCATACTTCAGGGGACCAAAGAACGTAATTATTTGGTCAAATCTAAATAATAAGAAAATACTATATAATAATACTACTAAATAGAGCATGCGCTCCTTGCTCCTTGAGTGTGGGAAGCGGGGCTAGATTTTCTCCTGATGATGACATTATTAGAGACTAAGATGTAGCGGCCAAATTGGAATTTCTTGGACTGATGATAACATTTTAAAGTCGGGGTAAAATCTGTTTTCCTAACAGGTTACAGGGGTAGCAGTATTGGAAAGGTTAGGAAACACTGCTCTAGAGGTATTTCAGGCGGATGGCATCTCCCCACGGGGGGAGCCTCCTCTCCGTCTGGAGCCTCTAGACCACGAGCACGTGAGGGGGTTGAGCCTCTGCGTACGTTGAACTCACCTCGGCCTCTGCCGCGGCCCCGGCCCCTGCCCCGCCCGCGACCGCGTCACCTGCGCCCGTCCCCCATACCCACCATGTCTGAAACAAACAACAAACTCTTTAATAACCAAAGCACTACGCGTTCGCTTCGAATTGGCTGCTTCCACCCTCCCAGCTTCAGAATACCGCGCTTTAGGGTGCGGCCAGAGTGCACTCAGATTCAGATTCAGATTTCGAAAACAAGCGCGAGAAATAAACAGTGTAGTCTTAGCAGGTTGCCTGCTTTTTCTCGCGCTTTGTTTTCTGAGTCTGAATCTGAGTCTGAATCCGGAGTGCACTCTGGCCGTACCCTTCGACTACACTGTTTGTTTCTCGCGCTTGTTTTCGAAATCTGAATCTGAATCTGAATCTGAGTGCACTCTGGTCGCACCCTTAGACAGTCCCTATTAGATAATCATAATTACAAACATAGAAATTTAATTACAAAAATAGTGTTGCCAGACAGACGATTCTGAATACCCGTAAAGTACTACTCGCCATCACGCACGTGTTCGAAAATAATAAAAGTCATTATCATCTGCTTAGCTTTTTCCCCGAATTGTTCGGGGTCGGCTACCTAAGCGAGGCCAGGAGAAACGAAAATAAATAGGTAACTTGTAAAATTTTTTTGCGAGGCCCCCTCAGGCGCGAGGCCGTCGGCGGTGGCCGACGTCGCCGACGCCTAGCGCCGCCACTGCTTGCAACGTTCAAATAATGCCTTATATTGTTTTTTTTATCTTACGGAGCTCCGTGGATCCTCCAATGTACCTTTTAGACAGGTTTCGGGCACGATTTTGTTCGTGTTGGTGTATCTAGGGTAATTAATATCGTTGTTCGCATCACATTACTTTCTCCGTCACCGCACAGTATCCGTGCGGTGACGGAGAAAGAATACAACTCACCGCCCCTTTTCTTCCCGTGGGTGTCGTAAGAAGCGACTAAGGGATGTCGGAGCTTCCATCCGCTCTTCTGGTGGTAGGGTGCCTAACACCCGCCTGGTTTGTTACCACCGTGCGCATGGTGAAAAACCCGTGAAGTGCTTCTCGCGCGTTTCGGGGTCAGCCAGCGTACAACCAGAGCTCGAGTGGAAGTTGTCGCGAAGGATTCGGTCCAGGGGAGGCATCCGTGGAACCGATGCCGGGAGAACTGCATCGACCCGTCGGCCAGGGAGACCCGTAGAAACGGCTGTCCCGCTGGCCGCCCGTGGCACAGTACAGGGGCCCAAGCGTTCCTAACCAGTTCGCGAGGCTGCCCCATCATGTCACGCATAATCTCGGGGTGGACCGTCGTGCCGGTTGGTGACCGGGGCGTGGGGTCCCGGCGGCCACTTCCGGGGGGGTGCGGGGGCCCTTCCGTCCGGCGGGTCGGCGCATCTCCACTGCAGGCAGTCAATCGGGAAGACAAACCCCCCTTATTTGCCCGGACTCTTCGCGACGGCGTCCGCTCGTTTTCGCGTCTCTTTTTTTTTTCACTTCCACCATGGCAGCCTCAATAACAAATTTTTGGACGTACAGCGGTACACACCCCCACGCCTTCAACGCTGTTTGAGGTCGAGTTCTGCAACATACGCGGACTCCACTCTAACCTCAACGCTGTCCACCACCATCTCGAGACAGCACGGTCAGCATTGTTGTTCCTGACGGAGACACAAATACTTCCGCCTGCTGACACAGGCTACCTTAATTATCCCGGCTACGTGCTTGAAGAGTCCTTCAAAGCGAAAGCCGGTGTATGCCTGTATGTTCGGGCGGATGTTTGTTGTCGCCGTCTCCGCTGCTTGGAAGATCCCTCCTTCTCCATGCTGGGGGTACACGTCGACTCTGGCCCCCGGGCCAGAGTCTACGTGTGCCTCTACAGATCCCACACCGGCGATGTTGAGACAACTCGACTTTTTGAACACCTTAGTCGGGCAGCAGATGACGCGCAGGAGCGATTTCCCAATGCAGAATTGGTGTTTTTGGGGGACTTTAATGCTCACCACAATTTGTGGTTAAGTTCTTCCAAAACTGACCATGCAGGGATCTCTGCTCACACATTCGCTCTCACGCATGACTTGAAGCAACTGGTTGATCAGCCCACCAGGATCCCAGATATTCCAAGTCAAGCGCCTTCTTTACTGGACCTTCTGCTCACGACCCATCCACAGGACTATCAGGTTGTGGTAAGAGCCCCCCTGGGCTCGTCCAACCACTGCCTGATATCTGCCAAAGCACCACAGGCCAAGCCTCCGCGTCCAGCAGTGGTCAAGCGCCGTATCTGGCATTATGGGTCGGCAGATTGGGACGGTATGCGTGATTACTTTGCGTCCGTCCCTTGGAAGCAGCGCTGCTTCAGTGACAGGGACCCATCGGGCAGTGCCGTTGCCATTACTGAGGAGATCATAATGGGTATGGAATACTATATTCCTCATTCTGATCTCATCAGTAAGGGCACACGTAACCTCTGGTTCAATCACGACTGTGCTGAAGCTGCTTCGCGTAAGCAAGCGGCATATCGTGCTTGGATCAGAGGCCGCGCTCTCAAGGATCCCGGGGTCGATTCACTCAAAGCAGCCTACAATTCTGCTTCCAAGGCCTGTAAGAAGGCTTACATCAGAGCGGATGCCCAGCGTGTTGCACGTGTTGGCCAGGAACTTATAACGCATCCTGCGGGCTCCCGTAGCTACTGGCGTTTGGCCAAGGCCGTGCAAAAAAACTTCTGCCAGCCCTCGCTGCCACCTCTGAGATGCCCAGACGGAACACTAGCTCATAAGCCGCAGGAGAAAGCCGATTTACTGGCAAAACTCTTTGCGGCTAACTCCCGAATCGATGATTGCAATGCACTGCCACCATCATTACCTCACTGTGGCACAACGATGCCTGATATTAAAATCAGGCAGCGTGAGGTTCGTGCCGAGTTGCAATCACTCGACGTCCGGAAAGCTAGTGGACCTGATGGCATCCCAGCAGTAGTACTTAAAAAATGTGCAGCGGAGTTGTCTCCCGTGCTCACGCGCTTGTACCAATGCTCGTATTCTTTGGGGCGTGTGCCGGAGACTTGGAGAGATGCTAACGTGCAACCGGTGCCCAAAAAAGGGGATCGCTCAGACCCGGCAAACTATCGGCCAATAGCAGTCACCTCAGTTTTATGTAAAGTTCTAGAAAAGGTCCTTAATAACCATCTGACCCGCTACCTGGAGGATCACTCCCTGATTAATGATCGTCAATATGGATTTAGACCGAAACGATCGACGGGTGATCTTCTAGCGTACTTAACTCATATCTGGGGTGAGGCTATCGACAAGCGTGGCGAGTCGTTGGCTATCAGCCTTGACATTGCCAAGGCGTTCGACAGGGTCTGGCACAAAAGCCTTCTCTCCAAGCTTCCGGCATACGGTCTGCCAGCCCAGTTCTGTTCTTGGGTAGCTGACTTCCTGCATGAGCGTAGAATTCGTGTCCTTACGGATGGTAGCAGTTCGCGGTTCATGTCAGTGAATGCCGGCGTTCCCCAGGGCTCCGTCCTATCCCCCACTCTCTTTCTGCTGCATATCAATGACCTGATTCCTCTTGGGAATATTCATTGCTATGCAGACGATAGTACAGTGCATGCGGGGTATCTCGGACAAGCAGCGGCTGGGCATGCAGTAACCAGGGAGAAACGGGAAAATCTTGTCATTGAACTCAATCAGGCTTTGGACCACATTTCCGAATGGGGTACCAGGAACTTGGTTGGGTTCAATGCCAAGAAAACTCAGGCTTGCGCTTTCACGGCAAAAACATCGCCATTCCTTCCCCTTCCATCTCTTCAGGGCACAACACTACCGCTGCAGAGCAACATTTCCATGCTCGGTATGGAAGTTCGCTCAGACCTGAATCCAAAGGACTACATCGAAACCGTGATCAAAACAGCTTCACGCAAACTCGGAGTCCTGAACAAGGTGCGGCGTTTTTTCACGCCCGATCAACTGTGCTTGTTGTACAAAACGCAAGTGCAGTCCTGCGTGGAATATTGCTCGCACCTCTGGGATGGCTCCGCCAAATACTTGCTCGATGCTTTGGATAGGTTACAGCGGCGCGCGATCCGCATCATAGGCGATGAGGAGGTGACTAAACACCTTGAGCCTCTTCAATTACGCCGTGACGTAGCGTCACTAAGCGCGTTCTATCGTTTGTACCACGGCGAGTGTTCTGAGGAATTATTCTCTCTTATCCCACCTTCCCCTTTCCTTCAGAGGACCACGCGCGCTGGCCTACGTTGTCACCGTTTTACTGTGGCCACAATTCCAACGCGTACAAAGAAATTTGGTGACTCATTTCTTTGTCGCACTATCTGTAAATGGAATGCTCTGCCCGCTCACGTGTTCCCTCCCTCTTACAACCTGGGATCCTTTAAAAGAGGCGTGAAGAAGCAACATGCAGGCCGGCAGGGTGAGGATGGCTGGTGTGGCAGGTAGAACTGCTGTATCAGCTATCTTCGCGTCTGGACTTCACCTTCACTTAACATCAGGTGGGGTGGAGTCATTTGTCGGACCTAACTATAAAAAAAAAAAAAAAAAACACATCATCATCAGCCTATTAATGTCCCCACTGCTGGGGCACAGGCCTTCCCTATGGATAGAATAGGGAGATTGGGCCATGACCCACCACTCGGGCCCAGTGCGGATTGGTGGGTGCTAACTACTGCAGATGCAGCCGGGACCAACGGCTTAACGTGCCTTCCGAAGCACGGAGGAACTCGAGATAGTAAATTTTTGGTCACCCATCCAAAGACCGACCACTGCGAAAGTTGCTTTACTTCAACGATCGCAGCCGAACGCGCTAACCACTTGCGCCATCGAGCATCACACAAGCTGCTCAAAAATCCTGTCGTTAAAAAAGGTCTTGTTATTTGCGCGTATCCCCTCAAAGGGTTTTGACGTAGCTACGTTGTACGCCTCTCACTCACCTATGTTAGTAGCGGTCTTCTCCAAGTAAGCCAGCGGTCCCTGCAGCGGAGCGCCAGGGTAGCCGCCCCGCCCGCCGGCCATGAACATGCCTTGCGCCAGACTGTTCTGCATCTGTACACATAACTATTGGTGCCACAACCACTGCAGCCAGGAGACTACAAATTACAAAAAAAAGTTCTACAAAAATCCTCCAGGTTACGAGCGGTTCCAACGCGAGCCATCTTTCGCAACAGAGACCAAATTCAAATGTCCAAGAACTTTTACTGTTCATAAATAATAATAATGAAAAAATCATGAAAATTTCTTGACTTATGTTGTTTGTGCAAGAAATAGGTGACTTATGTTGTTTTAGCAAGAAATAGATTTAGTGGTATATATTTCAATTTACCCACAACTTTTGTTTATAATAATATAATGTATAAGATAATATAAATATAATGTATATACGGATCCACCTGCAAAGAATGCCGCCAAGTTAAAATGTAAACAAAGATAAAGTTCGTAACAGAAACCTTAGGAAGTACCTACCTAATTATTGTAAACAAATCGCGTTTTAATTCATACGATCCAAGCGATCCGATCTTTCAAGTTATGTAACGATCCGGCAAAAAATCGTATGGCCTCCTACCCCCCCTTACACCGAGAGGCCCGATGCCGCTCAGTCTCCTCCCGTTTCCAATGCACACCCGAGTGCATCCGTCCTCTAGCGCCTTATGCGTTATTTTAAACTATACATTAGTTTAACGCAGCGCTGCATCATCCCCCTGTCACTCAAGGGATGACCGCTTCAGATGATGTTTGTACGGCCCTTCCGGCCATAAGCATGAACTACGGGTGTGTGTGTTTTTTTTTCTAAATGGCTTCGCACGGCTTGTGCGTTTAGCCAATGTCAAGTGTTAAAATGTTTCCAAATACTATAGCACTCGTGGTCAAAGTGATAAATGAAGTCAAAGTAAGTGGCAGTCAAGTCAATCCCCCTTTCCCTATGTTTCAGTAAAAGTGTGGGGATTTACTGGAACCTCCCCGTGGACTTCTTGAGGGAATGTCGAAAGACACTTTCCGCTATTTTGTTTCACTTGCCAACACTTGTGCATGTTCCCGAACACTTAGTGGTTAATAATCCGCCATTATTAGACACTAACATCCGCCACAACACAATTTTTAACATGAAAAACAAAACTGCTAAAGTGACGCTTCCCGATCTAGCCAAAAAGTCCTTTTCTACGGGTGTGTTTTAGTCAGTAGGAGTCTGATATAACCTTGCAGCCGGCTGTAGGGTAACCATGAGGAGTTCACAAACGCTCCCCCGCCTGGGAGGAATCAACAAAAAAAACGGGCCCCCACAAGTTATGGTGCCGCCACAACAGAGGTCACCAAACCGTGTCGTGCTTGTACTGAGAAGAACCAGCAAGAAACTCAGAGGAGGGGAGTTTTATTCTCAAAAGACGTCGTTAGACGGACTTATAGCTATTTACCACGAGGACCTAAGTCTCTTTCAT
Organism: Chilo suppressalis; assembly: GCA_902850365.2. NCBI lineage: Eukaryota > Metazoa > Arthropoda > Insecta > Lepidoptera > Crambidae > Chilo > Chilo suppressalis. The sequence continues at coordinate 3,684,571 of OU963919.1, forward strand.
GTCTTTTTCATAGAAAACGTATAGAAGCGTCACGTAGCAAACATATTGTCACAAACGCTCTCGAAACGTAACCGCGAAAGTGCTAGAGATCGAATTTGCCAGATCACCGCGGGTCGCGATAGAGGTCGAGTAATGCGGCTCATTCTAAAATGAGCCTTATGCAGTGCGGCGTAAGGGAGAAAGTGCAACGACATCTGCACTTGTTTACAAGTTATACGCGTTACCTGCGTAGGTATAAGTAGGTATTTCGTACTCGCGGGTGCAAGGTAATTCTCAATTTAACAGGTACTTTCTAGAATGCGTCGATCGGCGTATATAAGCGCGATTGGCGCCGCGCAGAGACAGTTGAGTTTCAACAGCGATTTCGGAGCGAATCCAAAAGCGATCAAAGTGCACACACCCAATGACTAGGGAAGAAAGAGTGGTTAGTAGTAGTTTGTGCTATTGGGAATATAAAATATTGCCAGTAATATAAATTGAGAATATATATTCCAGGAAGATTTCTGAGGTTTCAAGCACACTTCATAGTGGTAAGAGACAACGGGTATGTAAAGAGTGCGATCAAGATCTTGAGGCACTCTTATGACATGACAGGAGGGTGCTGGTGAATGATTGGTCATGGAGGTTAGAGAGAAGGAGAACGATCGCTGTAGAAAATGTCTTAAAAAAAATTAAGGGTTTAATTTAATTTTAACTAACCCCTAACATTTGGGGGATGAAAAATAAATGTTGTCCGAATCTGACTATGCATATAAAATTTCACGGAAATCGGTCGAGCCGTTTCGGAGCAGTGCAATTATGCACATCGTGACACGAGAATTTTATAAATTAGATAAAAGTGCTGTCAATTTAGGGACAAAATACAAACATTTGAGGGTAGTTGTGGATTTATAAAATAAAGATTAGGCATACACTTACATTTCATCATATGAAATAATAACGAAATGAATGAATAATATGAAAGCCGGACTCGAGTAGGACGGACGTATAAATATATAAATATCCGGCCATGTCCGTAAAAATCATGACGCATGGTAATCCTAGTCGTGGTTGTTTATACTATTTTTATATGAAGTATATACGGTATTTATTTAGTATACATACATACAGGTACTGAAATTATTGTCTAAAAAATTTGTAGAAATAATATGTTAAAAACTAGCGCTGACGCACTAAAAGGATAGGCGCGGGAGACACAGATAAATTAAGAGCCTGCGCTGCGTTAAGCGGATCACAGAGCGGGCGTCAGCTCCGCGTGCAGTTTTCCTCTTCGCGAAGCCTCACGTAGCGCTGATCTATAAAATAACATGAACAGTTTTATAGTATAAAATAAAAATAAAAGTGTCCGCGCCCTGAATTAGTATATTGTTACGTGTCGGGATGGGGTTCGAAATTATATGCCAGTTCACGTTTGACAGTTCTTTATTCACCACACAGTTCACACAATTGACACACAATGTTAATTACAAAATACTCACTAAACACTGTATTTCACTATACAAGTCTGTACACAATCTCACTTGAACACTTGCACTTTGATCGCCTTTGGATTCGCTCCGAAATCGCTGTTGAAACTCAACTGTCTCTGCGCGGCGCCAATCGCGCTTATATACGCCGATCGACGCATTCTAGAAAGTACCTGTTAAATTGAGAATTTCCTTGCACCCGCGAGTACGAAATACCTACTTATACCTACGCAGGTAACGCGCATAACTTGTAAACAAGTGCAGATGTCGTTGCACTTTCTCCCTTACGCCGAACTGCATAAGGCTCATTTTAGAATGAGCCGCATTACTCGACCTCTATCGCGACCCGCGGTGATCTGGCAAATTCGATCTCTAGCACTTTCGCGGTTACGTTTCGAGAGCGTTTGTGACAATATGTTTGCTACGTGACGCTTCTATACGTTTTCTATGAAAAAGACATGGAAGAGACTTAGGTCCTCGTGGTAAATAGCTATAAGTCCGTCTAACGACGTCTTTTCTGAGCGTCCTGCGTTTTAGGTTCTACAGGAGAATAAAACTCCCCCTGTTTGACTCTGAGTTTCTTGCTGGTTCTTCTCAGTACAAGCACGACACGGTTTGGTGACCTCTGTTGTGGGGGCACCATAACTTGTGTGGGCCCGTTTTTTTTGTTGATTCCTCCCAGGCGGGGGAGCGTTTGTGAACTCCTCATGGTTACCCTACAGCCGGCTGCAAGGTTATATCAGACTCCTACTGACTAAAACACACCCGTAGAAAAGGAAGGAAGGAATTGACGAAGTTTCGTAAAAACTTACATCCTTCCATTCGCCTTTTGACCCTATCTATTGTTAAAGATCTATGTAAGTAGATAAAAAAATTACCTATCTGTTGATAAAGTAGGTTAGAAGTCATGATTTTAGTGATAACAAGAGACCCATGGTCGTAGACAGAATTATATTTCGGACCAGCGGCCGACTTCGTCCACGTTAATATAATAAAGTAGTATTAGTCCAATCATTACGTCGGAAAAATCGGGAAATAAATGAAAATGAACCGAGAAAGCCAAATTTTGGATATTAGGCCGTATACAGAAAGAAAGCCGAAAGCCGATCGGCGCTTATCGGCGCCGATCAGCGCCGATCAGCGCCGATCGGCGCCGGTCCATACAAAAAGGATCAGCGTCAATCGGCGCCGATAAGCGCCATCTTTCTGTATACGGCCTTACGTGGGGGATGACGAGAAAAGCTTAAGTTCAAATTGTCGACCAAAATAACCTTGTGCAATTTCCGCCATCTTGAAAAAACCCTTAAATTCAGTTTTTTCATCATAACTCGGTTCCCCGTTGAGATACGAAAATTTTTATAGAATACTTTTTTGTTGCTCTTCTTGCGATCTACAATTAAGGTTCCATGCATTTTTCACTTATCGATCGTCGTTTTCGAGATATCGATCAAAAATATCAAAAATTTGGGGAGAATTTTTTTTCGCTATTTACTTTTTTCTGGTGAAAGATATCGAAAAATGTTTGAAATAAAACTTGTAGAGCGTGTCCAGACCTACAAATTGTTTTTTTTTCATTTCTGTCAAAAATTACGACCTCCAGCGCGCCCGACGCGTCGACATGGCGCGTCATGGCGTCTCGCCATGGAGCACGTGACTATGCGACCGTTAGAGTTTGGGCGTGGGTCAGGTATAAAAGACCCTTTTTATGTGTAATCATTATGTTTGCTGCATAAAAATTATTTCATCAATAAATTTCATGTATTTGATTTCTAATTTGGCTGGTTTATGATTTTTTTTTGTATTGAAATAATTCCCTGAACCATTTTCCATCCATTTTGACGCGTGGATACAACCGAGCGAGCGGCTAAATGAAAATCGGGCACAGTTTCACTGACTTTGTGGCGCGCTAGAGGTCGTATTTTTGTCGGAAATGAAAAATAAAAAAACGAATTTGTAGGTCTGGACACGCTCTACAAGTTTTATTTTAAACATTTTTCGATATCTTTCACCAGAAAAAAGTAAATAGCGAAAAAAAAATTCTCCCCAAATTTTTGATATTTTTGATCGATATCTCGAAAACGACGATCGATACGTGAAAAATGCATGGGACCTTAATTGTAGATCGCGAAAAGAGCAACAAAAAAGTATTCTATAAAAAATTTCGTATCTCAACGGGGAATCGAGTTATGATGAAAAAACTGAATTTAAGGGTTTTTACAAGATGGCGGAAATTGCACAAGATTATTTTGGTCGACAATTTGAACTTAAGCTTTTCTAGCCACCCCCCACGTGATATTCAAAATTTGGCTTTCTCGGTTCATTTTCACTTTTAAATGTATATAATGACTGGACTATATGTTTTTTTCTAATATAAAAGATTTTTTCTTAAATAAAAGTAGCCTAAGTCACTCCTCACATCAGCTACCTGCCAATAAAAGTCCCGTCAAAATCGTTCCAACCATTTCAGTGATTAGCCGGAACAAACAGACAGACAGACAAAAATTGTAAAAAATGTTATTTTGGTGTATGTACCGTATATACATTCTTACGCCTTGGCCACGTAGATGGGCTAGGCTAAGCGCGGGTGCGGGTGACTTCTGCGGGCGGCTACGGCGGCTGACTAAGTGGACGTATTGAGGATGGCTCTAACTAAAGTGATGCGTAGTTTCCTTGAAAGCAGTTCGTATTTTATGCCGAATACTATACTATACTTGTACCTAATTATTAGTAATTAGGTATTATCTAATAAAACTTACTGTCTTGATCTGGAAAAAGCTATTTGATGTCTTCCCATAGTCTTTTTATTACATTTTTATACTTGTGTTGTGGATGCATAGACATCCATATAGGTGGTCGGTTTAATATTTGTGTAATAAATGCTCCGGTGTCTATAATAAAACGCTGCCGCTCGTGGATTCGTCCAAAAAATTTTGTTTCGCTCGATCCGTCCCGCGCTAGCCGTTTTCAACCGCCCGAAAAACCGCTGTGCACCGTGGCCATGCGCAAACTAGCCCATAGCTTTGTTTCCACCCGCCCGGCTGGCCCGCTACCGCTGCCGCTCTAGCCCGCCGCGCGTGAGTCGTGGCATACTTCATACATTCTCATACATTTGTTTAATTAGCCAACCGCTGCCACCACCCGCAACCGCTCCTAGTCCGTCTCCGTGGCCAAGCACTTAAGCATGTAGTAAAAAGCGGTTATCTCAACATTAAAAACAGACACTCCAATTTTATTTATATATATAGATGTATAAATAGGGTAGCTGTAATTACAGGTAGGGCTTAACTTAAAGAAGCCCTGCCGCACTGCCGTGGACCGACGCCATACAAGCGATGTAGCCGGAGAGCTGGCTACGAAAAAGTGAACTGATAAGGTGTAGTAACGAATTATATATATAACCTCTCTTTGGTAGCTGATAAGTACAGAGCGAGGCCCGTCAGAACTCTCTCCCGGGGCGGAAGGCGTCGGTGGGCGGTCAAAATCGTAAATTTTCAATAAAAAAAAAATGATAAGGGGCAGTTCTGAAATTTGGTAGAGTTATAGTTTTTAACTGAAGGAATCTAGGAAAATTATTGTCAGAAGTCCTGGGTAATAGGGTAGGGTAATTAAAAAGGGTAGGGTAATTAAAAAGGGTAGGGTAATTAAAAAATCATGTGACGAATTTTGAAAAACATCGTAGTAGTATTTTTTACTGATAACAGAGACCCATGGTCTCTGCTAACAACCATGGATCTCTGTTATCAGTAAAATCATGACTTCTACCCTACATAACTCAATGTATAGGTGGAAGAAAGGATGCTAATTTGGAATACTGTTGGTAATTTGGAATACTGCAATATACAAATATACTAAAGCCATCTATTAATGTATACCAGTTTTACGTAGTCTATGTGTTAGGAAACAAAATTGAGGTGTCTTAGAAGCAGCCATATCGACAGTTTCGTGATAAACTTCATCGGAGTGACAGTGCTGACGAGAAAATATTCCAAGTAAGTAATAAATGGGCTTGCATCTTGAGCGCGACTTATATTTATGTGTTTTTATTTGTACAAATCTTAAATGTAGTCAGTGTCAGTGTCAGTATGTCAGTAAATTAACACTTATTTAAGAAATTAATCGAAACACAAATTCACAAAAACATTTTAGGTTAGAATTGGCTATGTTGCTAATTTAGAATACAATAGGCTATAACTCTAGTTGTTACGTTTGTGACTATTGCAAAGTCTAGAAAAATATAATTGTTTTAATATAAGCTTAAAGTTATTTTTTTAAATTGGAATGCTTTAATTTAAAGCCAAATAAATAGGTATTTCAGGATAACCATGAGTTATGATTTTATTTATTTTTTAACTGCTAGATGTTTAAATCTAAAGAAAAGTTTACTAGAAAAAAATCCACGCGGACCAGGCAGCGGACGGGACTCGAACCCGCATCCTTCGCTATCCGGGCGAATGCACTGACCATTATGCTACCACGGCCCTATTAGACGCGTCGAAATTTTCCTAGCCTTAAGCTGCAAGGCAGCGCCATCTCTTCGCATTAAATGCTTAAAAAATAAATAAAGTCATAACTATGATTGCTATTTCTTCTTTCAAATGTTTGATCTTAATCGTATTACGATTACGCTTAAGAATAAATCTTAAGCATGTACAATTTGGATTAAATGGACCAAAATAGTATAATTCTTTTTGTTTCAATCAGAAAAAAAATTGCGTGATATTTGCCGAGACCCCCCCTCTCTCCAACGTAAGATTAGATGAGATTTTACTCTACCCCCTCCCCCCCTTAAACATCTCACGTAATTTATGGACGTCCCCTTATCCTAATATGCGCAGGACCTCCAATAGGTCAAAGACGGCACTGCTTAATATGTATATAAATCTTTATATATATAATTCTACTGTGAGTGTGTATGTCACTGAACTTCTGTTAAACGACTGGACCGATTTTGATGAAATTTTTTGTGTGTGTTCAATGGGATCTGAGAATGGTTTAGATTCACAATTTTGTCCGCTGGACAACCCCTATTTTTTTAGGGCGGTACGAAGTTCGCTGGGTCAGCTAGTAATATATATAATACAAGCATATGCTGTGCAATCAAACTCAATGTCAATAAAATGGGTAAATTAAATGAAACAAATTGAAAATAAAAACTAAAAATTCAATATATTTAAAATGAACTTAAAAATCTAACTAGATAAAAACTTAAATCAACGATCGTTTAACGGTCTCACTCAGAAACGTCAATCAACTTTTACTTTTCGACTAATGATGGTGACGTCAATTTCTTTTTGATAACAATACATACTTACATAATTTTAATTCAAGTATTTAATTTAATTGCGTTATCTAAGTGGGGCCGCGTGAATTGATTTTTTATTACGTAAATAAAACTAATTCGAAAGAACTAAGAAAATAAATACTGAGATGTAACTTAAACATTGTTTGAAAAAAAAACACCAAAGGAGATTGCTCAAATTGGCCCAAATGTACAAAAATTATTGACATATACAGTAATTCTTGGCGTAATTTATACTTTATTTTACAGTCATTACATTTTAACGGACACCTTTGTATAATATATTCATTTAAAAAAGGACTTTTAATTGTAACGGTTTGGAAAACATACAAATCATTTTTAATGGCTATGGGTGTAGTAACATTCAGCCAAAGACTGATCAAAGTTATATTTTGTAAAGATCGATAAAATAAATCATTTTTTTTATTACACTGTGGTATTAATATCCACAACTATATTATCATTTTGACTACGTGCAAATGTGCTAAGACAATTATTATAGATGGTAGGCGACATTATAAAGTCTATTGTCATACATTTTTCGCCAAACACCTCCAGAAACACATTATAAGGTATGATACCCTAAAAATCTAAAATATGGATAATATAAATATAAGAAAAATAATGAAGCTACTGAAGATTAGGCTGTATAACCTAAATCTCTTAGTCTTTGGTTCACTATATAACTTATTGAAAACATAACCTCAAAATCATTCAGTGTATATGATTTATAGAAGTTCTCAAGAGTGTCCGTCAAGAATATTCGTTTCTACAGCAATTTATATATAATTTCGAATCTAGGAAACAATTTTTCATGATTATTGGTCTTTAGGCCAAACATGTATGGAAGCTGAGCAATCTCCTTTATACCAAAGCATTGATCAAAACTGAAACAAAAATTATAGTAATATAAGTTATTTACGGGATTGTGACCATGTGTACCTTGTTTTTAGCGAGTTTCCGATATTTCGGCACTGTTGCAAGCGCCATGATCACGGAGTAACTGAAGTAAATTGCGGGTAGGCTGTTATTGGCAGACATATCGGTCTACCCTCCGACGAAATCTTTTATTGCGTTACATGGCATGGTAACAATCCCGTCAATAACTTATATTACTATAATGTTAGTGGACCATGAAAGTTATAAAACAATATATTGAAAAAAAATATTGCTATTTATGTAAACTAAAATATACGCGACATTTAATCATGGGGATTTCTACTTTTTTCATTCTGTAGGTGTTTTTAACGATTATAATAAACATTTTTATTAGACTTATGTTTTTTTATATAGCGAGGTAGGCAAATGACTCTACCCCACCTGATGTTAAGTGGTAATAAAGTCCAAACGCGAAGATAGCTGGTACAGCAGTTATAAACTGCCACACCAACCATCCTCACCTTGCCGGCCTGCAGAAATGCTTCTTCAAGCCTCTCTTAAAGGACCCCTTATTTATTAATATACAATTAAATGTTAGTACGATAACTTTTAACTATCTTTAAACATTTTTTTTAATAACCTTGGATAGTATTTAAAAGATTTAACGATTCTTAAAACTTTCACATTTTTTTTAAATCGAACTTCAGTCATGGTCATGGTTATTCGTTGTTGCGGTATTTGTTTACAAATTATTATTTGACAAAAAATTGCCGACAACTCCTATAGCTTTAGTCCAACATTTCAAAAAATTCATGTCTTTATATATTTTTATGATTTTTCAGTATTTAACTGCTAGATTTCTAAATCTAAAGATTTTTTTACTAGAAAATATTCCATACGGGCCAGGCAGTAGACGGGATTCGAACCCAATTGAATATAGTATAACATGAATTCGAATCGAATATAACTATAATAGGGTATTGGATGTTCATCATTCTGTTGTGTATTTCAGTAAAAATAACCAAATTAAAAACTCCATTTTCAAGTTGCCGCGAAAACGTTTCTCCGGACAATATGGCATCTTACTAGTGTGTGACGTCACACGACTGTTATTAAAACGTCAAACGATACAATGTAATGTCACTTTAACCGGAAGTTTACTTGCGTGTGACGTCATTTAAGGCTCCGCCAATCGCGCCAATCCCAAGCGATTTGGGTCACGTGACAATAGATAAGAAAACTATTATCTTTTTCGTGGGTTTTTAGTAAAATTATGAATATTTTTGTTGTAAAAATAGTAAAAACCCCTGCCAATATTCATTCTAAATTCAGATGCTAACAATTGGCACTTTATTTTTAATACTGTCAAATACCCTATTGCTATTTCTGCTTTCAAATGTTTAATACTTGTAAAGGTATTCATTTGATATTGTGGGTTACCTACAATGCGAAGAGATGGCGCTGCCTTGCAGCCTAAGAAAGGTTAGAGAAACTTCGATACGGTCATCGGGGCCGCGGTAGCATAATAGTCAGTGCATTCGCCCGGATAGCGTAAGGTGCGGGTTCGATTCCCGTCTGCCGTCTGGCCCGCGTGGATTATTTTTGTAGCAAAATTTTCTTTAGATTCAAATTTCATGTCTTGTTTGGCTCTAGTAATCTCATATTTGTGTAGTTATAAGTAGAAGTATTTTTTTTAATAACTTGATATCGTTCAAGCAGTCGCGAGAAATCGTGCCTTTCTTCTCGTTTACCTCAATTTATACCCGTATGTAGGAGTATAGGTTTATTTTGTTAATCGCAACTTGATTTTGATGGAACTCTCTCGATAATCTAATTTTTTTAAGTAAATGGGTTTAATGATTGTTGATCTATCCAACGCTATTACTTCTCTTATTGTCAGACCCCTCTTTCCCAGTGGGCACTTTGGGCAAGTGCCCAGGTCCCCGCGATCGATAGGGGCGCCCCTCAGATCCAATACGTCCCTAGTTCCTGTCAGATCACCAAACGATAGCCAATATTCATTACCAAAAAACTTATATAATTCAATGAAATCGAACCTAAATTACTGACTACAATACCAACTTACTAGCTTTTACATAAGCGAAGCTATTCTACTCTAGCCAAAAATTAGGCTTTCCGACTTCAGCATGCTTAGATAAATTTAAATATCTTATAATGGTATACTAAGCACATACACATTTTAAAGAAAAATCTTCAGTAGTACACTCATCAGTATAACTCGCTCCGTTTCAAGTCATAATCCACATCAAAGTCATATCAGTCATATACCCCATTATCCTAACATGCCCAGCCACCCTAGCATGACCAACAAAACGCGATATGATAAAGCGATTTATCGACACTCAACTGTCAAACTCCATAGTAGTTTGACAGTTAATGTCGATAAATCGCTTTATCATATCGCGTTTTGTTACTCATGCTAGGGGGGCAGTGGTTCCAATAGGTTAAAGACGGCCCTGTTTATTTTCAATGGCTGATTGTTAATTTAAGGAATGTTGGTTTTGCCTTTGCACACTCCCTGCTTCCGCGTCCATGTTGGACTGAATACATATAATTCGCCATACGAACCTGCCTTTTATTTTCATGAAGAATTCCCGGAAAGCTATGTAGTAAGTTACTACATAGCTTTACTACTAGTAACACATGGTGACAGAGTTGGTTGCAGTCTCGTTCGTCGACATTATCGCCGCAACAGAAGCTCTACTCTCTTTCTCCGAAACGAAATTTCGGTAACGAACGAATTTCAAACGATATTTCGCCAGTGTCTCTACTCTATTTCATTTTCGAACAGGCACATTAACTTCGGAACCATAAACAGTTTTCGTGAACGAATGGAATGAGTCATGTTTGTGAGTTCTTTTTATAGAGATAAAAGTAGAGACTTTTAAGAAAACGTTTTTTTACTTGGAAGCAATATAGGTAGTTTACGTCAAATTTTTTGATGACATTAAAAGAACCTTCTTTGACAGTGTTAGCCGACTAATTTGTAGAGTCGATACAATCTACTGTATGTCAACCTCAATTTGTCGTTTAATACTTTGAAGTATCGAAATTACAAAAAATAATAAAAAAATGGTTTATTTGTTAATTTTACATGCTAAAAATGTTACTCGAGCTAAGCAGCTATTATTAAAAATACTCTTGCAAGTATTTTAGGCTTAATTAAAACAAAAATCTCAAAACGAAAATGAAAAGGTAACACTTTTCATTTCGTCGATTTGAGGTTAAAACTTCGAACAATTATCTGTCAAATTCAACTTTTCCTTCGAAAGTTTTGTGAATTAGAGTAGGCTTGGAGAATTTAATTGTCAAAATATTTCGGACGAACGAATTTTCGAAATGAAAAGGAAACAGAGTATGGAACGTGCGAAATTTCGTTTTTCGTTGAAATAGAGTAGGCCTCCTGGAGGCCTACTCTAAGGCCGTATTACAGAATGACAACTAAGTGTTGATCTTTACTTGAGAGTACAGTTAGAAAGGGATGTCGCTATGTGCTATATATAGCGACATCCCTTTCTAACTATGCTCAAGACTAGATCAATCACTGAGAATCTTTCTATAATCAGGGCCTAATTCAACGAAAAAAGAAATTTCGATTTCTATGTTTCTAGTTTTTAATTACAATAATATTCGTCGTCGGAATATAGACTGAGGTGTAGATTTTCTAAGCCTATACAAAAAAAAGCTTCAATTCGGTAGCTTATCGTTCAAATTTAGTATAACCTTATATTAACGAAATTAAATTGCGTTTCAAAATTGTTATCGGAAGTTCGTTTCGAAGAAAGAGAGTAGACCCTCTGAGTTCTGAGGCAAGCATATCTACTCCATACAACATACTGGCGCTACCTAGGATGCGATCACAACGTATGGAAGCCTACATCGCGCAAGAGAAATTCGGAAACTAAAAGTCCATATATACTATGCCCGACCAACATCAGTCGGGCCCCAGCCCCCGTGCTACCATCACCCTGCTCCACACTTTTGGCCTGCCTACAAACTGTACCTTAAATTAACAATCAGCTATAGACAATAAATTAGAAGTAATAGCGTTGGATAGATACAAACAATGATCTGAGTCAATTAATTAAGATCGATAACTGAGATACAGGCAGTCCTCGTACTTACGGCATGTCAGGTTCTCGAAATAGGCGACGTAAATCGAAACGACGTAAGTCGAGACATCCCCACGGACACTGACCTCGCGATAAGTGAATTCTCCTATGGCGGAAATCGAAACAATTGACGTATACTTGAGGAATAGTGTCAAAACATTGTTCGACGTAACTTGAAACGACGTAACTTGAAACGACGTAAATCGAAACGACGTAAATCGAAACGACGTAAGTCGAGGACTGCCTGTATTTTGAAATGAACGTTATCGTTACGCTACCGCCTCGGCGCGGCGGCGGGGTACGCGGGCGGGTGCTGCGGGCGCGGTACCTGTTGCTGCTGCAGCGCCGCCTGTTGCTGCAGCGCTGCCTGCTGGGCTGCAGCTGCAGCCGCCATTTGTTGCGCCTGACCGAGGATAAACATAAATACATTTAAAATGAAACTCAAACAACATCTTAGGGGCCGTTCAAGTATTAAGTAAGCACAATAGGGGGGCATGGGGGTCTTTGCTTTGCTTATTTTGAATGACATGGGGGGGTCGAGATAGTGATTACGTCAACATCATAGATTCGGGTGTCATGGACTGAAGACTGTATATGTATACCAAAAATTCGAAAGAAGTTTATTTTGTTCGTAATAGTACCTTAGGGTGGTATTACACTTATCAAATATCTTTGTCCAATTATGATGTTCAATATTTGATCAAATTTCTTTGAAGGACGCTCATTACACTTATCCAATATCTGTGTCCAACATTTTGCGTAGTGTTAAGAAAATGGAGGAACATGGAGCATCTTTATGTTCTGCTATTGCGTCTTTAAGTGGTGCTATCATCATGTTATTATTAAAAAAGAAAAAATCAAAACAGAAAAGGATTTGGGTGAAGCCATGGATCCAAAGGCGAAGAGGAAATGGCATTCAAGATAATTTGCTTAAAGAATTACAAGTTGAGGATAAACATTCAGTAATGTACATTGGACCAAGATATTTGATAAATGTAATACCACCCTTACTCTATGTTGAATACTGTGTCAATAAAGTTTCTTTAAATGAATAATAAGTGTGTTAAAGTCCTCTATCCTAAGCCTATTTAACTACTGCTTCTCATGAAGCTCATGAAAGCTCATGAATCAGTAAAAAAAACAGAATACATTAAAGGAAAAATGCATGTAGTTACCAATGTTTACGTAAGCACGTGAGGGGGGGAGTAAGAGCTTTGCTTACTTTTGCTGACAAGGGGGAGGAAGGGGTAAATAATTGTAATAAATCTGCTTACGTAATACTTGAACGGCCCCTTATCAAGAAAGCATACTATTCAGTAAATGAATTTATGAATGATAAGTGAAACCGTCACGGAAAGCTCACTAAGGGTGAGGCCAAACGAGCGTAATTTTGTGAGTGGTGAGTCGCAGAATTTCGGTCGCAGAAATTCTGCTGCATTCGGTTTCATACAAAAAGGCAGTTGGTGCCACACGACAACGCAAAATGAGTTGTCTGCCGACTCAATGCGCATAAGCTCGTCCGAATTTCGGTCGGGGTGAGGGTAGGGCAAGGAAGGGGAGTGGGGAAGCAACAGTTTGTTACAAGTTGCGTGGTGTAATAATTCTTGAAAAACACGTAATGGCATATGATAGTACTTTTCAAACATATCTGATTTGCACATAAACGTTCATATAAAGTATGGAACTGTCCACATATCAGCCTCTGACTATTCAGTGGGTTTACCCAGTTTCTTTTTCTGGCCTCAGCTTCTGAATATGCTTCGTAAATACACAATATTTTTGATAGATCCATTGCACTCGACGACACGAACACCCCGTACTAACGCTCAATAGTAACTGAATAAATTACGTTCGTATGGCAGCTCAACAGAAATTCAGTTGAACGTAAAATAAGTGACCGAAAATAAGCGACTCACAACTCACAAAATTACGCTCGTTTGGCTTCACCCTAACTTGTTTGAAACTGAAACTGTTTAGTAGTTGTGTTGATATAGATATTGTACTTGCAACACCCTGACAGGGTCATGTACCATGCTAAAATAATTTGAACATCCTATACTGTACATGTGCAATTAATTAAATAAATAAATAATAAATGAATGAGTTGGAGTTCTATTAGACCGAAAAAAATGTATTGTATTTTTTTTTACCTAGAAAGCTACAAAAATAAAATTTTAAAATAGATTATAGCTATTAACGGTATTGTTACCATGAGTTCACTCCGATCACTCCGTGATCATGGCGCTTGCAACAGTGCCGAAATATCTAAGACTCATAAAAATAAGGTACATCGGGTAGGGGTAACAATCCCGTTAATAGCTATAATGTTAGTGACCATGAAAGTTTAAAACTTTAAAATGGATTTTTCATGGACATACAAAAACGCTGTCGGCCATTTTAGTATATAAATTATCTATGCTATGACGTCAACAAAATAGTAAACAAACACTCGGTAGCACGTAGGAGATAATTTGAATCTCATCATCATCATCAGCCTATTAATGTCCCCACTGCTGGGGCACAGGCCTTCTCTATGGATGGAATAGGGAGATTGGGCCATGACCCACCGCGCGGGCCCAGTGCGGATTGGTGGGTGCTAACGACTGCAGATGCAGCCGGGACCAACGGCTTAACGTGCCTTCCGAAGCACGGAGGAGCTCGAGATAGTAAATTTTTGATCACCCATCCAATGACCGACCACTGCGAAAGTTGCTTTACTTCAACGGTCGCAGCTGAACGCGCTAACCACTTGCGCCATCGAGCTCCTCGAATTTGAATCTGAATTTATATTATAAAACCATGATTTGGTGACTTATTTTTCATTTTGTAAATTAGATATAATTCATAAGTATTTGTAAACTCGACAAGTCTGTCCTTTACCCTTAGTACGAGTTTGAGCTCACGTAAACTATCATAGTTTTAGAATTGTAAATTATGTTTCTATGTCCATTTTGGTGAAAAGTAATCAAATATACTTAAGATTTATGAAGACGCAAATGATTTAATGATAGAATTTAAACACTGTTTATTTGTATTGAAACGAAAACAATAAAATCAGTATCCTTAGTACGAGTGCGAGCTCACGAAAACTATCATAGTTTTCGTAATTGTAAAACTCGTACTAAGGGTACTTATCATCCTTTATAAGAAATGAAAGGGTGTGATGTCAAGTTTACAAAAGGCAAACACGAACAGCTAAGTGAAGTGCCGGCATCAAATAAAAATTATTCCTATAACTATACTTGCCTGCACGTTTTGTGGTACAGGCGGCGGCTGCCTCGGTGACGGCGACGCGGCTTGCTGGATGCTTGGCTGGGTGGTCTGCTGCTGGCACTTGTTGTATACTGTGTGCCCCTGGAGAGAAATGGATAGATCACATCATCACCTCACCAGCCTATTAATGTCCCCATTGCTGGGGCACAGGCCTTCCTTATGGATGGAATAGGGAGATTGGACATTTCGAAAAAAGTCCGGACATTTTAGTCAGTTACTATGGTATACTATTGAAATCAATATGTACTTTTATTATTAACTAGCTGTGCCCTGCGGTGTTTCCCGCGGCTTATTAGGGATATTTTCCCGCAGTAAAACGTAGCCTATGTGTTAATCCAGGGTGTCAGCTAACTCCATACCAAATTTTATTAAACTCAATCCAGCCGTTTAGACGTGAAGTAGTAACAAACATACACACTCATAAACTTTTGCCTTTATAATACATACTGTATCCGTGCGGTGACGGAGAAAGAATACAACTCACCGCCCCTTCTCTTCCCGTGGGTGTCGTAAGAGGCGACTAAGGGATATCGGAGCTTCCATCCGCTCTGCTGGTGGTAGGGTGCCTAACACCCGCCTGGTTTGTTACCACCGTGCGCATGGTGAAAAACCCGTGAAGTGCTTGTCGCGAGTTTCGGGGTCAGCCAGCGTACAACCAGGGCTCGAGTGGAGGTTGTCGCGACGGATTCGGTCCAGGGCTAGGCATCCGTGGAACCGATGCCGGGAGGACTGCATCGACCCGCCGGCCAGGGAGACCCGTAGAAACGGCTGTCCCGCTGGCCGCCCGTGGCACAGTACAGGGGCCCGAGCGTTCCTAACCAGTTCGCGAGGCTGCCCCATCATGTCACGCATAATCTCGGGGTGGACCGTCGTGCCGGTTGGTGACCGGGGCGTGGGGTCCCGGCGGCCACTTCCGGGGGGGTGCGGGGGCCCTTCCGTCCGGCGGGTCGGCGTATATCCTCTGCAGGCAATCATTCGGGGAAACATGCCTCCCTAATTTGCCCGGTCTTGTCGCGACAACGTCCACTCGTTTCACGTCTCTTTTTCACTTCCATAATGGCAGCTCCTAAAACAAAGTTTGGACGTTCAGCGGTGCACACCCCCACGCCTTCAACGCTGTTTGAGGTCGAGTTCTGCAACATACGCGGACTCCACTCTAACCTCAACGCTGTCCACCACCATCTTGAGACAGCACGGCCAGCATTGTTGTTCCTGACGGAGACACAAATACTTCCGCCTGCTGACACAGGCTACCTTAATTATCCCGGCTACGTGCTTGAAGAGTCCTTCAAAGCGAAAGCCGGTGTATGCCTGTATGTTCGGGCGGATGTTTGTTGTCGCCGTCTCCGCTGCTTGGAAGATCCCTCCTTCTCCATGCTGGGGGTACACGTCGACTCTGGCCCCCTGGCCAGAGTTTACGTGTGTCTCTACAGATCCCACACCGGCGATGTTGAGACAACTCGACTTTTTGAACACCTTAGTCGGGCAGCAGATGACGCGCAGGAACAATTTCCCAATGCAGAATTGGTGTTTTGGGGGACTTTAATGCTCACCACAATTTGTGGTTAAGTTCCTCCAAAACTGACCATGCAGGGATCTCTGCTCACGCATTCGCTCTCACGCATGACTTGAAGCAACTGGTTGATCAGCCCACCAGGATCCCAGATATTCCAAGTCAAGCGCCTTCTTTACTGGACCTTCTGCTCACGACCCATCCACAGGGCTATCAGGTTGTGGTAAGAGCCCCCCTGGGCTCGTCAGACCACTGCCTGATATCTGCCAAAGCACCACAGGCCAAGCCTCCGCGTCCAGCAGTGGTCAAGCGCCGTATCTGGCATTATGGGTCGGCGGATTGGGACGGTATACGTGACTACTTTGCGTCCGTCCCTTGGAAGCAGCGCTGCTTCAGTGACAGGGACCTATCGGCCAGTGCCGTTGCCATTGCTGAGGAGATTATAATGGGTATGGAATACTATATTCCTCATTCTGATCTCATCAGTAAGGGCACGCGTAACCTCTGGTTTAATCACGACTGTGCTGAAGCTGCTTCGCGTAAGCAAGCGGCATATCGTGCTTGGATCAGAGGTCGCGCTCTCAAGGATCCCGAGGTCGATTCACTCAAAGCAGCCTACAATTTTGCTTCCAAGGCCTGTAAGAAGGCTTACATTAGAGCGGATGCCCAGCGCGTTGCACGTGTTGGCCAGGAACTTATGACGCATCCTACGGGTTCCCGTAGCTACTGGCGTCTGGCCAAGGCCGTGCAAAAAAACTTCTGCGAGCCCTCGCTGCCACCTCTGAGATGCCCAGACGGAACACTAGCCCATAAGCCGCAGGAGAAAGCCGATTTACTGGCAAAACTCTTTGCGGCTAACTCCCGAATCGATGATTGCAAAGCACTGCCACCATCATTACCTCACTGTGGCACAACGATGCCTGATATTAAAATCAGGCAGCGCGAGGTTCGTGCCGAATTGCAATCACTCGACGTCCGGAAAGCTAGTGGACCTGATGGCATCCCAGCAGTAGTACTCAAAAAATGTGCAGCGGAGTTGTCTCCCGTGCTCACGCGCTTGTACCAATGCTCGTATTCTTTGGGGCGTGTGCCGGAGACTTGGAGAGATGCCAATGTGCAACCGGTGCCCAAAAAAGGGGATCGCTCAGACCCGGCAAACTACCGGCCAATAGCAGTCACCTCAGTTTTATGTAAAGTTTTAGAAAAGGTCCTTAATAACCATCTGACCCGCTACCTAGAGGATCACTCCTTGATTAATGATCGTCAATATGGTTTTAGACCGAAACGATCGACGGGTGATCTTCTAGCGTACTTAACTCATATCTGGGGTGAGGCTATCGACAAGCGTGGCGAGTCGTTGGCTATCAGCCTTGACATTGCCAAGGCTTTTGACAGGGTCTGGCACAAAAGCCTTCTCTCCAAGCTTCCGGCATACGGTCTGCCAGCCCAGTTCTGTTCTTGGGTAGCTGACTTCCTGCATGAGCGTGGAATTCGTGTCCTTACGGATGGTAGCAGTTCGCGGTTCATGTCAGTGAATGCCGGCGTTCCCCAGGGCTCCGTCCTATCCCCCACTCTCTTTCTGCTGCATATCAATGACTTAATTCCTCTTGGGAATATTCATTGCTATGCAGACGATAGTACAGTGCATGCGGGGTATCTCGGACAAGCAGCGGCTGGGCTGGCGGTAACCAAGGAGAAACGCGAGAATCTTGTCATTGAACTCAATCAGGCTTTGGACCACATTTCCGAATGGGGTACCAGGAACTTGGTTGAGTTCAATGCCAAAAAAACTCAGGCTTGCGCCTTCACGGCAAAAACATCGTCATTCCTTCCCCTTCCATCTCTTCAGGGCACAACACTACCGCTGCAGAGCAACATTTCCATGCTCGGTATGGAAGTTCGCTCAGACCTGAATCCAAAGAACTACATCGAAACCGTGATCAAAACAGCTTCACGCAAACTCGGAGTCCTGAACAAGGTGCGGCGTTTTTTCACGCCCGATCAACTGTGCTTGTTGTACAAAACGCAAGTGCGGTCCTGCGTGGAATATTGCTCGCACCTCTGGGATGGCTCCGCCAAGTACTTGCTCGTTGCTTTGGATAGGTTACAGCGACGCGCGATCCGCATCATAGGCGATGAGGAGGTGACTAAACACCTTGAGCCTCTTCGATTACGCCGTGACGTGGCGTCACTAAGCGCGTTCTATCGTCTGTACCACGGCGAGTGTTCTGAGGAGTTATTCTCTCTTATCCCACCTTCTCCTTTCCTTCAGAGGACCACGCGCGCTGGCCTACGTTGTCATCGTCTAACTGTGGCCACAATTCCAACGCGTACAAAGAAATTTGGTGACTCATTTCTTTGTCGCACTATCCGTAAATGGAATGCTCTGCCCGCTCACGTGTTCCCTCCCTCTTACAACCTGGGATCCTTTAAAAGAGGCGTGAAGAAGCAACATGCAGGCCGGCAGGCTGAAGATGGCTGGTGTGGCAGGTAAAACTGCTGTATCAGCTATCGTCACGTCTGGACTTCACCTTCACTTAACATCAGGTGGGGTGGAGTCATTTGTCGGACCTATCTATAAAAAAAAAAAAAAAAAAAAAAAAAATACTAAAGGTCGCCCGCTACTTCGTCTGCGTTGACTTAGTTTCTAGAAAATCCCTCTGGAACCTAACATTTTTCGGGATAAAAGTGCCTATGTGTGAATCTAAGGTGTCAGCTAACTCCATACCAAATTTTATTAAAATCGCTCCAGCCGTTTAGACGTGAAGAAGTAACAAACATACACACTCACATCGGAGGAATCCGGACGGATGGTAACCGTAGACACATAGAGTTCTTGTATGTATCATCATCAGCCTATTAATGTCCCTACCGCTGGGGCACAGGCCTTCCTTATGGATGGAATAGGGAGATTAGGCACCCGCACTGGGACCGCGCGTGGGTCACGCCCACGCGTGGTCCCAGTGCGGATTGGTAGGTGCTAACGTCTGCAGATGCAGCCGGGACCAACGGCTCACGTCCCTGCCGAAGCACGGAGGAGCTCGAGATAGTAAATCTTTGGTCACCCACCTAATGACCGACAGAGGCGGCGTGAGGCGTGGGCGACGTGGGCCGCCGCCTACGGCCTCGCGGTACAAGGGATCTCGCGCCTCAAAAATTTTTATGCATTGCTTAAAAGCGAATTTCTTTTTTTTTTATTATTTTATTAAATCCGTTTTCAGGTCGCCACAGAACAGGGCCTTGCGAAAACTGTCTTGCCCACATCAAATTTAGGTCTTGCCCCGCCACTGATGACAGACCACTGCTAAACTTGGTTAACTTCAACGAACGC
Organism: Chilo suppressalis; assembly: GCA_902850365.2. Taxonomy (NCBI): domain Eukaryota; kingdom Metazoa; phylum Arthropoda; class Insecta; order Lepidoptera; family Crambidae; genus Chilo; species Chilo suppressalis. The sequence continues at coordinate 3,704,465 of OU963919.1, forward strand.
AGCCGAACGCGCTAGCCATTTGCGCCATCGACCTCCTCCTGGGTTACAATTGAATTATATTATACCGTGTGTTCTATTCAATGACAAAAGAAGCGCGCGCTAAAAGCAGAGATTGAACAAATGAACACCACGTAATGGTCAGTGTATCCGCCCGGATAGAGATGGTTTCGGGTTCGAGTCCCCTCTGCTGCCTGGTCCGCGTGGATTTTTTTCTACTGAAATATTCTTTAGATTAATGTTTATAAATGATTTTCTTTCTTTCTTTCTTTCTAGATAATGAAGATTGTAAAATAAATGAAAGCAGATTTTTTTTTTGAGTGTGTATGCTGTTGGTCGCAGATGACCTTTACAGAGTTACCGGGTTTGGGGATGGCGAGATCCTAAGGGGACCTCAAGCCGAGAATTGGCGAGTGCCTCTGGAGGTATTCCAGGCGGATGGCGTCTCTCCACTCCGTCTGGACCCTCCACACCACTCGAACCTGAGGGGTGAAAGCAGTTGCTGGACTATCAGTGCTGGACTTACCTGCAGATCAGCCAACAGATTCTGCCACTGGCCGATCTTGTCGTAGTGTCTTCGGAGCAGCTCCTCTTTCCTCTGCAGTTCGCATTTGAGCTCATTGTTGTCTTCCTTCACCAGGAGTTCAGGCTTCATGGCAGACAAGAGAAACCTGGATGGAAGTATTTTTTTTTCAACACACACCAATTAGCCTAGCCCCAATGTAAGCACTATAGGCTTATGTTAGGGGATACTAGGGTAACGGATACAATACGTATAATGATTCATATATAAATACTATTATATGGAAATACATAAAAACATACATATTAAACACTTGTCGGGTGTCGGATCCGTATATTAATCAGAGGTTTCAGTGGCAGAGCATTTTACATGAAGCTATTCACACTTATCGGAAACCGATTTTGTGTCGGCTCCGACAAGAAATGTCGGGTATTTTGCCAGCCCTCTACGCCCGGAAAAAAATCGTGTCGGATCTCGCTCGCCTATGACACGGTAATATATGATTAAGAATGGCGCTGTTCACATTTGTCGGATGTCGGGGCCGATAGATAACCCTCTTCCCGCTTTGTGTTTTGGTAGTTTATGCTCACTGGTATTTGAGGCAATAGATGGTTGAATGTACTTATCGAAATTCTAAAACAATTGAAAAACTTAATTTCGTCACTTCTCAATTCAGTTATTAAGTTCTGAAATGTTCCCAAACTAAATCTTTCCCTCAGGATTGGGTGTACCCAATATTTTCTTTCCTTGGCTGTCTTTCCTCGTTATTTTCTTTTATCTCGTTTTTTAGACGACCTCCGTGACCGAGTGGTTTATACGCCGGGTTTCATGGCGTCGCCGACTCGAGAGGTTCGAATCCCGGTGGGGGCAGATGTTTTTGTGATGAATACGAGCATTTGTACTCCACTCATGGATGTTTAATATGTATTTCATATAAATATACTTATATATGTACAATATATGTATTCTGTCCGTTACTCTAGTATCCCATAACACAAGCCTTTACAGTGCTTACTTTGGGGCTAGGCTAATTGGTGTGAGTGTTGGAAATATTTATTTATTTATTTTCTTATACTACATCACAACAATAACTACGTCAACGTCCATCGTGAATCGTCGCCCCGCGTAGAGTGCCTAAAATTGGTTAAAGCTTCAACCGTGACCGACAACCGATTATTAATCATGTGTGTGAACAAAGGCACCGACATCCGATTAATATTGTTCTTGTATGTATGTTTATAGTTAAATGTGAAATATCACCTCTTCTGCAGGAAGAACGCCTCCATTTGCCTGGCGAGGTCGATGAACCGCTCCACCTCCACCTTCACCTCCTCCTTCTCGACGCTCGGCGACGCCTCCTGCTTCGTCAGCACGTTCAGACATGCCTGTTCCAACAATCAAATCGTCGTATTACATTCACACGGGAAATCTGTATGGCTAACTTAGATTAAAACAAAAAGGGAAGATACGGTACGCTCATACTAGCATCAAATAAAATATGATCCGACTCAACTACATAAGCAACTCTCACATACGCACACGTCTGTATATAAACATTCAATCGAGCGAGCGAGACAGAACTGTATGTACGCTTCAACGCAGAGAGAGCGAAACGGCGAATCCGCTTCCGAGTGCCAACGGCTGAGCTTTATTGTTGTCCTTTTCTTGATAACAAAATGGCGATTACTTTTTTTTTGAGTGTGTATGCTGTTGGTTGCAGATGACCTTTACAGCGTCACCGGGTTTGGGGACGGCGAGATCCTAAGGGGACCTCAAGCCGAGAATTGGCGAGTGCCTCTAGAGGTATTCCAGGCGGATGGCGTCTCGCCACGGGGGGAGTCTCGTCTCCGTCTGGAGCCTCTAGACCACTCGAACCTGAGGGGGTCGGCTCAGTTAGAGAGCGTCTCTGAGACTCGAACCTCGGCTCTAGTTAGCCGTTGTCGTGGGGGGCGGGGAAGGCGATTACGTAAATAACATCACGACAAACCGTGATTTTTGAGAAAAAAAAAATATTTTACTGTTTTAATGAGAAGTGTTGCCGAGGCATTTGTTATTTGATTTTGAACCATTTGTGTTCTTTATAAAATCATCGAAGGCATTGTTTTATCTTTATAACACAGAATATACGCAATATTGTTATGTTGAGGTACACTCAAATGCAGCGTGTTTGGATGTCCAATTGTGACTACAGCGAATTGTGGTCATGCACCACAATTTAAGCGGATCACTTTTGAGCCGCGAGTGCCGTATCTTCCCTTTTGACGTGACAACGTCTTAAATTAGGTTGCGGCTGGGAGTCACTTATGAAAAAGTGTAACGCTCGGTAACGTTACGATGAGTCTCTCGTGTTAAGTTTAAGTTTACATGTACAATGTTTTAGTAAACAAAATATATTTCTATAGTTAAAATTTGTGCAATTCTTATTTTCATTCAATTCCTTGTTCCTATTGTGCAATTTAATTATATTCATATCAATAAATATTCTACCGAGAAAAAGACGTTGTCACGTAAAATCTTCGCCCGTAAAACCGACTTTACAGGCAACCATTTTTTGTTTTAATCTAATATGGCTAAGTGCCTGGCCACATATCCACGTCACGACGTCAACGCGTCAACGCGGAACAGTGGGTGCGGCTCGGTCCAAGACATAATCATAATCATCATCACTGCTGCTTTCGGCTAAAATATAAAATATCGATTATTGTAGGTCTTAAAACGACAACTTTATCGAAAATAAAAAACTCGTTTTATTACCTGTATTTATAATAAAACTAAAGTTCTCATATTTCCGTTTTCCGGTACTCATTTGCTATACGTTTAACATGATTTATTTGCTTCTGATGTTTACAAATGTTTGGTTTTTATTCTAAGATTAGCTCAGTGCCAAAAAAGTGCGCAAGTTTTTTTTGCAAACCGTAGTTTTCAAGCGACATTTGACAGGTGGAGGTCATTGGCTTTCCTATTCTTATTCAAATCGCATAGTACTTAACAACTTCATAAAAATCGAAGTGTGAAGACTGATCAATATTATCGAAGATACATAAATTCAATTATATATGCGTAACCGGCCAGAGTGGTCAATAATATCGAAACATTATCTAATATATAAAATTCTCGTGTCGCGGTGTTTGTGGTTAAACTCCTCCGAAACGGCTTTCCCGATTCTAATGAAATTTTGTGTGCATATTGGGTAGGTTTGAGAATCGGATAAAATCTATTTTTCATCCCCCTAAATATATTATAATAAAATTTGCAATTTTAGATATTTTTTTAAAAAAAAATTATGATACATCGTACAAAAATACACACAACCCTAAATTTTCACTCTTCTACCACTAACCCCTATTTTTTTATGGCGGTACGAAGTTCGCTGGGTCAGCTAGTAATTATATAATGTGTTAAGATAATCAATTAAAGCTATCAATAATATCTTGGTAGTAAAGAAAAGTAAACGCTAATCTGAGGTACTACGGTTCATATCTTTTCATTTCGTACAGGGCGTAATTGAGGTATGTTTTGTTTGGGCCTAAAGGCGTGATTCCATTAAGCAATTTACTTGTATGCAAGCTGCAAATTACGTGTAAAGGTGAACGCAGACTTGGCCGCACCGCCGTCTCCGCTTTGTGATAATGGCCTCGCACATCTATCCGCACCGCAGTCACTGCAGTCGTTCCCGTCTAGGGTTACCAGATTGAGAAATCAAAATTTCTGGACAATATTATAAAATATCTGGACATTAGGATTTTTGGCTGGATAAAAAAAATCAGCATGACTATAAAAAAATCTTATTATTACAAAACAGAGGAACCTTAATCAAACAAAATTAATATGAAATCACTTTTTCTGCCACATATATTTAGCATTTCCTTTAGCCGCATTTATCATTTTAGAACTTTTATCTTTATTTAGAAAAGATTTAAATTTAGTACAAGTTTCGTCAAAGTTCAATCGAATTATTGAATTCAATCCCGGGCATAGATAGCAAGAGCCAGTGTTCCCAACTCGGTGGAAAAACCACTAATACTGGTGGTTTTTAATTTTCAGCTTCGTTTTAGCTGGGCATTTTGCCTAAAACCGGGACACTGGACAACGTGTGAAATAGCTGGACAATCCAGCCAAGTCCAGCCAATCTGGCAACCGTATTCCCGTCGCCGCACGCATCGCACTTGATTTCATTCATTCAGTTGATGTGAATGACGTCAACAGCGCCGCGCTAGCCGCAACGTCCGCTGCGTGCGTGCCGGTGTTGGTGACGTCATCAGCTGCGGCTTGGGGAGTTCGGTCGTTTCTTTATTTAAAGTAAATCTATGCAGTACTTTTGAGTTTATCCCGGACATACATACAGACATCAGACAAAAATTCTAAAAACTATATTTTTGGCTTCGGTATCGATTGTAGATCACACCCCAAGTATTCTTTCAAAAAATAGGACTAAGAATAGGACCGACTGGGCGCCATATTGTGACGTAACGGTTAAATAGCTGTGAATTCAAACCGGTTAGGTAGAGTGAGCAAAAAAGTTTTTCTTTAATAAAAGTTATTTACCAAAATGAAGTGGGAAAAAATATCAGATTTTAAATAACATTTTTACTAATATTGAGAGAAATGAAAATATCAGATTTTTAATAATATTTATTTATTAAAACTGAGTGAGAAAAAATAACCGCCGTCTCCGCTTTGTGTTAATGGCCTCGCACATCTATCCGCACCGCAGTGACAGCAGTCGTTCCCGTCGCCGCACGCATCGGACTTCATTTCATTCATTCAGTTGATGCGAATGAAGTCATCAGCGCCGCGCTAGCCGCACCGTCCGCTGCGTGCGTGCCGGCGTTGGTGACGTCATCAGCTGCGGCTTGGCACGGTAATAATATCATACAGTATTCTATCTTCGTACAAACGGTCGGAAAGCGAGCCATACCTACGCCACTCGAGTTCGATGTGCTCTCGGCGGGCACCCAGTCGCGAATGCGCCGCCGCGCCGCAACGACGACCGAACGGTCTGAATTGTTTTTTATGCAGTTAGCCGTGCTTAAACGTGCGTTTTGTATTGTAAATATTTGATTTAATTAAGTAGATACCTACATAATTTAGTATGAAAAAGAACAAACGACGATCAATATCGTACAACAGCACAATTGCTGTTTTTGGTTGCTTGAACTCTTCAATAACACACCCAGAGATATCATTTTATAAATTACCTGAAATATTGGAAAGCTGTCTCACCTTTATGGATTATTTTTTATATACCTATCTACTAGTACGTTATTTGTTTCTAATATTTAGGTATTTCGGTTTTTCCATCGGGCAAAATATCTGGAATAATATATAAATAAGTGGTTAGGCTGAAAAAAGAGACAAACGAGTAATCTACCTACACTCGCGTTAAAAACAAAACTACATAAAATACTGTAGGCTGGCGGCCCTACCGCGTGCCAACGCAGAGCTCGGTGTAGGCATTTATTTTCAAGGACAGGGCGGAGTCACAATACTGTATAGATAATATTACCGTGGGCTTGGGGAGTTCGGTCGTTTCAGGGACTGCGGCGACTGCGACGCGGGTGGGTTTGAGAGGTTGCATAGAACTTCATATAGAGAATTCGAATGCGAAGACTGCGGCGCGTGCGGTGCGGCCAAGTCTGCGTTCACCTTGATTTGAACAAACAAATCTGCATAAAAGCTACATGTTGACTATTCAACGGTGCACGCGTCACTGTGAGTGAACCAAGTGCTTGAGTGGTGTTCAAGCACTTATTGATTGGGATACATTTTGTGCGCACGTGGTGTATAAGGGTATTTAATATTATTTGTACTTCACTTCGCAAAACTAAACAACATTGGTTTAAGTACAAGAACTATCGCGGTAGTGGCACTCTTATTTTACTCTTTGATTTATTGTCAAGAATGAAACAGAAAGAACATAAATAAAAACCAATCTTGCACCGTTCCTTTTTTAGGGTTCCGTAGTCCTGACCCCTTATAGTTACGTCATGTCCGTCCGTCTGACCGTCCCCGGTTTTGCTTGGAGACTTTTAGCACTAGAGAGCTGTAATTTGTGGAGTTATGTAAATTAATCACGCCGACAAAATGGCAGAATAAAATTATGAAAAATATTTTTTAGGGTAGCTCCCCCACATGTAACCTAGGGATGTTTTTTTTCATCGTTTACCCCATCGAGTGGGGTACGTTGCATAAGTCCTTTAAAATAACTTAGCGGTTCCTAAGTAACACCGGCACACAAAAAATATATATTGTCTGTACACCGGGCGCCACCTATGTTTGTCGACCCGCTGAATACGAATTTCAAGTTTCAGTTTAGACTGTCCAGCCTTCAATTTCGAGTAAATTGCAAAAAAACCCCAAAAATATTGAATTCCATGTTTTGGCAAGAAAAAACATTTTGATTAATTTTCATGTATTTTGATCTGTTAAATACTATTTTCGATCGTACTTTAATCATAAACCATTTTAATCTAAAGTAAATGTAATAAGTCATCAAAAAATGCAAAAATCGAAGAAAATTCTGTTTATACGTCATTTTCATAGATTTTATAATTTTTTTGCATTTTCAGATTTTAATCTTGTCTTTTGTTAATAAAAAATACAAGAGATTTATTTAAATTGCGATTAAAAGATTTTGGAAGTTATACTTCTTTAGGCGCGTTATGAAAAAATGATGAGAGTGAAATTTTAAGATGCGCGCGCATCACTGTAACACAAAATTTTAACAGCATGAAGTTGGTCGCTTTAGCGACCAACTTCATGCGTTACTTTTGTGTTTACCGCACATTAAGAAAATCTACCAACAAAATAGAAATAGAATCTCTATTTAGTGGGTGCTAACGACTGCATTGTGAAGGCCTATCAAAAGTATTTATTAATCTGGAACAACGGAACCAAAGCGCGATTCAGGAGACTACAGCGCCATCTCTTGACCATTGGTGTAGTAGAACCAAAAACCACATCTTTATTTTTTGTAATAAAGTAACAGTTATAGGTATTCATATTTATAATATTTATCCACATGTTTCTAGTTTGTATATTCGGAATACGTGTTTGAGTTTCATACAAGTGCAAATCACATTATGTTCTAATAAATTATATTCAGTAGCGATTTTAATTGAATATTTTGATTATTTATATATTTTTTCAAATTAAAACTGAACTTTATTGACTGTGTCCTTTTCCAGACTTTTTATTAATTTATTGTAATTAATTATTTGCATGCAATTAAAAACTAATTTTCAACGATGCCAAAGAAGGATAACTTCTCACGCGCCTACATAAGTACACGCACCCATTTTTTTTTCCATTTTTACAGCAGCAATTTTCTGCTATTTTATCTTTTTTTGCAATTTTATGAATGTTTGAAGGGACTATGGGCTATCAGATCTAGCAGATTAAATTACATGAAAATCTTCGTCAATCCGGGTCCACAATTTTTTGTATACCAAGATAATCCCAATTTTCTTCGATTTTCGCAACTGTAATTGGAAAACTACCTGAAACATTAAATTTCCCCTCAAAATCAAAGGATTTAATCCAAGCCCCTCCTTAATAATGCTGCAGAAAACTGGCATTTGTTCGCATTTGGCCATTTCAGCCATCCTTATCCCCCTCCGCGTGGCGTGGAGCCTTGAGTGTCGATTCTTCTAAGTTTAAATTGTTTCAGTAGTTTTGATTACATTGAAACAGTAATCTTAATATATATAAATCTCGTGTCACAATGTTTGTCCTGAATGGACTCCTAAACCACTTAACCGATTATAATAAAATTCGCACACCATGTGCAGTTCGATCCAACTTGAGAGATAGGATAGTTTAAATCTCAAATTATAGTCGCAATTTTAATTTATTGCCAATTATTACTTTTGGGCGGTACGAAGTTCGTCAAGTCAGCTAGTTGATACTAAAATAAATATAAAATCACAAATATCTTTTTAGGTTTTCACGCACACCGCTCATTAATAAAACAAAGTTTTTTGCAATAAAAATCTAAATTACTATGCAGCCTGAAAAGGCTGCGAAATGTCAAGATACAAATAAATTAACGCATTTAAACCATTGAAGATTAAATTTTTATTTTTCAGCATCTAACTTCTCGATATTTAAATCTGAAATATTACTAGAAAGAATTCGACACGGGCCGTGTCCACACGGCTATCAGGGCCGTGGTAGCGTAATGGTCAGTGCATTCGCCCGGATATCGAAGGTTGCTGCTGGTTCGAGTCCCGTCTGCTGTATTGAAGCTTTGTTTTATTTAAATCACAAATATATTTGCCTACTCATGTGTTATTGTTATCTCTTATCTATTAGACAAGTCCGTCCGTCTGTCTGTGGTGCTGTTTCAGCGGCCAAACGGTAAGAGACAGATAAAGAGAATATTTAAGTTATAAGTTTAGAATAGTCTGATAAGTCTACAAACCGGATTTGAGTAACGTAGCACTTCCGGTTTTCGAGAAATCAGGTTTTGGTGAACATTTGGTTCACTGGTTTGCTAGTCTCTTATCTATTAGACAAGTCCGTCCGTCTGTCTGTGGTGCTGTTTCAGCGGCCAAACCGTAAGAGATAGATAAAGAGAATATTTAAGTTATAAGTTAAGAATAGTCTGATAAGACTACAAACCGGATTTGAGTAACGTAGCACTTCCGGTTTTCGAGAAATCAGGTTTTGGTGAACATTTGGTTCACTGGTTTGCTAGTCTATACTCATTTGCAAATTTTTGTTTGAGTGACAAGAACTGTGTAAAGAGATACTTTCAGGACCACTTGCAGTAAATTTGCTAAATCGCAATTTAATTAAAACTAGATGTAATCCATAGGAGCTCGATGGCGCAGTGGCCGGTCATTGGATAAGTGACAAAAAATCTTATATCTAGAGTTCCTGCGTGCTTCGGAAGGCACGTTAAGCCGTTGGTCCCGGCTGCGTCTGCAGTCGTTAGCGGCCGCCAATCCGTACTGGGCCCGCGTGGTGGGTGACGGCCCAATCTCCCTATTCCATCCATAGGGAAGGCCTATACCCCAACAGTGGGGACATTAATAGGCTGATGATAATGTAATCCATAGGAAAATGAATTGAATAGGATGAATCTTGTTTTAGTTAAATTGATAGTTAGCAAAATTCCTGTCTTACGAGTGGCCATTAGGCCCACTTTTTATTTCTATTAAATTTTAATTTAGGTCTTAAAGAGAAACAAGGTATCAATATTATAATACACTTTTATTCATTTAATGGAATAAAATAAAAATCTATCTTAAGCCAATGCGGATGAAAGATCTAAAATTTAATGGCCATCTTAAGATCATTGCATCACTTATAATTTTCATTTCAAATAAACTAAAATTTCTTCTCTTATTACCACAATGGTTTTGACTGAAAACCCAAATAAAACACTCGCAAATCATACCAGAATAATAAAGAATTTCTCACAATTAATTTAAGATACTACGAATACAGAAATTGTCAACATGACCAACACTCAGGTACATATGTACACACACAAATTTGCTTGAAACATGACATAATTTTCATACCAACAATCACAGAATAAGGTGTAATATTTCCCTAAACTGTTAAGAATTTTAAACAATCTTTTTATTAATAATTTAACTCCACAAGTGCTATTAATATAAATCTTATTCCCTCACAAATTAGACCTATTTATAATTATTATTTAAATTACCTACAACTATAATCTTATGAAATACTGTTTTTATTTCTGGTATCCATACCATGGCGATTGGTATGGACTTCTGTAGTAATCGTTTGTGTTTGTGTGATCGAACATGGAGACGTCTTGGTAGGGCTGTGGTTCGTAATAACCGGACTGACCTCTCCACGGTCTAGGCTGGTCTTGGAATCCATGCTCTGCGGGCTTCCTTTGTTGATACGTTCTATAATCGAGTGGAGAGTTCAGGAATATATTGTCATTGTACTGACCTACAGGCATAGGCCAATCTTGTGTTTGTTGACTAGGAACGTTATGAGGTGTTTGTGGTGGCTGTACTGGTGGTGGTAGCTGTACCGGTGGAGATGGCTCTACGGGTTCAACAATTACTTTTTTGCTTGCTGCTGGCTTTTTATGACAATAGCGTTTGGGCTCGTTTGTTGCTGGCAATATACTGTTGCCTCTTGACATGAACTTGTGGAATTCGCCTTGGAAAGCGCTGGGGTTTTTGTTGATAGGTGGAACTATGACAGGTACCCTTAAGTTATTGTCCAATAATAGGCTAGAGTGCGGTTTAGACTGTTGCATTGTGTGGACGGGATTCTGTGGTTTGTACATTGCAGTCTTTAGGATTGATGGCGATTGATACGTTGAAATTCCTTTGGAGGTTACTGTTGATGATGAAGTTGGTAGTGGAGAAGAAGACTCTCTCTGTTTTAGTGCATTGTAGGAATTGTTAATGCCGTAGTCTTTTCTTACAATAGGTTCTATGGGAGTGCTGTATGCAAAGTCTGGATGTTTCTTGGGCGAACGAGGTTTACGTGGTTTCTTCTCTTTAATTTCACCTTCTTTCTTTTCCTTGGGAGGTTTCGGTTCTTTTGGAGATTTTGGTGGTTTTGGCTCCTTTGGTACTTTTGGTGGTCTCGGCTCCTTTGGTGGTTTCGGTGCTTTTGGTTGTCTTGGCTCTTTTGGTGGTTTCGGTTCTTTTGGCGGTTTCGGAGGCTTTGGAGGCTTGGGTTCCTTGGGCTCTTTCTTAACCCTCTCCTTCTTAACCCTTTCCTTCTTGGGCTTTTCCGTCTTCTCCGCATCTGATTTCCTTTTCTTAGGCTCTTTCTTGACTTCCTTTTTCTCTAGTTCTGTAATGGATTGGTTCGACTGGTCGACAGATTCAAGTGTAGTTTCAACAGTTTCAGTTGTTGTTTGTAACGGATCTGTCTTATCAGTCTTTTCTAATGGCATCGGGCTCATTTCTGCTTTGTGAGGAGGAGATTCCCAGTTGGACACCAACGCTGCCATATCTTCTAGTTGAAGTTCCGAAAGCTTTTTAGATTTCACTTTCTTAGTCACGCCTTCTTCACCCTCTTTGTTAATTTTTGCTTCTTTAGGTTTACTCTTACCTTCCTTTTTGACACTTTCTCTTTTCTTCCTGACTGTTTTTGTGTTTTTCTTTGACTTTGGCTCTTCATAATCAGAATCCTTATCCGAGTCCATGTATCCAACATCAGGTAATTGAGCCTCTGATGGATCCATCTCATCACCTTTCAGCCATATGTCTTCCAAAACATCCAGTTGTGTGTCATCAGGCTCCGGCATGTTTGGGCGTTTCATTGATGTCATCATATCTAAGTCCCCTTCAGCCATCGTCATTTCATCATCATCCATAACATCATGTCCCAGAATCGAAACAGCAATGGCACCTTCTGAAATACTTTTGCTTGCCATTGCTCTCTTCAAATGTAACGGATGACGCTTTTTCTTTTTGTAATTCTCTTCCTCTGCTTCTATGAATGATTCAGGCAATTCAGTGTTATTCTTATTGCACAATATATCCTGACCTGATGGGTGAGGAGCAGGCACCATCTTCTCTGGTTGCTCTGGGTGACATCCTATATCTTGGCCTTTCAACCACAAATCGTAACGGTCTGGCTGGAATCGTTTCACAAATGTATCCATGGAGATTTTCACCATATCATTGCTGCATGTGCACTGGGTAGCTCGTTTCCCATACTCCACCCATCTGGGTGCAGCAAAGTTTGTTGATTCTGCACAATTAAATCCATGGTTGAAGCCGGCATGGTAACCATATGGAAATGTGATCATAATCTCACCTGCTTCTTGAGTTATTTTATTCACAGGAACAGAGTATTGTTTCAAGATTTGTGGTGATATGAGAGTCATTTTGTGTCTTAAGAAGGCTTGACAAGTTTTAGCTGATGTAGGGAAGAAACCAGAAGCGATTCTCTCAAATCTTTTGCCATGTTCCGGTGGTATCGCATACCAAGTCTTGGGCTCACCAAAATGTAAATAGTTTATGGAATACAGATCCATATCTTCAGTATGCCAAGCAAAAGTAGTCTTCCACATACCGAAATACAAGTAAGCCGTGTTAACACCATCTATTTCTATGCCATAATCAGAATTCACAAAGTCAAGTATAGTTCCCAAATGATTTATGTTCCATTCTTTGACATCGGGATCTGTGATGCTGCCGTTGACATCTGCACCATAAATTGGTGCAACATAAGTGACGTTTTTCCAGTATTTCCTTTCGAGATCTTCGTTACTAGTGTGGCGAGGAGTGCAGTACTTCGCGGAGTTCGCGAGCACAGCAAACTGCTTTACAGTCATAGATTTCTTTTGAATATTGATTTGTTGAAATAAACCTTGCTTGCCAGTGACTACCTGACATATAGGCGACGGTATAGTCACATTCAGCTCCTCCAGATTGTATCCAGACTTGCGGGGAACCCATTCGGGCGGTGGTATTACTTTCGCGAGCCCTGCCTTGTGTGCACCTTTAGACTCCATGTATTGAATGTATTTGTTGAAATCTTTAAACTCATCCCATGTTGGACGAAACACTTGGATCGCTACACCACCCGCCGAGCCTCCAAAATCTTCCACAGGCACAGACATTGTCTCAATCAAGTCTCAATAATCACACGCGATGTCCAAAAATCAACAAAATTTCGTCACACGACAGTCAGTCGATGAGAGTACTTTAAACAACACCGCACTAGCTCAGACGCCATTCACGCAATTTCACTAAACACCGAATACATTTTCTAATATCAACTCCAACTATACGATTTAATATTTTCGTAATAATGAGAAAACATTATCAATAAGAAAATGGCCGACTTGAATGAGATGCGCTCGCTTGCAACAAATCCCTTCTACAAATCGAAGAACACTCGAAGCTTCATACACGAAATTAGGTCACGTACACACGAAAATCGTTGGAGAGAAGTAGACAAATGATTTTTTTGCGCTTATGAAGCTTCAACTAACAAGCAACACCGGCCTAGCCAGCAATTTTTTAATGTTGGCACTAAACATGTTTTGACAGTTGTCAATATAACATCTATTTTTGTTTTGAGGTTACGATAAATAAAAATTGTTTTGTAAACGATTCTCACGCAAGAAACGATGAATTATCTCACCTGAAAAGATTCTTCGAATTCTTCTACTAAATTACCGCTTCCATTTGATGGAGTCGCCATGTTTCTTTTATGATCAATCACAATAATCGTGGTTTTTAATGCTTTGTCCCGTGCGAAAGAGAAGACTAGATCGGTAGCGGCCGGATAATGTTATAAGTAGCACGGTTCGCTAGCATGCGCGTCTGGCTTTGTTCGCAATATTTTTGTAGCGAACAATGAGTTTTGCGTGCCTATTCATTCATTCATTCAATCAATACTCATGGCTACCACCACATCTAAAAATGTGTTCAACTACCTTTCTATTTTAGTAATCAAAAATATGCGGTGTAGTTAGCACATTATATCTGCGACTGAGGAACTTTCACATTTTTCAACTATTGGACGATCATACATTTTTAATTATTTAAATGATGAAACGAGCACAATGGGTTTCGTACCTATTTCTTACGACCGAGCAGAAATAGCTATATTGCTGCTCGACTAATAAATCCGATAAAGTCACGATTCTTATTTTTTCAACTTTCTCTTATCCTTATTTATGGTTGTAGTGGCAATAGAAATGCACATTCTGTGAAAATATTAACTAAAAGAACTGCTAAAGTTCATGATATACAGCAGCCTAAGAGACATCCATGGACGGGCTGTGGAGGCTTAAGTGTATGGATTTCTTTGTCTTTCACCCTTTATGAAACAAGTTTAAAAACACGAACAATACGTAGCGGAAGTAAATGACTGCCTTTAACATTTATAAATGTAATTAAAATTTAAATATCCTACTATAAAAAAAAAGTTTGTCTGTTTGTTACTCTATCACTCAAAAACAACTGCACTGATTTGGATAAATTTGGTACGGATTTAGTCTATGAGACATAGGATACTATTTATCCCGGAAAATGTTTGGTTCCTGTGTGGTTTTCAAAAAAACTAAAGTTAACACGCAGGCGGCTACTAGTATTATATACATGATAAAAATCTCATATCTAGATGTTTGCCCTGGATAAACTGTAAAAATCTTATCCAATCGATAAAAAATAGTTAGAAACAAGACTTTATCGGAGATTTCTGCTCGATAAGGATCGAGAAATATTGACCGCGATTATTAACCATATTAATTCTGTAGATAACGCGAGCAAGGCCGCGGGCCGTAACTAGGGCTGCCATCCGTCCGGGTTTCCTCGGATTTGTCCTTGTTTACGGGGCGTCCGGGGAGCGTCCGGGCGGGGTTTTATTTGTAGTCCGGGTTAAAAAAATTACGGTAATGCCTGAGTAGCCTTTGGTGCTGCAAGTGTCCATGGGCAGCAGTGACCACTTATTATGAGGTAGACTGCTAGCTCTTTTGCTTAGATCAACATAAAAAAGTTGATTTGTAACATTTTTAACTGTTTTTTTTGGTCTGTCCGGGTTCTGGGCAACAAAATCCGGGGTTATCACGCGTCTTATCCTGGTTGCCACATTTTAGAGATGGCAGCCCTAGCCGTAACTAACTTTTTTTATTTGTTACCAAAAAGTCTTACATATATTTTAGAATCGTATAAGGTAGGTAGGTACCAGTTAACAATAATAAAAGGTGGGTATAGAGATTCTTAGTAACAGTACCAAATTGATGCACTGATGATGTAGCCACAAAACAGCCTTGACCTGCGCCGCGATGTGTCAAACAGACCGCGAGTGAAGCACGCGGCACGCACGAGTGAATGAGTCATCAATGTTTACTACCTCCACGTGCTCGTTGACTCGTAGCGTTCCAATTTTTAGGTTGGCAGTTCCGTACAACTGTCTTATACAGCTGATTTAGTATTGGTTTCAAAGGTGCCAAGATTCCAAGCTAATGCCAAGCCGAGACGATGATAACATGACGATGACTTCTCACGTCACACTTTATTATCCATACATCTATACTCATATCAATAATACGTGTCTGCCCGTCTGTTACCTTTGCACGCTTAAACCGCTGAACCAATTTAGATGAAACTTAATAAATAGACAGTTTGAATCCCGAGGAATGAAAATCATCCTTGAAGGGGGTCAAAGGGGGGAAATGTTATATAGGAAATCAATTTATTCACAATTCACCTACTAGTAATATTATAAATGTGAAAGTATGTCTGTCTGTTAGGTATCTATCTCTTCAGCCTTGAACCGCTGTACCTATTAATTTGATGATATGTGGGCTAGAGATTCTCTAATTAAAGTCCCTCGGGAAAGGACATAGGGTAGTTTTATCCCAGCAATCATCTTGATTAATCCGGCAGAACAGTGGGGGGGGGGGGGGAAGTTTCTAAGGGAAACAAATTTTACCCAGCAGAAAAAGTTATAGGCATGCACTAGTTGTTAATATCATTGCTACAAATACAGCAAATACTAACGGCACAATCAATTATAGATACTTAGTAAGTAATTACTCAAACATGCAAAAACTATTGAACGGATTTGAATGAAATTTGGCACATTCATAGTTTCCTGTGGGATTCTCGAAAAAAAAGTTAACCTAGATGAAGCCGCGGAAGGAAGGTAGTCAATAATATAAAAAAGTAGACTTCGTCAGAATGGAATGTATTTAACAATAAAGTATTTTGAAATTCGTTTATTAGGCATTTTCATTAAGTTTAAAAATAGAAATAGAAGAAAACAATGACTAGAGAAGAAAAGGTCAGTTTTTTTTTCATTTACAGTAACGCCAACAAAAACTCAACAATACTAACACTTTTTTTTTGTAATTATTCCGAGTTTTAAAGGCAACAGAAGTTAAGTTCATAAAGCCTTGTCTAATTTTTTTTTGTTTATAATTAATGTGTATTTGGCATGCATTGGTGTCGATTCGAGCATGATTCTCTAAATTTATAACTAAACTTAACATCGACCCCTCCTTTTCATTCTGTAAAGACAATGACAAGGATGCACTGTTGCCGAATTTAAGTTTAGATTTAGAGAATCATGGCAGAATCGACACTATTGTATCCAATGTATTTTCTCGCTTATGATAAAATCTTCTGTGAGAAAACTCCGGTATTTCACTCAGATCAATATAACTACTAAAACCTGATATTCTGATAAAAATCCAGAATTGGAAATTTTTATATTCTGTTTTAGATAATGAGACGTCGATAAAGATGAAAGACTTATTTTATATAACTTGGAACTTAGTTTTAATACTCATATTCTGGATCTTAATAAAAAAAAGCGAGTGTGCTTATTACCACACGACTGGTGACACTTTTCGTAACGCGTAACTCGTAACGCATTCGCCAGTTTACTCCCCAAGTCAAGCGTGCCTAAATTGTTCATTGTTTACTGTCTAGTCACCGGTGAAACTTTTCGTAAAGCGTAACACATTCGCGAGTTTACCCCCCATGACAAGCGTGGCTAAAGAAGTTTCACTTCAAACATCCATACAAATTAAAGAACCGATCAAATCATATTCAATTAAACAGGATTTGGCATTTGGAAAATAATGCTATTTACATAATATTTTCTTTTAAATTAAAAATAAGACTAAGGGTCAGGTAACGCCACAGATCCAAAAGTAACGCAAAATTTTACAAAAGTAATGTTCTGGCAACGCTGCGTCAGAAGGCATCAGTTCCGCGACTTACAGATGTGCACAATACGCATTCGACAATAGAGCCCGTCATGACAAACAAATATAAATCCAGCATATAGCTGAATAGAAAGCCATTTCTTTTGCCTAAACCAGAATAAAAAGAAAACTAAAGTAAAATGGCGTCGGCGGCGCCATAACATAACCTCAATAACGCTTTATTTTCGTAAATAAATTGTGTTAATTCGGGAATAAAAGTGTTTTGTTTAAGTTTATTCAGTGAACTGTGTGTATAATTTAGTAAAACGTCATGGCGGACGCAGCTGCTAGGCAGTTGCAATATGAATACAAAGCCGTAAGTGTTATTCTCATCATTGTATAATTACTTGATAAACTAAAACTGCAAGTATCTCACGACTTCTTTAAATTATTCCAATCATAAGTGAATAACGCTTACTTAACATGTACTTAAATGGACTTATTAGCTAAATTTTAACTTCACTTTTTTGCAGAACTCCAATCTTGTACTTCAAGCCGATGTGAGGCTTATTGAACGCAGAGGTCGCGATGAGGCGACTGGAGAAGTTCTCTCTTTATCTGGAAAACTCACTGGGACCCGTATGGGTGACCGTGCGCAACGCACAAAGCCTGACAAAGCAGAGGAGAGAAAAGCTAAGTAAGTCTTTAAAAATGTTTAAGATCTTAGCTGCATTCGTTATTTGTATCTGATCAATCTTTTTAGTCTCAATCGTTCGTTAGAGTAAATCTGAGCTGCTTGGTAATTCCACTCAGATCAGTGTTTGTAATCTGGTATTCTGGTCATCTGTCATTTTGTAAGGTTAGTTTCTGTTTGTGTACACAAATTAATCTATGGTGGGTCAGGCCGTTTGTTAATAGCAATTTACTCAGATTAATCTGTGATTACATGACCAAAAACCCATAGCTCTTGTATAGGTAAATGTATTTTTCTTTCTCCCTGGTAGCAGGTGCACTGTTTCTTCCTAATGATACACTAAATTAGTACACCTATCCGATACACCCGTACCCCTAGCACGAACCAATATCGAATTCGTACCGTTTGAGAGTCCGAAATGTCATTGTCAAATGTGAACTGATTTTTAGTTCTTGTTACATACTTTATGCCGCTGCTGTTCAAGTTTCCATACAAATGTGACTTTGACATTTCGGTTTACAAACCATTCGAATTCGATAATGGTTTGTGCTAGGGGTACAGATATCAGTCTGGAATCAAACCAATATAGGTACTTTGTTTTAAAAAAAAATAAAAGAAAAATATTTAAAATAGTTTAGAGGAAAGAAAAAAATGTGGAAACATTTATTTGTTTCTATTTCCTATAAAGAATTGGACTATACTGAGTACATTAATGTGAATTATGATAAATACAGACAAGTATGATTTTCATATGAGCTGTACCTCAAGCACAGACTTTGACAGATACCGCAGATTACTGGACTTAAGAACAAAGTGGCTTATTCTAAAGAAACTTTGGTGACGAGATATGATTATGGATTTGCCAAAGTTTGTTCTTGGAGTACTGAAACTATATGAGGAGCTGGCGAACAAAACGGTATAATTACAGATCCGGTCAAACTACATTTATTTTACAGTCTGGAGGTTTCGGGCTCGTTAAATTTGAATCTCAAATAATTTTCTACTAAAACCTCCTAAAACTGTTAAAATTACTAAATTCTTAAGTTAAAAACCATGCCAATAGCTCACTGGAGGTCATGTCATTCAGCTTTATACAGCTGCTGTAAAATTTAATTTTATGTAATTATGCCGTTTTGTTCGCCAGCTCCTCATATGTATGCCATAGTAAATTAGTATCTACTCTACAATGGTATAGAAACTACCATGTTCATTTTACTAACAAATTCATATGTGTTAAATAAAACTTATTATTCATAAATTTTTATTATTGCATAATGTTATGCTATATTTAATATATATTATATTTTCATCTTTCTTGTTCTTTTATGTTTTCAGTTATTTATAATAATTTTTACCATATATAAGTACTAAAATATTAAAATAAATTAAAGGGTTTGACTATCTAAAGTAAAGAATAATTTATGTTATAGATTTTTTAATTTATATGTTAAAGTTTAACATATAAACAGTCATTTAATAGATCAGTTTCGAGTCTCATTTATGTATTTCGTTCTTAACAGACACTAGAATTGCAATTTTCTCATCTCTTTATATTATATTTTTATTTTAAGCATATAACTGTTAGATGTTCAAATGTAATAAAAATTTTACTAGAAAAAAATCCACATATCTAGGGGCCCAAGCACTCCGTAATAATATTGTCATTGTCAAATTTTGTATAGAAACCGCTAGTTTATTCTTACGTCCGGTAGGGGGCGCTGATTAATTTTCGTAGAACTTTGATGATGCGATTTGATGACAGAGCTGTCAAAATTAGTGTTTGGCCCTCTGGTTTTTTCAGATGTGATTTGAAACCGCATCTTCCGCTACTTGTTTCTTTAGATTTCTTATCTCTTATAACATGATCACATCATTAAATATTACGTAATTAAATAAAACTAGTTTTAACGGGTCAATGCACGAAACTTTATTTATTGACGTTTCGCAGCCTTTTCAGGTCTGCTTCGTCAGAAGAATTTTTTATAAATAAAATTTATTAATGAGATTTATTAATAAAAAATCATTCTGACGAAGCAGTCCTGAAATGGCTGCGATTTGTCAATAAATAAATAAAGTTTCGTGCATTAACCCGTTTAAACTAGTTTTATTTAATGAGTGATGTGCATGAAAACCTAAGAAACAAATATATTACATAATTTTCAGACGACAGAAACGCGACGAAGCCTCATATGAGCTGTCCAAATCTAAATCCGCTCGGGTGGCGTGGGCCGATGATCCACCCGGAGTGTTGTACAGACCGCGTGCTCAGCACACGCGGCACGCTTACGAGCTACTATTGTCGTTCATGCAGAGCTCTTTGGGGGACCAACCTAGGGATATATTGTGTGGGGCTTGCGATGAGGTGAGTAGCTTTCCAGGGGGCCAATCGCCTAACGGAAATGCTTTGGGAAACGCTAACGCTTACGATTTTATATTGTTATTTCTAGCCGCCAGAGGTTTTCGAATACCTCACGCTCATTTTTTTTAATATTGTTATTACCAATGCAAAAGAAAAAGAAAGAGCGCGAGGCATTTGAATACCTCAGGCGGCTAGAAATAACAAAATAAAATCGTAAGCGTTAGCGTTTTCCAAAGCATTTCCGTTAGGCGATTGCCCCCCAGTTAAAGTGCTAGATTTAATTTGCACTAGCTTTTGCACGCGACCTCGTGTATATATCTATGACGGGGTGTAGTTAGGTTTTTGAGATTTTCACAGAAACCAGGTAGAAAGAGCATGATGATGGTTGTTGATTGCGAAACGATTGAAACACTGACTTTGTTCAACTGTTATAAGACTCTTTTATTATGCTCTAATCTATGTTGGTAATAATAGTAAACTCAAATTACATGAAAACATTTAAAGCTTTATCAAAATATATACTTTGTGGGACTTCTGATGAGTTCAATAACTTACTAAATAATGTGCTATATTTTATTATGGAATATGGATTTATTCTTACGAGATCAACCTGGAGATTACTCTGCGGGGGCTTGAGATGAAATGAGTTGCTCACCAGATAATATGCTACATTTTATTATACATATTTGGCCAGAGAATTTTAGTCACATTTTGCAATTTTAAGAAACAAAATGAAATTTTTCTTTATTCAAATTGACTTATTAAAATCCTTTTGAGACATCCAATATTTTTTCCTAACACTCATTCAGGATATCTTTTAGCTGATGAGAAGAATGCGCCCAAGAAACATGAGCATTTGATGGAGTTATCGACATCTACATAAAATCATGTCGCTACCAATACAAGGTCCATTCACAAGAGCGCAATATAAATACGAAGTCGCATTCTTCTTTCTTAGGGCCTGCGCTGCATTAAGCGGGAGCACGGAGCGTACGTTCGCATGTTTACTTCATGTTATTTCATAGTGCAGCGCAGCGTGAACGGGGTCTCCCGTCGCGGACTTAACGCAGGCAGACGCTTAACGCAGCGAAGGCCCTTGAACCCTCAGCCAATGTCATCAAATTACATCATTGAGGTGTTAATGTAAGTCTTCCCTTGTCGACAGGTCCTCGTCGTCCTCAAGAACGACAAGTTGAAAGATCCAGACAAGAAGAAAGAGATAGAACTACTGCTTGGACCCATTGCCGATGAGAGATTCGCCGTATTGGTTAACTTAGGTGAGTTTAATTATATTATCATCATCATCATCATCATCATCAGCCTATTAATGTCCCCACTGCTGGGGCACAGACCTTCCCGGTGGATGGAAATAGGGAGATTGGGCCATGACCCACCACGCAGGTGCGGATTGGCGGGTGCTAACGACTGCAGATGCAGCCGGGACCAACGGCTTAACGTGCCTTCCGAAGCACGGAGGAGCTTGAGATAGTAAATTTTTGGTCACCCATCCAATGACCGACCACTGCGAAAGTTGCTTAACTTCAACGATCGCAGCCGAACGCGCTAACCACTTGCGCCATCGAGCTCCTTGATAATTATTAAGTTTATCGCATTTATGGCCGCGACGCACGCGGGAAAAGCTTACGAGCTACTGCTGTTGTTCATGCAGAGCTCTTTGGGGGATCAACCGAGGCATATCTATATATATAAAACTCAAAGGTGACTGACTGACATAGTGATCTATCAATGCACAGCCCGAACCACTGGACGGATCGGGCTGGAATTTGGCATGCAGGTAGATGTTATGACGTAGGCATCCGCTAAGAAAGGATTTTGATCAATTCTACCCCCAAGGGGATAAAATAGGGAATGAAAGTTTGTATGAAACTTTGTCAATTTTAAACTGATCGGGCTGAGACTTTGCATGCAGGTATAAGAAGAATCATAGATGAATGTCATTGTGTATAATACAAGCCTGAGAACTAAAACTGTAGTCTACACTTCAGCTCTACACCAAAGCGAAGCGAGGGCGGGCCGCTAGTATTGTAAAGCTTGATATGAGGTGACTAGCTGTATTTCACTGCAGTCATCTGAAAGACTTGACTTTTTAAAACACATTAAAGCTCACATATTAGTATGAGATATTTACATAATCGAAGTTCTTATAAAGAGAAGTTGTGCAGAGAAACAAAATTTTGACTTCCTTTCCGGTGTAGAAAAATTGGTTCTCCATATAAACCTCTATTTTCAATTTGACGCCCTACAAATTATATTTTAGATACAAAAAGTAGTATATAACCCCATCTGAAGTAGCTTATTTTATTTATTTATTAGACCCACCAGAGAAAGTTACATTAAATCTTATTTTTAAACATTATAGTAGTGATACATACAAAATGCAAAATTCTATTGAAGGTAGCCACATCCTGCTTAAAATACAGTACGAAAAGACAGGATTTTAACAAAAAAAGAAAACAAACTGAAACAAGATATGAATAAATCTAAAGAAAATATAACTAGAAAAAGTTCCACGCCGTCCAGGCAGCAGACGGGACTCGAACCAGCACCCTTCGAAATCCGGGCGAATGCACTGACCAATTATGCTACCGCGGCCCTCACGGACCGCTATTATAGTTATAATTTAATTATTCTTTTAATCAAGCAATTATAGTTATAATTTAATTACAACTATAATTGCTATTTCTTCTTTCAAATGTTTAATACTAGTAAAAGTATTCATTGACATTGTGGGTTACCTATAATGCGAAGAGATGGCGCTGCCTTGTAGCTTATGAATGGCTAGAAGAATTTCGACGCGGTCCGTGAGGGTCGCGGTAGCATAATCGGTCAGTGCATTCTCCCGGATTGCGAAGGGTGCGGGTTCGAGTCCCGTCTGCTGCCTGGTCCGCGTGGATTTTTTTCTAGTTATATTTTCTTTAGATTTAAACATCAAGCAGTTACATGCTTTAAATAATAAAAATTATAAGATATGAATAATGAAATTTATGAACTGTCAGTAGCGCTTTTGAAACTATACACAATAGCAAACGAATATAATTTTTCTTAAAAAATTAACGACAAAATACAATTTGCCTACGCATCTCTTATCTATTAGACAAGTACGTCCGTCCGTCTGTGGTGCTGTTTCAGCGGCCAAACCGTAAGAGATAGATAAAGAGAATATTTAAGTTATAAGTTAAGAATAGGCTGATAAGACTACAAACCGGATTTGAGTAACGTAGCATTTCCGGTTTTCGAAAAAACACGAATTTCAAACGAAACTACACAAAATCTCCGAAGTTCTCAATTAATTAAATACCTACATTTTTTTTATTTTTATTTTATTTATTTTTTTTTGAAATCAGGTTTTGGTGGACATTTGGTTCACTGGTTTGCTAGTTTTTTAATAACTCAGAAACTTTAGTCCTAAATCGTAGGAAAGAGTCATGGAAGATATCATCACTCTTACTCAGTCTATTGTAAACGTCGGGCAAGCGATATGATGCAGTGTGTTAGTATGTTAATGTGAGCGATTGGTTAAGTGAATGTTGTTGTTGAAACTTGTAAATTATAATGCGATTCAAATAAGAATAGGAAAGCCAAAGACCTCCATCTGTCAAATGGCGCTATTATGGTATGGTTTGCAAAAAAATCACGGAACACTTTTTTTTAGTACTCAGCTGATTCTAGAATAAAAACCAAACATTTTTAAACAAACAATAACAAATGTTGATAATTAATATTAGTTGTTTTTTTTTCTTTTATTGAGCTATGGTTGATAACCTAAATCGTCAACCAAATGTCACTTCATGTTGCGTTCAAAAACTCGATTTAAAACTTTCGTTTACATATAGGATGCATGTTCGTATGTGACCTGCATGATTATTCATAACTTCTCCGGCAGTAATGCAGAGATGAGCAAAATTAAAGACCTAGATTCTGATTAATATTTTTTTTTACAGTCTTAATAAAGAAATACTATTGAAAATCGGTTGTGATCTTTCTGAACCTTAGTAAATTAATTTTATTAAAAAATCTGATGTTTTGTCTCACTTAATCTTAGTAAAGTTTTATTAAATAGCAACATTTTTTGCTCACTCTACCTATTTGGTTTGCATTGACAGCTATGACGTCAAAATATGGCGCCCAGTCGGTCCTATTCTTAGTTGAATCGCATTATATCTCTATACCAAAATAAATTGTAAAAAATTCTGCTTCTTTCCGTAATTAGGTAAGAAGATAACGGACTTCAACATCAGCACATCGAACGAAGGCAACACAGAGATCGATGAGACCTATGGCATCAATGTGCAGTTCGAAGAGTCATCGGAGGAGGATGATGAAGATGCATACGGAGAGGTAAGTGTTACTCATCACCAGGGTTCATCATCATCATCATCAGCCTATTAATATCCCCACTACTGGGGCACAGGCCTTCCCTATGGATGGAATAGGGAGATTGGGCCATGACCCGCCACGCGGGCCCAGTGCGTGTTGGCGGGTGCTAACGACTGCAGATGCAGCCGGGACCAACGGCTTAACGTGCCTTCCGAAGCACGAAGGAACTCGAGATAGTAAATTTTTGGTCACCCATCCGATGATCGACCACTGCGAAAGTTGCTTAACTTCAACGATCGCAGCCGAACGCGCTAACCACTTGCGCCATCGAGCTCCTCAGGGTTGCAACATCACCAGGGTTGCCTTGGGATATTCGATATATATCGATGCATCGAAAACATCGATGTTTGCAATGAAAAACATCGAATCGATCCGATGTTTTGAAAAGCTTTCAATATACTCGATGCATCGATGTTTAAAAAAACATCGAATTGGTAATACAGTTTGACCACGTAGTGATAATATCCTCTTTTTGGTTTAACCTCAGTAAAACAAAACTTAAGTTTGACCACTAAAATTTTACTTACTGTTATGAAAGCATTCCGAATTCTCTGATATGGCTCCGATGTTGGCAGCACTGCGCAAGAGTCAGTGCAGTGACAATAAGAAATAACTACGAGTTTCTATGTTTAAAAACATTTAATAACCTTTGGTTATGTGAAACAAACTAAGATTGAAGTATATTTCTAATATTCTATTGAGAGACAGCAAAATTTTTTTAAATTTAAGAAAAAGTAGATGATTGATGTTTGAAATACATCGATGTTTTCATCCGATACATCGATTGACATCGATGTATAGTTGCGATGTATCGAATCAAAAAATACATCGATGTTTTTTCAGAGTGGACACCCCTAGGGTTGCCAGATGCGGTTTTGTGATTTCCCCCAAATTGATTTTTAAATTTCCCCATCATCATCAGCCTATTAATTCCCCCACAGCTGGGGCTCAGGTCTTCCCTATGGATGGAATAGGGTGATTGGGCTATGACACACCACGCGGGCCCTTCGTGGATTGGCAGGTGCTAACGACTGTAGATGCAGCCGGGGCCAACGGCTTAACGTGCCTTCCGAAGCACGGAGGAACTCGAGATAGCAGTTTTTTTGGTCACCCATCCAATGACCGACCACTGCGAAAGTTGCTTAACTTCAACGATCGCAGCCTAACGCGCTAACCACCCGCGTCATCGAGCTCCTCAAATATCTTAAATTTTGTGAGATACTTTAGATTGTTTAAAAAAAAATATATAAGCAGGCGCATTTTATATGTTTGTCTATTACTCCAAGTCCAGTATTGAGAATAAATTACACATTCTCATATAGTTCTCTCTCCCTCTAGGTACGCGAAGAAGATAAAGAAGATGGGGAGGGGTCTGACAACGAAAAGGGCAGAGAATCTAGCGGCGATGAAGGAAGCGATGCTGAGGGCAAGAAGAATGCTATACACGCCAATGTGAGTAAAAACTAATATTCGGAATCAATATTGACACTATTTGGGGCTCGGAAAATATAGAGATTTTTTATAATAGGCTATGAAAAATAAATAACCAATCGTTGGCATCTGTATTTACTATGAATATTAGCAGCGATTTTACTATTCTAAGAGAACAAATAATAAAAAGCTTTTCTTAAAATTCATTCAATAAAAATGATATTTTTGTTCTACAGTAAAACCCGTTTAAGACGATTTCACAGGGACCCAACTAAAAACGCGTCTTAAGCGGGAAAGCGTATTATGCAGGATTGCGGGATATGGAAATTTCGAATTAGTATTTACAATATTTAATAATTATGTATTTTATAAAAATGTAGTTTATTATTACGTTATTTAAAATAAGCCATTATTTTTATTTGTCAAAAAGATTTTGAGGCATTAGCAATTAAAAGATTTTCAACATAATTTAACTTTTGCAGTGCGTCTTCGCTTTGATTCAAAGAAGACAAAATCTTATTTGACTTATCTTCTACTTAATCATTATCACTTAGGGCCTCTTCTTGTGTGTAATTCACATTAATAATATAATAATAATAATGTGTGGTACGTGTTGGCGATTTGGGCGTATTAAACGGGATGACGATCGTATAAAGCGTTAAGAAATGTATGAAAACATGTCTCAAGTTGCAGGGACTGACGCAAAATGGCGTATTATGCCAGAAATCGTATTAAGCGTGATCGTATTAAACGGGTTCTACTGTATTTGGTGACGTGACCGAATACGGCGAATTTTTGGTACTTCTTCACGTCTAAGCGGCTGGAGTGGTTTTAATAAAATTTGGTATGGAGTTAGCTGACATCCTGGGTTGACACATAGGCTATGTTTTTCTGCGGGAAAATATCCCTAATAAACCGCGGGTAACACAGCGGGGCACAACTAGTTTATTATAGTTATTGAAATGAAACTTAAATTGTAATGTTAATTAATACTTTTATATGAATATAAGACAATATCTTTTAATGGAAATAGTAAATGTAATTAAACAAATGTGTTGCTCTGAAAACAAAGATTTCATTTAAGTACAGTAGAATCCGTTTATTATGACGCCGCCTATATTGACCAACCGCCTCATTATCAGCCTATTAATGCCCCCACTGCTGGGTCACAGGCCTTCCCTATGGATGAAATAGGGAGATTGGGCCATGACCCACCACGCGGGCCCAGTGCGGATTGGTGGGTGCTAACGACTGCAGATGCAGGCGGGACCAACGGCTTAACGTGCCTTCCGAAGCACGGAGGAGCTCGAGATAGTAATTTTTGGTCACCCATCCCAACCGCCTATTATGACGTAATTACACAACGAAGTTTGATTTTCATATAAAATTCATTGTAACAATGTCGGATATAATGACTTCGCTTACAATGACATGTCGCTTATTATGACCCATTTTTAATCAATTTTGTCCGTTTATAGTGACCGACATGGTACTGTACACCTACGGTAATGTTCGTTGATTCAAATCGAACATCAAGCATTGTTTTTAGTGATATCCTATGTAATAAAATGTTATCTCAACGTCGTAAAGCATTTACGACTGAGGAAAAAGGTGCAATAATATGCTGATTAGAAAATGGAGAATCAAACTCATCTCACAATCTTTTTTCACAAAAATGCTTTGTATGACGTCCGCTTAGTATGACGTGTTTGTCGATTTATTGTTTTAAACTTTCATGGTCACTAACATTATAGCTATTAACGGGATTGTTACCATGTACCTCGTAGGGGTATCGAGCGCAGTAAAAGACGACGTCAGACGGTAGACCGATATGTCTGCCAATAACATCTACCCGCAATTACTTCAGTTACTCCATGATCATGGCGCTTGCAACAGTGCCGAAATATCGGAGACTCATAAAAAACAAGGTACATGGTAACAATCCCGTTAATAGCTATAGTGTTTGTCGATTCCCTTTGAAGTCATAATAAAAGGATTGTACTGTACGTATGTAGGTTAAAACATTATTCACTACACTTTTTACTATCTATTATAAATCATACTAACTTACCTGAAAACAAAGAAACGACATTTAAAGTCTTTTACTTAATACAACAATTCCTTCCTTTCATCATCATCATCATCATCATCATCATCATCATCAGCCTTATTATTGTCCCCACTGCTGGGGCACAGGCCTTCCCTATGGATGGAATAGGAGGACTATTCCTTCCTTTATAATAATATTTTAAAATAATCAAATAAATATGTCACGGCTCGTTCTGTCAAAGCGACACCATCTATCAATTGACAGTTTTATTATTATGGCCGCCCGAGAGCTATACAAACTACTTAAGAAATAACAAATTAAAGAACTGACTGTAAAGAGCTTCTTTATATGAATCTACAATCTTGAAGTAAAACAATTTTATAGCACAGTGTGACCTAAACCCGCACTTTACGCACGCTTTTCCGTGATCTAAGTTGCCTATTTCTGCACGGTGTGTAAATGAATTGACCAACTTCACTCATGTAGAATTAGTACATTACGATACGCGTAACTTAACTTTACTATGCCAATCAAGGAATAAACGTTCATGGATACATTGAAATTCTATTTTGTTGTAATGATATTTGATTTTTTCCTTTTGAAATATACTTTCAAAATGGTAATCTGAACCGGAATTCTTTCTTTTCAGAGTTTGACTTGCAGTCTGTATTGCAATTCTTTGTGATTGCAATACATGAATTTTACTTTCAAAACACTAATCGCATACCCCCCCCCCCCCCCCCCCCCCCTCGTGCCCGCGTCCGGGGCGGGTTTATGTCACACTTGCTATAAAATAGTATACGATACTTGTGGCCTAAGTTGTCTATTACTGCACGCCGTTTAGCACCCTCGCTCCGCTCGGGCCGTGCAGTAATAGGCAACTTAGGTCACGCGTATCGTAATGTACTATTATTTATTTTTTATTTAAATAATTACATTTTGCCAGTTGTCTGAGGAACAGTCGCAGAAGAGGCGGGATGCCACTCTCCATCCCATGGATATAGACGCTTACTGGCTACAAAGAAGACTATCCAGACACTTCCCAGACGCTATGGTGTCTCAGGTACGAAATGATTTTATTTATTAATGTGAAATATCTTTTGGCTCCGACTCCAAATATTAATTTGACTACAGATAAAAATAGGGCATTTGACAGTATTAAAAATAAAGTGCCAATTGTTAGCATCTGTATTTATAGGCAATATTGGCAGGAGTTTATACTATTTTTACAGAAAAAATATTCATAATTTTACCTAAAACCCACGATAAAGATAATAGTTTTCTTGTCTATTGTCACGTGACCTAAAACGCTTGGGTTTGGTGGAGACTAAAATGACGTCACAGGCAAGTAAACTTCCGGTTAAAGTGACATTACATTGTATAGTTTGACGTTTTAAT
This sequence comes from Chilo suppressalis, assembly GCA_902850365.2. Taxonomy (NCBI): domain Eukaryota; kingdom Metazoa; phylum Arthropoda; class Insecta; order Lepidoptera; family Crambidae; genus Chilo; species Chilo suppressalis. The sequence continues at coordinate 3,733,939 of OU963919.1, forward strand.
GACAGTCGTGTGACGTCACACACCACTGAGACGCCATATTGTCCAGAGATACGTTTTTCGCGGCAACTTGAAAACAAGAGTTTTTCATTTGGGTTTTTTACCGAAATACACAACATAATGATGAATTATATCTTTTTACGGACTCCATAAACATTAGTAAATAACGTGAGATCGTTTTCTAAAACTTGTCACTATACCCTGATTATTTTTTACTTTTTAGCGGTTTGATTTTTTTATATAAAGTTTTTAAGAATGTGTATACGTGAAGGAACAACTTTCGTTTATTTTGAACTTCTAAGCGAACTTGCATATACTTGCCTTATCTATTTTGATCTTTATGATTAATATCTACTTATTTGTCTTCGCAGGGTAAATCGAGCGAAGTTCTTCGCGCCTTAGCCGAAGCGGCGGACGAGCGAGACCTGGAGAACAGACTTGTGTTGCTTCTGGGTTACGACTGCTTCAGCTTCGTGAAGTTGCTGAATAAATACAGATATATGAGTGAGTATGATTTTAAATAGAGCAACTCGAAACTTTGTTTTGTTGAATGAATTTTCCATCTTCGTTCTTAGCTTTTTTCATAGCCCTATCCCGTAAATACCATTAATTACTATGTTAGTGACCATAAAATTTTTAAAACAAATAGGCTATTTAACAGTATGAAAAATAAAGTGTCAATTGTTGGCATCTGTATTTAATATGAATATTAGCAACGATTTCACTATTCTGGGCAAACAAATAATTAATAAATTAAAAAGAAACATTAAATAGAAATAATGTTATTGTTCTATGGTCACGTGACCGAAAACGCTTGGGATTGGAAGAGACTTAAATGGCGTCACACACTAGTAAACTTCCGGTCAAAGCGATATAACATTGTATCGTTTGACGTTCTAATGACAGTCGTGTGACGTCACATGCCAGTGAGACGCCATAACGTACAGAGAAACGTTTTCGCGGCAAATTGAAAATGGATATTTCAATTTTAGATCTGAAATACGGAATAGAATGATTAATATCCATTTTATGTACTTCATCTCTTATCTATTAGACAAGTCCGTCCGTCTGTCTGTGGTGCTGTTTCAGCCGCCAAACCGTAAGAGATAAATAAAGAGAATATTTAAGTTATAAGTTAAGAATAGTCTGATAAGACTACAAACCGGATTTGTGTAACGTAGCACTTCCGGTTTTCGAGAAATCAGGTTTTGGTGAACATTTGGTTCACTGGTTTGCTAGTTAACATTAATAAATAACGTGCGTTTTTTAAATCTTTTCGTAAATTACCCTAATTGTAAACAGCTTCCGAATAATCATTCATTATTATTAAAGCTTAAGTTAGTACCACAATTGCATACCCAATAATTATAAGGAAAATTGACTTATTTATATATATTTTTTATTGTCGACCTCCGTGGCCGAGTGGTTTGAACACCGGGTTCCATGATGTCGCAGACTCGAGAGGTTCCGGGTTCGAATCCCGGTGGGAGCAGATGATTGTGTGATGAATACGAGCATTTGTACTCCACTCATGGATGTTTCATATGTATTTCTATATAAATATATTTATATATGTACAGTATATTATGTATTATATCCGTTACCCTATTATCCCATAACACAAGCCTACAGTGCTTACTTTGGGGCTAGGCTAATTGGTGTGAGTGTTGGATATACTTATTATTATTATAACTGAAATATAGAATAGAATGATTAATATCTACTTTTTATGGACTCCATAAACATGAGCAAATAACGAGCGATCGTTTTTTTAACCTTCTCAAATACCTTAATGAGGGCTACCGTTTTCTGCCTCACCAGATGGCGCCACTGTTGAGTGAGGTCCTAAATTGTAACTTTTAAAGTTTATTAATACGCACATGAAATCAAAGGTTACATTCAGATCGTATTTTAACACAAAAGAACCATATCCTAAACATAATAGGCCATGCCACAGTGACGCGCAGTTCCGTTTTATTCGGAAAAAATGAGAACATAATCATTTTTCTAAGCTCAAATTTTTAATAACTGACATTCATTGCCACATAGCTCATATTTGCCATAATTAAGCCGAATTGTTACCAATTGTTCACAACTTTATTTTAATTAGAAATAAACCCGCGTAGTCAACCAACAAGCAATAACATTTGACATTTCGGAGACCTCACGCTACACTAGCGCCTCTAGCGGCGGATTCATACGCGATAGCCCTCATTCAAGGCACAACAAAGTTATTGATGTGTTCAACTCCCATTTCTCAGTTTTCAAAAGAAGCGTCTCTAGTTTGTTCGGTCACCTTAAGTTATTACCTCGTTTTATTAACTGTGTTAAAAGATTTAGCCTAGTTGTAAAGTTTTATTTTGTTCATGGATGGCAGTTTAGATTTTTACCAGATTTATGTTTTTTAACCATGTAATAACTGCACTTTGTTTGTGTACCAATAGAAATTAATAAAATAAATACTCAACAATTATAAGTAGAACTAGCAAACCAGTGAACCAAATGTTCACCAAAACCTGATTTCTCGAAAACCGGAAGTGCTACGTTACTCAAATCCGGTTTGTAGTCTTATCTGACTATTCTTAACTTATAACTTAAATATTCTCTTTATCTATCTCTTACGGTTTGGCCGCTGAAACAGCACCACAGACGGACGGACTTGTTTAATAGCTAAGAGATTGACTTATTTATATATATATTTTTTTTGTTTTGTCCTCTAGTTTTGTACTGTACCAAGTTGGCCAGTTCTCAATCAGAAAGTGAAAGAGCTTCCATCAGGGAGGAGATGTCCAAACAGCCCCATCTGCAGAAGATCCTGGCTCAAATAGAGACGGGGAAGGGAGACGACGAGGTAAGTGTGTCTCTTTCTGATAGAGGAGAGATTGGTTCCATTGTGGGGTTCTCCCACAATCTTATTTATACATGTTATATTATATAAGTATTTTGAAATATATAAAATATTATATAATATGTATTTACATTTTATTACTATAAATAAATATAAAACATTAATTAAATACGAAATATATTTACATTTAATATATAACAATATTTACTAATTACATTCATATACTGTCATGACAAGCACAAACATTTATACCTACACAAAACAATTACACTATATCGTGCCGTGCATCAGCCGATCTATAACAGTCGTGTGGCGAATGGACACGCGCACTCACTTCGCCGCCTATAGGTCACGTTGCACGACAGTCGGAACCTATACTCTGTATAGCGATCTGTATCGCGAATATACGCATATTTTTGAATATTCGCTTTCACATTCGCATTCGCAAAATCTCTGCGAATGTTTTGCGAATATGAATATTAGAAAAAAACAATTTGAAGAAGTTGTAGTTCTGCCTTTCCTTGAATATTCATTGTTACACAGTTTGCATTTAGCTCGTTCAGCATCGCAAAGTGTGAAATAAGTCCATGTTTCACTAGAATTCGATTTACTCATGTTAATAAATCACTATTACCACTCACAATCACTAACCTCAAAATTCACTTGTTTTGTTTACGGAAAGACCGGTGCGAGCGGAATGACACTTCCGAGACTTCCGAACGAGACTGCCACCATGCCATAGACAATTGGAGCCAATTTAAAAAAAAAACTAAATATTCGCATTCGCGAATTAGCAATTTCCACCGGATTAGCAAGTTGAAGTGGCAGTGGGCTGGCCATATTTGTCGAAGAACCGATAACCGTTGGGGTAGACGAGTTCTGGAGTGGAGACCGCGTCTAGGCAAACGTAGTGTGGGACGTCCTCAGGCACGATGGAGTGACGATTTGCGCAAGGTGGCTGGCAGGAGCTGGATGCGAGTAGTCCAAGATCGATCTGAGTGGCGTGCACTTGGAGAGGCCTATGTCCAGCAGTGGACTAGGATAGGCTGTTGATGATGATGATGATTCGCGAATGTCGGTACCAGACATTCGCATCCGCATTCGTTACATCACTACTCTGTACCGTACGCACGATCAATTGCTCCGCACTTGCTAGCCCCTAACCGTGTTATTATTGTTTTGTTTACGTTTGCTTGGACTGTGCTTTTCCTTTCTTCCTCTGTGCTTGTGTATCACTGACTGTGCTCTGTACTCCTTCTATTCTGTGCTTGTGCAAATAAACTGTTGCAAAGTGCTGGACTTATTGTTTACACCGCCTCCCGACTGCACCGCAGATAAGTACAAGCGAATTATTGCCTATCTACACACAACAACGCTTTACCATGTCAACGATCTATACAAGGTGTTTTGGTTTTTATTAATGTCAGCAAAAGGTAGAACAATAATTACAAATTAAATATTTCATTGAGGAGCTCGATGGCGCAAGTAGTTGATGCGTTCGGCTGAGATCGTTGAACTTAAGCAACTTTCGCAGTGGTCGGTCATTGGATGGGTGACCCAAAAAATTTACTATCTCGAGCTCCTCCGTGCTTCGGAAGGCACGTTAAGCCGTTGGTCCCGGCTGCATCTGCAGTCGTTAGCACCCGCCAATCCGCACCTGCGTGGTGGGTCATGGCCCAATCTCCCTATTTCCATCCACCGGGAAGGTCTGTGCCCCAGCAGTGGGGACATTAATAGGCTGATGATGATGATGATGATGAAATATTTCATTGAGTTCGCCTGTGCGGGGCACGGTCCCCAGAAGACTGGCAGCGTTGCCTCGCTGTAACGACAAACTAATTCGTTGAGCAAAACAGCTACCAGATCCGTAGCTACCGTAGCCTCGCACAGGCGAACAGTCATATCCTTAAGAAATACTTTTCAGCAGGGCCCCAAGGACCCATTGTCTCTACAGCAAAAGGCAGGAAAAATATGTCTCACCCAAATCCCGGTACTTGCGCCTTTTATTACGATCTATACATATATGTATCAACTTGTGAACTGTATTTTGGCAAATAAATTAAATTATTATTATTATTATAATAAAATGGTGGGAAAGTCAAAACTGTACATTGAATATTTTTTTAAAAGAATATTTGGGGTGTGATCTACAATCGATACCGAAGCCAAAAATATAGTTTTTTAGAATTTTTGTCTGTTTGTCTGTATGTATGTCAGGGATAAACTTAAAAAGTACTGCGTGGATTTACTTCAAATTTGGCACGAATATTATTAAGAAGTCGGGTACAAGACAACATATAGGCTACATATTATCACATTTTTTATAGTACAAATGAATTTTTATTATGAATTAATAATTGTGATTTTGTTGACTTAATGAAGATATGGCTATTGACTTAAAAAAATTGACATGTATTGTATGATTATTATGTGTAATATAATGTATTGTCTTGTCTCGACACAATGGAGCCAAATAAAACTATTCTTTAGATGAATAATAACTTTTGTAATGCTATTTTGTAAGTAAGAAAATTATATATAAATTAAAGCAGCCTTGACAACGGCTAACAGAAAAGAAAAAAGACATTGACAAATTAAAAAAGAATAAAACATGCGTAGGTCATTGGACCTCCTTTGTACATAATAATAATCTTCATCCATGAAGGCGACGAGCCGTAACATCGTCCCGCCGCGTTGAAAGTATTCTTTCAACAATTAACTTGCTCTTCAGTCAGTAGCGGGCACAGCCGAACCAATGGTCGCCGCACGGAGCCCCTTATCGTGTTGAGCTCAGCTACTCGCGCGATTCCGTCGTATCCAAGGAATAGTCTGGTAACCCGTCCAAGACGCCAGCATAAAGGCGGCACGTTATCCTCTTGCAGGAGCACCATATCACCAATCGTTAGACTGCCCTTGTTAGTTCTCCATTTTGTTCGATGTTGGAGTTCGCTGATGTACTCCTTTTGCCATCGGTTCCAGAAGTGCTGATGAAGTTTTTCCAGCCTAGCATAGCGTCGAAGACTACTTTCCTTGACTTCCTTCAGGTTTGGCGAAGGCAGAGCTGTCAAGGGTCTTCCAATGAGAAAGTGCCCAGGGGACAAGAAAAGGAGGTCATTGGGAGAGGAAGAGAGAGGGCATAAGGGACGACTATTGAGTATAGCCTCCACTTGTGCAAACAAAGTGACTAATTCTTCTAGTGTTAAATGACTATTGCCCATCACTCTTTTGATATGGTACTTTGCCGACTTGACGCCAGCTTCCCAAATTCCTCCAAAATGTGGAGCATAAGTAGGAGTGAAAATAAAATTTATTCCTTCTTGAACTGCAAAGTTAGATAAATCCTTTGCAGAATTCGACAAAAACCTACCAATTTCTTTAGCTGCGGCAACAAAATTCCTTCCATTGTCACAGTAGACATCAGATGGCTTTCCTCTGCGGGCTATAAATCTGCGAATCGTCATTACGAATGCATCCTTGGTAAGATCAGTGACAACCTCTAAGTGAAGACATTTATACCGCAGACAAACGAAAAGGCACATATAACATTTTATTAAACGACTGCTCCTACCTTTTTTATTTAATATCATAAATGGTCCTGCAAAGTCCAGCCCTACAGACAGAAAGGGGTAGCTAGGCGTTATTCTCTCCGTGGGGAGATTACCCATTTTTGGGCACAATGTTTTGGCATTTAAACGCTTACATCGCACACAGTTAAACACTACACTCCTCGCTAGATGCCTTCCATTTACCGGCCAAATAACTTCTCTCACCGCAGCAAGTAGCAACTGCGGTCCAGCGTGTAAGAGCTTAACATGTTCCCTTTCAAAGAACAATCTTGTAAGACGATGCGAAGCGTGCAATAGTATAGGATGTTTCTTTTCGTAAGCATAACATGAGGCGCTAATTCTACCACCTACTCTAATTAAATTATTTTTATCAAAAAACGGAGACAATGGAAGTATTTTTGATTTAGTATTTATTTGCTTGTTTTCATTGAGAACTTCATATTCTATAGCAAAAGATTGACGTTGAGCAGCCGCACATAAAAAGTAAAAGGATTTATTTAGTTCTTCAATTGAAATATGACCAAATAATTTATTATTAGGATATCTTAAATTGTGAACAAATCTTTTAACATATGCAAAAGTACGCTGTAACTTCGTAAAAGTAGAAAAATTTTCATATTTAATGAATGACTCGGCTACGGTTACTGTATGACATTTCACTTCCGGTAATTCTATTTCTAAGTTTTTGCCTAGACATAGTGTAGGCCACTCTGCTTCATCTTTTGAAATGAAGTCAGGTCCTAACCACCATAGATCTATGTTTATCAACTTGGTTGCGTCTACCCCCCGGGAAATCAAATCTGCCGGGTTGAGTGCGGTGGGAACGTAACGCCATGCCGCTACTTCAGTAGTTTCAATGATTTCAAGAACTCTATTGGCAGCAAAAGCCTTTAGTTTGCTTGGATCGTTACGAATCCAGGCCAATACTATTGTTGAATCGCACCAATGAACCAGGCGCACCGGTTGAGCTCGGAGAGATACGCACACTGCCTTGCATAATCTAGCCGCAAGGAGCGCAGCACACAACTCTAATCGTGGCATAGTGGTTGTCTTTAGCGGTGCGACCTTAGATTTACTGCATAACAACTTAACAGTGACTTCATTTTGAGCGTTTACTGACTTTAAGTAAATGCAAGCTCCGTATGCATGCTGTGAAGCGTCACTGAAACTATGCAGTTCAAAATACACATGATTAGCACTTAATACAAATCGTGGTATCTCCAATTTTTGTAATTCAGGTACGTGTTTAGTAAACAAACCCCACTCATTTGCAATATTTAAAGGAACGGGCTCATCCCAGTCCAATTTTTGTAGCCATAATTTTTGTATTAATATTTTTGGTATTACGATAAATGGGGATAACAAACCGAGTGGGTCGAATATTTTGAAAGCCTGAGACATAATTGACCTCTTGGTAACATTATTGTTTTGAGAAATAGGTTTAATGGGAAAGAAAAAGTTGTCAGTGGATGGTTTCCACCCCATCCCTAAAGTGCTAGTAGACTCACTGAACATTAAGTTATTGTTGGAATTTATATCATAATTTTTAAAGACATTTTGTAAATTACTTTTTAATTTCCTTAAATTGAAACATCCGGAACTAAGTACTTTGGATACCGAGTCCAAAATATAACACAGCTGATCCTCACTGTCAGCGCCACAGATCAGATCATCAACATAGAAATTATGCTGGATGATGTCCCGTATTAGTTCATCATCACACTCATTACCTAATTCTTTAATGCACCTTGTACTTAGATAACTCGCACTGGCGGTATCGTAGGTGAGTGTATTTAATTTTAATATTTTTAAGGGTAGATGTTCCTGCTCTCTCCACAACATAAGCTGAAGGCATCGATCTTCTTCATCGACCTCTACCTGCCGGTACATCTTCTCGATGTCTCCGGTCAAGATGTACCTATGTTGCCGAGCTCTAATTAATATAGAGAACAGGGAGTCTTGCACAGTAGGTCCTACCATCAAAATGTCATTTAAAGAATAACCCGAGGAGGATGCTGCGGAACCATCAAAAACGACACGTAACACTTAGTTGATTCTCTATCCTCCCTTAACACGGGATGATGGCATAAAAAATAAGAAATGTCGGGTTTTGAATAGCATTCAGACAAATGGCCTAACTCTGCATATTCTTCTATAAATTTGGAATAACGCAATTTCATATTTGGATCTCGCCTAAATCGTTTTTCTAAATTAAAAAATCTACGTTTTGCTAGACCATACGTATCACCCAAACGGTCGGGCGATTCCTGTACAGGCAGCTTCACACGAAACCTACCACTATCTAACCTAATAGTATTTTGTATGAAATGATTTTCACAATAATCATCACTTTCGGTTATATTTTGCTTGTACGGGACTTCCTCTAAATTCCAAAAAATGGAAAGCATTTTTTCAATTTCGCTATTTGAATTGTTTTGTTCTGTAAGGGCTAGATTACTTCGTGTTGAATTTTCAAGACTCATTGGACTCAATGGACCTGACACCAACCAACCAAATTTTGAATTATGCAATTTAGGACAACTGGAACCTAATGACAGTTGTTCTTCTCCTATCACGTCCCAGAATATGTCAGCCCCGATTAAAATATCAATTTTGGACGGTTGGTTAAATATGGGATCTGCTAAGGCCAAATTTTTAGGAATATTTAAGGTATTAATATCTATTGGAACCGTAGGTATCTCACTAGTTAATTCTTTTAACACAAGAAAATGAATATTTTTACTAAATGGATTGTTGATTAATGAAGTTGCGCGCGCGACGCATGTCTCCACAACCTTACTGGCGTTATTGTTTCCTATGCCAATAACGGTCATATTATTTATTCGAGTTGAAGATAAACCTAACTTTTCTTTTAGCGATTTAGTAATAAATGAAGACTGGCTTCCGCAATCCAATAATGCACGAACTTTAGCTGATTCGCCTGTATTTGGATTAGAAATTTTTATCATAGCAGTTGACAAGAGCACTTGACCTTGTCTGAAATTTGAAAAATTAACAATTGTTTCATCAGAAACTTCATCTACTGGCGTACTATGCGCCGACGTACTTGTGGACCTATGCAATAAACTGTTATGACGTTCTTTACAATCGCGACAGGGACCCACCCGACACTCGCTTACGGGGTGACCCTGACGCAAGCAATTGACACAAAGTTTATATTTTTTAACAAAATTTAATCGTTCTTGTACATCCTTTGATTTAAAAACAGCACAATCGTAAATCTTATGATTGTCACCGCAGATGATACACACACAAATACGAGACGGTTTAGAATTTATTGCAGTAAGAGATTTATAATACCCGTTACGAAAATTATTGTTTTGCTTATTATTAGCATTGTTGCTCGGCGTAGCACTGTAACGCACTGGCGGCGTAGCAATGTAACGCGCGGATGCACCGGTCGATCCTACCAATGATCCCTTATTTGAGTGACTGTCATATCTACTTCTATGTATAGACTCGAGCACGTCTGCGCGGTCAGTTAAAAACTTATTAAATTGGTTTAGCATAGGGAAATCGTCTAAAACATTGCGGTATTCCTCCCATTTAGCAAGCGTATGGCTATCCAATTTAGATGATAACATAAATATTAAAAGCATATCCCACTTGTCTGTGGGCTGGCCTAAGCTGGACAATGCACGCAGGTTTTTTGTCACGTGATCAACCAAGAACCGAAGTGACTTTTCAGACTCACGCGTCTGAGGCTGAATATTAAATAAAGAATTTAGATGATGATTAGTTAATAGTCTTTTATTATTGTATCTATTACACAATAACTGCCAAGCCTCGATATAGTTCGCAGCCGATATTTCTAAATTCGATATTATCCTAGCAGCTTCTCCTTCCAGGTAAGAGACAAGATAATGAAACTTGTGGACAGGAGATATGTGGCTATTATTGTGTACTAGACTTTCAAACGTATCATGAAATTCAAGCCACCTGAAGTACGTTCCGTCGAATTTGGAAATCTGAATTTGCGGCAGCTTAAAACCCATACTATTGTTATAGTTGCTACTATTTTCAGCCGATAATTGACATTCTGCGTCCATAAAGCATTCGCGTTTTTTGAAACTTATTTTGACTTTCGATAATATTTTTGGCCAAAGCTATGTTGGCTATAAAATCATGTTCAATATCTTCTCTTTCGTCTAATTCCCATTCTAAATTCCCCGAATTCAAAACCTCGATCTCACCTTGCAAGTCATCGAATTTTGCAAACAATGCCTCGAATCTACCAAGCTTCAAAGTCAACTCGGTTAATTCGAGACTAACTATTTCTCCTCGCTGATTTATAGTAGACAAATATTTTTTAAATTTAGTGATCTGCCCTTTCATCGAACTTCGTTTTGCGGTTAATTCTTTCATCCTTTTCTCTTCACTCTTATCAAAAGTAGATTTATTAGCGTTTTCTGGATCCATCATATACAACAAACAAAAACTAGAATCGAATATAAATCAGCGAAGAAATGAGCAGTATTAAGAAGGTATAAACTTAATTTGGCTCACGCTCATCCACGGTGTTCACACGCTGACCCGGGAAACCGGCGCCGCCGACGAATTTATTTTCAACTTATTATTGATACCTAGGTATTATGGGCCACCATTAATTGAGCTTCTAATTTTTTAATTAGATAACTACTTTTAGCTTTAATAGATGTTATTTTTTAACTTTGTTTGCGACAAATGAAAGCTACACTACAACATTCGGAAAGAACGGAAAAAAGTTGTGACTTGGAAATGGGAATTCAGTGGAAATTGGGGCACTTATCTCAACCCGATGACGACGACGGTGGTGTAAGCTTTCGCTGCCTTACTGCCCGCAGTCCTCGAAATCTTCAAAATTTTCACAAGTTTGACTCGCAATTTTCCTTGATAATTTTCTTTCCTTTTATGCGTTCCCCTCATGGGCCACCAATTTATGTCTTGTCTCGACACAATGGAGCCAAATAAAACTATTCTTTAGATGAATAATAACTTTTGTAATGCTATTTTGTAAGTAAGAAAATTATATATAAATTAAAGCAGCCTTGACAACGGCTAACAGAAAAGAAAAAAGACATTGACAAATTAAAAAAGAATAAAACATGCGTAGGTCATTGGACCTCCTTTGTACATAATAATAATCTTCATCCATGAAGGCGACGAGCCGTAACATGTATAGTTATAATATTAATTAATTATTGTAATTGTGATGACATAATAAAGAAATAGCTATTCAATTAGAAAATTTGACATGTATTAATTGAATAAATAAAAATAAAATAAATAATAAATTTGACATTTGGGATGCAACTATTACTCAATTTAAATTTGAATTTTTAGATAATTTATTAGTATTTTGTATGCTCTTCCAAGGGCGAAACATATGGAACTTTTTATATATTACCAGCTGTAACAAACTATGTTTCATGCAAATAAACTTTCATTTCATTTCACGCTATCACCTACGGGGAACGAGCAGTGAACAGGGGTCAAAAATTATGTACAGATAACTAACTTAACGCATACGAAGTCGCGGGCGGCCGCTAGTATTAAATACCTCAGATACACCACGTGCGCCTAATCAAGAAGTGCTTGAACTCCACTGAAGCACTTCTTGGTTCACGAGTCACAATAAAAACCCTAATAAAATGAACACAATTTGAAACTAAGGGTATATTTTAATGAAGTATTTGGAAATACTTATTTTGTACTTCGTATTTTAAATAATAAATAAAAAAAATATTTTGTATTTGAAATCTAATATATAAAATTCTCGTGTCGCGGTGTTTGTGGTTAAACTCCTCCGAAACGGCTCGACCGATTTTCGTGAAATTTTATATGCATATTCAGTAGGTCTGAGAATCGGACAACATCTATTTCTCATCCCCCTAAATGTTAAGGGTGGTCCCTACTTAAACAATTTTTTTTGGACCATCATCATACAAAAATACATACAACCCTAAATTTTCACCCTTCTACCACCAACCCCTAATTTTTTATGGCGGTACGAAGTTCGCTGGGACAGCTATATAGTAGGTAATTCTATAGATATTCAATATACGGATGGTGACATTGTAATGCTCCATACCTATATAAATAATTATAAAAAAAGTGGCTTCAGACTTTCTCATTTCAAAAAAGAACAAGCGCAAGACACAATAGAACGTGACGTAAGCAGTATTCGAAAATTTTAAAAAAACGAAAATTGAATGCCGTGAAATGAAAACCGAGGTTCCCTAAGCGATGCGTGTGGAACTGAATTTTCTTTCATTGAATTTACGTCCTTCAAATTTGTTTGTGTAGCTTTTGTAAAATTGTTTATTCGTTATATAGTGAAAAGCTCTTCCACTGTTTCCTTTTGTTTATTTGTTGTTAATTTTTCTTTGTATTTTAGATATAAATGCTGATTCATTATATTTACATAGTATTTAATACACCCGTGTGAAGCCGGGACGGGCCGCTAGTCTAATATATAAAATTCTCGCGTCACGGTGTGCGTAATTGAACTGCTCCGAAACGGCTCGACCGATTTTCGTGATATTTTATATGCATATTCAGTAGGTCTGAGAATCGGATAACATCTATTTCATCCCCCTAAATGTTAGGGGTGCACCCTTAAAAATTTTTTTTGAGCCAAAATATTTTGTTTTTATTTTTTTATGATACATCATACAAAAATACATACAACCCTAAATTGTCACCCTTCTACCACCAACCCCTATTTTTTTATGGCGGTACGAAGTTCGCTAAGACAGCTAGTAAAAACATATAAAATAATTTACATTTTGTATTCAAATACTTTTCATAATGTATTTTGCACATCTCTGTTACTAACCAACCACTGTTCTCCCCCTTCTCGTACAGACGGCGCAACAATCCGAAGCTCCCCGCAAACGTCACAAGTCGGACGTAGAAGCGGAGGGGGCAAGCGGTGGCATCGGGGGGCAAGTGACGGGCAGCAGAAGGGTATTACAATTGGATGAGCTGGTATTCGCGGCCGGAGCTCACTTTATGGCAAATAAGAGGTGTCAGTTGCCACCAGGATCTTTTAGGAAACAGAGGAAAGGTGAGTAAAATTATCTCTTATCTATTAGACAAGTCCGTCCGTCCGTCTGTCTGTGGTGCTGTTTCAGCGGCCAAACCGTAAGAGATAGATAAAGAGAATATTTAAGTTATAAGTTAAGAATAGTCTGATAAGATTACAAACCGGATTTGAGTAACGTAGCACTTCCGGTTTTCGAGAAATCACGAATTTCAAACGAAACCACACAAAATCTCCGAAGTTCTCAATTAATTAAATACATTTTTTTTAATCAGGTTTTGGTGAACATTTGGTTCACTGATTTGCTAGTTTAAATCTAAAGAAAATATAACTAGAAAAAAACACCGAGCAGTTTCATGCTTAAAAAAATAAAATCATAGTTCTAATGTTGTCAAAATCCTCAAGGAAATGGAGGTGATTGATTTAGGAAAATTTTAAAACAATAGAAGAAATGCATCTAGCAACACTTGGAAATTACATAAATAACGCAAGAATTCTTGAACATACATTTAATAGAGACGACCTCCGTGGTCGAGTGGTTTGTACGCCGGGTTTCATGGTGTCGCTGACTCGAGAGGTCCCGAGTTCGAGTACCGGTGGGGGCAGATGTTTGTGTGATGAATACGAGCATTTGTACTCCAGTCATGGATGTTTAATATGTTTTTCTATATAAATATACTTATTTAAGTACAGTATATGTATTCTATCCATTACCCTAGCATCCCATAACACAAGCCTTACAGTGATTACTTTGGAGCTAGGCTAATTGGTGTGAGTGTTGGAAATATTTATTTATTTAATAGAAAAGATTGAATTAACAAACAATGACGGAATTGACAAATAACAACACATAGCTAAGTAACAATGGTGCCAATTCTGGCGTGATTCTCTAAACTTAAATCTAAATTTAACATCAGTCTCTCCTTTTCATTTTGTATAGAGAATAACAAGGATACACTGTTGTCAAATTTAAGTTTAGGTTTAGAGAATCATGTCAGAATTGATACCAATATTTTTTTTAACTCAAACAGCAACAAGTTACATCTATTTTGTTACACTCTTATGACACTTCATTGATTCAAAGCATTGCTCTTACTATGAGGGCGTCCATAAATTACGTGAGATGTTTAAGGGGGGGAGGGGGTCGAGTCAAATCTCATTTAATCTTACGTTGGAGAGAGGGGGGGTCGAGTCAAATATCACGCAATTTTTTTTCTGATTGAAACAAAAAAAAATATACCATTTAGGTCCATTTAATCCAGATTGTACATGCTTAAAATTTTATCTTGAGCGTAATCGTAATACGATTAATATCATTCACTATTTCGTTCGAAAGAAATAACTCTCAGCAATATTGATTACTAGTCTTAACTAGTCGTAAATAAAAGCACGAAGCATTTTTTTTTCTTTTAACAATGACAATCCAACGCATTTAAGTAAGAGACCCACATTTTGAAAAATCTGACGTGAGATTGGGGGCTGGGGGAGGGGGTTGAAAAAAATCTCACGACATCTCACCAGGGGCACAGCGGTGACACTCTCTGTACGTGAGAGTTCCAGCGTCAGTGACCTTGAGCACTTGAGCAGGAGCGTGTATGCGCTAGGGTTGAACTTGGAATTTAGACTTGTGCCAATGAATATTTATGCATAGTAAGTTATTAAATGTAAACTGATTCAAGTATACTGGGGTAAGTAATGAAGGATATGTTTGATTTTATAATCAATTTTTAATCTTTTAATGTAGGTACTATAACAAATTGCTAACTTTTATATATTTTCTCCTTTTTCGATTCGTTTTATAATTCTTATTATTATGTAATGTAAATAATAATAAGATTGCGTAGCGTAGTCAGTCTGTGCGTGCAATGCAGTGCAACGCTATTATTTTACTATTTCGCTACTGCCATTGCCATGTCTTCGGTGGAGGCAGTCGGCGACTGCCCTCTCCACGTCCCGCGCGCCGCGCAACGCCCCCGCGCACCTCCAGATATCCACACATATAGCCGCGGGCGATTTTACGAGCACACAAGTGTCGCTTCTTTTCGCGTAGTGTATATATTCTGTGCCAGGGGAATTACGACTAGTTAAGACTAGTAATCAATATTGCTGAGAGTTATTTCTTTCGAACGAAATAGTGAATGATATTAATCGTATTACGATTACGCTTAAGATTAAATTTTAAGCATGTACAATCTGGATTAAATGGACCAAAATGGTATATTTTTTTTGTTTCAATCAGAAAAAAAAATTGCGTGAGATGTTTAAGGGGGGGAGGGGATCGAGTCAAATCTCATTTAATCTTACGTTGGACAGAGGGGGGGTCGAGTCAAATAGACTCGACGTTGGAGAGAGGGGGGGTCGAGTCAAATAGACTAGAAAATTCAAAAAAACACCTCACGTAATTTATGGACGTCCCCTATCCGAATACTTTAGAGATAGAAAAAGAAGACATTAGGGGTATTTTTACCCAGTTTACAAGTGGGATATATTTAAGAAACAAAAGAAAATTCAAAAATTAAATATATAAATATAAATTCTAACGCAATGAGTTGCATTAGCGACTCCGCATCTTTCATAATGCTATGCATCGAGTGACTGATGAAACAATATCTACCGTCTTGGTTACTTATCGGCACTCCGCCGGTATGAATTGCATGTTTTTCTTTTTTGTCTTTGTGAAGGGACGGTAGCAAAATAATAATTTTGTCATTCGCTCGTAAACATGCCAGATTGCATTTTTGTATTGTGCTTGTATTAATAACAATAGTTTAATAATAATAATGGTTTATTTATCTTAAAAGTTACAATTGCTCTTATATACTAATTAGAGGAATTAAATCTTAAATATTTTTACATATAAGAGGTTCGTTGACGGCTGTACTAGTATTAACTGTGTCACAACCGTCAGCGACTCCTTCCATGATATTTTGTCATGGGGATGCACAAAAATTAACCTTATTTAAACCTTCTAAAGTACCTAACTAACCAAAAATAAGAAAACATTTAAATTTTGTTTTGTTTTATACCGACTGTGCTTTTGCGCGTGTGTGTGTGTGTGTGTGCGTGTGTGTGTGTGCGTGTGTGTGTGTGTGTGCGTGTGTGTGTGCGTGTGTGTGTGTGTGTGCGTGTGTGTGTGCGTGTGTGTGTGTGCGTGCGTGCGTGCGTGTGTGTGTGCGTGTGTGTGTGTGTGTGTGTGTACTGTATGTGATATATGATAGTTTGCCTACCTATTGTACTAAATTATAGTTTTATAAAGCAGCTGCGCTGTGTCAATTCAATTAAGTTATTAGTTTTAGTTATGTATCTCATTTTAAGTGAATGGTCTGTGTAAGTTCGTATGAGAAATAAAATTCTTTAAACCTAAACAAGAAAAGAATAGTGGCATTTATTGAATTACTGTTTCTCGTAAAGGTTACGAAGAAGTCCACGTGCCAGCGTTGAAACCGAAGCCTTTCGAGGAAGACGAGACTTTGGTGCCCATAGAGAAGTTGCCTAAATACGTGCAGCCAGCCTTCGACGGATTCAAGACTTTAAACAGGATACAGGTGATTATAATTTTTTTTATTTTTTTAAAGCATGTAACTGCTTGATGTTTAAATCTAAAGAAAATATAACTAGAAAAAAATCCACGCGGACCAGGCAGCAGACGGGACTCGAACTCGCACCCTTCGCAATCCGGGCGAATGCACTGACCAATTATGCTACCGCGGCCTGCACGGACCGCGCTGAAATTCCTCTAGCCATTCTTAAGCTGCAAGGCAGCGCCATCTCTTCGCATTGTAGGTAACCCACAATGTCAAATGAATACTTTTTCAAGTATTAAACATTTGAAAGAAGAAATAGCAATTATAGTTATGATTTTATTTATTTTTTAAGCATTTAACTGCTTGATGTTTAAATCTAAAGAAAATATAACTAGAAAAATTCCACGCGGACCAGGCAGCAGACGGGACTCGAACCCGCACCCTTCGCAATCCGGGCGAATGCACTTAGCCTTTAGCTAAAAAGGAAAATATAACTGAGAATGACGACCTCCGTAGCTGAGTGGTTTGTACGCCGGGTTCGAATCCCGGTGGGGGCAGATGTTTGTGTGATGAATACGAGCATTTGTACATCATGGATGTTTAATATGTATTTCTATATAAATATACTTATATATGTATTGTATCCGTTACCCTAGTATTCCATAACAAGCCTTACAGTGTTTACTTTGGGGCTAGGCTAATTGGTGTGAGTGTTGAATTTTTTTTTTTTATTATTCTTGGTGTGTTGGAATACCAGTCACAAATTACCTTACAAACTAAGCCCATCAATTTCAATTTTCAACCTTATCCCTCTATCAACAGAGTCGCATCTCCAAAGCTGCTCTAGAAACCGATGAGAACCTTCTAGTTTGCGCTCCCACTGGAGCCGGTAAAACTAACGTAGCTCTCCTGACGATACTACGTGAAGTCGGCAAGCACGTGAACGACGATGGGACCGTAAACGTGAACGACTTCAAGATGATCTACGTTGCGCCGATGAGGTCGCTCGTACAGGAAATGGTGAGTTTCAACCTTAAGGTTTAGATGTTAAAGCATTTTTGCAGGCCGGCAAGGTGAGGATGGTTGGTGTAGCAGTTTATAATAATAATAATAACCATTTATTTCAGGCATACTACCCATATTACATACAGAAATAGAAAAAAAAAATAATAAAAAATGACAATCAAATTAAATAATTACAATCACAATAATAATAATTCAAATATAAATTTCAAATAATTACAATTCATTTTAATTACATCATAATCCAATTATCAATCAAATAAAATAAAATAAAATCAAAAACAAATAATAATTGAGTTCTAGTTTATAACTGCTGTACCAGACTTTTTGGTGGGATCGGGATGCGTCACTTTAGCAGTTTTGTTTTTCTTGTTAAAAATTGTGTTGCGGCGGATGTTAGTGTCTAATAATGGCGGATTATTAACCACTAAGTGTTCGGGAACATCCATAAGTGTTGGCAAGTGAAACAAAATAGCGGAAAGTGTCTTTCGACCTTCCCTCAAGAAGTCCACGGGGAGGTTCCAGTAAATCCCCACACTTTTACTGAAACAAAGGGAAAGGGGGTTTGACTTGACTGCCACTTACTTTGATTTGATTTATTACTTTGACCATGAGTGCTATAGAATTTGTAAACATTTTACACTTGACATTGGGTAAATGCACAAGCCGTGCGAAGCCATTTAGCAGAAAAAACTGCGGTACCAGCTATTTTCGCGTTTGGACTTTATCACCACTTAACATCAGGTGGGGTAGAGTCATTTGCCTACCGAGATATAAATAAAAAAAATGTAAATTAATTAATTAATTTGATTGTATAAAATTCTGATAGGTAACATTGATTGTCCTCAACTTCTTAGTGAAATTAGTTTTAATACTAGCAAACCAGTGAACCAAATGTTCACCAAAACCTGATTTTTAATTAATTGAGAACTTCGGAGATTTTGTGTGGTTTCGTTTGAAATTCGTGATTTCTCGAAAACCGGAAGTGCTACGTTACTCAAATCCGGTTTGTAGTCTTATCAGACTATTCTTAACTTATAACTTAAATATTCTCTTTATCTATCTCTTTCGGTTTGGCCGCTGAAACAGCACCACAGACGGACGGACAGACGGACGGACAGACGGACTTGTCTAATAGATAAGAGATACCACGACCAAATTTCGGACCAGCTAACTATAAATTATTTAATTTAAAAACTTATAAAACCAACCTGGGTATGCAAAGTGTTTTAAATAGGATTTGTGAATGTGATCGCAGCCGAACGCGCTAGCCATCTGAGCCATCGAGCTCCTCGGCAATACCTACGCTCTAAGTGAAATTCTTTACCTCCTGTTCTCAATTTTGACATAAAATGCATGAAGCTTATGTCAACTTTGTCATTAATTGCACCTAGAGAACACACCCACCTTTGAACGGGCCGCGACTCGACGACAGACGTAAAGGCAAGGTCGCGGGCCGCCCGCGTTTTTTTAAATGTCATGCGAAATAGGGGTGATGACGGGGTACAGTAAACGAAATTCTATTTAGTCCGTCAGTTAGATGATCAAAAAATAATGGACACGTATTTTTTCTTTGGGCAATCAACCAAAAAATGACAAAGTTATAGCGCGTCAAAGTTTGGGAGTAGGGGCTCGTGACGTCACTTTTGAGTGAAAATTGTACCAAAACGTGACGTCATGCGACTTTTCAAATCAATATATCTCTGCAATTTTTATATTATGTGAAAAAAGAAAAAATACGTATCCAATACTTTTTGATAATCTACCTGATAAACGAAGAAAAAAAAATTAGTCATCATCCCTATTGCACACACTTTAAACTTAATTTTCTCAGCCACTTTTGAAGATAGAAAAAAAGTAAAAATACAGTTATTCTTTAATTTTTTGTAGAACACTTTGGTATTTTTAGAATAGAACGTTTGTCATCGCCATTCTCTCCCCAGGTGGGAAGCTTCAGCAAGCGTCTGTCAGCCTACAACATGAAAGTGTCAGAGTTAACTGGAGACCATCAGCTGACCAGAGAGCAGATAGACGCGACACAACTCATCGTCTGCACGCCGGAGAAATGGGACATTATCACTAGGAAAGGTGAGAAAATTGCTTGATGAATATAATTAGATTATAGTCTTCTTCGTTTGCGTGCAGTAATTGGTTTGCCATACAAGATTATATCCCCCTTTCAACCTCTTGAAGAATGAAAATTATCGTGTGTTCGTTCCTGGGACTCAAATGAAATGAAATTTCAAGCATGAAAATGCTGTCATACAGAGCGATATACTTTCGCATCCGACAAATATTATGAAAACTATTTCTACTATAAATGTGAATGTTTGTATGTTCGTTACTCAATCCTATGTTTCAATCCCACGGAGCACCCCCACTAGAGTCCGCATACAAGGGCAAGCGCTTACGCCAAGCTTAAGTAGTATATTACCTATGCGTGAGGCACGCCTACAGACGTCGCGATACATCGTTTCATTCGGTAACCGAGCGTTGGTCGAACTGCTTCTCTCGTTTTCGTGTTATACGTCGCCCTTAGCCATCTCTTTTCTTCGCGGTCTGTACTTGCTATATTGCTAACAGCGCATTCAGAATTGCGAGTGAAAAGTCAAAAAAAATAAGGACTATATTCTTTCACATATAACAATAAATCGTAAAATTTTACGAACTTGACACATGCATTTTAATTAAGACCTTATACCGTATGCATTAAAGGTGACTTTCAATGTTTAAATAAGGCATTATATTGTTTTTGACCACGCGATCATCTTACGGACCTCCGTGGATCGTCCAATGTACCTTTTGGACACGTTTCGGCCACGATTTTGTTCGTGTTATTGTATCTAGGGTAGTTAATATCGTTGCATTAATACTTCTTGTCCTGGACGTGTTTTTTTTTGTGTTGCTTATATATAATTTAGTATGTAGTTACTAGTCGCGTCATGTAATTAGAACGCTGGAAGAAAGTGGAGAGGGTATGATTACGCATTTGCGCACCAAAGTGTAGTAGTGTGTTTATCGATAGAAAATATCGATATTTTCTAAAAATCGATCTTACCCTCATCACTTCGCTGCACTGAGTATATGATCTGACCTTGACGCGTCCAATCACAGCGGGGCTGACCTCCCTGCACTCCACCGACTTTAGCGATTTTGATTCCAAACAAAATTTGTGTGATGCGGACTCTAGTGGGGGTGCTCTATGTTCAATCCAGAACGTATAATCTATATAAACGCTTACCAAATTTCACCCAAATCCGCATGAAAACGTAACAAACACACTCACTTTTGCATTTATAGATATTAAATGTAGCTTTAAATTTTGCAAAACATTTTTCTACCACTTCTTGTATTTAAAGATTTACTAGACGCCGTCCGCGACTTTGTTCGCTTTTTAACTTTATACAAAATACAAAAGCCTTTATTGCTGATAACTACGTAATAAAAACACATCATTAACATTTTGACGTGACAACGTCTTAAATTAGGTTGCGGCTGGGAGTCACTTATGAAAAAGTGTAACGCTCGGTAACGTTACGATGAGTTTAAGTTTACATGTACAATGTTTTAGTAAACAAAATATATTTCTATAGTTAAAATTTGTGCAATTCTTATTTTCATTCAATTCCTTGTTCCTATTGTGCAATTTAATTATATTCATATCAATAAATATTCTACCGAGAAAAAGACGTTGTCACGTAAAATCTTCGCCCGTAAAACCGACTTTACAGGCAACCATTTTTTTACTTATAATTCAGCGTGTCCTGTAGACACATAGGCCTCCTCCAGCCTTTTCCACCCCGATCTATCCCTTGCTAACCGCAGCCATAGCGGGCCAGATACCCTTCTTATGTCATACGACCATCGTTTCAGCTGTCGTCCACGTTTACGGCAAGTTTTCGTTCTGGGGATCCATTCCGTGGTCTTCCTTGTCCACTTCCCTATTTCGTCTCTTGTGACGTGACCTGCCCACTTCCATTTGAGTTGTCTACTTTTTTCGAATGACATCCTCAAGTTTGTGAGTTAATTTTAGTGTTTTGCAAATCCCGCAGGAACCTAACACTTTTCCGGGTTAAAGAGTGTCCTTTGTCTCAATCCAGGTCATGGAATATATGTGTACCAAATTTCATCCAAATCCGTACAGTTCGGGTCATGGATGTTTAATATGTGTTTTTTGTATAAATATACTTATATATGTACGGTATATGTATTCTATCCGTTACCCTAGTATCCCATAACACAAGCCTTACAGTGCTTACTTTGGGGCTATGCTAATTGGTGTGAGTGTTGGATATATTAATAACTAGCTGACCCGGCGAACTTCGTACCGCCTTAGCGTAGCTTTGATGCACTACTTTATTTTGTATAGCTGACCTATCTTATGTATGAGTACCTATTCAATTTGAACTGGAATCTATAATATCCTCCATATAAAAATGAATCCTTATTTCCCTGGTCTCGCCATACCTGAGGACTTTACTACTTTTTATTAAATAAAAAACAATATATATATTTTCATAAT
The DNA here is from genome assembly GCA_902850365.2 of Chilo suppressalis. NCBI lineage: Eukaryota > Metazoa > Arthropoda > Insecta > Lepidoptera > Crambidae > Chilo > Chilo suppressalis. The sequence continues at coordinate 3,756,464 of OU963919.1, forward strand.
ATAGTTTATTTTTTCGATAGGGTTCAATTTCACTCATATTTTTACAAATCGCTATTGAACAACTTTGCATTTTGAAGTAAACACTGAGCTCAACACCACGCGCGCTCTAGAAAGCAACTAATAGCCTCTATACCCTTCACTGCTTCTCTCTATTCTAATGCTTTTTGATAAACTATACGGTACGAAGTTCGCCGGGTCAGCTAGTCCATAACCGCGCTAACAATAATTTTATTAAGTTTTTGATAAAGTTCGTTTTGTTTTAAAGACTAAGAAGTTTTTTGTTTGCTAATAAGTGTTTGTTCCTGTCACAGATTACCACAGATTTTTTTGTTTTAAATTGAATGACGTTGACATTTGTCAGCGCGGTTATCGATGTGCTGTCACAGATTATCACAGATTTTTTGTTTTAAATTGAATGACGTTGACATTCGTTACGTTATATTTTTCAATCTTTCTGAGAGATTTTCTTTATATTTTTTTCCATAAGAACCTTGTACAGAGTATTAGAAAACTACAAAAAAAAAACGGTCAAGCCGTTTTCATGTTATGTCGTGACAACGGAAAACGGGTTTCATTTTTATATATATAGATTAATTTATTTATTTATATTTCTAAGATTTAGAGGTTAATACGATATATTCTCCCCTACAGGTGGAGAACGTTCCTTCACCAACCTGGTCCGTCTGATCATCATCGACGAGGTTCACCTGCTGCACGATGAACGAGGCCCCGTGCTGGAGGCGCTGGTGGCCAGGACTCTACGCACTGTGGAGCAGACGCAGGAGCAGGTGAGGGGTGGTTTGTTTTTAATGGGCTCTCGGTGTTCTGGATGGCAAAGGATATTAAGTGTATACAGCCGGACAAGGTGAAGAATTTATACAGCCAGGCAATTAATGATCGGTCTATATAGCCAGGCAAAGGATGTAGACTGTATACAGCTAGGCAAAGGATGTAGACTATATACAGCCAGGCAAAGGATGTAGACTGAATACAGCAAGGCAAAAGATGTAGACTTTACACAGACAGGCAAAGGATGCTCAGTGTATACGACATATCGGTCTACCCTCCGACGTCGTCTTTTACTGACATTAACATCCATCCGCAATTACTTCAGTTACTCCGTGATCATGGCGCTTGCAACAGTGCCGAAATATCTGAGACTCATAAAAAACAAGGTACATGGTAACAATCCCGTTAATAGCTATAATGTTAGTGACCATGAAAGTTTAAAACAATATATGATTATCATTATTGATATTTATTTATCTCTTGTCACACAGGTTCGTCTGGTAGGGTTGTCAGCTACGCTACCCAATTACACAGACGTGGCGGCTTTCCTAAGAGTGCGCCCTGAACAAGGATTATTCTATTTTGATAATTCATTCAGGTATGTGGTTATGGCATTTTGATTTTTACACTTGCGACTTTCTGGCTCATTGGTTCTTCATCATCTCCCATATTTACTTAAGAGAGTCTTCGGTCAATAGAGTATTTGACAAGTTTTAGAAAACGATCTCACGGTATTTACTAATGTTTATAGATTCCATATAAAGTGGATATTCATCATTATATTGTGTATTTCGGCAGAAAAAACTAAATGAAAAACTCTTTTTTCAAGTTTTTTTTTTTTTTTTTTTTTGGCTTACAAAACTGGTTACAAAGAATATCCATATAAATATATGCATACAAAAAAAATACATCAACTACTTTGCAACCTACTAGATGCAAGCACAACATGCATTTCTAAAACTACCTAACTACTAAGGATATATACTAAAGGATAAATATAGTACATATAGGTTAACTAAAAAAATTAAGTGAAAGTTAAAACTAAAAACCTAATCAGAGAATATAGAATTCAAACATTTTCTGGTTGAGGCCATAGAACCTTTAAATATGTCGAAATCATTTCGAATAGCATTATAGGTTGACAACATTCTATAAAGAGGAGAGTGATTCCCGAGTCTTGTCTTACAGGGGGGCAGTATAAAAGTCTTTCGATTTTGCAGCCGGCTATTAATTCTAGGAACTGAAAATTTTATATGCTCTAAAATATCTGGTGAGTCGATGTGACCATGGATTAATTTAAATAAAAACATTATATCCGAAACCTTCCTACGCCTGTGTAAGAGGGCTAACCCATAATGTGTTGTGCGAGTCTGATAAGAGCGAAGTTTTTTACAAATGCCATCTGAAAAAGCTAGGTGGTATAAAAATCTTTTTTGGACAAGTTCAACTCGGGTAGAATGTATCTGGTACCCCGGATTCCAAACAGGACTAGCGTATTCCAAAATGCTGCGCACTATACTGTTGTAAATAAGAATGGTGAGTTGGGGTTCCTTCAGAATTTTCATTTGACGAGTAATAAAACCAGTTAGTTTGGATGATTTTTTAACAACTGAGTCTATATGAAACCTGAAGCTAAGTGAACTGTCCATAATAACTCCTAGATCTCTAATTTGAGTAACCTCTTTAATGAGGACGCCCTGGATGAAGTATGCTGCACTGGTAGCGTTTATCTTTCTGCTAAATTTTATGTGAAAGCATTTACTGATATTAAGTTCCATACCATTGCGTCCACACCATTCTACTACGTTATTTATGTCTGACTGAAGGATATTTATATCGTTTGATGTGTTAACAGCTCTTTATACTTTTAGATCGTCGGCATATAGTTTGAATTGGGAACTTATTACTCCAGCAATATCATTGATAAATATTAGAAAGAATAAGGGTCCCAAGTGAGACCCTTGAGGTACACCTGATGGTATGGTCCTAGCTCTAGATTTATATCCGTGTATAGCAACCAACTGAGATCGATTTCTCAGGTACGACTCGCACCATCTCAAGAGTGATCCGTGCACACCCATGTATTCTAGCTTTTGAAGTAAGAGGTCATGATTCACAAGGTCAAAAGCCTTTCTAAAATCTGTGTACACAGCATGAACTTCGCCTCTATTGTCGAGAATATTATATAGGGAGTTAACATACGATAAGAGATTGGTAGTAGTTGACTTACGAGGCAAAAATCCATGCTGCTCCGAACTAAGAAGACCTTTAACATGGTTGTAAAGATGTTTCTGAACAAACGATTCAAGAATTTTACCAGGTGTGGACAAAATCGAACTGGGCCTGTAATTGCTAACATTGTTTATATCGCCGTCTTTGTGAATCGGTGTGATATATGCCACCTTCCAGTAAGCAGGATAAATTCCAGACTGCAAGGAGAAATTAAATATTTGAGTTAAAGGTTGACTTAGGTATTTAGCGCAACGTTTGTAAAATACTGGTGGTAAAGAATCTGGCCCGGTTCCTTTATTAGGATCCAATGATAATAAGTGATCAAGAATGTCTTTTTCAGACAAGGAAAAATTAAAAAGTGCATGGTTTTTATTGTCGTGTGGCTCAAACTGAAGGGTAGGTGCCAATGGATTCGCAGTATAAACAGTCTCGAAATATTGTGAGAACAAGTCACAAACTTGCTGACCACCAGTGCCCGTTACATTATTAAACTTGACCTCATTGGGTATAGATACCCGGCTCGACTTTTTATTCTTAATGAACTCCCAAAAATACTTCGGTCTATCGCGCAAATTTACTATAGCCTGTTCTTTGAATTTTGTATAACACTCCTTAATTAATGCATCACAACGATTTCTTAAAATAATATAGGTGTACCTATCCAGTGGGTTGTTATATTTTTTGTGCCTAGAGTGATATTTGGCTTTTTCTTTAAGAGCTTTAATTAGTGGCTTACTGTACCACAAAGGGTATTTAGAATCGTGTTGAGTTTTATAAGGTGTGTGTTTAATTATTATTGGCATAATACTGTTATAGAATTTATTTACCATATCATCTACATCTTTAACTTCACTCCAAATAAGTTTCCAGTCCAGTAAAGCTAACTCATTATTGATACTCTCGTAGTTACTGGCCCAAAAATTTAACAATTTACTCTGTCTAGCTTTTAAGTATTTTTTACAAGTATTAAATGAAATATCGATAACTAAGGGGGGATGATGTTCATCATTTCTCTCGAGTAAGGGATTCTCAGCCACGGTTGTTCTGATATATTCCGGTTTATTGCAGAACACTAAATCAAGTATCTTATTATTCTTGTTGGATACCGGATTGCATTGTAAAAGGTTATTGAATGTCATTGTGTCTATAAAGAGATTTTCAATATTACCTGTAGTTGAGATTGGACAGAGATGATGAAATCCCTTATCTACATTGCGAAACCATTCTATGTTAGGCAGATTGAAATCTCCCACCACTAATATAGAAGAATTTGTAGGAATGTTGTCATGTATATTAAGAGTAATATTATTTAAAATATTTTCAACATAGTCGATTTTAAGCGGTGGGGGAATGTAAACTACACAGATATATAGGTCCAGTCCGCGTCCACACTTCAAGGAAAGCCACAACTGTTCTCCCGAAGATTCCCATTGTTTTCGCCTTACCGGTTTATATTTTTTAAGCACAGCTAACATGACACCTCCCCCATCTTTTCTTGTTAGGTGAGACGAAGTTGTGCATCGGTCTCTCCGGAAAATGTCGTAACGATTATCAAGAATTTCGCGGTCAAATACGGTATTATTCAGCCAAGACTCGGTTATCGCAATCACATCGTAGTTATTGCTTAAAGCTGAAATATATAGGTCCTCAGTCTTGGTTCTTAAGCCTCTTACATTACAGAAATATATTTTTAAATTCATAGGGAATGTTATATTTTAAATTCTAGATAACATGCATTGGCTATGGGGCTTACAAACTCTTTAAAAATTCTAAGTTATTTACAAGCTTAGCAGGATCTTTATGGGATTTTTGAATAAAAATACGTCCATTCTTGACCCACACAAACTCGTATTTCTTCTCTTTGGCAAGGGATCGCGTTGCGGCATGAAGCATTTTGTTCGCTGGTGATAAGTGTTCCATCACATAGACCGGTTGCTTATCGGAGGCTATACCAAAGTGAGAAGTATTGAGCTTCTCCTCCCCTTTTCGTTTGTTAAACTCCTTGACTGCTGCCAAAACCTTATCGCGCGTTCGCGCACTGGAGAGTTTGACCACAATATTTCTCGGGCGTTCCGATGTCGGATTTTGCTTGGCCACCCGATGAAAAGCCAGTATTTCGGCATCAGAAACACTGCACGACACTGTCTCCAAAAGCTGTTGGATAAGGGTTAGCAGATTCTCATTTTTAAACTCTGGTAGGGATTGTATCTCTATGTTGCATTCTCTTGATATTTGCTCGATTTGGACTAATCTTGAGCTAATATCGGATACTTGAGCTTTTAGCAGCAAATTATTCGTGTCCAATTCTCTAACCGACGCTTCTAAGTCCTTATTCAGCTTGATCTGATCGTCATGGCACCCAGACAGAAAGTTCAAGGACTCCATCACGCCATCCAAATCAGTCCGCATTGTGGAGATTTTGATGGTCAGATCTACCATTTCCGTTTGCACTGCTGACAGAATGGAATTAGATTTTTCAATGCTAGCTTTTTGCTCTGCAAATTGCCGATTCATATCCATTCTCAATAGGCGAAGCTCCTCCAAAATTATGTCATTACTCCCTTGCAATGGCGGTGTGGTGACAGTTGACAATTGGCAAGAGCTTGGTTTTAGCATTCCTGCGCTATGACCAGGGCGTGCAGGAGAACTGTCGTCATTTCTTCGCTTGGTTACATTGACACAAGATGGACACTTCAATTTTGCCAGTTGCTTAGAGTTGACATCCGTGACACTAGGATGGTGAATATTCAGACATGGCAGACAGTATTTTGAATTGCAAGCATTGCATTTGAGATGATTATTTTCTATTAAATGCTTTTCACAGCCAGTGCAATTCATGTTCTTAAATTATATACGGAGTAGGTATGATCTCAAAAATACAAAAAAAAAAGTCCAATTAAAATATTATATTATTTCTCGGCGCACAGTAACAAAGGCCCCTGCTGCATAAATATTACTCACTGCAAATGTTGTACACTAAGCAAGGCCCCGAGACTTGAGACGGAGTTTGTGTTCGTCGCGGGAAGAAGGTCGCAAGCGCCGTGGAGATGAGGGCGCTTACGCGTTTGCTTCAAACGGCTCACAAATATTTATTATGAAGGTATTAGTGTGAATCAACTTGCAGATGTTTATCTATCTTCGCATCCTAGATGCATTACAAGCACTAAGTTTTGTCACTGCGTGTAATTTATATTGTATATAGCCGCGGATTAACTTGTTATTATACCAAGGAAAGCACTAAATATGGATGAACAAAATGAATTGTGCCGGGAAAAACTGTGTACATCCAAACCGTAAGGTAGGTAAGTTGGAACTGAGTTGGAACTTGGAGTTGGAACTTCAAGTTGCCGCGAAAATGTATCTCTGGACAATATGGCGTCTCCCTGGTGTGTGACGTCACATGACTGTTATTAAAACGTCAAACCATACAATCTAATGTCACTTTAACCGGAAGTTTACTTGCGTGTGACGTCATTTTAGGCCCCACCAATCCCAAGCGTTTTGGGTCACGTGACAATAGACAAGAAAAATATTATCTTTATCGTGGGTTTTTAGTAAAATTATGAATGTTTTTTCTGTAAAAATAGTAAAAACTCCTGCTAATATTCATTCTAAATACAGATGCTAACAATTTGCACTTATTTATAATACTGTCAAATACCCTATCGGCGAGGAGAAATGATTGAACTTCGACTCTCAGGCCCGTATTACAGAATTACAACTAAGTGTCGATCTTTACTTGAGTACAGTTAGACAGGGATGTCGCTATGTGCTATATATAGCGACATCCCTTTCTAACTATGCTCAAGACTAGAACAATCACTGAGAAACTTTCTATAATACGGGCCTAAATCAGCCATTTATTTTGCCAGAATCACAATTCACTATCTTTATAAGGGGCAATTAATTTATTCATCATCAGCTTATTAATGTCCTTACTGCTGGGGTACAGGCCTACCCTACGGATGGAATAGGGAGATTGGGCCACGACCCACCACGCGGGCCCAGTGCGGATTGGCGGGTGCTAACGACTGCAGATGCAGCCGGGACCAACGGTTTAACGTGCCTTCCGGAGGAACTCGAGATAGAAGATTTTTGGTCACCCATCCACCAATGACCGACCACTGCGAAAGTGGCTTAACTTCAATGATCGCAGCCGAATGCGCTAACTACCCGCGCCATCGAACTCCTCTACATAAATATGAGTATCCATTACCTTAGAGTACCATAACACAAGCCCTACAGTGCTAACTTTGGGGCTAGGCTAATTGGTGTGATTTTTTTATAACACACCAATTAGCCTAGCACCAAAGTAAGCACTATAAGGCTTGTGTTATGGGATACTAGGGTAACGGATATAATACATATACTGTACATATATAAATATATTTATATAGAAAATAAATATTAAACATCCATGACTGGAGTACAAATGCTCGTATTCATCACACAAACATCTGCTCCCACCGGGATTTGAACCCAGGACCTCTCGAGTCGGCGACACCATGAAACCCGGCGTACTAACCATATGGCCACGGAGGTCGTCATTAGATATATTAAAAAAACTATCTGTCTGTTTGTACAGACCAGTGGCGTTGGAGCAGCAATACATCGGCGTGACCGAAAAGAAGGCCTTGAAAAGGTTTCAGGTCATGAACGATATCGTATACGAGAAGACCATGGAGCACGCCGGAAGGAATCAGGTATGAACTTGGATTGAGATAAAAAGGGAAGATACGGTACGCTCATACTAGCATCAAATAAAATATGATCCGACTCAACTACATAAGCAACTCTCACACACGCACACGTCTGTATATAAACATTCAATCGAGCGAGCGAGACAGAACGAAACGGCGGAGTCCGCTAGGCTGAGCTGTGTTGTTGTCCTTTTCTTGATAACAAAATGGTGATTACATATATAAAATTCACGAAAACCGTATTTTTTTGAAAAAAATATATATATATATATATATATATATATATATACATATGTGTGTGTGGGATGCGTGCGCAGCTTCCAGAAGAGCATGAAAGTTGGAGGGTAACTCGGCGAAGGCTGAAACGCTACTAGCGTCACACGTGACTATATATTTATATAAACATACATATATATGAGTGATGCGTGTGTTGCTCCATTCTCCTATGCCTTATGCACGGCTTAATGTTAAATTATTTAAGAAAAGAAGTTTCACTTCAGATGAGTGCTCCGTGCACACTATTATTCAAGTAATATGAATAAATTTATAGTAATATAAGTTACTTACGGGATTGCAACCATATACCTTCAAAAAAATGTCGTGTCGCGATCCGATACTGTAAGTGTTGTGTGTCGAGAACAGTTTCGAGTTAATAATAATTTCGGGTCTCGAACGCAATAAAAGACTTCGTCGGAGGGTAGACCGATATGTGCCAATAACAGCCTACCCGCAATTACTTCAGTTACTCCGTGATTATAGCGCTTGCAACAGTGCCGAAATATCGGAAACTCGCTAAAAACAAGGTACATGGTAGCAATCCCGTAAATAACTTACATTACTATTATGTTAGTGACCATGAAAGTTTAAAACAATATATGAATATATTTATTTAATAGGCTATGTATTTCCATAGATTCTAGTGTTCGTGCACTCCAGAAAGGAAACCGGAAAAACCGCACGTGCTATAAGAGACATGTGCTTGGAAAAAGATACGCTTGGCCAGTTCCTTAGGTAAGTTTAAAGAATAAGTACAATCTTATACCTCATAATCATCATCATCATCAGCCTATTAATGTCGCCACTGCTGTGGCTCAGGCCCTCCCCATGGATGGAATAGGGAGATTAGGCCATGACCCACCAAGCGGGCCATTGAAGTAATAATCAAGCAGTCGGGTTTTTTGATTTTTATTTTTTTATTATTTTCAATAATAGGGTATTTGACAGTGTTAAAAATAAAGTGCCAATTATTAGCATCTGTGTTTGGAATGAATATTGGCAGGGGTTTTTACTATTTTTACAAAAAATTATTCATAATTTTACTAAAAACTAACGAAAAAGATAATCGCTTTCTTATCTATTGTCACGTGACCCAAAACGCTTGGGATTGGCGGAGCCTAAAATGACGTCACACGCAAGTAAACTTCCGGTATAAGTAACATTACATTGTATCGTTTGACGTTTTAGTAACAGTCGTGTGACGTCACACACTACTAAGACGCGGCAACTTGAAAATGGAGTTTTTGATTTGGTTACTTTTACTAAAATACACAACAGAATGATGAATATCCACTCCGGACGGACTCCATAAACATGAGTCAATAACGTGAGTTCGTTTTCTAAAACTTGTCAAATACCCTATCGTCATAAGTTATAAGTTAGTTTGCAATTAGCTATAATGCAAGCCGTGCACATACTCAATTATAACAATCATTTATCACATCAATTAGTATTGTTTTAAATTATTGTTTAGTTACCAAAATATCCTTCATTATCAAGTTTATCATTTTATCAGTATCTTAGTTTCGGTACATCCCGAACATACTTAATAATTTAAATGTGAAAGTTAGTTTGTTACTCAATCACGCAAAAACTACTGAACGCATTCGGAGGACAATCTAACATGTATATGTCGTGGCCATATCGTAGATTTGCTGACTTCATGAAATGCTCGAGTATTTCATGAAATGGTCGCATTTTATGATGTGGCCAACTTAATTTGACCAGATCATTAAATCGTCAACGTTTAACGATTTTGTCATCCACATTTGGCCGGATCGTATAATCAGGGTGACCATAAAATATGTAATAAAAATCCAGAATAGAACTTGTTTATTGTCATTTGAGTCCGAATGACACAAACAAATTGAATAACATTTTTGTAAGAAAATAAACAAATCAATATTTTTTTTTTCCAAATTAAACATCAACGTGTCATGTAGTTACACAAATGTAAATTTCATTTACATTTAGAAAACTAACAAATATTGAGAAATAAAAAGGTGCTTTGGTATATATTACAATAGTCGGCTAAACTGTACTTCCAGGGCCCAAGCGGTAATACTTCACACTAGGTTAGGTTAGTGTTGTGACCATAACGCGCGAGTCGAGCGAGCAAAGCGAGCGTGCCGCGGTAGGGGCCGGCGAAGCGCCAGAAAAAAAACTCTATTAAAAGAAAGCTTTTCTACAGAAGAAATTCAAGTATCACCTCTTGGGCCCTGGAAGTACAGTTTTACAGTATATCTTTGTACAGCATTAATTCTCATCCGCACTTTGTACCTCAACCGCAGTTTCCAAAATGTCATATTTTGACAGCCAGTAGTTCATAGATTTCTTTTGCGTAGTCTATTAATCCTACTCTCCTTAAATTGTTTCATCGAAAACCCTTTTGTTATCACTTTCTTCCTTATTAAATAACGAATTATGCACTTTTTCACTGCGAGAAACAACATTCTCGGCAGCGGCCGCCATATACATATATAAACAAAGCGCTTGCAGCGCCTCTACCGGTAATTAATGTAACTACTTTACAATATGATCAAATAATCTTTGCTATTTCATGAAGTAGCCACGCGTTTAGTTGGCCATATCGTGAAAAGATTTTTCATCATTGATCTGCCCAAACCACATCATGATGTGGCCAATAGATAGTGAAACATTTCATGAAATGCGACCATTTCATGAAATTCTCGAGCATTTCATGAAGTGAGCAAATCTACTATATGACCACGACATATATACAGATATACCTAATTTATTTATTAATTAAAATCGGTTTAGGCCTTTTATCTTGACTATCCTTGACAGTCGAGGAGCTCGATGGCGAAAGTGGTCAGCGCGTTCGGATGCGATCGTTGATATTAAGCAACTTTCGCAGTGGTCCATCATTGGATGGGTGGCCAAAAATTTACTATCTCGAGCTCCTCCGTGCTTTGGAAGACACGTTAAGCCGTTGATCCCGGCTGCATCTGCAGTCGTTAGCACCCACCAATCCACATTGGGCCCATGTGGTGGGTCAAGGCCCCATCTCCCTATTCCATCCATAAGGAAGGCCTGTGCCCCAGCAGTGGGGACATTAATAGGTTGGTGATAATGATGAAATAAAATTAGTAACTATGTTGGTAAAAACCTAATTAATATGAAGCATTACTTGTAGATCGGTAGAGAATGCTTTATTTGTGGTATTAATAGACTGTTTAACAGTATCAAAAATAATGTACCAATAGGGTGTTTGACAATATTAAAAATAAAGTGCCATTTGTTAGCATCTGTGTTTAGAATGAATATTGGCAGGGATTTTCACTATTTTTACAGAAAAAAATTTCATAATTTTACAAAAAACCCACGAAAAAGATAATAGTTTTCTTATCTATTGTCACGTGACCCAAAACGCTTGGGATTGGCGGAGCCTAAAATGACGTCATACGCAAGTAAACTTCCGGTTCAAGTGACATTACATTGTATCGTATGACGTTTAAATAACAGTCGTGTGAAGTCACACACCATTGGGACGCTATATTGTCCAGAGAAACGTTTTCGCGGCAACTTGAAAATGGAGTTTTTGATTTGGTTATTTTTACTGAAACACACAACAGAATGATGAATAACCACTTTTTACGGACTCCATAAACATGAGTCAATAACGTGAGATCGTTTTATAAAACTTGTCAAATACCCTATTGTTGGCATCTGTGTTTAATATTGTTACGTGTCGGGATGGGGTTCGAAAATATATGCCAGTTCACGCTTGACAGTTCTTTATTCACCACACAGTTCACACAATTAACACACAATGTTTATTACAAAACACTCACTAAACACTGTATTTCACTATACAAGTCTCTAAATAATCGCACTTGAACACTTTTGTTGCACTTTGATCGCCTTTGGATTCGCTCCGAAATCGGTGTTGAAACTCAACTGTCCCTGCGCGGCGCCAATCGCGCTTATATACGCCGATCGACGCTTTCTAGAAAGTACCTGTTAAATTGAGAATTATCTAGCACCCGCGAGTACAAAATACCTACTTATACCTACGCAGGTAACACGCATAACTTGTAAACAAGTGCAGATGTCGTTGCACTTTCACCCTTACGCCGCATTGCATAAGGCTCATTTTAGAATGCCGCCTTACTCGACCTCTATCGCGACCCGCGGTGATCTGGCAAATTCGATCTCTAGCACTTTCACGGTTACGTTTCGAGAGCGTTTGTGACAATATGAATATAAGCAGCGATTTACTATTCTGAAAGAACAAACAATTAATAACCTTTCTATTAAATCATTAAACAGAAATGATATCTTTGCTCCATGGTCACGTGACCGAAAACGCCTGAGATTGGCCAAGACTAAAATGACGTCACACGCTAGTAAACTTCCGGCCAAAGTGACGTGACATTGTATCGTTTGACGTTTTAATGCCATTCATGTGACGTCACACACTAGTGAGACGCCATTTTGGTTATGCTAGTGGTAAAACTTGTTTGGCCAGTACAACTAATATCGGCCGCAATCAATGTCTACTTATCTGTGATCCAGTAGGGAGGCGGCGAGAAATAAGTCCAACACTCAATCACATAATAACACAGTTTATTCCACAAGCACACACAAGGAAAGTACAGAAGGAGTAAGCACATATAGTCCAAAGCACAAGGAAGAAAGTTCGGAAGAGATAGAAAAAGCGTACACATACAATAACAATAAATATAAGCTTAGCGAAGTTCACAAGCGAGGGAGCGCGGAGCAAAATGAACGTGCGTCTAGTGCCGATAAGAGATTTCGACTGGCGTACGTGACTTCGGTGCGCGCGCGCAGCGCGCCGGCCGGGAGGCCCCGCCTACCAGTTTTAATGCAGAATAGGGTGTGCATGTTTGTGGCAGGACTGTCCGGCTGGTATACGCTATTGAGTTATTATTTTGATATAAATGTAAACATACTTAAATATTGAATTTATGTAAATATTAATATGGATATATAATAAAGTGTACTTGTAAATATATATTATAATGTAAATATTGTTTAAGTATAGATATAAAATATATAAATAAATATTAATGTAAAATATTATTAAATGAATATAAATAAAAGTAAAAGTAGGAAAAGCGCCTACACCATAATGTCCAGAGAGACGTTTCCGCGGCAACTTGAAAAATTGAATTTTTAATTTAGTTATTAAACTAACTACTAAATTGCGCAACGATATTAAAAATATCCACTTTTTATGGACTCTATAAACATTAGTAAATACCGTGAGATTGTTTTCTTAAACTTGTCAAATACCCTATTAGGATCACCATTTCCTGCATTTTTGCAATAAACTATGAATGAATATTATAAAGGACATTGTTCTGCGTCCATACATTGTTAGCCTAAGAACCAACAATCATGAAATATTATTTTGTAGGTTCGAAATTGCAAGTAAATGACTGTAAAAACAAAGATTATTGACGGACACTTTTGAGAACTTAAATTATCAGGAAAACTAAATATTTTTTGAGGTTATGTTTAATATTAAATGAAACATAGGTCAACCCATTTCTAGTTATATTACTTTTCTCTATGGGTCAACCTATGAACTCAGTTGAACTCAGTATGAATTGAATTAATATTACAACTAATTCATTTTTATTCGGTGCGATTTTAAAGAATAACTATTAGGAAAAACTTGGTTAGGTAGGAATCACGAATAAAATAAAAACTGTAGTTTTGCTTCTTATTTTTTGACTATTTTTCACATAATTGTTTCATATATATTTTATTGTTATATCACATGTAAGTATATTGTGTAAATATGCAACGTGAATGTGTATCAGCTGCTCTTGAATAATTTGGCAGTATGATCCTCTCAGGATGTTGTAGCACAGGTTCTCTAGCACTTGGTAATAAGGTCTCTACTATTTGGTAACATCGATAGCATATTAGATAGCCAAAATAGTTATATTAAAGGAAAAACAATCGCAAATAAACATACACAACAGGAAATCCGAAAGGAGAATCCACGAATGCCACAGATTACTACGAATGCAAACTGCCTGCACCACAACCACAGAGTACCGAATATTATACCGGCCCTTCACTTGACATCAGTCTGTCCTTGTCATGCTTAATCTGTACTTCTATATATAATAATATAATGTATTTTAGTTATTATATTTTATTTTTTAAGGTTTTTAGTTTTAGGTTCGTTATTATGTTTTTTTTTGTTTTAAGATAGTATTAGATAATAGTATATTTGTTTCTTCTATACTAATATTATAAAGAGGAAAGGTAGCTTCGTAATATATATATAGCCTATAGCCTTCCTCGATAAATGCACTGTCCAATACAAAAATAATTTTTCAAATCTGAACAGATGAGCAATGTTGCATTCGGTACAACGGGTCCTGAACTACGCAACGAATTTTTTACTTGGAATTGAAGGTTTATCATTATTATGAAGAAAGTTACAAAAACTATCGTCTACACTACAGCTCTATACTCTACTCTACTAGTACTCACTACAACACTACAGCTATCAACTCTGCTCTACTAGTATGGAATAAAAAAACATACTGATGTCAAGTTTTCAAAAAGCAAACACGAATAGGCAAGTGAAGTGCCGGCATTAGGAAGAAAGAGTGTTTTGTTTGCAGCGCTGCCATAGATTATACACATAACATGGTAGTCTCAGATTATTTTTTAACTTTTTAATATAGCTTACTTAACTGGAAGTGTCCGTCACAATCTAAATACTGATAATTATCGCAAAAAATTTACTAAGAATTATCATAAATGCCAAATTGGTGTTGGTTCTTAGGCCAAATTTAACATTGTCCTTTGACGATCTCCGTGGCCGAGTGGTTTGTACGCCGGGTTTCATGGTGTCGCCGACTCGAGAGGTCCCGGGTTCGAATCCCGGTGGGGGCAGATGTTTGTGTGATGAATACGTGCATTTGTACTCCAGTCATGGATGATTAATATGTATTTCTATATAAATATACTTATATATGTACAGTATATGTATTCTATCCGTTACCCTAGTATCCTATAACACAAGCCTTATAGTGCTTACTTTGGGGCTAGGCTGATTGGTGTGTGTGTTGGAAATATTTACTATATTATTATTTAAATTTCCAATCCAGGGAAGGCTCAGCCAGCATGGAAGTGCTACGCACAGAAGCCGAGCAGGTGAAGAACCCGGAACTTCGAGAGTTACTACCGTATGGGTTTGCCATCCATCACGCCGGCATGAGTCGAGTGGACAGAACGCTGGTGGAAGATCTGTTTGCTGACAGGCATATACAGGTGATAATTTTTATTTTTAGGGTTCCGTACCTCAAAAGGAAAATAGGGAACCCTTAAAGGATTACTTTGTTGTCCGGCCGTCCGTCTGTCTGTCAAGACCGTTTTTGTCAGGAACGCGTGGAGGTATCAAACTGAAAATCAAACTTCTAAGTCAAAGCAATCAAAAGATACAGCCGTTTATGCCGCAAATTTTCGAAACTCGCACGGGAATCAAAACCTACAGGGTACTTCCCGTGAACTTAGAATCTTAAAATTTGGTACGAAGTAACGTCTTATAGTACAGACTAGCGGCCCGCCCTCGCTTCGCTTCGGTGTAGAGTTTAAGTGTAGACTACAGTTTTTGTTCTCAGGCTTGTATTATACACAATGACATTCATCTATGATTCTTCTTATACCTGCATGCAAAGTCTCAGCCCGATCGGTTTAAAATTGACAAAGTTTAATACCAACTTTCATTCCCCATTTTATGCCCTTGAGGGTAGAATTGATCAAAATCCTATCTTAGCGGATGCCTACATCATAACATCTACCTGCATGCCAAATTTCAGCCCGATCCGTCCAGTGGTTTGGGCTGTGCGTTGATAGATCACTATGTCAGTCAGTCACCTTTGAGTTTTATATATATATACATAGATAAGGGAAATTTTGCGAAAACCGTAAATTTTTAGTTACATCATATAATAAAAAATATTTTAATTTAAGTTGCTACCTCTTTTCTCATGAACGCGTAGAGGTATTAAATTAAATTTGTACGGAACCCACGGTGCGCGAGTCCGACTCGCTCTTTGCCGCTTTTTATTAAGATTTAATATTTCCTATTTTTTTTTCTAAATGGCTTCGCACGGCTTGTGCATTTAGATAATGTTAAGTGTTAAACTGTTTACAAATTCTATAGCACTCGTGGTCGAAGTAATAAATCAAGTCAAAGTAAGTGGCAGTCAAGTCAATCCCCTTTTCCCTATGTTTCAGTAAATGTGTGGGGATTTACTGGAACCTGCCTGTGAACTTCTTGAGGGAACGTCGAAAGACACTTTCCGCTATTTTGTTTCACTTGCCAGCACTTGTGCGTGTTCCCGAATACTTAGTGGTTAATAATCCACCATTATTAGATACTAAGATTCGCCACAACACAATTTTTAACAAGAAAAACAAAATTGCTAAGTGACCCTTCCCGATCCCGCCAAAAAGTCTTAATATTTCGTTTCTCTCATCATTCAGGTGTTAGTATCAACAGCCACTCTCGCCTGGGGAGTCAACCTCCCCGCCCACACTGTAATAGTGAAAGGCACCCAAGTGTACTCCCCGGAAAAGGGACGTTGGGGCGAGTTGGGAGCGCTGGACGTTCTACAGATGCTGGGTCGAGCGGGGAGACCGCAGTACGATACTAAAGGGGAAGGTGAGAGAGTTGAATATTGGTATTGCTTTTAAAATGTATGCTCAGAACAAGATATGAAGCATTGAAAGTGTTATAATAACTTGATTTGGTTGACCGGTAGAGAATGCCTGATGGCATTAAGTTCGCCACTTATTGTTATTTGTGCAATAAAATTTCTTCTAATCCTAAGCTTGTTACGTGAGTATAGATCATTTTTCTATACCATGATTTTTCAAGAAAAAATACGTTATTAATTATTTTGTTCTGTCTTAACAAAAAAAAACATTGAAAAAATCTTGAAATATATACTACATATTTGATGCCCTGTACAAATTCGGTTGTGTGTAAATGGAAAATCAAGTATAAGATTAAACGGAAATCTGTAACGAGCGTCATACGACTATATACATAAACATATATCTAATATGTAAAATTCTCGTGTCGCGGTATTTGTGGTTAAACTCCTCCGAAACGGCTCGACCGATTTTCGGGAAATTTTATATGCATATTCGGTAGGTCTGAGAATCGGATGTAATCTATTTTTCATCCCCCTAAATGTTAAGGGTAATCCACACCTATTTTTTTTTTATTTTAGATATTTTTTTTTTATTTTTTTTTATGATACATCATACAAAAATACATACAACCCTAAATTTTCACCCTTCTACCACCAACCCCTATTTTTTTTTTATGGCGGTACGAAGTTCGCTGGGACAGCTAGTATATATATATATATATATATATATATCTTTATATATATAATTCTTCTGTGAGTGTGTATGTCACTGAACTTCTCTTAAACGACTGGACCGATTTTGATGAAATTTTTTGTGTGTGTTCAAGGGGATCTGAGAATGGTTTAGATTCACAATTTTGTCCGCTGGACAATGTTTTTTTAAGTAATTTTTTTTATGGCGGTACGAAGTTCGCTCGGTCAGCTAGTATATATATATACAGCTCTTCCCGACGAGCATGAAAGTTGGAGGGTAACTCGGCGAAGGCTGAAACGCTACGAGCGTCACCCTCGATTAATATATATGAGTAATGCTTGCGCTGCTCAATTCCCCTATGCCTTATGCACCGCCTAATGTTACGTTATTTAAGTAGTTTCACTTCAGATGTGAAATAATTCTAGTGAAACCATCTTTTATTTTTTTATATATATATAGAGGTAGGCAAATAACTACCCCACCTGATGTTAAGTGGTAATACAGTCCAAACGCGAAGATAGCTGGTACAGCAGTTATAAACTGCCACACCAACCATCCTCACCTTGCCGGCCTGCAAAAATGCTCCTTCACGCCTCTCTTAAAGGACCCCAGATTGTAGGAAGGAGGGAACACGTGCGCGGGTAAAGAATTCCACTTACGAATAGTACGACAAAGAAATGAATCACCAAATTTCTTTGTTCGTGTAGGAATAGTGGCCACAGTAAGTCGGTGGCAACGTAGGCCAGCGCGCGTGGTCCTCTGAAGAAAAGGTGATGGAGGGATAAGGGAGAATAACCCCTCAGAACAATCTTAGGATATAATAATCCAGCATTCTCATTCTGAAAACGTATCTTCCCACAGGCATCCTGATAACCAACTACTCGGAACTGCAATACTACTTGTCTCTGCTCAACCAGCAGTTGCCCATAGAGTCACAGTTGGTCGGCAAACTACCTGATATGCTGAACGCTGAAATTGTACTGGGTTCCGTACAGAGTGTGAGAGATGCTGTGACTTGGTTAGGTAAGTTTTTATTGCGACGACCTCCGTGGTCGAGTGGTTTGTACGCCGGGTTTCGTGGTGTCGCCGATTCGAGAGGTTCCGGATTCGAATCCCGGCGGGGGCAGATGTTTGTGTGATGAATACGAGCATTTGTACTCCAGTCATGGATGTTTAGTATGTATTTCTATATAAATATATATGTACAGTATATGTATTCTATCCGTTACCGTAGTATCCCATAACACAAGCCTTACAGTGCTTTGAGGCTAGGCTAATTGGTGTGAGTGTTGGAAATATTTATTTATTATTTATTTAACTTTGAGCATTAAGCATTTCAAATGTGTTATTTATCGTTTTTTTTTTGTAAAAAAAAGTACAAATAAAAGTAAAATAATATTTGCAAATATGAAACATTAACTTTCAATAGTAAAGATGTACTTTCTTTTTACTTGTTTTGAAATTACTATAAATGCAGTTAAATTTTACTAGAAAAAAATCCACGCGGGCCAGTCAGCGGATGGGACTCGAAGCAGACCATTTCGCTATCCGGGCGAATGCAATGACCATTATGCTACCGCGGCCCTGATGGCTTTGTCGAATTTTCTCTAGTATTTTTTTGGCTGCAAGGCAGCGCCATCTCTTCGCATTGTAGGTAACCCAAAATGTCAAATGAATACCTTTACAAGTAAATAACATTTGAAAGAAGAAATAGCAATTATATTTTGTTTTAATTTTGTAAGCATTTGACTGCTAGATGTTTAAATCTAAAAAAATAATCATAATCATCAGCCTATTAATGTCCCCACTGCTGTGCCCCAAGCCCTCTCTTTGTACAGAACGGGGAGATTGAACCGTGACCCACTATGCGGGCCGAGTGCGGATTGGCGGGTGCTAACGACTGCAGACGCAGCCGGGACCGACGGCTTAACGTGCCTTCCAAAGCACGTAGCAGCGAGAGATAACAAGTTTTTGGTCACCCATCCAATGACTGACCATTTCGAAAGTTGCTTGACTCCCATGATCGAGCTGGTTAAATAAATTTAAATCTTTGTTTCGTCATTAGGTTACACGTACCTGTACATAAGAATGCTTCGTCAGCCGGCTTTATACGGTATCACGCCGGAGAAGCAACAGGAGGATCCCTTATTGGAGTTGCATAGAGCAGATCTTGTGCATACAGCCGCTTCCTTGTTGGACAAGTTAGTATTCTACTGTAATTTATTTAATTAGGTAATATTTTTATTGTTTTTAAGCATTTAATTGCTAGATGTTTAAATCTAAAGAAATATTAAGTGATAAATTTTGAATTGTAATTATGATTTTATTATTATTATTATTTCTATTTTTTGATTAATTTTGACATTTTATTATTGAATTGGAATCATATGAATTTGACATGTTTTCATCATCATCATTAGCCTATTAATGTCCCCACTGCTGGGGCACAGGCCTACTCTATGGATGGAATAGGAAGATTGTAGTTAGTATGTGTAGTTATGGGTAGTCATGCTCTCATAATAGTCTCTTCGGCGGTGTCGTGTGAGGCGGGTCGTTACGTTCCCTAAAATATGGTTGAGCGAAGCGATGGCTGGTTCATGCGTCATGCTCGTGAACTGGTGCTGCCAGCGGAGATGAGTCCCTAACTTCCTTAATATTGAAGTTAATGTTTAGTCACACTGAATATAAATAACACTATTTGTATTTATACTGTGTGACACAGCAATCAAAATGCAGGTAAACAATTAATGTATATTTAATAATTATGTACTGAAAAGTGACTTCATGAATCACCTCTGAAGTCATTTTTCAATTTGACGACTCTGTAAATAATAAAACAGGGAGAAAAAAACAACCCTTGCTGAGTTTCTTACCGGTTCTTCTCAGTACAAGGTCTCCCGCCGTAGATTTACGAACCGATGGCGTAGCTTCTAGACATTCATATGTGCTTGTAACAGCCTAAACTGAATAAATGATTTTGATAATGATTGATAATGATAATGATTGGGCCATGACCCACCACGCGGGCCCAGTGCGGCTTGGTGGGTGCTAACGACTGCAGATGCAGCCGGGACCAACGGCTTAACGTGCCTTCCGAAGCACGGAGGAGCTCGAGATAGTAAATTTTTGGTCATCCATCCAATGACCGACCACTGCGAAAGTTGCTTAACTTCAACGATTGCAGCCGATTGCGCTAACCACTTGCGCCATCGAGCTCCTCATGTTTATGACATGTTTTACTATTGAATATTAGGATTTTTGACTTGGAATCTGAATTACCTGATGAATTTGAATGCCCATATTGGCACTACATGTTATTACACTTACACATGTTGTTACAAATAAAATTTTTCATTCTTTCTTCAATTAATCTAATACTAGCAAACCAGTGAACCAAATGTTCACCAAAAAAAAAAAATGTATTTAATTAATTGAGAACTTCGGAGATTTTGTGTGGTTTCGTTTGAAATAGAAATCACGTGATTTCTCGAAAACCGGAAGTGCTACGTTACTCACATCCGGTTTGTAGTCTTATCAGACTATTCTTAACTTATAACTTAAACATTCTCTGTATTTATCTCTTACGGTTTGGCCGCTGAAACAGCACCACGGACGGACGGACGGACTTGTCTAATAGATAAGAGATATAAAATTCTCGTGTCGCGGTGTTCGTGGTTAAACTCCTCCGAAACGGCTTTCCCGATTCTCATGAAATTTTGTGTGCATATTGGGTACGTCTGAGAATCGGACAACATCTATTTTTCATCCTCCTAAATGTTAAGGGTAATCCACCCCTAAATTTTTTTTCAATTTTAGATATTTTTTTTATTTTATTTTTTTTATGATAATTCATACACAAATACACACAACCCTAAATTATCACCCTTCTACCACCAACCCCTATTTTTTTATGGCGGTACAAAGTTCCCTGGGACAACTAGTCTAATATATAAAATTCTCGTGTCGCGGTGTTTGTGGTTAAAATCCTCCGAAACGGCTTTCCCGATTCTCATGAAATTTTGTGTGCATATTGGGTAGATCTGAGAATCGGCCAACATCTATTTTTCATCCCCCTAAATGTTAAGGGTAATCCACCCCTAATTTTTTTTTTATTTTTTTATGATACAGCATTAGTAAATACATATAACCCTGACTTTTCAACCCTTTACAATCAACCCCTATTTTTTTATGGCGATACGAAGTTCGGTGGGTCAGCTAGTATATGTATAATAATATAATATTTATCTGTTTAGGGCGGGTTTGGTAAAATACGAGCGCAAGTCGGGACACCTCCAGCCTACCGAGCTGGGCCGCATAGCTTCCCACTATTACTGCACATACGAGACGATGCAACAGTACAACCAACTATTGAGACCTACACTCGGAGAAATAGAGTTGTTCAGAGTGTTCTCGCTGTCGGCTGAATTCAGACATGTGGCTGTAAGAGATGAGGAGAAACTGGAGTTGCACAAGCTGATGGAAAGGGTAAGTGTCAGGATTAAGGGTAATTTTTAAGGTGGAAGAAAGGAGGTCTCCTATTGGTTTAAGAGATTTTTAGGTCATCATCAGCCTATTAATGTCCCCACTGCTGGGGCACAGGCCTTCCCTATGGATGGAATAGGGAGATTGGGCCATGACCCACCACGCGGGCCCAGTGCGGATTGGTGGGTACTAACGACTGCAAATGCAGCCGGGACCAACGGCTTAACGTGCCTTCCGAAGCACGGAGGAGCTCGAGATAGTAAATTTTTGGTCACCCATCCAATGACCGACCACTGCGAAAGTTACTTAACTTCAACGATCGCAGCCGAACGCGCTAGCCACCTGCGCCATCGAGCTCCTTTAGATAGATTTTTAGGTGCAAGTAAGAATATCTCCTATTGGTTTTAAGGGATTTTTAGGTGGAAGTAAGAAGATCTCCTGTTGGTTAAAGGGATTTTTAGGTAGAAGTAAGAAGATCTCCTATTGGTTTAAGGGAGTTTTAGGTGCAAGTAAGAAGATCTATTGGCTTAAGGGATTTTTAGGTGGAAGTAAGAAGATCTCCTATTGGTTTAAGGGATTTTTAGGTGCTAGTAAGAATAGCTCCTGTTGGTTTAAGGGATTATTAGGTGGAAGTAAGAAGATCTCCTATTGGTTTAAGGGATTTTTAGGTGCTAGTAAGAATAGCTCCTGTTGGTTTAAGGGATTATTAGGTGGAAGTAAGAAGATCTCCTATTGGTTTAAGGGATTTTTAGGTGCTAGTAAGAATATCTCCTATTGGTTTAAGGGATTTTTAGGTGGAAGTAAGAAGATCTCCTATTGGTTTAAAGGATTTTTAGGTGAAAGCAAGAATATCTCCTGTTGGTTTAAGGGAGTTTTAGGCGGAAGTAAGAAGATCTCCTGTTGGTTTAAGAGATTTTTAGGTGGAAGTAAGAA
Organism: Chilo suppressalis; assembly: GCA_902850365.2. Taxonomy (NCBI): domain Eukaryota; kingdom Metazoa; phylum Arthropoda; class Insecta; order Lepidoptera; family Crambidae; genus Chilo; species Chilo suppressalis. The sequence continues at coordinate 3,779,245 of OU963919.1, forward strand.
GATCTCCTATTGGTTTAAAGGATTTTTAGGTGAAAGCAAGAATATCTCCTGTTGGTTTAAGGGAGTTTTAGGCGGAAGTAAGAAGATCTCCTGTTGGTTTAAGAGATTTTTAGGTGGAAGTAAGAAGATCTCCTATTGGTTTAAAGGATTTTTAGGTGAAAGCAAGAATATCTCCTGTTGGTTTAAGGGAGTTTTAGGCGGAAGTAAGAAGATCTCCTGTTGGTTTAAGAGATTTTTAGGTGTAAGTAAGAAGATCTCCTATTGGTAATGATGATAAACTGAAACTACAGAAAATCATGTAGAGATGAGCCATTTTAAGAAAACTGTAGACAGATATAACTCCACAGAACACTCGCCGTGGTATAGTCGGTAGAATGCGCTTAATGATGCCACATCGCGGTGTAATTGTAGAGATTCGAGTTTCTATTTATATGTTTAAATGATTCGCAGCTCTAATTGACCTTTTAAATCTTTCTACCAGGTACCTATACCTATCAAGGAGAGTATAGAAGAACCTTCAGCTAAAATCAACGTGTTACTGCAAGCATATATATCACAGTTGAAACTGGAAGGGTTTGCGTTAATGGCTGACATGGTATACGTCACACAGTCAGCCTGCAGACTGCTCAGAGCTATATTTGAGATCGTATTGCATAGGGGTGAGTGGACATTTTAATTATAATAATAATTTTAATAATAATAATAATTTTAATAATAATAAAAGACGCTCAAGGCAGTACTCCTGGACACAGTGCGCACAGGCGGTTTCTTTCTCTGCGGCCCTAACCACCGGTAGCTCTTGAACGAATGAATGAATGATCACTTTATTGTACACCATGAAATTTCAAATTACAATTAATTAAAACTATTACATAATAGTCGGCGGCCTTATCGCTAAGAAGCAATTTCTTCTAGGCAACCGTATGTTAACTGGCCTATTACATAGAGAGTGGGAAGTAGATGGTGTCATTTAAAGTGAAACTACCATTATTAATACTAATAAATAATTATGTACAATAAAAAATAAAATAAACTAAAATACAAATACATTAACATGATATTTCTATATATAAACACACTAACACCCTAATCATACTTTGCTCTTGGGTCTAGGTTAGGTTTTTTTATACTTTATTTATTTTTGTATTTTACTTTTATATCTATTTTATAAAAAACCTAACAGCTATGAGACAAAATAAATGTGATAATATTAACGATAATTCTATTATATTTTTATTCAAATCCAATCAAAAATTTCTTTATTCTAATTGGATGCAATTGGACGACCTCTGTGGCCGGGTGGTTTGTACGCCGGGTTTCATGGTGTCGAGAGGTCCCGGGCTCGAATCCCGGTAGGGGCAGATGTTGGTGTGATGAATACGAGCATTTGTAGTCATGGATGATTGATATGTATGTCTATATAAATATATTTATATATGTACAGTATATGTATTCTATCCGTTACCCTAGTATCCCATAACACAAGCCTTAAATTAAAACTTTAAAACAATATATTCTATAGAACTGTTTTTATTTCCAATCAGGTTGGGCGCAATTGGTCGACAAAACGTTAGCTTTATGCAAAATGGTGGACAGACGAATGTGGCAATCCATGTCGCCTCTTAGACAATTCAGGAAAATGCCAGAGGAGGTTAGTATTATTTCGGTTAAATAAAAAGAGTGGCTAAGGGGCCGTTGAAGTATTACGTAAACAGATTTATTACAATTATTTAGCTCCCCCCCCCCCCCCTGTCAGCAAAAGTACAGGTCAGTTCAAATTGAAAAATGACTTCAATATGAGATAACTCATGAAGTTTCTTTCCATTGCAAATGTAAATGATATAAAAATAGAGTATATGGCAAGTTTTAGAGAACGATCTCACGTTATTTACTAATATTTATGGAGTCCATAATAAGTGGATATTTATCATTCTGTTGCGTATTTCAGTAAAAAAAACTAAATAAAAAATACCATTTTAAAGTTGCCGCGAAAACGTTTCTCTTGACATAATGGCGTTTCCCTGCTATGTGTCGTCACATGACTGTCATTAAAACTTCAAACGATATAACGATACGAATGTAATGTTAAACTAAACTTTGACCGGAAGTTTACTAGCGTTTGACGTCATTTTAGCTTACGGCAATCCTAGGGTGTATTCCGTAATATATACCAGTATACTGGCCAGTGCTAATGACGTCATGAATCAACGCTATACTGGTTGCTCCGAAATATATTGGCCAGTGCACTGACGTCATAAATCGACAAAATATTAAAAATAGTGCGAATAAAGAAGATTTTTTATTCACCTCATCAATTAAAAGGTATTCTTTTTGTACGGATGCCATTACTGTCCTTTAAATAAAAAAGAAATAAAATTCGTATGCATCTCACGCACGCTCGGTCATACGTCATATTCGTTTTCCCGGTAAGAATATCATAGTGTCGGATTCGTGACATTACCACTGGCCAGTATACTGATGTATATTTCGGAATACACCCCTAGGCTTTTTCGGTCACATGACCATAAAACAAATAAATCGTTTCTTTTTTATGATTTTTAAGAAATGTTATTAATAATTTTGTTCTTCCCGTATAGTAAAATCGCTGCCAATATTCCTATTAAATAATGATGCCATCAATGGGTTTTTTTAATTTTTCATACTGTCAAATGAGGGGTATACAATCAAAGTTGGTAAAGTCCACATTGCCAAAATGTTTAGTAAAGTATAAAAACGATTATTTTAATAATTACAGGTAACTATTTTAATGTTGAGGAGCTCGATGGCGCAAGTGGTTGGCGCGTTCGGCTGCGATCGTTGAATTTAAGCAACTTTCGCAGTGGTTGGTCATTGGATGGGTGACCAAAAATCTTCTATCTCGAGTTCCTCCGTGCTTCGGAAGGCACGTTAAGCCGTTGGTCCCGGCTGTATCTGCATTCGTTAGCACCCACCAATCCGCACTGGGCCCGCGTGGTGAGGCATGGCCCTATCTCCCTATTCCATCCATAGGGAAGGCCTGTGCCCCAGCAGTGGGGACATTAATAGGCTGATGATGATGATGATTTTAATGTTAAACATTATTTATATGCAGAATGTAATACATTATGAAAATACAAGTGTTCATCACGTTCAGTTCAATACTTTTGAGTAAAACCTTAAGTATAAGATGGACTTTCCCAGTTTTGTTACGTAGTTTTGGACTTTACTAAGTTAGTAACAGTAACACAACAAGAGAGCATTACAACATCAAAGGCGACAATGACAGCTGTCAGTGAAATGGAGGCAATGGAGCCTTCCTATTGGTCGAAAAGGACTTTACGCAAATTAAAACTCAACTCACTTGGACTTTGCTACGTTTGTTTGTAAAGTCAATTTTCAATTTGAAATAACAGTCGAGATTTCTAGAAAATGTATAAAATTATTCTACGGGATAAATATAGATACGGAAATGAATTTGTTGTAATTAGACTTGCAACGAATAGTATATTCGGCAGTATACCGAAAACCGAATATTCGGCGAGGCCCCTGACCGAATAGCCGAATATTAGGCAGAAGTATTCGGCTGGATTTTAGCGCCAAAAACTTGTACAGACGTGATTGTTTCGCGCTCCTTTGTTTTGTTCTAATCTGCCGTCCTCAAGCTAAAATGTGGCTAAATGACAAAACCAACTTTTGAGATATGGCCAAACGAAAGCGTAAACTTTAAATTATTGCTATTATGTAACCATTCATCACATGACTGAATGAATTAAAAACTGTGAACTTGTTTAATACAGAAAATGATTAAATTATGTACCTGTTTTATGTACCAATGACTACTTAATAAATGATTATAAAAGAAATGAGAACCTTACCCTTCTAAATTTTGTTTACCACAATATTTCAAATACATAGAATCCTCCAATTTTCCAATTCAGAAGATGATTATGTACCTGCGTTATGTACCAATGACTACCTAAATGATTATATAACAGAAATGAAAATATGAATATATACGTAATCAATCGATATAAATTTTTCATTTTACCAATTATTTTTCTATGACAAAATATATTATTTAAGTATTCGGTATTCGGCCGAATATAATAAAAGCAGCCGAATAGGCCGAATACCGAATAGTAACCGAATATTCGTTGCAAGTCTAGTTGTAATTTAAATCTCACTTTTAAAAATTTGTGGACTTTACCAACTTTAATTGTATACCCCTGAAATAGCCTATTATATAATAAAAAAAAATAACAAAACTGATTTAACAAAGTTTAGGAATGCCGTGTCCTACTGTTTAGGCAAAGATTTTTGTGAGATACTCAAAAAATATATTTCCCACACTACAGGTCATAAAGAAGCTAGAAAAGAAGAACTTCCCATGGGAGAAGCTGTACGACCTCGGCCCCAACGAAATAGGTGAATTGGTTCGCGCCCCGAAACTCGGCAAGATGTTGCACAAACACATACACCAGTTTCCGAAACTCGAGCTGGCCACCCACATCCAGCCAATCACCAGATCTACTCTGAGGGTGGAACTGACTATAACTCCTGACTTCCAATGGGACGAAAAGGTAAGTTATAAATCTTATTTGTTTCTTAGGTTTTCACGCACATCACTCATTAAATAAAACTAGTTTTTACGGGTTAATGTACGAAACTTTATTTATTTATTGACGTTTCGTAGCCTTTACAGCCAGCGATTTATCGACATTAACTGTCAAACTACTATGGAGTTTGACAGTTGAGTGTCGATAAATCGCTTTATCATATCGCGTTTTGTTACTCATGCTAGGGGGGCAGGCTTCGTGGTCAGAATCAAACTTTCATTTTTGGTGTTGTTTTGTTAAGTTAAAAATAAAAGTTCGATTCTGACGAAACGTCAATAAATAAATAAAGTTTCGTGCATTACCCGTAAAAACTAGTTTTATTTATAAATCTAAGTTTTAAACTTTCATGATTGCTAACATAATGGCGCGATAACAGTTGATCGGTAGCCCGGATACGAGTGTCTATGGAATTTGGGTAAATGACTAAGTGCAAAAGGAACGGAGTCGAGTATGCCCGTATTTGGGTAGTTTTCGCCAGGGCTTGAAACCGGTTTCGAAAATACCGGTAAATAAAGGTTAATACCGCTTTTAGTAAAGGTTTCGTTCGGAGCGCGTCCGAAATGAAAGCGGTACCTAAAACCTTAATAAACCTGTTTAATCCACAGCGACACGTGCACGCGTCGGCATCACTTGAAGTTTGTTTTGTTTAAACTAATCAAGTCACAACTTGTTAATGCTCAGAGATTTATGCATTTATTGACACGTTTGCTAGCGTCTAGTGAGTCACGTTATTCATTTATTATCGATGCCGTCAGAAAGAGCGAAATGAAACCCTTTGAAAACAGCTAAATTGATTCAAAACCTATTTGATTTCGCTCTTTAGGAAAACCGGTTTTTAAAGGTTAAGGTAGAGCCAAACCTAAATAAAACGCTCCTAATGTACTTGACACTGATTTAGGTTTGAAAATTAACCGGTAAAAAGCCCTGGTTTTCGCAACGATATTAAATACCCTGGATACAACAACACGAACAATATCGTGGCCCAAACCTGTCCAAAAGGTATATTGGATGATCCACGGCGCCCCGTAAGATGATGCGTAGTCAAAAACAATATAAGGCATTATTGAAACATTGAAAGACACCTTTAATGCATACTGTATAGGGTCTTAATTAAAACGTACGCGTCAAAAAGTTATGACAGTTGGAAAGGCAAGCACGTAAAATTTTACGACTTATTGCTATATGCGGAAGAATAGAGACCTTATTTCTTTGACTCTAAGCGCAATTCAGAATGCGCTGTTAGTAATATAGCAGGTACGGACAGCGAGGAAAAGAGACGGCTATATTACTGAAATATCGACCATGCATTTGCATATCACAAAAATTTTCTATTAAATCAGTTTATAGTAAGTATTACAACAAAATTTATTTCACATGCGTTAAATTTACAAACATTGATTAGATACCTGTCGGAAAAAACGACACTACGTACTATAAGTATTTTTTTTTATTTTTTCACTGAACTCCACGACAACTTGACTTTTCAACGGTCCGCGCGTGAATGTGAACTAAGAAGTGCTTTAGTGAAGTTCAAGCACTTCTTGATTGGGACACATTTTGAGCGCACGTGGTGTATCTATGGTATTTAATATCGTTTATTGCTGCATATACATATCTGACATTATAATAATAATATTTAATAATATGTATTTTTTATGAAAGTAACATTCTTCTTACTTCCATGATCCTTTCTCGGCTTTAAAATCCTTCCGTTTCCCTAACTTTTGTCATTGACTGTGGCTAAACGCACAAGTCGCGCAAAGCCAAGAAAAACAATGCACTTCTATTGCCAAATGCATGAATGCGCTTCCAAAAAAAAGCGAGCTTATCATCATCATCATCATCAGCCTATTAATATCCCCACTGCTGGGGCACAGGCCTTCCCTACGGATAGGATAGGGAGATTGAGCCATGACACTCCACGCGGGCCCAGTGCGGATTGGCGGGTGCTAATGACTGCAGATGCGAAACGAGCTTACGAGTATACGTGCGTAAAAAACTCTATTTTCAAATCGCCCGTATTAAAGAGTGACAAAGTATAGATTAAAAGCGCTTCCAAGGAGGTTCGATCTAAATTTAAAAAAAGCCGTAAAGGATACGCACGGTGCCCATATACCGGAGCGTGCGGTAAAATTTTACCGCACGCTCTGTTGTATGGTGTGTAATAGGGTATTTGACAGTATTAAAAATAAAGTGCTAATTGTTAGCATCTGTATTCAGAATGAATATTTGCAGGGGGTTTAATTATTACAACAGAAAAAATATTCATAATTTTACCAAAAACCCACGAAAAAGATAATAGTTTTCATATCTATTGTCACGTGATTGAAAACGCCTGGGGTTGGCGGAGCGTAAAATGACGTCACACACTAGTAAACTTCCGCTCAAAGTGACATTACATTGTATCGTTTGACGTTTTAATGACAGCCGTGAGACGCCATATTGCCCAGAGATACGTATTCGCGGCAACTTGAAAAATGAGTTTTTGATTTAGTTATTTTTACTGAAATACACAATAGAATGATGAATATCCACCTTCGTAAATGCATTTTTTGAGCTTATGTGTTGAAAATGTATCTATATATATAAAACTCAAAGGTGACTAACTGACATAGTGATCTATCAACGCACAGCCCAAACCACTGGACGGATCGGGCTGAAATTTGACATGCAGGTACATGTTATGACGTAGGCATCCGCTAAGAAAGGATTTTGATCAATTCTACCCCCAAGGGGATAAAATACCGAAGCGAAGCGAGGGCGGGCCACTAGTTTTACTATAATTTCTTTCCCTTACCCAGGTCCACGGCCAATCTGAAGCCTTCTGGATCCTAGTGGAAGACGTGGACTCGGAAGTGATACTGCATCACGAATATTTCCTGCTGAAAGAGAAATATTGTCGCGACGAGCATCAGGTGAAACTGTTCGTGCCAGTGTTCGAGCCGCTGCCTCCGCAGTATTTTCTCCGAGTGGTTTCTGATAGGTGAGAATATCTATACACATATGACGACCTCCGTGGCCGAGTGGTTTATACGCCGGGTTTCATGACGTCGCCGACTCGAGAGGTCCCGGGTTCGAATCCCGGTAGGGGCAGATGTTTGTGTGATGAATACGAGCATTTGTACTCCAGTCATGGATGTTTAATATGTATTTCATATAAATATACTTATATATGTACAATATATGTATTCTATCCGTTATCCTAGTATCCTATAACACAAGCCTTACAGTGCTTACTTTGGGGCTAGGCTAATTGGTGTGAGTGTTGGAAATATTTATTTATTTATTTATATATGTCGGCGGATGGCGTCTCGCTCGCTCCTGCGAAACGTAAAACCTACAACAAATGTCATCAGTCATTGTACCATTGCTTTGTGAAACGTCAAGTTATGACAGTGACAGCTGTCATCACTTGGGAGTGGTCTATGCTAAGGGTAGTATTTAAGGGGGTAACGCTTCATTGGAAGGGGCATTCGGCATTCAGCATTCAGACGTGAGCCGCGATAGTGAACGGACGTTAGCACAGAACTCTCCGCGCTTCACAAAGCAATCCATTTGTATCCTTGTAATCTTATCATATTTTGTAAAGTGATTTAAAGATTTAAATTAAATATTAGCTAAGTTATTAGACTACAGTTTCATTTTCGGAAAATAACATTGAATAACCAAGATGGCGGATCAAGAAAAACCACGTGGCCAACCGCCCCTATCCCGCTCGCCCACTCCGACATATAAATAAAATTGGAGTCATCATCATCAGCCCATATTAATGGCCCCACTGCTGGAGCACAGGCCTTCCCTAGCAGCCGATTTGATTTGGTGTGTCACTTAAAGAATGCTTAAGTGACCGTGTGCTTCCAATTTGCGGGAGTACACGATGTTCTTCTATGCTTCTGACTATTCCTGGAAAAGTAAACACTTTAGGGTCAGAGTGACGCAAAAGGTCTTCTTCTTTTCGAGTCTTTTTAGGGTTCTGTACTTAAAAAAGAAAAAAAACGGAACCCTTATAGGATCTCTATGTTCGTCGTCTGTCCGTCCGTCCGTCCATCTGTCAGTTGTTGTTTTTCTATCCACCCCCCATTTCATCCCGTTAAAGGGTGATTTGTACACCCCCTTAAAGGGTGAATTCTAGGATGAAAACTAACCTATGTCCTATCCTGTGAAATCAAACTATCTCTATACCAAATTTTATCTAAATCGGTGTAGCAGTTTTAGCGTGAATATGTAACAGACAGACGTTTCAAAATTTTGACTAGAAAAAAATCCACGCGGTCCAGGCAGCAGACCGGACTCGAATTCGCTATCCGGAGCCTTGCAGCCGGCTAGACTTGCAGCCCGAGAAATACCAGAGGAAATTCGACACGGCCGTAAGGGCTGCGGTAGCGTAGTTGGTCAGTGCATCCGCTCGGATAGCGGAGGGTGCGAATTCGGGTCCCGTCTGCTGCCTGGACCGCCTGGATTTTTTTCTAGTCAAAAATTTTTAACGTCTGTTGTTACATATTCACGCTAAAACTGCTACACCGATTTAGATAAAATTTGGTAAAGAGATAGTTTGATTGCACAGGATAGGACATAGGTTAGTTTTCATCCTAGAATTCACCCTTTAAGGGGGTGTACAAATCACCTTTTAACGGGGTGAAAAAGGAGGTGGATGGAAAAACAATTCTTCCGCTAGTATGAAAAAAAAACATTTTGTAATTAAATTGGAAGTACAGTCTACTTCCCCGACCGCGTTTAATTTTTTCTAGTAAATATTTCTAAGTTATTATTTTTCAATATTCTAGGGCGTATCTCTTATCTATTAGACAAGTCCGTCCGTCCGTCTGTCTGTGGTGCTGTTTCAGCTGCCAAACCGTAAGAGATAGATAAAGAGAATATTTAATTTATAAGTTAAGAATAGTCTGATAAGACTACAAACCGGATTTGAGTAACTTAGCACTTCCGGTTTTCGAGAAATCACGAATTTCAAACGAAACCACACAAAATCTTCGAAGTTCTCAATTAATTAAATACATTTTTTATTTTTTTTAAATCAGGTTTTGGTGAACATTTGGTTCACTGGTTTGCTAGTCTTTTTATAATATCTTTTTTTATATTCCCCTCCCAGGTGGATAGCATCCGAGACCCAGTTACCAGTTTCATTCCGTCACCTCATATTGCCCGAGAAGAACCTACCGCCCACAGAGCTTCTGGACCTACAACCTTTACCGATCTCGGCGTTGAGGAACGCCGCTTACGAACAGTTGTACAATGAGGCGTTCCCACAGTTCAATCCTGTGCAGACACAGGTGAGTTGTACTTATTTTATTGATGTGTAACATCTTTCCTCTCGCTTTCGTGCAAGTTTTTGAGTGATTACGTGAAGTGGGACGGAAGTGTGTAACAGGAAGTTCGGGTAACGCGCGCTATTTGATTTGATTTTAGAACGTAATGTTGAAATGGCTTATTCCTTTTGTAGTAGGTTTTATTTCTTTTTTTTTACTAATATAAGGTGAGGTTTCAAATGTTACACATTATACGCGACTACTGTAATAAGGCTCGCTTGGATGCATGGAGGTTTTTCCGCCTACCTCCATAGATTTAAGAAGAAGGACAACCCTAGATGCGTTTGCGATCCAGGTGCAGAGGAGGACATTTTCCATGTCCTCATAGAGTGCCCCCTGTACGGAACACACAGACACGCATAGATACACAAATCAGTAGGGACACACTATGAGAAATTATCAAAAACGAGAAAGAAAGGAAACTATTCCTAGAGTATAGTCGTGAAATAGTACAGAAAGTAATAAAAAGAAATGAGGATTAGTAAAGGAAGCTTCTCAATTGTAAATAAAAAGTGGAATTGAAGTGGGGTTAATTTATTAATGTTAAATGTAGTATAAAATAAATATAATAAAAATAAGAAATAAGTATATAAGGAAGCAAAAATGTAAAAGTCATAGGATATAAACAAACAAGAAATGTATGTAAAATAGATACAAGGATTTAAGAAAGAGTAAAACAGAAATGTTGTCATTAAAGCATAACTTAGAATAAGAAGAACATATAAAATAATTAAGAAATATATATAAATAAAGAGAAGATAAAGACCTGTCACAAAACGGGGGTAGCAGTATAAAAAAAAAATAAGGCTCGCTTGTTTTTATTTTTATTTTAACAATTATTCTGGTCCATTTATAAATCTAAAGTAAGCATCATCATCATCAGTCTATTAATGCCCTCAAAACTGAGGCACAGGCCTTCCCTATGGATGGAATAGGGAGATTGGGCCATGACCCAGCACGCAGGCAAAGTGCGGATTGGCAGGTGCTAACGATTGCAGATGCAGCCGGGACCAACGGCTTAACGTGCCTATCTAAGCACGGAGGAACTCGAGATAGTAAATTTTTGGTCACCCATCCAATGACCGACCACTGCGAAAGTTGCTTTACTTCAATGAGCCGAACGCTACGCTTACCACCTGCGCCATCGAGCTAAGAGCGTGTCTAATTTTCTGTAGTATTTCTTAGGCTGCAAGGCAGAGCCATCTCTTCCAATTGTAGGTAACCCACAATGTCAAATGAATACACCTTTAACATTAAAAAGAAGAAAGAGTAATTGTAGTTATATCTATTTTATAAGCATTTAACTGCTATTTTTGAGTCTAAAGATAATTTTATTTTTATTGTGGGTTACCTACAAAGCGAAGAGATGGCGTAAGAAATAGTAGAGAAAATTCGACACGGCCATCAGGGCCGTGGTAGCATAACGGTCAGTGCATTCGCCCAGATAGCGAAAGGTGCGGGTTCGAGTCCCGTCTGTTGTCTGGTCCGCGTGGATTTTTTTCTAGTATTTTTTTCTTTAGATTTAAACATCTGGCAGTTAAATGCTTAAAAAATAAAAAACATAACTTTAGGTATGTACATTTTTAAAATTTTATTCTTATTTTGATTGACCCTTCGGCTTTATTTAAATATTTTAATGTCTCGGCCTTGAATACTACAAAAGTAGATTTCCTTCACGACCAATCAAAATCATTTATTCAGTTTAGGCTGTTACATGCACTCATGAATGTCTTAAAGCTACGCCATCGGTTCGTAAGTCTACGGCGGGAGACCTTGTACTGAGAAGAACCGGCAAGAAACTCAGCAAGGGCTGTTTTTTCTCTGCCTGTTTTATTTTTAACGAAAATAACTTCACATGATTATAAAGTCACCTTTCATTACATAATGTGAAATATACATTGATTGTTCACCTGCATTTTGATTGCTGTGTCATACAGTATAAATACAATTATAGTCTATTCACATTGGCGTGAGACAAAATGTATAAGCAAACCATAAAAAGGATACTTTTTAAGGTCACTTTTGACAAAAGTAACGATTTAATACTATTTAGATAGGAAATGCAGCGAAACATTAAGTTAATTATTTTAAAAGCTGGTACGTATACATACATCTTAAATTCCTATATTTTATTTTGCTGATAAAAGTATTTTAACAACTTAAGTTGACATGGAAAAAGACCTCAAAACACAATCATTCCCAAACTTATGACGTATTATAATACAACAAAGTTTAAGAGTAGACATGATATAAGTATTTTACGTTGAAATGTTGTGTTTTGTCATCGGTTGGTTTACGTCAGCCATCTTTACTCTTCCGATCAACCTGTTGACGCGACCGTGCATATCTCTTATCTATTAGACAAGTCCGTCCGTCCGTCCGTCCGTCCGTCCGTCCGTGGTGCTGTTTCAGCGGCCAAACCGTAAGAGATAGATATAGAGAATGTTTAAGTTATAAGTTAAGAATAGTCTGATAAGACTACAAACCGGATGTGAGCAACGTAGCACTTCCGGTTTTCGAGAAATCACGTGATTTCAATTTCAAACGAAACCACACAAAATCTCCGAAGTTCTCAATTAATTAAATACATTTTTTTTTGGTGAACATTTGGTTCACTGGTTTGCTAGTTTTATCTTAATTGTTAAATTCTTGTTATTTCCTTGTTTTATTTGTTGTTGTTTTTTTACTGTTGAGTTTAAAGTTGTCTGTGATTTTTTTCTTGTTGTATTGACGTTTTCGTGGCTATAGCCATGAGTGGTGAACCTGGATCTAATCATTGACTAGTAGGTACTTTCTGCAATTACAAAAGTTTTAGAACCTCAGTTTTAATATTTTTTTATTGAATTGGAGTCATTTGAATTTGACATGTTTTATTATTCAATATTAAGTTTTTTGATTTGATATTTAAATAGCTTGATGAATTTGTATGACCATATCGGCCCGACATGTTATGCACCCCTAAAATCATAACACCTTACTTACACATGTTGTCTCAAATAAATATTTTATTTCTTTCTTTCTTTCTTTCTTTCTTTTGTTTACATTTTGTCTCAGGCCAAAGTGAATAGACTATAGTGATCCTTTATGATCGTGACCTTAAATCTTGGAGTGTGTTTTATCTACTATATAAAAATAAGTCGGGTTTTCCTTCCTGACGCTATAACTCCAGAACGCACGAACCGATTTCCACGGTTTTGCATTCGTTGGAAAGGTCTCGGGCTCCGTGAGGTTTATAGCAAAGAAAATTCAGGAAAAATTAAAAAAAAAATCGTTTTCTTTTAATCACAAAATGAAATGTTACATAAAACGAAGCTATCTGGTGGCGAAACGGAGTTCGCTGGGTTTGCTAGTTAGATATAAAAGTCTTTAGGTATAATAATTGTTTTTTTCCTCCAGGTTTTCAACGCCGTATACAACACGGACGAGAACGTATTCGTGGGCGCTCCGTCCGGTTCCGGTAAATCCGTGATAGCCGAGCTGGCTTTACTGAGGCTGCTGTCGAGCAACGCCGCAGGGCGAGCCGTGTATCTACTGCCCAAGGTGAGTGGTATAACTTTAATCTACACTTATATAGCAAATGCGAAAGATTTGTACTTTATTTATTTATTTGATCTCCAACAAAGTTACACTTAGACATTTCTTATATTTACACATTTATAGTAAAACACTTTATTAGTGGAACTTTAATGATAGGCGATTACGACATGCCGTAATTTTAACATTAATTTTAACATGTCATTTGTCGGACCTATGTATAAAAAAAAAAAAAAAAAAAAAAAAAAAATGCAATATAACCTTAACTAGCAATTGAATGTTATGAAATTTTCATAATAACATTAAATTTAATACAAAGTAATTTTAAATAAAAATAAATTTTTACAATGTCAATAATTGAACAACAAAAATAAAATAAATTAATGAAAAACTATGTGGGCACAACCAAACATACAGGTTTTATTCTCTTCAAGGTATCCGCGAAGATGTCCATATCGGCCGTCTTTGACAGTGAATGGGCTAGTTGACTCATGTCAAATTGCACTATACAAATGTTTATTTCTTATAATTTTTGGTATGAGGAACCTAAATACATCGGTTTCACTTCATAAAATTAGAAGATGGCTGTAGTAATTTAATTTGAAAAATAGTTTTTTAGTCTATGCTTTTTAAACACTAAAAACGCTGTCCACCATGATTGTGACGTCAACATAATAGCAAAACAACTAAACGTCATTGTCATGTTACTGTGGTTTCTTTCGTTCGACTAAAATATATCTAAAAACTCTTATGTCTTGAAGAAAAGTTTCCGTTTATTGGTTTTCTTAACTAAATTAATGCTGGACGCCGGATTTGTGAAAGCAGAAACGACAAAACTCTTTGACTTAGCAGGTACATTCATAACCTTAAAAATTGAAACCACAACATTTTTAACGATGTGTTTCTTTATTCTCGTATAATACAATCATGATAATTACTATATTTATCATGAAATCTATTAGAAATCGTGATTTTGTAATGTAAATTCAGATAGGTTATATTCTACGTGCTTGCGAGTGTTTGTTTACTGTTGTCCCGTCATACCATAGATAATCTTTAGACTAAAATGGCCGACAGCGTTTTTGTATGTCCATGAAAAATCTATTTTAAAATTAAAGTTTTGTAGCTTTCTAGGTAAAAAAAAATACAATACATTTTTTTTCGGTCTAATTGAACAGTTATTAACCATTTAAAACATATTTCCAAAAAGTGTCAACTAGCCTATTGTACTGAGAGAGCATTCTATTTATAGGAGAAAATAAGCCTAGGTTCGATCTGGATCTAGTATTTCATATCATTGTAACGATTAGACTCAAAAACTACTCGACGAATTTGAAAAATATTAGGTTTCAGTACCCTTAGCAAGAACCATTATTGAATTGGAATCGTTGAATACGATCTATTTTATACGTCAAATGTGTAGTGTACCTCTAGCACGAATCATTATCGAATTCGAATAGTTTGCGAGTTCGAGATGGCATTGGCTTTAGATAGAAACTTGAAAAGCAACGACACTACGGACGTAAGAAGAACTAAAAATCAGTACACATTTGACAATGAAATTTCACACACCGAACTATTCGAATTCGATATTGGTTCGTGCTAGGTGTACTGATTTTAGTTCTCATTACGTCCATTGTGGCGCTGCTGTTGTACAACCAAAATGTGACATTGACATTTCGCACTCGCAATCTATTCGAATTCGATTAGTTCGTGTTAAGGGTGCTGTGTTCCTTTTCCACATATAAACTTTTTATTAAATATAATGTCAGACTCTTCCAGATGTCGTCAAAGTTTATATGAGAACTAAGCAGCGTCTACCGAACGTAAGAAGAAACTGACTTTCATACAAAATTTCACGGTGACGATACGAATACGATGCCCACTCTCTTGCTTACTTAAAAACGCACGAAATTTTGGTTTTAGCTAAAGAATTTTAAGGAAAAATTTTACGAGAAAAAACTCTTTATGTTCTTTAGATTTAAAAAGATAGCAGTTAAATGTTTAAAAAATATATTTTTTTTTCATCCTTTCCTAGGACGCGCTCGCCGACATCGTCTTCGCCGATTGGTACCACAAATTCGGTGCCAAATTCAACCTTAAGGTAAGAGATATAGAGTTGAAAAATAGTAAAAAAAGAATTGATTGTAGAAATGTTTAAGTAATTGTAAAATAAATTTAGAAATCAAAAAATGTTCTAATGCATTCGGAGAGCGAATTTGCTAAGTGTTGATTGCAATGTAATTTAGCCTAATGGCCGCACTTAGAGAAGTGTCAGTAAACCTTTGAGTTTAACGATAAAGGTGATGGCTGAAAATCGGTATTTTGCCTTAAAACTGGCAAATATTACCTTTGAGTTTAACGATAAAGGTGATGGCTGAAAATCGGTATTTTGCCTTAAAACTGGCAAATATTACCTTTGAGTTTAACGATAAAGGTGATGGCTGAAAATCGGTATTTTGCCTTAAAACTGGCAAATATTACCTTTGAGTTTAACGATAAAGGTGATGGCTGAAAATCGGTATTTTGCCTTAAAACTGGCAAATATTTAGCCGAGCCTTGATCTTTTGCTTTCTGCAGCATACATATGGATATTTCATAGCTGATTTCTTGTATCTTTTTTTTATTGTATTACTCTGTCTGTAAATGTATATGTATGTTGAAGAAAAAATAAACGCATCATCTATCTATCTATCTTTAACTAAAGTTAACCCTGTGTCTTTGCTAGAACAAAAGAATGATACACTCACTTAGAAGTAGCATTAAATTAATTTGATGTTTATGATTTTGGCATAAGTTACACACTAATATTATAAAGGCGAAAGTTCGTGAGTGTGTATGTTTGTTACTTCTTCACGTCTAAACGGCTGGAGCGATTTTAATAAAATTTGGTATGGAGTTAGCTGACTCCCTGGATTAACACATCGGCTACGTTTTACTGCGGGAAAAGATCCATAATAAACCGCGAATAACACCGCGGGGCACAGCTAGTATCATTATAAATGTCAGGTAAACAAATAATGAAATGAATTGAAAATTGTATTCCCTCAGGTAGTGCAACTGACAGGCGAAACAGCTACAGATCACAAGCTATTGAATAAGGGACAAATTATTATCACCACCGCTGAGAAATGGGATGTTCTATCTCGGAGGTAAATCTATAATAATCTTTCTATGTAACTATATTAAAATGGATTGCTATTTTCTTTGTTCACGTACGTCATAACTTGGGAACGACCACCGATTTTATACATCATTTTAAACGGTTTTTGAAGCTTTGTTGATGCTGACGGAAAGAAAATTGAGAAATAAGAAACTTTTACCTGGTTATATTTATTTTTGAAGTTATACTTCTTTAGCCGCGTTATGAAAAAATTATGAGAGTGAAATTTTAAGATGCGCGCGCATCACTGTAACACAAAAGTAACATAATGAAGTTAGCCGCGGGCGCGTTATGAATAAATCATGTGAGTGAAATTTCGAGATGCGCGCGCATCACTGTAACACAAAAGTAACACCATGAAGTTGGCCGCGGGCGCTTTATGAATGTTAGTGTCTAATAATGGTGGATTATTAACCACTTAGTGGTTAATAATCCACCATTTTTAGACATCTGTTCGAAAGGTACTTTGAACGATCCACGGAGCTCCATAAGATGATCGCGTTGTCAAAAACAATGTTGGCACGCTCGTCGCCTCTGATCACTGTTTTCATATTTATAATATTTATCCACATGTTTCTAGTTTCTATATAGACACAACGTGTTTTAGTTACTTACAAGTGCTAATTACATATGGACTAATAACTTAAATTCAGTAGTGATTTTAATTGAATATTTTGAATATTTATTTAATTTTTCAAATTAAAACTGATCTTAATTGACTGTGTTAACTATCCTTTTCCAGTCCTTTTATTATTTTATTGTAATTATTAATTATTTGCAAGCAATTAAAAAATATTTTTAATGATGCTAAAGAAGTATAACTTCTCACGCGCGTACATAAGTTACACTCATCCATTTTTTTTATTAAGCATTTAACTACTAGCTAGATGTTGAAATCTACAGAAAATTTTACTACAAAAAAATCCACGCGTACTAGGTAACAGACGGGACTCGAACGCATGAATTGCTAGAGAGAATTCGACATGGAGAATTAGTGCTGCGGTAGTATAATGGTTAGTGCATTCGCCCGGATAGCTGAGGGTGCTGGTTCGAGTTTGCCGGTCGATTTTCCTCTTTTTATTCGCGTTCTTCTGTACATCCACGCTTCATTTATGTCTTAACTCAATCCTGAATAGTTTCTCTACAAACTTATCTATATAATAGATGTGTTAATTAAAAACCATTACTATAATAAATATGATAAAACGAAGAATATGAAAAATGAAATCAATTTTGTCAACTCGTGGCAGAAATGGCAGGGTTTTTTTGACGTTGGCAGAAAATGGCTATTTACACAGACGGGAGGTTATATGACAGCAGCATTAATGAATTAAAAAAAAAAGAAATTGACGCCCTCCGTGGCCCAGTGGTTTATATACGCCGGGTTTCATGGTGTCGCCGACTCGAGAGGTCCCCGGGTTCGAATCCCGGTGGGGGCAGATGTTTGTGTGATGAATACGAGCATTTGTACTCCAGTCATGGATGTTTAATATGTATTTCTATATAAATAAACTTATATATGTACAATATGAGGAGCTTGATGGCGCAAGTGGTTAGCGCTTTCGGCTGCGATCGTTGAAGTTAAGCAACTTTCGCAGTGGTCGGTCATTGGATGGATGACCAAAAATTTACTATCTCAAGTTCCTCCGTGCTTCGGAAGGCACGTTAAGCCGGGTAACGACTGCAGATGCAGCCGGGACCCACCAATCCGCACTGGGCCCGCGCAGTGGGTCATGGCCCAATATCCCTATTCCATCCATAGGGAAGGCCTGTACCCTGTGTACATTGGGGCTAGACTAATTCGTGTGAGTGTTGGAAATATTTATTATTTATTTCTAATAATGTATGTCTATTACAGATGGAAAGTGCGCAAGAGTGTACAGAGTGTATCTCTGTTCATAGTGGATGCTTTACAATTATTGGGGGGAGAAGAAGGCCCAGTTTTAGAAGTGGTGTGCTCTAGGATGAGATATATCGCCTCGCAGATCGGTGAGTATGTCTGTCTGTCAAGATTTCCGTACCCAGTACGGATTCTTCCAAACAATTCAGCTTCCACTAATCTTCGGCGTATCAGTCTTGACTAGGTGTTTTTCTGGTCATCAGGCGAAAAAAACTTCAATTTTAGAGTTCCGTACCTCAAAAGGATAAAATGGAACCCTTATAGGATCACTTTGTTGTCCGTCCGTCTGTCAAGACCGTTTTTCTCAGGAACGCGTGGAGGTATCAAACTGAAGTTCATATCTAATACTCAGGTCTACCGTTCATTGAAGCTGTGAAAAAATCAAACTTCTTAGCCAAAGCAATCAAAAGATACAGGCGTTCATGTCGCAAATTTTCGAAACTCGCACGGGAATCAAAACCTACAGGGTGCTTCCCGTGAACTTAGAATCCTGAAATTTGGTACGAAGTAACGTCTTATAGTACAGATAAAGGAAAAATTGCGAAAACCATAAATTTTTAGTTACATCATATAATAAAAAAAAAATTGAAAATTTAGGTTTGTACGGAACCATCGGTGCGCGAGTCCGACTCGCACTTGGCCGGTTATTAATCTGATTGGAGCTTTTAGCAACACGAACGATTAGCTTATCTTCTCTGGGAGAGAGCTTTTTTTCTTGGTCGAGCCGTTCTAAGAAAGTTTTTTTTTTTTTTCAACTATTGAAAAAATCAGATTGGTGCCTTTAGCAACACGAACGATTAGCTTATCTTCTCTGGGAGAGGTTTTTCTTGGCCGAGCCTTTCTAAGAACATTTTCAATAGTTTCATGTGTTTTATTATGATCAATTGCATTAACTACTTTCTTAAGAGCCCTTTTACAAAATTGCGCCGCTGCCGTACTAATTGGCGCGTAGGTAGATTTGCACTAGTATATATTGCATTTTACGGGTGATGTTTAGAGTCTTATAAAATAATTATTAATGAACTAATTATAAAAATATATACATATTTCAGTAGTTCAATGATGGTAGATTAGTTTTATGAAAGTTTTTGATAGTAATACTATTTAATTCAATATCAAAATACGACGTAAACCTGCATTATTTTTTGGGAAAACTCACGGAAGTTAGATGTTTTTTATGATAATTAATGAGATAGAAAATCAATCATTATGTTACAACA
The DNA here is from genome assembly GCA_902850365.2 of Chilo suppressalis. NCBI lineage: Eukaryota > Metazoa > Arthropoda > Insecta > Lepidoptera > Crambidae > Chilo > Chilo suppressalis. The sequence continues at coordinate 3,798,981 of OU963919.1, forward strand.
AAACATATTTCTGATGTCGTAGTAATTAATTTGATCTAATTTATTGAACACTATTGAGAGATTCAGGCGTTTCAAGTTGTCCATTTATTTTACACATTATCGTTTTTTCCTTAAACTAGCTGCAGTAGAACGATCAGTACAAATAAATTAAAAAAAAAACCTTTTTAAAAACAAGCTTTTATTCAAATGCGCTAAAAAGAAAAAAAGAAAATTTAGTTAGTTTGTTTCTAAATAGATTTTCAAATTTTAGAAGTCCGCCATATTGGATTGAGAGTGACGTCACATTTTTTTCGAGTTACTCTCAGCAAGCCCTTTCATTTGATACCCATATTGTTGGAATGCATTAAAAATGATTGGACCGCCATTTTGGGTATGCCGCCATATTGGATTTAGAATGACGTCACACTGTTAATCATGCATTGTCATCCGAACTGAACGAGCATACCAAATTTCAGCTTAATCGGTTGAGGGCAAGTGCTTTAAAATGAGTTGTAAGATTTGACCGTAACAAACATACATAGCAAGTTAAATAAAAGCTTGTAGAAAAGGAAAATAGTATTTGCTAATATTCTACATTAACTTACAATAGGAGGAATAAATCTTTTCGAAGCGGATAAATAAGGCGCTCAAAAATTACGATTTTTTGCAAAAAATGTGAGAGGGCTCTTAACAGTACAATTAAAATGCTCAGCTATTCTTCTGTACGCCAACTTACGATCAATATGTAAATTAACAATTATTATTTGCCTAGTTGACGCGTCACAACTTTTATTTTTGCCCATTTTGAACAAAATATAATTCAGATTAAATTTTGTATTGCCGCCAAAATAATAGATAAAGCCAAGAAAGAAATTTCATTCTCCAATTTAAAAAAAGAACGAGCTATGGATGTTTTTTTAAATGTTTATAATTAGGCGTCCAAGCGGCCAGTAACAGAAAATAAACTCCTACATGTGTAAGGCATTGTCCTAATAAACGCGATAACGCGATCATCGCGCGATTAAACGATGCGACCATCGCGTGACCGCGAACTGGGTGTCCTAATAGAACGCGAATACGCGATCACTATTTACGCGAATACGCGATCACGATTGACACACTGTTTGGTCGGGTTAGCCCTGCCCTTCTCCCCGCTTCCTATCGACGCGACGCGATCATCGCGCGAACTTCAGTTAGGACACCTATTCATCATTAGTAGGTTTGATTGCGCGTTCGCGCGAACTATGTTCCCGCGAATAGATTATTAAACATTTTAGTCGCGCGAATGCATCGCTCGATCGCCTATTAGGACACCTATTCTAGATCAATATGTTTGATCGTCGACTCGTACGATGATCGCATCGCTCATTCGCGTTATCGCGTTGTATTAGGACAATGCCTATGACTCATTTTGTAATTAAAAGTAAGACATGTTTCATATTTTATGCATTTAATGAGTTTTTTATTTGAGTGGCTATATAATTGCATGATTATTAATTATTGAATGTGTATATTTTTAACGAACATTAGTTAGTTTAAATTTTACTTTATTTATTCGTAAGAAGTGTTTCTAATTATATGACCACCACTTTATATGTGATATATGTTCTCCCATAGGTCGTCCTATACGCGTCGTGGCACTGTCACTCTCCCTAGCACCTACAAATGATATAATATGACATGTATGTGATATATATATATTGCCCCCATAGATCGTGCGCGTCGTGGCACTGTCGCTTCCCCAAGCGCCTTCAACTGATATAGTATGGCATATATATGTGATATATGTTGTCCCATAGATCGTGCTATCCGCATCGTGGCACTTTCGCTCCCCCTAGCCCCTTCAACTGATATAATATGATATATATATATGTAATATATGTTGTCCCATAGGTCGTCCTATCCGCATCGTGGCACTGTCGCTCCCCCTAGCGGATGCCAGAGACGTGTCGCAGTGGTTGGGATGCGGAACTAATTCTTCGTTCAATTTCCACCCCAGTGTGAGGCCTTTACCCCTGGAGTTGCATATACAAGTGAGTAGTATTTTATTATATACTAGCTGACCCAGCGAACTTCGTACCGCCCTAAAAAATAGGGGTTGACCAGCGGACAAAATTGTGAATCTAAACCATTCTCAGATCCCCTTGAACACACACAAAAAATTTCATCAAAATCGGTCCAGTCGTTTAAGAGAAGTTCAGTGACATACACACTCACAGAAGAATTATATATATAAAGATTTTTTATGTAATGAGAACTATTCGGGTTTTTGATAAGTTTTCGAAAACGATTTCACGTTACTTACTAATGTTTAGAAAGTCCATTTGGATATTCACCATTCTTTTGGATGTTTTAGTAAAAAAACGAAATCGAATATTCAATTCTCAGTTTGCCGGAAAAGCGTTTCTCTGGACACTGTAGCGTCTGACTAATTTTTTTCGGTCAAAATTGAGAAATCAATGTTAAATACACATGCCAACTCAGTACTTTATTTGTCATGCTGTCAAATATGCTTGCAAATATCCTAATGGCGATTTGTTTTACTCAACCATGTAGCTTATTAAATGATATCTCCAATCTATACATATAATAAAATGGTACGAAAATCAAAACTTCACATAGAATGTGTTTTTAAAAGAATACTTGGGGTGTGATCTACAATCGATACCGAAGCCAAAAATATAGTTTTTAGAATTTTTGTCTATTTGTCTGTATATATGTCCGGGATAAACTCAAAAAGTACTGCACGAATATTATTAAGAAGTCGGGTCAACATATAGGCTACATATTATCACGCTATCACCTAAGGGGAACGAGCAGTGAACCTTTATTCATAACTAACTCCACGCGTACGAAGTCGCGGGCGGCCGCTAGTATATAGTAAAATGGTCTGTTATAAGAAAGATAGTTATTTAGTTATAATACACCATCAAGGAGCTTAATGAAAGATGCCTTCTTATTAATCATGGGGGTTCAACGTTTTCCACGCGGCTTCCCGTCTGGGCGCCATGACGCGGCCCATATACAACGCCGTTGTGCGTCACGCCGGCTCGCGGCCCGTCGCCGTGTTCGTGCCGTCCTGTCGCACGGCACGGCTTTTAGCCGCCGATTTACTAGTTTCAGCATTTTGTTCAGTATTTCAGTAAAACAATGGAAAATGATATCTCTAATCTCGAATATGCCTTAGAAACGTTTCTCGGGGCAATATTATAGCGTCTCAAAATACACTATATCAGCGAGTTTTAGCGTACGTGAGATGTCATTTTAGACTAATTCTAGGCGTTTTCGGTTAAGTGACAATAAAGAAAAGAATACTTTTCTATGTCATGTTTTTATATTATGACTATTTTTTTTTCTGTCAAAATTGAGAAATCAATGTTAAATACAGATGCCAACTTGGTACGTTATTTGTCATTTTGTCAAATATGCTTGCAAATATCCTAATGGTGATTTGTGTTACTCAACCATGTAGCTTATTAAATGATATCTCCAATCTATATACATATAATAAAATGGTAGGAAAGTCAAAACTACACATTGAATTTTTTTTAAAAGAATACTTGGGTATGATCTACAATCGATACAGAAGCCATAAATATAGTTTTTAGAATTTTTGTCTGTTTGCCTGTATGTATGTCCGGGATAAACTAAAAAAGTACTGCATGGATTTACTTGATTTACTTCAAATTTGGCACGAATATTATTAAGAAGTCGGGTCAACATATAGGCTACATAATTATTATCACCTACGAAGAACGAGCAGTGAACCTTTATTCCTAACTAACTCCACACGTACGAAGTCGCGGGCGGTCGCTAGTGTATAGTAAAATGGTCTGTTATAAGAATGATAGTTAATACACTATCAAGGAGCTTATTGAAAGATGCCTTCTTATTAATCATAGGGGTTCAACGTTTCCCACGCGGCTTCCCGTTTGGGCGCCATGACGCGGCCCATATACAATGCCGTTGTGCGTCACGCCGGCTCGCGGCCCGTCGCCGTGTTCGTGCCGTCCCGTCGCACGGCACGGCTTTTAGCCGCCGATCTGCTGGCGCTGGCTGCCGCCGCCGGACGGCCAGCGAGGTTCCTGAGAGCCAGGGCCGATCTGTTGGCGCCATTCTTGAAAAGATTGCAAGATAAGGTGAGTTTTTTGGTTTTGTATATATCATTGCTAAGGTAATAATAATAATAATAACTTTATTGCTTAAAAAACTGTGTACAATTATGCAGTTGGAATTGCAATAATAACATAGTCGCAACAGTGTGCCCACAACGGGCATGCAATGGTAAAATTTATAACTTAAAACTATCTTAATTTAAAAAGTACATTTTAGAGCCTAAATTATATTAAGTTTTACAAGTATAATATTCATCAAGATTATATGAGTTAGATTGATTTAAGATTAGGTGAGTATTAGATTTCTAGAGCAGCGTAGGATTCTGTATGTCGCTGGAATAACTCGATTTAATGTTATTACGACCTCCAGTGCCGTCATTGACCTGAAGGCCCTGGGTATATTAGGATAATGGGGCCCCTATGACCCCCGTTTGATGATTTAACAGGAACTAGGGACTTTGTATTTGATCTGAGGGGGGCCACTGGGAAAGAGGGGTCTGACGACCTCCGTGGCCGAATGGTTTGTACGCCGGGTTTCATGGTGTCGCCGACTCGAGAGGTCCCGGGTTCGAATCCCGGTGGGGGAAGATGTTTGTGTGATGTATACGAGTATTTGTACTCCAGTCATGGATGTTTAATATGTATTTCTATGTAAATATACTTATTAAATAAATAATAAATATTTAAATATTTCCAACACTCACACCAATTAGCCTAGCCCAAAGTAAGCACTATAAGGCTTGTGTTATGGGATACTAGGGTAACGGATAGAATACATATACTGTACATATATAAGTATATTTTTTTATAGATATACATATTAAACATCCATGACTGGAGTACAAATGCTCGGATTCATCACACAAACATCTGCCCCCACCGGCATTTGAACCCAGGACCTCTCGAGTCGGCGACACCATGAAACCCGGCGTACAAACCACTCGACCACGGAGGTCGTCAATAAAACTGACAATAAACAAAAAACAGAGAAATATACTTACTTTGGGGCTAGGCTAATTGGTGTGTGTTGGTTTTTCTTTTTAATTTATTTATCTCTCGCATCGTAGATGTTGAAAGAGACCTTAGCAGCTGGTGTGGCTTACCTCCACGAGGGCGTGGAGCAGGGCGACAGGCGAGTAGTGCAGCAGCTTCTGGAGTCTGGAGCTGTGCAGCTATGTGTAGTTGCTGCAGAACTGGCGTGGGGCTTCGCAGCACACGTGCACACTGTCATTGTGGCCGATACGCTAACGTGAGTACATTGTATCTCTTATCTATCAGACAAGTCCGTCCGTCCGTCTCTCTGTGGTGCTGTTTCAGCGGCCAAACCGTAAGAGATAGATAAAGAGAATGTTTAAGTTATAAGTTAAGAATAGTCTGATAAGACTACAAACCGAATTTGAGTAACGTAGCACTTCCGGTTTTCGAGAAATCACGAATTTCTAACGAAACCACACAGAATCTCCGAAGTTCTCAATTAATTAAATACATTTTTTTTTTAAATCAGGTTTTGGTGAACATTTGGTTCACTGGTTTGCTAGTTATGGTTTAATTTCGAATCATAATAGGGATGATGACTATTTTTTTTTCTTCGTTTATCAGGTAGATTATCAAAAAGTATTGGACATGTATTTTTTCTTTTTTCACATAATATAAACATTGCAGAGATATATTGATTTGAAAAGTCGCATGACGTCACGTTTGAGTACACTTATAAGTGAAAATTCACTAAAAAGTGACGTCACGAGCCCCTCCTCCCAAACTTTGACGCGCTATGTCATTTTTTGGTTGATTGCCCAAAGAAAAAATACGTGTCCATTATTTTTTGATCATCTAACTGACGGACTAAATAGAATTTCGTTTACTGTACCCCGTCATCACCCCTATTATCAGCCTATTAATGCCCCCACTGCTGGGGACCGGCCTTCCCTATGGACGGAATAGGGAGATCAGGTGAATAGGGTATTTGACAGTGTTAAAAATAAAATGTCGATTGTTAGCATCTGTGTTTAGAATGAATATTGGCAGGGGTTTTTACTATTTTTACAAATAAAATATTCATAATTTTACTTAAAACCTACGAAAAAGATAATAGTTTTCTTATCTTTTGTCACGTAACCCAAAACGCTTGGGATTGGCGGAGCCTAAAGTGACGTCACACGCAAGAAAACATCCGGTTAAAGTGACATTACATTGTATCGTTCGACGTTTTAATAACAGTCGTGTGACGTCACACACTAGTAAGACGCCATATTGTCCAGAGAAACGTTTTCGCGGCAACTTGAAAATGGAGTTTTTGTTTTGGTTATTTTTACTGAAATACACAACAGAATGATGAATTTACGGATTCCATAAACATTAGTCAATAACGTGAGATCGTTTTCTAAAACTTGTCAAATACCCTATTTCGAATCATCATTATCAGCCTATCAAATCAGAAATCAATGTATCTTTATTCAAATTGGATGTATAGTACAACTCTTTTGAATCGCCCAAAATTTTTTTTCCCGACCACTCGTTATTGGACGTATTTTTTAACTGCGGAGAAAAACGAGCGAAAGAATCTCCAAAACATTAAAAGTCTAATGTAATAACATTTACAAATCATTATGTTGTTACAACGTCAATACAATTATGATTTATTTAATATAGAAAACCTGTTGGAATGATTGGAACAGTTCAAACCCAAGCATTTTTGTCTGTAATATAATCAGACTATAATACTTTGTAATAAGCTTTTCTAATAAGGGTTTTTTTTATACTAGCTTTATATATATATACTATTAATGTCCCCACTGCTGGGGACTGGCCTTCCCTATGGATGGAATAGGGAGATCAGGTAAATTGCTAGGTCGTTTGCTTGCATTAACATAAAAACGTTGATTTATAAAAAAAAGTTGACAAACAACTGCTGGCCTGTTCTGGTTCTGGGTTAAAAATCCGGGGTTGTAACGCGTTTTGTCCTGTTTACCAAATTTTAGAGATAGCAACCCCATTATCAGTAGCCAGTAGTAATTCATTCATTATCATCATCAGCCTATTAATGTCCCCGTTGCTGGGGCACAAGCCTTCCCTATGGATGGAATAGGGAGATTGGCCATGACCCACCACACGGTTCCAGTGCGAATTGGCGGGTGCTAACGATTGCAGATGCAGCCGGGACCGACGGCTTAACGTGCCTTCCGAAGCACGGAGGAATTCGAGATAGTAGATTTTTGGTCGCCCATCCAATGACCGACCACTGCGAAAGTTGCTTAACTTCAACGATTGCAGCCGCACGCGCTAAACGCCTGCGTCATCGAGCTCCTCCTTAAAAAGAAATTTCGAATAAAATCGTTTAAATCAAACTTATTAATAGCCTATTTGACAGTATGAAATGTAATGTACCAATACGGATGATGGCTATTTTTTTTCTTCGTTTATCAGGTAGATTATCAAAAAGTATTGCACACGTTATTTTTTCTTTTTTCGTATAATATAAAAATTGCAGAGATATATTTATTTGAAAAGTCGCATGATGTCACGTTTTGGTACAATTTTTATTTAAAAGTGACGTCACGAGCCCCTACTCCCAAACATTATGTATATATACAAATATTATGTTCTAAAATCAAATCAAATAGCGCGCGCTTCCCCAAACTTCCTGCTACACACTTCCGTCCCACTTCACGTAATCACTCCCTCACTTCATCTAATTGGACACGTATGTTTTCTTTTTTCACATATTATAAGCATTGCAGAGATATATTGATTTGAAAAGTCGCATGACGTCACGTTTAAGTACACTTATAAGGGAAAATTCACTCAAAAGTGATGTCACGAGCCCCTACTCCCAAACTTTGACGTGCTATAACTTTGTCATTTTTTGGTTGATTGCCCAAAGAAAAAATACGTGTCCATTATTTTTTGATCATCTAACTGACGGACCAAATAGAATTTCGTTTACTGTACCCCGTCAAAACCCCTATTGGTGGCATCTGTATTTGATAGGAATATTTGCAGTGATTTTACTATTCTAAAAGAGCAAATAATTCGTAACTTTTCTATTAAATCATTAAACAGTAACGATTTTTTGTTTCATGGTCACGTGACCGAAAACGCCTGGCATTGGCCGAGACTGAAATGACGTCACACGCTGGTAGACTTCCGGTCAAAGTAACATTGCATCGTATCTGTAGACGTTTTAATGACAGTCGTGTGACGTGACACACTAGTGAGACGCCATAATGTCCAGAGAAACGTTTCCGCAGCAACTTGAAAATGGAATTTTAGTCGGGGTCCCTCAGGGTGCAAATTTGGAACCACAATTTATTTATGCTTACGATATGTGTTATGTCGATAGTTCGTCATAATTAAACTAGCTTTTCTTAATCCCACCAGTTACAACGGCAAACTCCACTGCTACGAGCAGTACCCCATAACGACGGTGCTGCAGATGCTGGGTAGGGCTTGTCGTCCTCTAGAAGACGATCACTCTGTGGCCGTGCTGATGTGTGTTCAGCACCAGAAGACATTCTTCACTAAACTGCTGAACGACTGTCTGCCTTTAGAGGTAAGTATCGTGCTATTATGATCATCATCATCATCATCAACCCATGTTCGTCCATTGCTCCCGATTTTGTGCTACTCTCATCCAGCCCACTCCAGCCAGCCTACGAATGTCATCAGAAATCAACATATCTTTATTCAAATTGGACTAAGTACAACACTTTTGAATCGTCCAAACATTTTTTTTTCCCCTACCACTCGTTATTGGACATATTTTTTAGCTGCGGAGAAAAACGAGCGAAAATAACTCCACAACATTAAAAGCATAATGTAACAACATTTACAAATCATTATGTTGTTACAACGTCAATACAATCATGATTTATTTAATATAGAAAACCTGTTGGAATGATTGGAAACAACTATTAATGATAATTATTGGAAATACGACAAAAAATAGTCAGATTATCAATTTCATAGTTTCCGCTTTGACGTGATAACATTGCAAAGTGTTGTGATAACAATAAACAAAACAATAATGTTATGTAACTTTGTTTACTCAATAACACTTTAACTTTAAGATTATTTAAGATTACAAAATCAGTCACTTATCACAATTCTTCACAATTTATTAATGGCGGTGCCATCTTGTTTTTTCTTATCACTTCAACAAAGGAAACATGCTCATACAGCCATTTCTAAATTACACCAACTATACTACAAACATATACAGGGTGGTCCAACTAGTGACGTCAACAAATTTTTTTTAGATTCCTCGCACCTGGGGGTATCCGAAAATACATCATTCCTGTAAAATAACTTAAACCTGTTGGAATGGTTGGAACAGTTCAAATTCAAACCCAATCATTTTTGTCTGTAATATAATCAGACACTTTGTAATAAGCTTTTTTAATAAGTGCTTTTTTTATCATCATCCCATCTTGTCTCAGGGCGTCCTACACTACGTTTACAGAGTCGCGGTCTCCACTCGAGAACTTTCCGGCTCCAACGTCCATCAGTTCTGCTGCTAATGTGACCAGCCCACTGCCACTTCAGTTTGCTAATTCGGTGGGCTATGTCGGTGACTCTGGTTCTCTGTCGGATTACATCATTTCTGATGCGGTCCTTCAGGGATACTCCGAGTATAGCCCTTTCCATAGCTCTCTGAGTAACTTTAAACTGGTGGACTCGTCCAGCCGTGAGTGTCCTCATCTTGGCGCTGTATGTCATAACTGGGAGGACGCACTGGTCGAAGACTTTCGATTTGAGACATTGAGGGATGGGTGGCGAGAAGACTTGACGAAGCTTACGTAATGCTGCCCAGCTATTATGATCATTATCACTCTAGTAATCCATTCATCTCGACATTGGATGAAACACAACGATATTAAAATACTCTAGATACATCACATGCGTTCAAAATATGTCTTCATCATCATCATCAGCCTATTAATGTCCCCACTGCTGGGGCACAAGCCTTCCCTATGGATGGAATAGGGAGATAGGGCCATGACCCACCACGCGGGCCCAATGCGGATTGGCGGGTGCTAACGACTGCAGATGCAGCCGGGACCAACGACTAAACGTGCCTTCCGAAGGACGGAGGAGCTCGAGATAGTAAATTTTTGGTCACCCATCAAATGACCGACCACCGCGACAGTTGCTTAACTTCAACGATCGCAGCCGAACGCGCTAACCACCTGCGGCATCGAGCTTCTCAATATGTCGTTTCTGCGTTTAATCCCATTTAGTTTGATACAGTCGCCCGCTCCACAACAATCTATATTTATTTGTCTCATTTTCTCCATAGAGTCACCTAGACCATCGTCTACACGACCACATGAACGCGGAAATAGTCACTAAAACCATAGAGAACAAACAGGATGCCGTAGACTATTTGACCTGGACCTTCCTGTATAGAAGGCTGACGCAGAATCCCAACTATTACAATTTACAAGGGGTCACCCATAGGTGAGGTTTATTTTTCTAACACCATATAATTTTAAACTTAATCTCTTTATTTGCAAACTAAGTGTTACATACGGTTCTTAAGCATGTTACATAGAATCTTATGAACTATATTTATTTATATTAGTCACCTTGTACAGGTGTAACAAATAATAGATAATTAAAACATTTAATTTGGTTTGTGAGATACCATCATTTAAACATAATTTAACAAAACAAAACAAAAACATCATCATCATCAACAGCCTATCCTAGTCCACTGCTGGACATAGGCCTCTCCAAGTGCACGCCACTCAGATCGATCTTGGGCTACTCGCATCCAGCTCCTGCCAGCCACCCCGCGCAAATGGTCACTCCATCGTGCCTGAGGACGTCCCACACTACGTTTGCCTAGACGCGGTCTCCACTCCAGAACTCGTCTACCCCAACGGTTATCGGTTCTTCGGCAAATATGGCCAGCCCACTGCCACTTCAACTTGCTAATCCGGTGGGCTATGTCGATAACTCTGGTTCTCTGTCGGATTACCTCATTTCTGATGCGATCCTTCAGAGAAACGCCGAGCATAGCCCTTTCCATAGCGCGCTGAGCGACTTTGAACTTGTGGACTAGCCGTACTGTCAGTGTCCATGTCTCGGCTCCGTATGTCATCACAGGTAGGACGCACCGATTGAAGACTTTCGTCTTTAGGCACTGTGGGATTGACGATGTCAGGACTTGACGTAGCTTCCCAAACGCTGCCCAACCTAGCTGAATTCTTCTATTCACCTCGTCCTCAAAGACAGCTACGTTGACAGCTGACACTTTGGCATATACTGGCCGCGTGACGTAATATGCTATAACGTCTATTATTTCCTCGTGTTTTAAAACAGATTATAAAACAGAAAAAATTGAATTGTATTTTAAAATGCATTTTGTTATTTTATGAACTGAATCTAACATTTTGCGACTCCTTTTTGCCTAAACCATTGCAATAATACATTTGTAGATTTCTTCTAAAGTCGAGTGAAATTTTGTCCATACAAAAACGTCAAAATGTCAATGTCAATTTTTCGTTTCTCTATGGGATATATCTAGTTTTAGTTGAATTGAGATTAACAAAATTTTCCTGTAAGTGGGTATTAATACGTACCTAAACATGAATCAACTCCCACAGGCATCTGTCAGACCACCTCTCAGAACTGGTGGAGACCACACTGACAGACCTTGAGCAGTCCAAATGCATCTCCATCGAGGACGATATGGACGTCCAACCTTTGAACCTGGGAATGATCGCTTCGTACTATTACATCAATTACACGACTATAGGTGAGTGATTGTCCTTCATTATCTACACTCATGTTGTAATATTCGATTAAGAATTTTAAGATGTTTTTTTTTTGAAGCTATTAACTGCTAGATGTTTTAAATTTAACAGTTTTTTTAATATCAGTTCAATCATGATATGAAATAGGGTTCATCCTCTGTATAAGTGGAAATTAATTCAAATGGATTTATAACAATTAATTGCGTATTTTTTTCTAAAACGTGCAGACAAACAAGTGCACAGACCAACGGACAGCAGTAACTTTATTAACTACATTTTTTGTTATATAGGGTGTTCCTACTAGTGACGTCAACAATTTTTTTTAGATTCCTTGCAATTTTAAGTTTAATTTACCATAACAATGATTCAAAGTAGATAAAATAATTTTAAATGCTTTAATCGTGTTTCAATGATTTTTAGCCTATCCGCCTTCGAAGGCCAATTACAACAAAAATAGGCTAATTAAGTAGTATTTTTTTATGTTTTATGGTAGTTTAGAAGCATGCGGAGTTTTTAAACTGAACCAGAAGCTATGGAAACTCTTTTTTGTATTTTTAAATTGAAGTTGAATGTTTGAGTAAATCCTACTAAAAGTAAAGTTTCAACTTTCAAGCCTTTTTTGAGTAACTTTAAGTAATTTCAGGAAGCTGATTATTTTTTTTTATCAAAACAACATTCAAGAATATTATGTCACAAAAAAAAACTGCAAAGTACCTACTACGAAAAAAGATATGAATTTTTGAAACCTCGCTGGCAGAAATCATTAAAAATATACAAAAAAAAATATAACTCGAAAACTGAGAAAAATCGCGGAACATATATGGGGTATTTTAAGATACCTCCAGATGCGAGGAATCTAAAAAAAATTTGTTCACGCCACTAGTTGACCACCCTGTATACTAAAAAAATAAATGAAAAAATACGCTGACTTAATAATTTAATGTCTAGTTTTCAAAACACCCCTTTTTATTGATTTAGTGGTTAACTTGGAAGTTAAGAGCGATTTTATATTGTAAAATCGTCACATAGCGGCCTATCGAGAGTAAATCTCTCCCACACGCTTACGCGTTGTGAGGCGTGTAATATATCTCTGTAATTATCTGCTAGATGTTTAATAAGAAAGATGCACTGACCAATTATGCTACCGCGGCCTTAATGGCCTCCTAGTATTTCTTAGGCTGGTGGCGCGCGTGGTTACCTATAATGCGCATCTTTGCGCATTGTAGGTAACACCTACAATGCGAAGAGATGGCGCTGCCTTGCAGCTTAAGAATGGCTGGAGGAATATCGACGCGGCCAGCAGGGCAGCGGTAGCATGATTGGTCAGTGCATTCGCCCGGATAGCGAAGGGTGCGGGTTCGAATCCCGTCTGCTGCCTTGTCCGCGCGGATTTTTTTCTAGTTCTATTTTCCTTAGATTTAAACATCAAGCAGTTACATGCTTAAAAAATAAAAATTATAAGTATTAAACGTTTGAAAGAAGAAATAGCAATTGTAGTTGTAAATGTTTCTTTTTATGCCCTCATAGAATTGTTCAGCCTGTCGCTGACCAGCAAGACCAAGATCCGTGGTCTACTGGAGATCATATCTTCGGCTGCGGAGTATTCGGAGCTCAGCATCCGCCATCGGGAGGAGAATATCATCAGGGCTCTGGCTGCCAAGTGAGTGAACAAAACTCTTAAATTATTATTTCTTTTTTTAAGCATTCCACTGCTTGATTTAAACATCTAGCAGTTGAATGCTTAAAAAAAGGTGAATGCTTAAAAAAAGGTAAATGCTTAAAATCCCGGGATCGGGATAATAATTTATGAAAAGTTTTAATAGAAATAAATTCCACGCGGAGCAGGCAGCAGACGGGACTCGAACTCGAACCCTTCGCAATCCGGGCGAATGCACTGACCAATAGGGTATTCGACAGTATTAAAAATAAAGTGCCAATTGTTAGTGTAGTATATGGTGTGGTAAATTGGGAATAAATGAAACGTCCAACTTACAGCTGACTCCGTCCGTCAATATAATCCCATAAAGCACATATATACACATTAACAAATAGAAGGCGAAGACGGTACAAGATATAAAGTCCAAGCACAGCACTAGAAGAAGACAGTCAGAAAGATAGGCAATAGATAAACAGTTTATAGAAACGAAAAGCACAATTATATAAAGCGTACAGATCTAAGTATATAAGCGAGCTAAGAGAAGCGTGCGCTCCGCGTCGTAGTTCAGTCTCGACTGGTTTGGTAGACGGCGCGGCGACGCGCGCGCATCTCTAGTACATAAGATGAACAAAAGAATTATGTACAAGACTATCCGCTAGTGCGTAGGGCGTGTCGATAATTGCTATCGATATATCGACAAACCAGTACACCATGATATGTAATGAAAATATAATATTGTTAATATAATTATAGTACTTATTATAAATTCTATATTAGATATTAATAAATATTATTAGATATAAGATGTAAATATATAGTGTAAGATAGTTAGTGTTACGGTTTTAGAATATAAGTTACTTTGTATTTTATTATAATGAATAAATTTAAATAATATTTTATGTGTACAGTGTAAATATAGTTTGAGGATGTATTCACACCTCAAAGTAGCCTACATTAGCATCTGTGTTTAGAATGAATATTGGCAAGGGTTTTTACTATTTTTACAAAAAAAATATTTATAATTTTACTAAAAACCCACGAAAAGGATAAATTTTTTCTTATCTATTGTCACGTGACCCAAAACACTTGGCATTGGCGGGGCCTAAAATGACGTCATACGCAAGTAAACTTCCGGTTAAAGTGACATTACATCGTATCGTTGGACGTTTTAATAACAGTCGTATGACGTCACACACTAGTAAGACGCCATATTGTCCAGAGAAACGTTTTTGCGGCAATTTGTAAATGGAGTTTTCGATTTGGTTATTTTTACTGAAATACACAACAGAATGATGAATATCCACTTTTTACGGACTCCATAAACATTAGTCAATAGCGTGAGATCGTTTTCTAAATCTTGTCATATATCCTATTATGCTACCGCGGCCCTGCTGCTATATTTTTTTTTTTTCTATTAAATCTTTTTATAAATTATTATCCCGATCCCGGGTTCGAATCCCGGTGCATTTGTACTCCAGTCATGGATGTTTAATATGTATTTCTATATAAATATACTTATATATGTACAGTGTATGTATTCTATCCGTTGCCCTAGTATCCCATAACACAAGCCTTATAGTGCTTACTTTGGCTAGGCTAATCGGTGTGTGTTAGAAATATTTATTATCTATATATATAAAACTCAAAGGTGACTGACTGACTGACATAGTGATCTATCAACGCACAGCCCAAACCACTGGACGGATCGGGCTGAAATTTGGCATGCAGGTTGCAGGTTGCTTGGTTTTGCAGGCATTATGACGTAGGCATCCGCTAAGAAAGGATTTTGATCAATTCTACCCCGAAACGAAGCGAGGGCGGGGCCACTTGTTATTAATAAACGCAGAATAAGTTTGAATTAGTTACTCTGTGTTTTGTCTCTGTTCGTTGAATGTCATTTGAGTGGAACAAAACACGGCGTAACTAGTCTATGCTTATGCCTTGTTTATTAATAAGGAGGTGTATATATTTATATATGTACCGTATTATTTATTCTATCCGTTACCCTAGTATCCCATAGTACAAGCCTTACAGTGCTTATTTTGGGGCTAGGCTAATTGGTGTGAGTGTTGGAAATATATCTCTTATCTATTAAACAAGTCCGTCCGTCCGTCTGTGGTGCTGTTTCAGCGGCCAAACCGTAAGAGATAGATAAAGAGAATGTTTAAGTTATAAGTTAAGAATAGTGATAAGACTACAAACCGGATTTGAGTAACGTAGCACTTCCGGTTTTCGAGAAATCACGTGATTTCTATTTTGTAATTATCAGAATTTTAATTAACTATTTAAAGGTTATTTTTTTTTAAACTAAATAATTTCAAACGAAACCACACAAAATCTCCCAAGTTCTCAATTAATTAAATACATTTTTTAAATTATTTTGGTGAACATTTGGTTCACTGGTTTGCTAGTATTTATTTATTTACACACAGAGTGCCGCACAAACCGACGGCGCCATCTGGCGGTGCAGTGAAGTACAATGACCCGCACGTCAAAGCTCACGTTTTGCTTCAAGCCCACCTGTCCCGCACACAACTGCCGGCAGAATTGCAGGCCGACACGGCTATTGTCCTTACTAAGGTATGTATGAAGTATCTATACTAATCATCACACTAATATTATAAAGGCGAAAGTTTGTGAGTGTGTGAGTGTGTATGTTTGTTACTTCTTCACCACGGTTCCCAACTTAGGGGTTTTGCCCCCAGATTTAGGGGCTAGAAGGGATAAGATCTATCAGCCTGTCAGCTCATTTTCGTTTGATTTTCCATTCGGAAAATGTATTTATTCAATAAAATAATTTATTGTAACTAAATATGTAACGTTTTAATTTATGAGCAACGAAAGAATTTAGGTAATAAGATAAGTAGGTACATATAAATTTCTATATTTAGGGGATTTTAGGGGAATTTAAAAAATACTTAGGGTAAAATTTTGGTAAGGGTTGGTAACACTGTTCTTCACGTCTAAACGGGTGGAGCGATTTTAATAAAATTTGGTATTGAGTTAGCTGACACCCTAGATTAACACATAGGCTACTTTTATCCCGAAAAAATGTTAGGTTCCAGAAGGATTTTGAAGAAACTAAGTTAACGCAGACGAAGTCGCGGGCGACCTCTAGTATTATATAGAGGAAAGATTTGATTGTTGGTTTGTTTGTCATCATATCCTTCCTCTATACGAGGGGTAGGAAAAAATTTTTTTGGACGATCCTAAATTATTTGGAGTATTCAATAAAAGCCTCCGAAACTACTGTACCGATTTGAAAAGTTCTTTCGCGTTTAGAATCCTACATAATTCCCAATGAACATAGGCTATAGAGTATTCTCAAAGCAGTTAGGGTTCCGTATGAAAATTTCAATAACGTAACCCACGGTGTGAAATAAAAGCAAAAGAATTATAGTAATATAAGTTATTTACGAGATTGTTACCATGTACCTTGTTTTTAGCGAGTTTCCGATATTTCCGCACTGTTGCCAGCGCCATGATCACGGAATAACTGAAGTGATTGCGGGTAGGCTGTTATTGGCAGACATATTGGTCTACCCTCCGACGAAGTCTTTTATTGCGTTCGATACCCCTACCACTGTTCACATTCTCGCTATTCACTCGAATTAACGATACGCAGAAATCAGCCATCGCGGAACATTTGATTGATTCTGGTACTCCTGTCATGGATGTTTAATATGTGTATCTATATAAATATACTTATATATGTACAATATATGTAATCTATCCGTTACCCTAGTATCCCGTAACATAAGTAACTTACTTTGGGGCTAGGCTAATTGATGTGTGTTGGAAATATTTATTTATTTTATTTATTATCAATTTCTTTCGTTTTTCTGTCACCCACAGGCTATACGTCTGATTCAAGCCTGCGTAGACGTGGTATCTAGTAGCGGTTGGCTTTCACCCGCCGTAGCCGCTATGGAATTAGCACAGATGGTGACGCAAGCGATGTGGGCGAGAGATTCCTATCTGAGACAACTGCCTCACTTCACGCCCGAACTGGTGCAGAGGTGCGCCGACAAGGTGAGTGGCTGCATCGCGCTAACGAAGTTCTAACGCTCGCACATATATACACAGCTCGACAGACACGGGCTATTGGTAAGTTCACAGTAGTAAAGCTGTGGTCTCGGACTTAGGTCTTCCTACAAGGTTCATTTTGAGTACTAGATAGGTACTGTATGGGAAGGCCTGCATCTACTATATAAATACTAGATCAAATGGTGTCCAATTAGGAAATTTAGATGTCTTTTATATCAAGTATATAAGACTTAGGATGTAGTTTAAGGAAATAGTGGTTGGCTATTACTCGCCGGAGTCACTATGGAATTAGCCCAGATGGTGACGCAAGCGATGTGGGCGAGAGATTCCTATCTGCGACAACCGCCTCACTTCACACCCGAACTGGTGCAGAGGTGCGTCGACAAGGTGAGTGGCTGCATCGCGCTAACGAATTTCTAACGCTCGCACATATATACACAGCTCGACAAGACTATTGATTGATTAGTTCACAGTGGTAGAGCTGGGGTCCCAGGCTTAGGTATTCCTACAAGGTACATTTTTAGTGCTAGTGTATGTGTGTATGGGAAGCCTGCATCGCGCTAACGAAATAATAAGTCTCACTCTCACATATAAATTAACGTCCCTACCTAATACTTAGGTCTTTTGTCAAAGGTACATTTTAAGAACCCTATCAAAATGGTGTCCAATTAGGACATTTAGGTTATCGTAAGTGTGTTCTACATCAAGTATCATAACTTCATAAGTAGTTTAAATGGTGTCGTAAGCGATGTGGGCGAGAGATTCCTACCTGCGACAACTGCTTCACTTCACGCCCGAACTGGTGCAGAGGTGCACCGACAAGGTGAGTGGGAGTGCTGCATCGCGCTAACGAAATTCACACGCTCGCACATATATACACAGCTCGACAAGACTATTGATTGATTAATTCAGTGTGGTAGAGCTGTGGTCCCAGGCTTAGGTTTTCCTACAAGGTACATTTCTAGTAATAGATGAGTAATGTATGGGAAACCTGCATCGCGCTGACGAAATCATTAGTCTCACATATAAATCAACATCCATATCTAATACTTAGGTACGTTAAGTAAGATCACGTAGGAAGGTCTTTTGTCAAAGGTACATTTTAAGAACCCTCCTATATCAAATGGTGTCCAATTAGGGCATTTAGATTATCGTGTGTTCTACATCAAGTATCATGCCTCATTTACACTCGCGTACGAGGCACAAGGTGAGAGTGTAAATTAGCGTTGGGTCGTTCTCAAATTTTCTGACGACGAAACGCAACCGTTTTTTCTTAAACGAAAATTGGTCCTCGAAACGGTTCTCGTTCGCAACTGGTTTTGGTTGCAGCTGGGTGACGAAACGAAACGACACGCGATAGACGAACGAATCTAACGCAACGAAACTGAACTAAATGAAATCTTGTTAACTTTCGTTTCGTTGCTGCGAACGAGATGACGAAACATCGAAATAAATGAAGTGTTATACGATATTCGACTTTAAGTGTTCAAAAATAAAGATTATATTATTGTAATATCAAAGCTTAATTTATCATAGAACGAAACGGCCTCATATCATTGCGTTCTATTATAGACTGTATTTACTTCATCATAAAGTACATATTGGCGTGCAGACAATCCGAGGACTCGAAACGTAAAACGGTTCTATCGTCGCGGAACAGAAAACGGTCCTTGAAACCGGTTTGTCTTTAGAACGCTCACACCTAGTGTAAATAGACGCACGCGGCTCGCCTCGCGCCTCGTCTCGCGCCTCGCCTCGCGCCTCGCCTCGCGCCTCGTCTCGCGCCTCGCCTCGCGCCTCGTCTCGTGCCTCGTCTCGCGCCTCGTCTGGCGCCTCGTATGGAGCGGTATTTTGGGCACGAATCAAAGGACCTCGCAACAAACGCGAGCGTGGTGCTTACATTCGTGCTCTCGCTTCCATGCAAGTTTTAACCTTGTGCCGCACAGGTTTTGGCTTGTAAACCATAGATAAATTAAAATTGGTCTGAAAAACAAACGTTTCGGTTTTTGGAATTATTCCAAAAAGAACCGATAATTTGGGATCCCAAGCATATATTTCATAAAAATAAGTAAGAAGTGAACGTTGCTTGGGTAAGATTAAGTGAATAAATGTGTAGACCTTCAACTGGTTTAAAATCTGCGGCGCAAAAAACAATCAGTAAAATCTGAGAAGATGATGTTTATAAGCCACCACCATAAGCGATGAATGAGGGCTATCGCGTATGAATCCGCCGCTAGAGGCGCTAGTGTAGCGTGAGGTCTCCGAAATGTCAAATGTTATTGCTTGTTGGTTGACTACGCGGGTTTATTTCTAATTAAAATAATGTTGTGAATAATTGGTAACAATTCGGCTTAATTATGGCAAATATGAGTTATGTGGCAATGAATGTCAGTTATTAAAAATTTGAGCTTAGAAAAATGATTATGTTTCCATTTTTTCCGAATAAAACGGAACTGCGCGTCACTGTGGCATGGCTTATTATGTTTAGGATATGGTTCTTTTGTGTTAAAATACGATCTAAATGTAACCTTTGATTTCATGTGCGTATTAATAAACTTTAAAAGTTACAATTTAGGACCTCACTCAACAGTGGCGCCATCTGGTGAGGCAGAAAACGGTAGCCCTCATTGATAACAACCACCATCTTCTTGGTTTCCGTTTCTTTTTACTTTTCTTTTATTTAAGTTAGTTGATGGTAACTCCCAATGTATGTGAGGACAATTATAATTTTTATTTAAAATTATCAAGTAACAATAACAATTTCCTTTAAAACAATTCATTGGTTAAAAAAACAATCATAAGAAAAAGATTAAAAAGTACGAAGGAACCACACATTTTGTTAAGATGTGCTTAGATTATGTGTCATTTTATTTATATGATACGTCCACATGATTTAAAACATCTATAGAAATAAAACTAGTTTTTACGGGTTAATGCACGAAACTTTATTTATTTATTGACGTTTCGTAGCCTTTACAGGCTTCGTCGTCAGAATAAAACTTTTATTTAATTTGTCGAGCTACCTTCGAAAGACTTTACAAAAGTCTTTCGAAGGTAGCTCGACAAACTTAATGAGTGATGTGCGTGAAAACCTAAGAAACAAATATCTATAGAAATAGTTTATTTATTAAATAATTTGTCCCCAGGGAGTGGAGACAGTATTCGACGTGATGGAACTCGAAGACAACGCTCGCGCCAAACTACTGCAGCTGTCGGCCACTGAAATGGCGGACGTGGCCAGATTCTGCAACAGATATCCCAACGTGGAGCTGTCTTACGAGGTCAGATTATTGTGATTATTACAATTGAGGAGCTGGCGAAGAGAACGGTATTATTACGCATCTGGTAAAACTACTTTCTTTGGACAGTCATGAGGTTTTGGGCCCGCTGAATTGGAATTTCAACTCATTTTCAATCAAAACCGCCTAAAGCAGTGTTAAAATTACTTAATTTGTCAACGTGGCTCAAAGTACTGGACTTTGACACAACTGAATCACTTATGTCTCAACTAGCGGCCCGCCCTCGCTTCGCTTCGGTGTAGAGCTGAAGTGTAGACTACAGTTTTTGTTCTCAGGCTTGTATTATACACAATGACTTTCATCTATGATTCTTCTTATACCTGCATGCAAAGTCTCAGCCCGATCGGTTTAAAATTGACAAAGTTTCAAACAAACTTTCATTCCCTATTTTATCCCCTTGGGGGTAGAATTGATCAAAATCCTTTCTTAGCGGATGCCTACGTCATAACATCTACCTGCATGCCAAATTTCAGCCCGATCCGTCCAGTGGTTTGGGCTGTGCGTTGATAGATCACTATGTCAGTCAGTCACCTTTGAGCTTTAAGATACCGTTTCGTTCGCCAGCTCCTCAATTTATTTATAATATAGTATTAATACTAAACTACTGCAGCTGTCGGCCACAGAGATGGCAGACGTGACCAGATTCTGCAACAGATATCCCAACGTAGAGCTGTCTTACGAGGTCAGATTATTGTGATTATTACAATTGAGAAGCTGGCGAACAAAACGGTATTATTACAGATCTGGTAAAACTATTTTCTTTTGACAGTCATGAGGTTTTTGGCCCGCTGAATTTGAATTTCTTTCTTGAGTGGTCGAAAAATCTAATTATGATAGGCTAAAAAGATACGCTACCATAAGCTACTTTAGTATCTGTACCCCACGACAACGGCTAACTAGAGCCGAGGTCCGAGTCGAAGAGACGCCCTCTAGTTGAGCCGACCCCCTCAGGTTCGAGTGGTCTAGAGGCTGCAGGAGATTCCCCCCGTGGGGAGATGCTATCCGCCTGGAATACCTCTAAAGGCACTCGCCAATTCTCGGATTGAGGTCCCCTTAGGATTTCGTCCCCAAAGCTGTAAAGGTCATCTGCGACCAACAGCATACACACTCAAAAAAAATACTATCGAATTGTAATTATTATATAAAAAAACTGAAGGCTCGTTGATGTGAAGTTAAATTGATATCCATAAATTTAAAACAACTGTCAACAATTATTTATGTAGTTCCAACTTAGCAGAGCTTAATGCTATGAAAACCAATAATATTGATAACTATATTTCATATAATAATGTTTTTAATCATCCATAACTCGGCAAGGAAACAATTACTGATCTGTACCGTTTGCGAGTTACCGAATTCGTATCGTTTGCGAGTCCGAAATGTCATTGTCAAATGTGTACTGATTTTTAGTTCTCGTTACGTACTTTGTGTCGCTGCTGTTCAAGTTTCCATACAAAATTTGACATTAACATTTCGGTTTGCAAACTATTCGAATTCGATAATGGTTCGTGCTAGGGGTACTGCTGATCAAATAAATGAAATTTCCCATCCGGAATTCAAAACAGCCTAAAGCAGTGTTGAAATTACTATTTTTAAAAAAAAAAAAACATGCCAAAAGCTTACTATAGGTATGTCATACAGTTTTTTACAGCTCCTGTAAATTTTTATTTTATGTAATTGTACCGTTTCGTTCGCCAGCACCTCAATTTATTTATAATATAGTATTAATACTAAACTACTGCAGCTGTCGGCCACAGAGATGGCAGACGTGGCCAGATTCCGCAACAGATATCCCATCGTGGAGCTGTCTTACGAGGCCTGTCTTTGATGAAAACTTAAATTTTTACCATAATTCTGTTTATGGTTATCTGGTTTATAAACACCGAATTTTTTGAGTTATGCCACTTTCAGTGTAAGGCTTCGAATTGAACTTTACACTGAAAATGGCATAATTCGATACAGGGCGCAGAGTATACATCTATCCCTGCTGGGACACAGGCCTTCCCAATGTTATGTTACTATAATAAAATACCAAAAGAAATAATTAATTTACCTTTTAATAAGTTTAAAGTGTGTATAAAAACATGTCTCCTTAAGAAAGGTTACTATACTGTAAAAGATTTCATTAATGATAAGTCACCTTGGGCTTAACATAATAGACTGTCGTTTTACTTTGCTAATTTGGTAGAAAATTGTTTAATCGCCATTTCTAAATTTAAAAATAGTACCTAGTTATACTTAACTTTTGTTAATTAATAATATTAATGTGATGAAAGTTGACATCAACACATGTATTCAATTTTTGATGTCATCTTTCAATTGACTACACTGTGTGAAACAAAACAGGGAGAAAAAAAAATAGCCCTTGCTGAGTTTCTTGCCGGTTCTTCTCAGTACAAGGTCTCCCGCCGTAGATTTACGAACCGATGGCGTAGCGTTTGACTTTCACAAGAGCTTGTAACAGCCTAGACTGAATAAATGAGTTTGAATTTGAATTTGAATGGATGGAATAGGGACGGATGATGGCGCGGGTGGTTAGCGCGTTCGGCTGCGATCATTGAAGTTAAGCAACTTTCGCAGTGGTCGGTCATTGGATGGGTGACCGAAAATCTTCTATCTCGAGTTCCTCCGTGATTCCTAAGGCGCGTTAAGCCGTTAGCTCCCGCCAATCCGCACTGGGCCCGCGTGGTGGGTCATGGTCCAATCTCCCTATTCCATCCACAGGGAAGGCATGTGCCCCAGCAGTGAGGACATTAATAGGCTGATGATGATGAAAATTAACCTTTTTTTTGCCTATAGGTGAAGAACGAACGTCGCCTGCGTGCGGGTAAACCCATCGTGGTAGAAGTGTCTTTGGAGCGAGAGGATGACGTCGTGGGACCAGTCATAGCTCCGTTCTTCCCGCAGGTAACATAATTATATTTTATAACATACTAGTGGCCCACCTTCGCTTCACTTCGGGGTAGAATTGGTCAAAATCCTTTCTTAGCGGATGCCTACGTCATAACATCTACCTGCATGCCAAATTTCAGCCCGATCCGTCCAGTGGTTTGGGCTGTGCGAATTTCGCGAAATCGGTCGTGCCGTTTCGGAGTAGTTCAATTACGCACACCGTGACACGACAATATTATATATATTTTTTTATTGTATTCACAAAGATTCACTAACAACATATATTTTTACACGAGCTTTTAATTTTATTTGCTTGTAGTTGTACAACTTAATTGTGAGTTTATAAATAATGGAAATTGTTACCACACCCAGTGCCAAGCAGTTGGTTGGTAATTAAAAAATTAGAATGATAGGATAAAACCATTTTGCCCCACTTATCCAAAAGTAGCGGACTCAAAAAAAACCTATTTAAATGGATAGATATAATTAATATAATTATCTACTTTCCCTGTCCAATTTTTATTTCTGTGACCTATGGAATAGGGAGATTGGGCCGAGAACCACCACGCGGGCCTAGTGCATATTGGTGGGTGCTTACGACTGCAGATGCAGGCGGGACCACCGGCCGGTTTACTTCGCAAAAGACATACGATATCTCAAGAATTCCTTCACACAAACAGAGGCTAGGCCAAGAAATAATTCTCGTTATAGCTCATTATTCCAGTGGGTAATAAAAATGCGTTCAAGGTCAACTTATCTAGAGGTCTAAAGCTTTAAAATAAGATAGAATTCATCTGTGTCCGCTGTGGGGTAATATTCCATATAATGTCAGGGTATCAGCTAACCAAATTTCATTAAAATCGCTCCAGCCGTTTAGACGTGAATAAGTAACAAACATACACACTCACACACTCAGAATCTTTCGCCTTTCTAATAATAATGTGATGATTGTGTCTTACAGTCAGATTATTGATATAGCTGTGCTTGTGTTACATACCAACTAATAGATTTACCAGCGTCTTGTCTCGCTTGCATCAAGCGCGCGTGGATTTCCTTAGCAGAGTTATTTTAGAAATGTATTTATTATACTCTTCAAAGATCTTATACTTACAATCATCAGCAAATATATTTCGAAAAAGATTATTATAGGATTTTATGTTGATAAAAAACACTATGGCCCATAACTCATCAATAGGTACCAACTCTTAACATCTTACACACGTGATAACTTTTAAACGAAATACCCGATTGAGATGTAACAATAGTTATTTATTATACAAGAGTGGAAAGTTCCTTTTTAACCGCGTGCTCGATTTGGATGACCGAGCAAGCGAAGGATTCTAAAGTTGAATCACGAGCGCAGCGAGTGATTCTAAATTAGAATCCTGAGCGTCAGCGAGGGAAACAAACGAGC
Organism: Chilo suppressalis; assembly: GCA_902850365.2. Taxonomy (NCBI): domain Eukaryota; kingdom Metazoa; phylum Arthropoda; class Insecta; order Lepidoptera; family Crambidae; genus Chilo; species Chilo suppressalis. The sequence continues at coordinate 3,824,141 of OU963919.1, forward strand.
ACAAGGTGAAAAATCTTTCCACTCGAGTGCAATACGTAACTTTTCATCCCACCTCAGCGAGGAAATGACAAAATGAAAAAGAAAACAATTTATAATGACAAAATATTTAAGCAATAAAACGTGAAAAACTAGAATGGCGCGAAGCACGCAAATAAAACAAAGAAACCAAGAAGGTTCCAAATTTAAATTTTTTCACAATTTAAAAAGTTCTAATCATAAATTTGGCACCATAGAGGTTACATTAAATAGGTTTAATGACGTTTTGAATTTACAATTATATTGAGTACTCATTATATGTGATGTTCTAAATTCAAATCTACTTTGCCGCTCAAGCGAATAAAATAGAATTTTCCAGCCAGATTTCGAAGCGCAAAATTACACTTTCCGAGGTGGTGGGATGAAAAAAGTATTTTACTTCTACATAAATACTCTTGATAACGTATGTTATATGCTTAATTTCGAAAAAAAATGGGTGCGTGTACTTATGTAGGCGCGTGAGAAGTTATCCTTCTTTGGCATCGTTTAAAATTAGTTTTTAATTGCATGCAAATAATTAATTACAATAAATTAATAAAAAGTCTGGAAAAGGACACAGTCAATAAAGTTCAGTTTTAATTTGAAAAAATAAATAAATAATCAAAATATTCAATTAAAATCGCTACTGAATATAATTTATTACAACATATGTGATTTGCACTTGTATGAAACTCAAACACGTATTCCGAATATACAAACTAGAAACATGTGGATAAATATTATAAATATGAATACCTATAACTGGGGGCCAATCGCCTAACGGAAATGCTTTGGGAAACGCTAACGCTTACGATTTTATATTGTTATTTCTAGCCGCCTGAGGTTTTCGAATACCTCACGCTCATTTTTTTTAATATTGTTATTACCAATGCAAAAGAAAAAGAAAGAGCGCGAGGCATTTGAATACCTCAGGCGGCTAGAAATAACAAAATAAAATCGTAAGCGTTAGCGTTTTCCAAAGCATTTCCGTTAGGCGATTGGCCCCCTGGTACTTTATTACAAAAAATAAAGATGTGGTTTTTGGTTCTACTACACCAATGGTCAAGAGATGGCGCTGTAGTCTCCTGAATCGCGCTTTGGTTCCGTTGTTCCAGATTAATAAATACTTTTGATAGGCCTTCACAATGCAGTCGTTAGCACCCACTAAATAGAGATTCTATTTCTATTTTGTTGGTAGATTTTCTTATTGTGCGGTAAACACAAAAGTAACGCATGAAGTTGGTCGCTAAAGCGAGCATGCTGTTAAAATTTTGTGTTACAGTGATGTTTTTCTTCAGACGATTTAATAATTATTTTGAACACAAAATCGGTTATTGTGATTAAACCATGATAGCTAGATATATGTTCTTGCAGACTTTTTTGTGGGTCTTAATGGGATCTACAAACCCGTAGTACATCATTTTGTTCTATTGTCAATAGTTTTTGCAGCGCACGCAAAAATAGGTTTTCAATTTTACACCTTGTGTTATAAAATAGCAATTTCATTACGGATCCCTAATTTTGAAAAAAAAAATAGCCTATAGCCTTCCTCGATAAATGGACTACCCAACACTGAAAGAATCATTCAAATCGGACCAGTAGTTCCAGAGATTAGCGCGTTCAAACAAACAAACTCTGCAGCTTTATAATATTAGTATAGATTACAATATAAAAAAATATATCAATACCATACTTAAAGATATGCTTTTTTAAAGGTGAATACAGCATTGACATAAATACAAATAAACTACAATGACAGATTAAACAAACAAAAAATATATCCACCATCATGAAAAACAGGTATACTGAATTATAATATTATTTAGTCTGTGTTACGGTCCAATTTTATTTTTTCCACAAACAACCTCTTATATACGCGCTCAGAGTCGTGGAAAACGTCAATACTGCAGTCTTGTAAATTATTGTAGGAACGCATACACCGGTATAGAGATTGTGTGTACAATATAATATGTATGTACATATACATATTTCATTTACTAGCTATAAGAGAAAGAGAGAAAGAAAATGTGCGCGCGCACTGCTTTCTCTTGCATATATCCCCTACTGAACTCCAGTTCAATTCGCCCGAACACACATTTTGTAACGCGTAACGCATTCGCCAGCTTACCCCTCAAGTCAAACGTGCGTAAAGAAGTTGTACTTCAATAAAATAACTAATATTTCCTACACTCACGCTAATAGGGTATTTGTCAAGTTTTAGAAGACGATCTCACGTTATTTACTAATGTCTATGGAGTCCATAAAAAGATGGATATTTTTTAATTCTGTTGTTTATTTCAATAAAAAAACTATATCAAAAATTCCACTATCAAGTTGAGGCGAAAACGTTTCTCTGGATATTTATTTGTCGTCACTAGCATGTGACATCACGACGGTCATTCAAACGTCAAACGATACAATGCTATGGCACTGACCGAAAGTTTACTAGCGTGTGACGTCATGCCAATTCCAGGCGTTTTCGGTCACAAAAAAATCCTCATTTGTATTTAATGATTTTTTTGATAATTAGGGTATTTGACAAGTTTTAGAAAACGATCTCACGTTATTGACTAATGTTGGAATGTAATGTATGGAGTCCGTAAAAAGTGGACATCCATCATTCTGTTGTGTATTTCAGTAAAAATAACCAAATCAAAAACTCAATTTACAAGTTTTCGCGAAAACGTTTCTCTGGACAATATGGCGTGTTACTAGTGTGTGACGTCACACGACTGTTATTAAAACGTCAAACGATACAATATATTGTCACTTTAACCGGAATTTTACTTGTGACGTGACAATAGATAAGAAAACTATTATCTTTTTCGTAGGTTTTTAGTAAAATTATTAATATTTTTTTTGATAGTTTATTAATTATTATTTGTTCTCAGAATAATAAAATCACTGCTAGTATTCATATTAAATATATATGCCAACAATTTGTACTTTATTTTTCATAATTTGTCTAAACCTATTTATAACCTAAATGTTAGGTTATTAATTGTATGTTTTTTTGAGGATCAATTACTATATTTTTGATGATGATTTAAATATGTGCCGTATAAATTGAGCCTAAGAGTATCATTTATAGTCATCATCAGCCTATTAATGTCTCCACTGCTGGGGCACAGGCCTGCCCCATGGAAGGAATAGGGAGATTGGGCCATGACCCACCACGCGGGCGCACTGCGGATTGGCGGGTGCTAACGACTGCAGATGCAGCCGGGACCAACGGCTTAACGTTCCTGCTGAATCACGGAGGAACTCGAGATAGAAGATTTTTGGTCACCCATCCAATGACCGACCACTGCGAAAGTTGCTTAACTTCAATTATCGCAGCCGAACACGCTAACCACCCGCGCCATCGAGCTCCTCATCATCTTTTAAACTACATTTTTTTTCTAACAGAAACGCGAAGAAGGCTGGTGGGTAGTCATAGGAGATCCGAAGACCAATTCCCTTCTGTCCATCAAGCGAGTGTCTCTAGGAAGAAACGCTAAAGTCAGACTTGATTTTGTCTGCGGCGCTGGAGGCAGACACACTTACACTCTGTACTTCATGTCTGATGCTTATTTGGGCGCTGATCAGGAGTACAAATTCAGCGTAGAAGTTGCTGACGCCGCGTCTGATTCCAGCGGAAGCGACGGAGACTGATGTGGAGTTAGTTTAATAAGGAATATCTTAATAATAAATATGCGATCGTGATATTTGAAATGTTGTTTTATTTGCTAATAATAATAATAATAAATAATTCCAACACACACCAATTAGCCTAGCCCCAAAGTAAGCATTGGTGTCGATTCTGGCAGGATTCTCTAAACTTAAAACTAAATTTGACATCAGTCTGTCCTTTTCAGTCTGTATAGAGAATGACAGAGATACACTGTTGCCAAATTTAAGTTTAGCTTTAAAGAATCATGCCAGAATCGATACCATTGTAAGGCTTGTGTTATGGGATACTAGGGTAACGGATAGAATACATATATAAGTATATTTATTTATATAGAAATAAATATTAAACATCAATGACTGGAGTACAAATGCTCGTATTCATCACACTAACATCTGCCCTTACTGGAATTCGAACCCTCTCGAGTCGGCGACACCATGAACCCGGTGTATAAACCTCACGGCCACGGAGGTCGGCTCAATGTTTTTTGACATTTAGGTCCATTTGCACGAAAGTTCTTTAGTTGACTTAAGGCAAAGAGAAAGTTGCACATCCATCGATGTTTTTCAGAACAAGTATCTTAGTTGCGTTATAATCGAGCAGTAGTGGATCACTAAATAGGTCGGTGATTATCACTTCCATCTGTCTAAAGCAATTAGCGAATAGGTCTACAGGTCGTTAATAAATAAAATAAGGTATTTTGGAATACTGTCTGCGGGGTCCCCGCAATTCCTCGGGGGACCCCTGCCGTGGAGCCCCGGCTAGGCCGGGAGGTTGCTGGGTGCGGATACGCGAAAGAATCCCTAAACGGAGATCCCGCGGTTTCGCACTAAGCAGCTTAGAGGGTATTCGCAGGGTTTTTAGCGGATATTATGCCGTAAAGCGCCCGTAAGAGTTACGGGTCCGCAGTGGGCAGCCACTGCGGGAGCTCGTAAGGCTTGCGGGAGCCAGGAGCTCTACTCTCTTTCTCCGTAACGAAATTTCGGTAACGAACGAATTTTAAACGAAATTTCGCCTATGACTCTACTCTATTTCATTTTCGAACACGCACATAAAGTTCGGAATCACAGACAATTTTCGTGAACGAATGGAATGAGTCATGTTTGTGAGTTCTTTTATCTCTACTTTTTAGATTACCTGTTTTACTTGGAAACAATATTACTTTACTACAAAATTTTTGATGACATTAAAAGAACCTTCTTTGACAGTGTTAGCCGACTAATTTGTAAAGTTGATGCACTTCATTGTATGTCAACCTAAATTTGTCGTTAATTTCATTTCGTTAATTCTTTGAAGTATTGGAAATATAAAAAAAAGAAAATGTGTGCGTGTACTAGTGTACACACGTAAGAAGTGAAACTTCTTTATGGCCTTATTTTTCGAAAAATGATCTACATGCAACTTTCCAGAAATTGGTTAAATAAAGTTAAATTAGATAAAGTTTAAACAAAAGGATTTTATTATCATAGACATGAATACAAATTACTGCCTATGAAACTGTTATGATTACACGGCTCAGTAATCTAAGGCACATGTTCCACCTCCGACGATGAACGATAAGCGAGTAGAAACTAGAAACGAATTGGCAGTCCTGAGTTAAAATGTACGCGCACGGCTTTTGACAGCCAAGCCAGCTTAACCGAGCGAGTATAGCTGAGCGAGTATCGCTGAGCTAGTATCGCTGAGCGAGTATCGCTGGGCGAGTATCGCTGAGCGAGTACCGCTGAGCGAGTATCGCTATGCGAGTTTGGCTGAGGGAGTCTTATCTTTAATAACTATTGTCACTCAGCTACAAACGAGTAGAGAGAGTTCTCGCCGGCGACAGTGTGATCATTCAGCTATCAACTATTAATATAAAAAAAGATGGCGCGTAACGGAAAAATGTGACGCGTAACCAAAAAATGTGACGGTAATTTTTTTTCCAACGCCGATAAAGAAGTTTCACTTCAATAATTAATTAAAATTTTGTGTATTTGTTAATTTGATATACTAAAAATGTTGCTCACGCTAAGCAGCCTTGATTAAAATTACTCTATCAGTCATTTTAGGCTTAATTTAAACAAAAGTCCCAAAACGAAAATGAAAAGTTAACACTTTTCATTTCGTCAATTTGAGGTTAAAATTTCGAACAAATATCTGTCAAATTCAACTTTTCGTTTGAAAGTTTTGTGAATTAGTAGAGTAGGCTTGGAGAATTTAATTGTCAAACTATTTTCGGACGAACAAATTTTCGAAATGAAAAGGAAATAGAGTAGGAAATGTGCAAAATTTCGATCGAAATTACTTTTTCGTTGAAATAGAGTAGGCCTCCAGGTGTGAGGTCCGTTCGGCGGGGTGCTTCTTAAAGGCACCGTCGTCTGCAACAGAGGTTTTGCCTACGTCACAAAAAAAAAGGTATTTTGGAATACTGTGGATGATAAGTTATTTAAGGGATTGTTTATCATGTACCTTGTTTTTAGCGAGTTTCCGATATTTCGGCACTGTTGCAAGCGCCATGATCACGGAGTAACTGAAGTAAATGCGGGTAGGCTGTTATTGGCAGACATATCGGTCTACCCTTCGACGAAGTCTTTTATTGCGTTCGAGACCCGTACCACTGTTCACATTCTCACTATTCACTGGAAACTGTTCTGGACACACAACACTTACAGTATCCGACCGCGACACGACACTTTTTTTATTATTTCTGTTATTACACATACGCACCACAGGTTTCCAGATTTCCATCCCGTAAATAACTATAATGTATGTAATGTAATAAATGTGACCATGAAAGTTTAAAATAATATACTGTGGATGATGATCCCTTTTTTCTTCGTTTATTTAAATTGAAAAGTATTTTTTATTCACATAATAAAAATATAATACAGATATATTGATTTGAAATGTCGCACAGCGTCACGTCTTGTCGTGGTTTTAACCTGTAATGACATTGAAATGTAATGAATGAATAAATACTTAGAGACTTACTGTGGCTACTATTCCTACATAGTCCAAGATCCCAGTGCCGCCAGACCTAAGTCATTTTAGCAAAGCTAAAATTTCCATGATTTATAGTGTAGTATGTAGTTAGGAGAGTATGCGTACTTACTAGCTCGAAAGCGGGGCCCTTTCCACAGGTAGCGCGAACTAAAGGTGTTTCAAAACTGTACTCACCTACGTTAAAGTAGAAAGGCTCATATTTAAATATATTTTTGACAATAATATCAAAAATAGATAATTGTTATTGCCAGACCGTTTCTGTGGGCCATTACTTCCGCCAGACGTTATAAAGATTGTTTAAAAATTAGGTAAACTACGTCATTTTAGCAAGCCTAAATTTGACATATATAACTACGTGGTACTATTTCCAGACTTTTTGTAAGCAGCCAGACCAATCCAATGGGCCAATTATTCTCCCACACACCTCAAAGTCTCCCTGTGAGTGCGAGCGTGAGGGCGTTATTCGTGCGCTATAATTGAGTGAGAACACTATATGTGTTTAGCGTTAGCGTTAGCGCATTGTTGTCATAGTTTGTCTTTGCTAAAATTTCCATGTTTGGACTTTATCACCACTTAATATCAGGTAGGGTAGAGTAATTTGCCTACCTAGCTGTATGGAGCCATATATATTATATATATAAAATCTCCCAAATTCTATCCTGCTTTATCACATTTTTTAGTGCACAAAAGAAGGTAAAACTATACTCCCAGGGCCTAAGGCCCGAGGCGACACTTGTTTTTTTTGTAGAAACGGTCTCTTTTATCTTTTATTTTGCTGGCGATTCACCGGCCGCTACTGTGGCACGCTCGCTTTGCTCGCTCGGCTCGCGCGTTATGGTCACAACACTAACCTAACCTAGTGTGAAGTATCGCCACTCGGGCCCTGGAAGTACAGTTTAGCCCAAAAGAAAATAATAGTGTCTATTAGTTTTTGACTATTCCTATTTTAGCTATCATTCGATATGTATGGTTAGTTGTCTGTGTTACTAGGTTCAAAGGTTCAAGCAAATAAAATAATCGTCAATTATGGTTTAAAATTTTAATGGAAATAAACGAAAAATTACAATCTACTATGTGACACTAATATTACTTACATCAATATACAATCTTCATTATAATGTAAATAAAATTATTGAATATAACAGCCCATTTTGTACGTGACAAGGCAAGTAGAGTATCAACAAAAATGGCGGCTACAAATGCCATAGAAAATCACAGTGTTGCCAAGTAAAAAAAATATGTTGCCAATATAAAAAAAATCTGGTCGAATTTGGTGGATTTATTTATTGGTAAATAAAAATAGTGGAGGTTATTTCTAACGGTTTAAACGGTTTTTTGGAGGTACTCGTCGAATAAGAAGAGTGCCAATGAAAGGTCTTGCCCGTTATTAGCTGTGATGAATTTCTTGAGGTCGCTGGTGTGGCCAGCTATTTCGCGAATTGTCTTCGATTGGTCCTCAACGAACTCTTCCTCCAGATATTGGGCGATCTGTTATAGAAAAATAAAGTTTTAGGTACGCAATATAAATTACCTATGTGCCATCTAGGGCAGTTATCTTCATCGTACAGAAGACAGTGAAATAACAACCTTTTTTGTTAAATGAAAAACAAAACTTGCAATAATGTTTTAATTTTTCAAGCATTTGACGGTTACATGTTTAAAACTAGAGAATTTTTTACTAGATTCAAGAAAAAGTACTAGAAAGAATTGCACGTGCACCAGGCAGCAGAGGTGCGGGTTCGAGTCTCGTGTGCTGCCTAGTCCGCGTGGATTTTTTTCTAGTAATATTTTTCTGAAACATCTTTTCTTAAATAACCTCACTTTAGGCGGTGCATAAGGTATAGACGAATGGAGCAGAGCACGCATCACTGATATATATATATATTGTCACGTGTGACGGTCGTAGCGTTTCAGCCTTTACCGAGTTACCCTCCAACCTTCATGCTCCTTGGTAACAGCTCCGCACGCATCCCGCACACAAACACACACACACATATATAGAGTCGTGTGACGCCCGTGACGCATTTGCGTTTCATCTTTTCCATAGGATTTCTCCATTTACAACCCGTCTGAAAAAAAGTTTCTGTTAATATTACTTACCTCAGGATCATGAAGATGAGGGCTATTCCTGGTGGCTTCACGGTGGATGTAGAAGGCGCGTTCCGCGAGCTCCTTCTGCGTGTCCAAAGCTTTGGCCAAAGACTCCAATTCATGAAGTTCCACCGTATAGTTCTTGCGCTCCAGCGGTTTCTGGGTGCTACGCTGGCTGAAGTTCATTTCATCACCTGGTAATGGACGAAATACGAAATCAGAAATCAATATATCTTTATTCAAATTGGATGTATAGTACAACACTTTTGAATCGTCCAAACATTTTTTTCCCCTACCACTCGTTATTGGACATATTTTTTAGATGCGGAGAAAAACGAGAGAAAAAAATTCTACAACATTAAAAGCATAATGTAACAACATTTACAAATCATTATGTTGTTACAACGTCAATACAATCATGATTTATTTAATATAGAAAACCTGTTGGAATGATTGGAAACAACTATTAATGATAATGATTGGAAATACGACAAAAAATAGTCAGATTATCAATTTCATAGTTTCCGCTTTGACGTGATAACATTTCAAAATGTTGTGATAACAATAAACAAAACAATAATGTTATGTAACGTTGTTTACTGAATAACACTTTAAATTTAAGATTACAAAAACAGTCGCATAACACAATTCTTCACAATTTAATAATGGCGGTGCCATCTTGTTTTTTTTTATCACTTCAACAAAGGAAACATGGCTCATACAGCCATTTCTAAATTATACCAACTATACTACAAACATATACAGGGTGGTCCAACTAGCAACGTCAACAATTTTTTTTTAGATTCCTCGCACCTGGGGTTATCCGAAAATACATCATTCCTGTAAAATAACTTTAGCATGTGTAATTTTACAATACTTTCGGTTTCACCACTAAGATTTAAAATGCGATTTTTAGCCAGAAGCTAAGGAAACTCCTTTTTGTATTGAAGTTGAACGTTTGAGTAAATCCTACTAAAAACTAAATATCCAACTTTCAAGCCTTTTTTGAGTTACTTTAAGTAATTGCAGGAAGTCGAGTTATTTTTTTATCAAAACAACATTCAAGACAATTGTCACAAAAAAAAGACTGCTAAATACCTACTACGAAAAAAGATAAGAATTTTTGAAACCTCACTGGCAGAAATCATTAAAAATACACAAAAAAAAATATAACTCGAAAACTAAGAAAAATCGCGGAACATACATGGGGTATTTTCGGATACCCCCAGGTGCGAGGAATCTAAAAAAAATTTGTTGACGTCACTAGTTGGACCACCCTGTATACATATCTTATAAATAGATGAACACCGGCTGCACGCACGAAAAAGTGTCACGTTCCGCCTAAGCCTGAGCGGGAGCGCGGAAGAAGCGATAGAGAGGCACGATCGGCCCAAGCGTCGGCCTGTACATATTTATCTCTCTTCTCGCGTGACGTCAGAGCCAGCAACTATGCAATTTTTCATCAATGTTTCTTTATGACGTCATCACGTAAAACTCTCGTCCGTAAACCAACTTTACAGACATCAAATTTTCATTATTAATTACCAGTTTTTTTAGTTATTTACTGGTGTAAATTCTGGCATGATTCTCTAAACTTAAACTTCAATTTGACAACAGTGTATCCTTGTCATTCTCTATACAGAATGAAAAGGAGAGACTAACTGACACCACTATCATTGGTTTTACGACATAAGTTACTTTTTGTGAAACCAGATTTTACAGTACACAAAGAACAGGAAAAGTAAGAAATATATATGTTACATTAAAAATTAATGCATTTAAATGTATTAAAGTTGAGTTGCAAAAAGCTGCAAAGCTTGCCGAGAGAAATTTTAATTCATTACAGCTAAAGTCTTGGTTTTCTTGATGTATGGAGAAAGAGGTGTGTTTGGCTATTAAAATATGTTTTGAATTCATTATTGGCTGTATATAACATGATAGAAAGTTTGGCTGAATATTAGATATCTAAAAAATACTAATAAATTACTAATGTTATTTTGGATACAGTAAGAAACAAAAATAAAAGTATTATTTGTCGAAAATCAAAAATAAAATAAAAATAAATCTACTCTTGAAATGTAAAATCATATAAAATACCTTAAAAACAGAAATCTGCTCTACCAACCAAACGCTAAAAACAACCAAATTGGTAGTCAATCAGACGGCCAAAAACTACCAAATTGGTAGTTTTCTGTGCACACTAGCAACACTCACCCCTCATAGTCACATGCTTGATGAGGTCGATGGTCTTCTCCCAAGCCTGATCCGAAAGCTTCTTGAACAGCTTACTGAACCCAGCTCTGTTGGTCTGATAGTTATTGAAGTACGCAGCAGACAGCAAATATTCGTACGACCTTTCCAAGTGTAGGTTCGCGTATGCTTGCAACTCTGTGGCGACGTTTCCGTGTCTTCCATACTCCCCGTACACGGCATTACAACGGGGCAAAGCTATAAAAGTGAAATGATTTTCATGGAACTGTTATGGAATGTAATTTGTAAGTTAGTTTATGACATTCGCAGTGCATTATTGAGGGTTTGACATTCGCAGTGCATTATTGAGGGTTTTCGGAAATGATGGGCGGTGGCAGCACTGAGACGAAAAGTCTACTCGTCTGTAAAATGGCGTATGTGTTTTTTTTTTTAATAATTCATGACTATGGATACAAGTCCTTCAATCTTATACATAAATACAAATCATAATCTTGTTTACATTAGAATGTCGGTGTGACGCATTCTAATGTTTCTTGGAGTGTTTGGCACGAAATGTATCGAGTTGGTCAACACTACAATAAAGTTCTCACGTCCACTTGACCGGAATAACGTATATTTTAAAGATTCCACTAATTCTTTATTTGCGCAGATGGTTGTAATACAAAATCACACCAATTTTATTTCACAATATCCACTATGAACGAATTTAAGAATAATTGAAATAAGACGCCAACCGCACTCGATGAAATCCCGCCAAAAACTCCATGGCGTATGTGTTTTATTTTTTTTTAATTTATTGGCAATGGATTGGATTGGCGTATGTGTCGTCATCAGTGTTGCCAGGTCCGATTTTTAAAATCGGGAGGCGTTATAGAAAAAAGCAGTAGATGCAGAGGGGTACTTTTCTAATTTGCCCCCCTCCCTCTCCCAGAATTGGTAAATCAAATCAAGATATAGGCCAGTAAGGAGTGTTTCTGTGGCTTCTGCCGCCCCTCAAAACTCGTTTTTTTTAGACAAAATATTTATTTTAGAATAATTAAGGTTACGATTAATGGCGGAAAATGCAACTCAACATTCAATTTAAAAAAGAAAATCGTATTCTAAATTAAACAGTAGAACAGTAGAAGTTTTAGAAAAACAGGGGATCTCCTGTAAAATCGTGAGACCTGGTAACACCGGTCGTCATAGTCTTCGTAGGAGTTTTTGGCGGGATTTCATCGAGTGCGGTTGGCGTCTTATTTTAATTATTCTTAATCGTTCATAGTGGATATTGTGAAATAAAATTGGTGTGGTTTTGTGTAACAACTGTCTGCGTAACTGAAGAATTAGTAGAATCATTAAAATATACGCAGTTTCGGTCAAGTGGACGTGAGAATTTTATTGTAGTGTTGACTACCTCACAGAAGCTTATCGAAAAAGCCAACTAGATACATTTCGTGCCAAACACTCCAAGAAACATTAGAATGCGTCACACCGACATTCAAATGTAAAAACAAAAAGAAGATTAATTTAATTAAAGACCAGGCTGTGTGGGCATTGTTCCCTTTGCCTTGCCTAAAACGGGAGAACTTCAACAAAAAAAAATAGTCTTCGTATCGATTTAAATTCTCATTCGATAAGTTCGCGCCAAAAACTTTACACAATAAAACAGTGGCGCCACCTGGTGACGTAAATTTTCACAACTGCTTCATTGTTATGAAATGGAATTCGTGAGATATTTTATAACGTTCGCAGTGCAGTAATTAGAGGAGGGGGCAATCTGAGAGAGAGAGAAAGAGAGAAATATTTTATTGACCACATGACATCAAAAAACAACTTACAAAAAACCATTAAATTAAATGTAATAAATTATAGGGCAATCTCTGAGAGCTCTGAATTCTCAAGGAACAGTGGTTGGTAAATAAAAATCAATGGTTTATATCTTTTTATGTGTCTATGTTCCCCTAGTGATAGAGTCTGCGGAAAGAGAAGAAGCAGAGAGAATCTGTAAAACGTCAAAGTTTTGTATTGATACGGATTTGTTTGTTGTTGTGATTTCTTGCGGTTTTTTGTATTTAATCATGTCTAAAAGGGGTAAAACCTTACAAATGCGGTAGAAAAGCACTACAGCGCCCTCCAATCTAAATCCCATTCTCTTTCCGCACAGACTCTACTAAGACAAGGTATTTTTACAATAAATATTTCTGATTTTAGCAACACTTGACGTGGATATTCGTAATGAAGAGAGGGATGCACCCACACAAACATGCAATACATTCCTTTATGTATATGAAAATGTAATTAAAATATGAGGAGGTGGCGAACAAAACGGTATAATTACATAAAATTATATTCTACCTACAGTGAGCATTTGGCATGGTTTTTAATTTACAAATTTAGTAATTCTAATACTGTATTAGGCGGTTTTGATTGAAAATCATTTGAGATTCAAATTCAATAGGCCCGAAACCACTGGCTGTACAAAAAAAGTTGTTTCGCCAGATGCGTAATAGGGATGATGACTAATTTTTTTTTCTTCGTTTATCAGCTCTTTTATCAGGTAGATTATCAAAACATGTCTCGAATATGTCAATGTCAATGAAAGATTATTATTATGACTTTTGGTGAAGTAAGTACTCACTTATTCGCCCAACTGTAACGCGATAAGATTGTATGAAACAATATAATTAATATTTAAATCCCTATTATAAAATAATAAAAAGAAATAAGTAGCTTAAACCAACATTACTTTTTATAACTGCACCGTAAAATAGAATGTATATATAAATAGAATGTACATAAGCAGTATCATAATAAATATATAATTAAGTAAGTAAGTCTGTCTGTCAGTAAGTCTGCAATTTTGGAGGTTAAGAAACTTTTCTAACCAAAATCATTTATTCAGTCTAGGCTGTTACAAGCAATTGTGAAGGTCAAGAAGCTACGCCACCGGTTCGCAAAGCTACGGCGCGGGAGACCTTGTACTGAGAAGAACAGGAAGAAACTCAGCAAGGGCTGCGTTTTTCTCCCTATATACAGCGTCGTCAAGTTGAAAATGACTTCAGAGATACTTCTGAAGTCACCTTCCATTACATCATTTATATGGCCGGTCTTGGGATGGGTGACCGAAAAATTACTATCTCCAGCTCTGCCGCTTTTAACATCCGGAGGAGTCGACATCTATTCAATGCTAGTAGTGTAGCTTTTCTTTCACAATTGCACTATTGAGAATCGATCGCATAAAAATTGGTACAAATTTTACTTCTTTGACTTTACTTGTTAAAGAAATGTCTCGAATATGTCAATGTCAATGAAAGATTATTATTATGACTTTTGGTGATAAGTAAGTACTCACTTATTCGCCCAACTGTAACGCGATAAAATTGTATGAAACAAGATATTTAATTTTTAAATCCCTATCATAAAATAATAAAAACTAACTAGTAGTTTAAACCAACATTACATTTTATAACTGCACCATAAAAATGGGTTGTTGAATGTCATGTAAATAATATAATAATAATAAATATTTCCGACACACACCAATGGGCCTAGCCCCAAAGTAAGCACTGCAAGGCTTGTGTTATGGGATGCTAGGGTAACGGATAGTATACATCTGTGCATATATAAGTATATTAATATAGAAATACATATTAAACGTCCATGACTGAAGTACAGATGCTCGTATTCATCACACAAACATCTGCCCCCACCGGGATTCGGACCCGGGACCTCTCGAGTCGGCGACACCATGAAACCCGGCGTACAAACCACTCGGCCACGGAGGTCGCCAAAATAAGCAGTGTTATTATAAAAATATGGCCTTTTCTTTTTATATACTGTATTAAGGGAATAGTCTGTAGCTCAGATCACAGAACATTAAGACAGATGGAGTGCACGGAACTGAGGCACGAAACATGCAATGCGTGGCACCATAGCAAATACGAATTCAAAAGCGACTATCAATTCGCGTCAGTACACCACAACGCCACAGCGGTGACACTCTCTGTACGTGAGAGTTCCAGCGTCAGTGACCTTGAGCAGGAGCGTGTATGCGCTAGGGTTGAACTTGGAATTTAGACTTGTGTCAATGAATATTTATGCATAGTAAGTTATTAAATGTAAACTGATTCAAGGATACTGGGGTAAATAATGAAGGATAGGTTTGATTTTATAATCAATTTTTAATCTTTTAATGTACGTACTATAACAAATTGCTAACTTTTATATATTTTCTCCTTTTTCGATTCGTTTTATAATTCTTATTATTATCTAAATAATAATAAGATTGCGTAGCGTAGTCAGTCTGTGCGTGCAATGCAGTGCAACGCTATTATTTTACTATTTCGCTACTGCCATCCCTTCGGTCTCGGCAGTCGGCGACTGCCCTCTCCACGCCCCGCGCGCCGCGCAACGCCCCCGCGCACCTCCAGACACCCACACATAGCCGCGGGCGATTTTACGAGCACACATGCTTAAGTGTCGCTTCTTTTCGCGTAGTGTATATATTCTGTGACAACGCATCGTGTTGTGTTGTGTTGTGGCATACTGACTTGTGGCTAAAAATAGGATGACAGTATTAAAAATAAAGTGCCAATTGTTAGCATCTGTGTTTAGAATGAATATTGGCAGAGGTTTTTACTATTTATACAAAAAAAATATTCATAATTTTACAAAAAAACCCACTAAAATGATAATAGTTTTCTTATCTATTGTCACGCGACCCAAAACGCTAGGGATTGGCGGAGCCTAAAATGACGTCACACGCAAGTAAACTTCCGGTTAAAGTGACATTACATTGTATCATTTGACGTTTTAATAACAGTCGTGTGACGTCACACACTAGTAAGACGCCATATTGTCCAGAGAAATCTTTTCGCGGCAACTTGAAAATGGAGTTTTTAATTTGGTTATTTTTACTGAAATACACAACAGAATGATGAATATCCACTTTTTACGGACTCCATAAACGTTAGTCAATAACGTGAGATCGTTTTCTAAAACTTGTCAAATACCCTGTTTCGCTGTAGACGATTTCCTCCTCGAAAATCAGATTTATGTAAAATAAATTTTACTCATACAATAATATGTAGTTATACTATGCCTGTATGTTTTCCTTTTTTTATTCAATCACCACACTAGACGTCTTAAGTGGTGATGAAAATTTAATTATTTTTATATTGTTTTAAACTTTCATGGTCACTAACATTATAGCTATTAACGGGATTGTTACCATGTACCTTGTTTTTTATGAGTCTCCGATATTTCGGCACTGTTGCAAGCGCCATGATCACAGACTAACTCATCATGGTTACTCCGTGATCATGGCGAAAAACAAGGTACATGGTAACAATTCCGTTAATAGCTATAATGTTATTTAATTTTGTCATTTTTGAGGGCTTTTTCTTTTTGAATTTCTTTGAAACACAAGTTATCGAAAAAATAAGACATTGAAGCATAGAATGAGTAAAATTATTTCATGTATGACAATCAATTCTTTAGTGATGAAAATCTAGGAGGAATCAGGTGAGAACGCTTGAGTGGAAAAAACACTGCCCGCCTCCCCTCTTAAATACCTACACATTGATTTTAAATACTGGCGAGTTTATATTGTAATAATATTTTGCTGCATCATTCTAATCAAATCGACGAGAACAAAGTGATTTGATGACTAATTAACTGTCGCACTATCCCTAAATAGGATGCTTTGTTCGCTCACGTGTTCCCTCCTTGCAACCCAAAGTCGTGCGGGAGTTCTTAAAAGGAGGCGCGAATTGCTCAACGGCAAGATAGGCAGACACCGCACCCGTAGGATAAGAGTGCGAAGACCCGGTCTACACACGACACGCTATACCTGGGCGTTTTTCCCCGCCCCCCACGCCAACGGCTAACTAGAGCCGAGGTCCGAGTCTCAAGACGCCCTCTAGTTGAGCCAACCCGCTCAGATTCGAGTGGTCTAGAGGCTCCAGACGGAGAGGAGGCTCCCCCAGTGGGGAGATGCCATCCGCCTGGAATACCTCTAGAGGCACTCGCCAATTCTCGGCTTGAGGTCCCCCCCTTAGGATCGCCCCCCCCAAACCCGGTGACGCTGTAAAGGTCATCTGCGACCAACAGCATACACACTCAAAAAAAAACCACGGCAAGTCATCGGGGTGGTGCCGGCAACGGACAAGCACCGGCGGTCGCGTTGACAGTCCGTAATGGGTTACCATACAATGCCCGCCCTACTGACACACATGTGAGGGACCTCAGTCCTCGGGAAGCATAATATCACCGAGCCGGTAAGCTGGATGAAATGAGATGGGAGGAGTGCAGAGATACCTGCGTTGCGCTTCTCCAACTGTGCGCAGAAAGCGTAACGCATTTTCCAGACATTAAAAAAGCCAAAACTGCTGCATCAGCTATATCTCATCATCATCATCTAATCTCGCCTGAATTCCACCGTCATTCAATACCGGGCTATCGGTTCTGCTATGTTAAAGTATCTAATAATCGGGTAACATTAGAATTTCAGTAGTTTTGAGTTTTGAAACAGTTGTTGTTACAACACAAACATATTTACCCACCCATTTGGTGTTATCTAACATGCATTAGATAATTTATCTTTTTGTAACAAGAACTGGGTCGAAAAGAAATAATGGAAACACAAGATACATCCATCAGCTTAGTAGAATCGATACCCAGATGGGGTGGTGTCATTTGCTTCATTCGACCTTTAAGTAAACAAAATACTTTGCATCCTTCACACACGCCATTATATAGATACTTGCAATTGGAATTGAAACCCAAGCTTGCTGATAAATTGTTGTAAATTTTCTTTATCTGGTCGCCACACTTATCAACCATGCGTCGCCCACAGCTGAGTAGTGGTGAGGAAAGGCCTCCCCCAAAGATCTCCACACTTATCGGTCCTTTTTTATGTCTGGAAAATGCATGAAGTACTCCTGGTTAAATTCTGGATATCTGAGACTGCTCCCGCTCATTTCGTCCAGCTCACGGGAAAGTGCAGCAATGTGCAGCAAATAAGCCATTCATTCTAAAACCACAGATAATACTCATGCATCGGTGACTCAACACGTGCTCTAGGTCCATGCTAGGTCCCCGAAATGCGTACAGAGAGTGTGGGTGTGGTCGTGGCTCCCTATAAGGCGCTTTGCAGACGACGGGGCGGGGCGGGCCGGCAATTTCGCCGCGAACGATAGTACAAAGTGAATCCTATACTACAAACGCACACAGAGGGCAAAAAGACCGCGCCGCAGGTGCCGTAGATCATACAAACCAGTTTATATGCAGTAACGCAGACGGCGGCGCGGGGCGGCTAGCTCAGTCCGCGCCACGCGCTTTTTAGTGATGGTCTATTCACTAGAACGTCCTGAACTGACTGCCTCTGCCCGTCGTGTGCTTTGTGCAGACATCGACGGACAGACGCGGTTTTTATTGCTTCGCGGACAAAAAGCTCGCCCCGCCCCGTCGTCTGCAAAGCGCCTAAAGACTGGCCTCGCACCCGCCAGTAATTGTCCGCCGGCGGACCCACTCCGGCAAGTGTTCTGAACAGTTATTCTCTCTTATCCCACCTTCCCCATACTTCCAGAAGAACAAAGAAATTTCGTGATTTGTTTATTTGTCGCAATATTCTCAAATTTAATCTGTCCGCTCATGTGTTCCCTCCCTCTTACAACCCGGGATCCTTTAAGAGACGTGAAGAAGTAACATGCAGGCGAGCAGGGTGAGGATGGTTGGTGTGGCAGATAGAACTGCTGTACCAGCTATCTTCGCGTCTGGATTCCACCGTCCCCTAAAATCATGTGGATGGAGTCATGTGTCGAACCTATCTATATAAAAAAGACGTTCCGGAGTATTAGTGGCCATCTTCATCCTGGGAGCTTGTGCAATGCAAGCCTGACAGAAGGATACCCATAATGCGACATTAACGAAAGCTGTGGTCTAGTTATATTAATTGATTTCTCGCTCAGCGTTAATCCTAGAAGTAGGAGAGGTGTACTTACCCAAGCTGGTGGATGCCTGTCCACAGTCCAGAGACACATCTTGGTAACACGCGTCTGCAGCCAACGCGCCTGTAGCGGCCAGGAGGCACATCACTGTACTCAGTAACACCTTCATTGTTCTATTGGACAAAATGAAATAAATTAAGTTTCTATGTCTTGAATACTGGTTTAATCTGATTATCAATGTTGTGTGTGATCATGACAAGCCCAAGTGGGGATTTTGGGATGTACTTGAGCGTGGCAGATAAACTTAAGGGCGGCAACTTTGCATTTTGTGAAGTTTTCCCACTATATTTGAGCCCTTCATAAAGAGTTGAACGTGCACAGCCGCAAAATTATTTCAACAATAGTTACTTTTGGTCGCGTCCAAATCGACAGGCTTTTGAATAGGCGGTACGAGAGGGACGTAATTTTTCTTATGATGTGCACTATCTTACTTTTGGTCGCGTCCAAATCAAAAGGCTTTTGAATAGGCGGTACGAGAGGGACGTAACTTTTCTTGTGATGTGCACTATCTTACTTTTGGTCGCGTCCAAATCGACAGGCTTTTGAATAGGCGGTACGAGAGGGACGAACTTTTCTTATGATGTGCACAATCTATCTATATATATATATTGTGCAGTTATCACCACATGACACAACAAAAAAATATCCCATATTTCAGCAATATAGGCTAAACTACCTTGGTAACATGTTGATTTGATATTAATCAACAATCTAATGTATGAACATCGTATTTTATAATAATCATAAAATTAAATCTAATAAGCTTTCAGATACAATATGTTTCATGTCTTGATAACATACTGTTGTAAGATAAAAAGATTAAAGTAATATCAACAATCACTCAATCTTATTGATTATAATAGAACATTATTATATATCTGCTTATTTTAAATTATCTATACTATTATATAAAGAGACAAAAAGGATACACTGACAGACTGACTGACTGACTCATCAACGAACAGCCTATTATTGCCTAGACAAGTAATAAGATGTTTTTTTTAAAATTCAGCCTCTTAAGCATGAAAGTTGCAAAAAAACATTTGTTCGTAAAATCTTATCCTTAAGACAAACTGCAAATTTTGCATTCGGAGGATTGGATATATTTTGCCTTTCTTACAATCAATTTAAAAATGAATGTTATAAGGTCGATTTACCCTTTTTTTTGTGTCTGGAAAATGCCTTACGAGTCCTTCAACCACTGGGGGAGCGAGAAGAAGGTATGTGGGACTCCTCCCTGTCCCCTTCAGCCAGCCCTGGAGCTCGCTGATGTGAACAGGGCCCTACCTACGCCCTGAACAGGGCCACTAAAAACCAGATAATACTCCTGCACCGTCACTGGACACTCACTATGAGAACCGCGGACCCCCTAGTCCATGCCGAGAGACCCGTCTCCGAATGGCCGCGCGAGGTCGTTTTACCCTAACACTTAGTAATTGTTTTCTGACCATAAATTTTGATTATCATGTTTATTCTATTCACATAACTCTAAATATTGTACGTAATTTTAAGTAAATTATGTAAGTGTATGAATTTTTCAGTCTGAGGAAACTTAACTGGTTTATGAAAAAGTAATAAGTGTTACTTAATTGAATTGTGTAAAACCGTATGTTTCCCAAATGAAAATAAATAAATATTATTTAGTAGATGTACACTAAAGGGGCCCATATACGGAACGATTTATCTGTACGATCCGTCGTTTCAGACCGATCGAAACGATGGATCGACAGTGTATGTTAACGATTTACTTAATCGAAGACGATATCACAAATCGCAACCAAATCCCATGCAATCATGAATATCGTAAACAATCGATCGACAGTGTTTCGTGTATAGTATAGTAGCATTTCTGAACGATCGATCGTTGACGATTTCCTTCAGATCGATCGCAACGACGAATCGTTCCGTATATGGGGCCCTTAAGCCTGTTACATAACATTTTTAGAACTACCCTAAAAAAATACAAAATTTCGTGCCAAAGTTTTCAAATATGGGAGATCATCCAAAAGTGCGTAGGATTGATTAAAATCATTCATCATCACATCTGTATTCATTTTTCAAAACTACCCTCATAAAATGTAATAGTGCCCGTCAACGAGCGCCTGCACTTTTGGTCGTAGAGACATGATATTTGTTGTGAGGTGGTTATTATTAGCTATGCATTCTTAAAAAAGCTTTAGTTTTAAATAAATAGCAAAGCATCACAAACTTAAATTGTTACTAATATAACAATATTTTGAGGTGACTATTTTGCTGTGCAATAAGTATTTTTGCTTAGGATTGGGAATAATTTTTTATCCAAAATGTAAGTTTTTTGATTTGCAGTTAAATACTAGCCTCTATTTTAACTAGCTACAGCCCCTGTTTTAACCTGCGAAGTTCCCGTTCCCTTGGGAATTCCGGGATAAAAAGATATTCTTTTATTATATACTGATTCATTGTTTCCTTAGTATTTAATACTCCCATGTGAAGCCGGGACGGATCGCTACTTAAAAAATAATGTACAAATTTTAAAACTTGTGAGAAGTTTTAATTCTCCCATGATTCTCTAATAGTAACATGATCCAATGAATACCAGACCTTACGTATTCTCTCATGGCTTGTGTTTAATGCTTTTGTCATTAAAAGTGTCTGGCAATAAAATCTGCTGACAGAATGTGTCTGGCAGTATTAATTTCAAATTAATTGTTTTGTCTTCAGACCATAAGTAACCATGCCACCTGATACCTGAAATTGGGCGACAGCGCTAATTAGCAAGTATGTATACGTTCATTGTGCATTGTGCACTCTAATACTACTCAATTCTCCATATTTTGTCCATAAGAAAATAAGTTAGGTCTGGCAGTCTTGGGAACTTACTCTATAAGCCTAAACTTAAATTTGACAATGCTGTTATTCTGTATAGAGAGTAAAAGGGAGATTGATGTTAAATTTAGTTTTTTAATTTAGAGAATAATGCTGATAGGGCACCATTTCCTACCCATATTTTTAAACACAGCACATAAAGAATTGCTAGTCTTCAAAGTATCCAGAGAATGTGTCAACAACACTGATCTAAATAACTTCTAGAAACATTCCTCACAACAACAATATAAATTTACTGATATTATGTCTGTCTAGTCTCCTGTAAGGATTCAGAATATAACTGCCATCAACAACATTTTACTTTTCATCTTTCAAACTCTGAAAAAATGTTCCACTGAAACTTGAATCTAAATAGAATTACATAAAAAAATAGTAGGCAAATCTACAAGACTGACAATGAATTATGAATTGATCATAACAAAAATATATTGAAGTGTGACTTTGGCAAAAAGTTATGTTTATCTTTTGTTTTGCTACTGCTAAAAAAGAATCTTTTGTTTTTGCCAAAAACAAAAGATACACTTAAGTTAGTATACAGTACAAGATTTGTTGATGTTCTAAAATTGAATTATTTTATAGTTTTTAATACAATATTAGTAACTTTTTAATTCATGTTTTAAGGCCGTAGTTTTCACCATTTCGGCCTAATATTAATTACTAAGCTGCTAGAGGTCAATCAACAAAAGGTAGGTAGATGAATACCTAACAATAATGTTGATAAGAAATATTTTTAATGACAATAGGTAATAAATTACTTTATTCAATTTGATGATTTCAGTGCCACTACCACTTCAATCATGGCAACCTATTATGCTTTTTTTTTTAATTTCTAGAACCAACACTAAATAAACATAATATTAGGAAAAAGGTTACACTTTGGAGGAAGAAACTTAAGTATTTACAATAACTGTTAAGTAGCTCTCATAGCTAGTACCTAATACAAATAAATTTACAGTGGACAGATACTCAACTATAGATACAAAGAAAGGCTACTCACCAAACTGCGATGTAACTTTGTGACGAACAAGAAAAAAATTAACAGCGAAAGACCGTCAGAAGAGACACCTTTACACACACTGGCGCAGAAGGCGACTTCCAACAACCCGTAAACGTCTGTTGTGCGACTGATAATCGGCCCCAGCAGTGCTAGGAAAACAGAAGTTCAATAGTGTTTTATCCGCGTAACGATTGACACACAGTTCGTCTCGTATTATACTATTTTATCGCAAATCATCTGTTTCCAGACATCAAGAGTGAAGTTTGTTTTTAAACATCGGTGTTGCTGAGTACAAAAACATAATTACCTTGATAGGTTCCGGAGAGAGGTATTTAAACAGTTTTCTTTATCACAATAGATTTTTTTAAAATTGGATTCACCAAAATTATAGCTGTAATTAGTAATTGAAACTTATTTTTCTCAGTTTCCCTTGTGATCACTTTACTTCGTTGTCCTCAAATGCTGGTAAATCTAAAAACTGGTATCACAATTACCCGCCCCCTTCTGCTGTATCCCCTCTCTCCTACCCCGCTATGACCCATTCTGTGACGTCAGAAGTTGTCATACATGGAAAGTAGAGGTTTTGTGTTTCAAGAAATTGCCGATAATTTCGTCATATTTACTTTATTCAGCAAAAATATTACTTAATTACACAACATTGTCGTATAAAAGTACTCTAATAAAGTTGATCCTACAAATTAGGTTCTAAATACTGAAAAAAGAGTAGGAAAAATCCATCTTGCCGGCCTTGAAACTCAAAACCTCGGCGAGGTTTTTCGTTCCAAGTACTATTTGTTTCCATCTCGCTCACTCATGTCATTCTCTGGGAACATTTTGTCAACACGAGATGGTTTTGTTATCGATGCGTAATTCATTATTTTTGTACAATCAAAGCTATCAGCGCGAATAAGTCGTCTTTGTTATAATTTGAATAGTTCAGAGTCGCCTTCTGCGCCAGTGTGTGTAAAGGCTTGACTTTCGCGAGTACCCTGTTCCAGAAGTCCTTTGTCAAATAAATAAAATAATTTCGTCAAAGTATCTGTGATTTAATTTATAGAATAACAATGAAGATCCTGCTTGCTGTTGCTGCCTTCTTGGCTGTCTGCGCATCATCTCTAGCTACACAATGTAAGTGAATTTTTTTTAGTTTTTTTCTAAATCCATAAAGGCTGCTATGGCCAGCCAGCATCTTCTCATAACATACCTTTTTCAAAAATCGTAGCATAAACAAAATAACTTGACAAGATGTAGATTAAATCTACATTATTCCATTTATAAATATAACTGTTTCTATTATTTATCTTACAAGTAAGTAATGTAGGTATCTAAAAATGTTTTAAAAAATAAATAAGTTATATCAAATGGGTAGGTAAACACCTGGGTAGATCAATCAAAGACATAAATAAATTTGCATATCTTTTTTTAGGTTCAAAAGTTTATTAATGAACACAAAGAGTTCATATCCAAAACAAAGTTTTTTTTAATAAAGTAATAATTACTAGAACATACTTTCAAGCAAATGGTTTACTCTTTATAGTGCAACCCACTGCAATTGCTATTGTGAATACAAAGTTTGTAACCAAGAAAATGATGGTTTGTAACCATAATTTTGACTGTAATGACAACCACAGATGGTCCAAAATTTACAGATTTCATTAACTAAATATTTTTATTAAATAAGAATCACAATGTATTATGAATATTTTACATTTTGTGGTAATTTGGTGCCTGTCTGTCTACTTCAAATCAACTGTCAATGTCAAATGTACCCCACAGAAACAAAGTCTGCCTACCGTACAGAAGCTACATTAGTTTTTTGCATCTGTACCCCTAGCACAAACCAATATCGAATTTGTATAGTTTGCGAGTCCGAAATGTCATTGTCAAATGTGTACTGATTTTTAGTTATTGTTACGTACTTTGTGCTGCTGTTCAAGTTTCCATACAAAATTTGACATTGACATTTCGGTTTGCAAACTATTCAAATTCGATAATGGTTCGTGCTAGGGATACTGATCGATCTTTTTAGTCTGAATCGTTCGTTCATTACATCTTAGAGTAAATATGAAGCTTTTGGTAATCCCCCTCAGATCTGAACAGATGTTTGCTGGGAGTATTTTGAACGACGAGAAAGATTAATCAGGTTATCTGTCATGTTGTAGAGTAAGTTTGTTTAAGGTTAGAAATTAATCTATGGATTTTATTTATTTTTTAAGCATTTAACTGCTAGATGTTTAAATCTAAAGAAAAGTTTACTAGAAAAAAATCCACGCAGACCAGGCAGCGGACGGGACTCGAACCCGCATCCTTCGCTATCCGGGCGAATGCACTGACCATTATGCTACCACGGCCCTACTAGCCGCGAATTTGAATTTGCTCAGATTCTGTGATCATGTAACCAAAAATTTGTCGCTTCTGTGATGCAAATATGCAATGCAGCTTTAACAAGGGTAAAGGTTTTTTATATAGAGTAACTAACTTAGATTTTTTGTATTTTGGCCTACCCTGTTCCTAAGTAGGTAATCTGTTAAAAGTCTTATCAAGATTTTTGTTTTGTTATACAGCATCAGTCTTGACTGAATTGAGATATCTATTTGTAGATAAGTTATTAGTTTTTTTTTATTTATAACGAAATTATTAAGTGATATATTTTATATTCAAAGAAAACTAGAGAAACATTAAACTTTAACTAAGATAAAATAATAATATATGAGAAGCTGGCAAATAAAACGGTATAATTACATAAAATTAAATTTTACAGGAGCTGTATAAAACTGAATGACATAGATAAAAAGAAATAAATAATTTATCTCTATCATCTTCTTTCAATTAACGTCTACGCTCCCAGGTTCTATCCCTTCTGGGTAGAACTCTATAGTACCTACAGTGAGCTTTTGGCATGGTTTTTAATTTATAAATCTAGTAATTTTTACACTGTATAAGGCGGTTTTGACTGAAAATTCAAATTCAAAAAAATATGAGATTCAAATTCAACGGCCCGAAACCTCCAGACTGTAAAAATAAGAAGTTTGACCAGATGCATAATTACACCGTTTTGTTCACCAGCTCCTCCTCAATTACGATAACGAAGAAAGTAGCAGCTTATGGTATTATAATTTGTAAATTATGTTTCACAGTGGCTCCATGCCAAATCAGTGTTATAAATAAGTAATGTTTTATCATTTAGTACATAAAAGAAAGTAGGTATGTCGTTATTGGGGTTGGCTGAATGTTATTTTCACACTAATATTAGTGCTTAAAAAGCCGAAAGTATGTGAGTGTATGTTTGTTACTTTTTCACGTTTAAACGGCTGGAGCAATTTAAAAAAAATTGGTATGGAGTTAGCTGACACCTTGGATTAACACATAGGCTATTTTACTGCACAAAATATCCCTTATATACCGCGGGTAACACCGCGGGGCACAGCTAGTTATTAAATAAACTTGATACATAGATTGGTATGTAGGCAAAAGTTATTGGTTTGGTTGAACACATTATATTTATCAATAATCTTGAGCTTTATTTTTGCAATAATGATCCTACTCCAAAGTCTCTTTTATCTTCAAAGCTACATTCATCTAAATCAGATAAGCAGGTTATTGATGTGTAACATCTTTCCTCTCGCTTTCCTGCAATTTGTGGGAGTGATTTCGTGAAATGGGACGGAAGTGTGTAACAAAAAGTCGCGAAAGAGCGCGCTATTCTATTCGATTTTAGAACATAATGTTCAAATGGTTTATTCCTTTTGTAGTAGGTTTTATTTCTTTTTTTACTAATATAAGGTGAGGTTTCATTTTAAAACTTGACATTGGCTAAATGCACAAGCCGTGCGAAGCCATTTAGGAAAAAAAACCCTACCAGTATCTTCGGAATCTTGCCTTATTTAAAGGAGTCCCTGCCTTTTAATAATATACTTATTTTAGTTATTATATTTATTAGGTTTTTAATTTTAGTTTCATTGTTCTAGTATATAAAATAAATTATTGTAGTATTTACTTATATATGCTTTATTTGACTTTAAACATTAAAATATTCCAGATTTTTCTATGACGTTGCTGTTTCCAATGTGATGCCATCATCAATGTGATTAATAATGATTTTATCATTTAAACTGTCAATATTTGCC
The DNA here is from genome assembly GCA_902850365.2 of Chilo suppressalis. NCBI lineage: Eukaryota > Metazoa > Arthropoda > Insecta > Lepidoptera > Crambidae > Chilo > Chilo suppressalis. The sequence continues at coordinate 3,851,090 of OU963919.1, forward strand.
TGATAAGCACACATTCGATGTTTCGAAATTTATCTACATACCTGAATTAACAGATTTATTGTATTTTGATATGTATAGATTATAATAATGCCATTTGAATCGTTTAGTTACATTTAATTTATTGATTTAGAGCTGGATTTTTTTACTGACCAATCAATTTTATTCGAAAATAATACAACTCAATTTATCGAGTTTCTATTTGCATTATATTTCGGTTACTAGATGAGTCGGAAGTTTTTATTGAAGTCAGTGGTATCTAATAACGTAATTAAATAATTATTTCCAACACTCACACCAATTAGCATAGCCCCGAAGTAAGCACTGTAAGCTTGTGTTATGGGATACTAGGGTAACGGATAGAATACATATACTGTACATATATGAGTATATTTATATAGAAATACTTATTAAACATCCATGACTGGAGTACAAATGCTCGTATTCATCACACAAACATCTGCACCCACCGGGATTCTAAATTATTGCTCACAAGAATTTAGTGGCTTATCTTTGTTAATTGTAGAAAATTAACAAGGGCTGTTAAGTAATTAGTACACAATAAACAGTTACGTACACTAACAACATTATCAGCAATGATATTCTTTAAGTGCAAACATAATTACAGCCACAGACAATATTCAAATATCTCTTTATACACTCCCCAAAGATATTAAATAACCTAGATACACCACGAGCGCTCAAAATGTGTCCCAATCAAGAAGTGCTTGAACTCCAATCAACCACTTCTTGGTTAACAGTCACGCGCGAACCGTTACAAAGTGAAGATGCCACTGAGCTCCGCAAAAAAATCCGAAAATAATATTTAACGAAATGTGTCGTTTTTTCGACAGGTATCTACTCAATGTTTGTTAATTTAACGCATTTGAAGTAAATTTTGATCTAATACTTACCATAAACTGATTTAATATAAAATATTTGTTATATTCAAATGCATGGTCGGTTATAAGTCGCCATATAGCCGTCTCTTTTCCTCGCGGTCCGTGCCTGCTATATTGCTAACAGCGCGTTCAGTAATGCGCGTAGAGTCAAAGAACTAAGATCTAAATTCTTCCGCACATAGCAATAAGTCGTAAAATTTTACGAGCTTGCATTTCGAACTGTCAGAAGTCCTTGACACATGCGTATGATTTAAGACCTTATGTAGTATGTATTAAAGGTTACTTTCAATATTTAAATAATGCCTTATATTGATTTTGACTACGCGATCATCTTACGGAGCTCCGTGGATCATTCAATGTACCTTTTGGACAGGTTCCGGGCACGATTTTGTTCGTGTTGGTGTATCTAGAGTATTTAATATCGTTGCCACTCCCTTTCAATATCTTCGATGTTATGCGTCCCGGGGATGATCAAGTCGATTTTATTTGTCAAGTATACATGAATGAAGCTAATATTGATCGTCTAAAGCGTCATCGTCAAGATCAATCGTAATTCGTAAGATCGTAATTTTTGAGGAGCTCGATGGCGCAAGTGGTTAGCGCTTTGGCTGCGATAGTTGAAATTAAGCAACTTTCGCAGTGGTCGGTCATTGGATGGGTGACCAAAAATTTACTATCTCGAGCTCCTTCGTGCTTCAGAAGGCACGTTAAGCCGTTGGTCCCGGCTGCATCTGCAGTCGTTAGCAATCACCAATCAACACTGGGTCCGCGTGGTGGGTCATGGCCCAATCTCCCTAGTCCATCCATAGGGAAGGCCTGTGCCCCAGCAATGATGACAGCGTCAAGTAAACGCGGGAAACAATCAATATTCGCTTCAATCACGTTGATTTGATCGTCTCCGGGACGCATTACATATGTACTCATGCATCTTCCTTTTACCTTTTTTCCTAAATGGCTTCGCACGGCTTGTGCATTTAGCCAATGTCAAGTGTTAAAAATGTTAACAAATTCTATAGCACTCGTGATCAAAGTAATAAATCAAGTCAAAGTAAGTGGCAGTCAAGTCAATCCCCCTTTCCCTATCTTTCAGTAAATGTGTGGGGATTTACTGGAACCTCCCCGTGGGCTTCTTGAGGGAACGTCGAAAGACATTTTCCGCTATTTTGTTTCACTTGCCAACACTTGTGCATGTTCCCGAACACTTAGTGGTTAATAATCCACCATTATTAGACACTAACATCCGCCACAACACAATTTTTAACAAGAAAAACAAAACTGCTAAAGTGACGCTTCCCGATCCCGCCAAAAAGTCCTGCCTCAATATAGGTCACAAACTATATGCGTACCAAATTTGAAAATACGCCCCGGCTTAGGACACGACAAATATTCAGCCAGAGAATATTCAGTCTTTTCACAAATTTATTTTTTTTATACTTCGAGAATCGAGCAGGCAATATTCTCGAAAATCCAACATGGAAGCAAATTGGAATTTTTATGCGCAGCACCCGTAATACCTAGTCATTAGCAACAAAGTTTACTTATCTGTAATCTATGGTTTATACTTAATAATGTCGATTTGTCGATAACCTGTGAAAAACAAGAGAGTACTTCTGATAAACCATATACCTAAGTATTTATGAGATAAACACACTCGTCTGGTGAGGTTATCGTCAAGATATATATTTAAAACTGTGTTCTTAAAATCTTGATAGGGCTCATGAATGTATCTGATGACTTATCTACCAGACGTGCAATCTCATACGTGACATTGTTAACGTGAAACGATAACGTTGAAAGTCACAGGTTGCAAGGTTAGCCCAAAGATCTATCTTTCGATTGTGAAAGTCCAAAAACTTAGATATATATCTTAGGCATAAAACAAAGACGGTTTTTTGTAGTTTATTTTTTTAGCATTAAGACACTTCTTAATTTAAAATTATAATGAATGCCTTTGTGTCGCCGCACATGCGCCACCGACCACAACCACAAAAGCCGCCACCGGCATATTTCTTGTAGTTTTCATACATTTTATATGGACTCGCCACACACGGTACGCCGGTGGCCGCTACACGCTACAAATCGTCGTTGCTCGCTTCTTATGGCCCGCACCGGCCTCTTAATGCGCCGATACAAAACGCCGCCACACGGCACTCGCGCGATTCAGTACCCCTCTCTCCCTAACCTTAGTGTCGCCGCAATCGGACTACACGCCAAAGCCACAAACGCGCGCCGCCACGAGAAGCTAGAAGTCAATCGCGCGATTCCCCACCCCTCTCTCCCTTACCTTAGTCGGCCGCTGTCGAGCGCTTCAGCCACTTTAGTAGCCGCTTCTAACTTCTCGTGGCGGCATTTGTGGCTGTGGCGTGTGGCCCGTGTGCGGCGACACTTAACCCTGTTTTGTATAGCCCATCATTCCATCTTAGTCAATTTTTAAAAGAGAATGTGGTTGACCTACCACTTTCCAGAGGTGAAGGCAAAGTATCAACAGATATGGATAATTTTGTTTAAGGACAGCGGTCAATATTTTAAACCATATCGTCGGGCCCTACTCTAAGGGCACTGGACTTGCCTATGAATGGAATAAGGCAGATTGGGCCATGAACCATGATCCCATTGCGGCGAGCGGATTGGTGGATGCTGCCAGGACCATTTAAAACCTAACCGAAAGTTAATCAACTTTCGATGCGTAATGCATTGGATGGGTAACCAAAAACTTATTATGCCTTCTCCTCCGCGCTTTTGAAGCTACGTTTAGCCGTTGGCCCCGGCTGCATCTGCAATCGTTGGCACACCACAATCCGCGCTGGGTCGTGCTCGTGTCTAGTCTCTCTAATCCAGTGATTCCCAAAGTCAACTATATCAACCCCTAGGGGTCTATGATGACAAGCAAGGGGTCTACGTCAGCGAAAAAAAAATGTGAGGGTCCATGAAATGAAAATGGGGGTTCACGATAATGGATCTCAACATACACTGATAGTACTTATTTACTTACATTATGCTATCTTCTATTAAAAAGACGTATACATTATTTATAAAAGTACCTATGAAATAATAAAAAATATTATATATGTTTATAAAATTTTGTAAGTTGTAAGATGTAGGCATTCGCTTTGTGGTCGCAATACATTTTGGAGTTGTATAAACCTGCACATAAAGATAAACCAGTATCATCTTGTTACCCTTACTTGCCTCCAGATAGAAATTTACAAAAAATCAATATCAGGTAAATAGGGGTCTACCCAAAACCTAAAAACATGCAAAGGGTCTACGACACAAAAAAGTATGGGAACCTCTGCTCTAATCCATGCTTAGGGATTGCTTATGCCCTGCTGTAGTCGGGATATCAATGGGCTGATGATGGTGAATGATAAACAGTGACTTTATTAAGATGTAGTTATACGATGACAAGACTAGAGACTCTTTAAGAGAAAATTTTAAAGAAATCTATATAATGACTGACGACCTCCGTGGCCGAGTGGTTTGTACGCCGGGTTTCATGGTGTCGCCGACTCGAGAGGTCCCGGGTTCGAATCCCGGTGGGGGTAGATGTTTGTGTGATGAACACGAGCATTTGTACTCCAATCATGGATGTTTAGTATGTATTTCTATATGAATATACTTATATATTATGTCGTGTATATGTATTCTATCCGTTACCCTAGCATCCCATAACACAAGCCTTACAGTGCTTACTTTGGAGCTAGGCTAATTGGTGTGTGTAAAAAAAAATACTGTTGCTTCTTAGTATATTTACGAAAATTTCATGTATATTCGAAAAAATATTACATTATTTCCTGTAAATAGTGATAAGCACTCGCTTAATACGTTAAACCGTTACAAAGTTACAAATTCCTAGGCTCCACAAAATCATTTATTCATTAAAAGGTCTTTGTGTATGCTTTTACAATAAAGTCCCTAGCCAACCAAAAATTAAACGTCAATAAATTTAAAGATACTATTAAAACAGTTCTTATTAATAAAGCCTGTTACAAGGTATCTGATTATATTTCAGACAAAAATGCTTGGGTTTAAAGTGTTCCAAAATTTCCGGCGGGCTTTTTCTATAAATATGATGAAGAAGATATGATTTCGTATTGACACCGTAACAGTATAATATTTTGTAAATATTTTTACATAATTATTCGACGCTGTGAAATTTTTTCTCCAGTTTTTCTTCACAGCTAAAAAAAAATAATTGTATTGTGCATCCAATTAGAAGACTAATTTTTTTTTTGATAATGTTAATTTATATTTCAATCTGCCGCGTAGATTGAAGTAATTATATTAAATTGTGTCCAACCTTAGAGCATTTACAAGGTCCAGTAGATAATTTCGTCGTTTTTTTACCGATTTAATGAATTACTTTTGAAATGACCTCAATGAAATTGTATCACCTTCACAATTCAATGAGTTTTGAAACTAAATATTTCTCATTATTTATTTTACATTGTGTGTGCATCACGGAAGTTTAATTGTATTACTAAAACGAAAGGTCAGCGATGTTCAATGTTGTTAAACTATTGTACTATATAATTTGAAAGTAGATAGTAGATTAGGTACTCAACTACTTTGTTTCATTGGGTCCTTTTTAAACTGCAATAAAAAAATATGGAATGTTTTTTTTCTAAATGGCTTCGCACTGCTTGTGCATTTAGACAATGTCAAGTTTTAAAATGTTTACAAATACTATAGCACTCGTGGTCAAAGTAATAAATCAAGTCAAAGTAAGTGGCAGTCAAGTCCATCCCCCTTTCCCTATGTTTCAGTAAAAGTGTGGGGATTTACTGGAACCTCCCCGTGAACTTCTTGAGGGAACGTCGAAAGACACTTTCAATTTTTAACAAAAAAAAAACCAAACTGCTAATGGGACGCTTCTCTATCCCGCCAAAAAGTCGATAATAATAATTAATTAATTAATAATGATAATAATAATGATAATTGCCGCCGTTTTTGTTGTCAAACTATTTTTTTTTTCTGATAAAAATGTAACAATTTTTGGAGCTAAAGAATATTTTTACTAGTAAAGATTCCACTCGGTCTAGGTGTCAGGCAGGATGTTAATAATTCACTTGACCTCAGCGATGGGGTCGAATATCTTCGTAATTTTAAGGTGATCGCACATAAGTCAGCACCGAACGCGCCGCATTTAGTGTTTGGTCAGGTAGGAACACGCGGACGCGGTAGATTACACCATTGGGGTTAGAGATAAGGAGAACGGTCGCTGTAGAAAATAGTGTCTCAATAAATATAATATGTCTATGTAACGCGGAGTCAACTAGGCGGTTTCGCGGCGTTCCCATCCCGACATTAGTTGGTTGACAACGCGGCATCCACCTAGGGTTACCAGATGAATAAATCATAAGTCCGGATAAAATGTCCGATTTTGATTAAAAAAATCCTGTGGTTTTGACCCTTTATCTCGGAATCGCGCGGAAATATTGAGTTAAAATTTAAACCATATATTCAAGTCTACGGTCCGTTAAAACTGTGAAAAAATCAAACTTGTAAGTTAATGTAAAAAAAGACACGGCTGTTGATGTGGCGCACCTAAAAAGGAACTATGTTAATAAACATTCTAAAAATACTGAGATTTCCTTAGATTTGCAAAATCCGTACACAGTCCTGAGAAGAGTCTAAAAATCCGGAGATCTCAGGAGAAATCCTGAGATATGGTAACCCTATCCACCTGAGTTTGCTCGTCAACCACGAGTGGCTTTATTGAGCTGTGACCTTTAGAGTGCCAAAGCCACATCTTACTTTGAGACTGGAATATTTGTTGTTTATTGTGAAAATATTGATTAATTTGTTATTATTTGATTCACAGGCCACGTAAATCCTGTGAACATCCCGAAGGAATGGATCACAATTCATAGACCATGCCGCGACTCCATGCGCCGCCAGATTCAGATGGAAGTGGCGGCTTCGCTCCAATACTTGGCCATGGGTGCTCACTTCTCTAAAGACTCGGTGAGTTTGTTTACCATATGGACAATTATATGGTGGATGGCGTAGAGCCCATTCTGCTTGCGAAGTTAAGCAACTTCCGTAATGGTCGGTCATTGGATGGGTGACCAAAAACTTACTTTGTGCTTCCGAAGGTACGTTAAGCTGTTGGTCCAGACTGCATTTGCAGTCGTTAGCAACCACGAATCTGCACTGGGCCCGAGTGATGGGTCATGACCCAATCTCCCTATTCCATCCATAGGAAAGACCTGTGCACCAGCAGTGGGGACATAGATGATGATTTGCGCAAGATGGCTGGCAGGAGTTGGATGCGAGTAGCCCAAGATCGATCAGAGTGGCGTGCATTTGGAGAGGCCTATGTCCAGCAGTGGAATAAGATAGGCTGTTGATGATGATGATGAGACCATTATATATATATAGAAGGACTGACTTTTCATATATAAATTGGCTGCACCATCTCTTTCTAGTGGGTTGTATTGCGAAAATCAAATGATGTTCTAAGTATACAAATAAACTAAGAATTCAGTGCTCTTAACACGAACCATTATCGAATTCTAATAGTTTGTGTTATGTGAGATTGGTATTCATATGTCAATACCATTAATGTAAGTTCAGTAATAAGTTACATAATCTGTGGCTGTTTAAACAAGGACAAATATATAAATGCCCTCTCTCTCGCTCGTTCTCTGTCTGTTGTACACATTACAATTTGAATTAAATAAATAATTCTTTTATCACTTCTGTTTAATAGGAATGATGACTAATTTTTTTTTCTTCGTTTATCAGGTAGATTATCATAAAGTATTGGACACGTATTTTTCTTTTTTCACATAATATAAACATTGCAGAGATATATTGATTTGAAAAGTCGCATGACGTCACGTTTTGGTACACTTTTAAGTGAAAATTCACTCAAAAGTGACGTCACGAGCCCCTACTCCCAAACTTTGACGCGCTATAACTTTGTCATTTTTTGGTTGATTGCCCAAAGAAAAAATACGTGTCCATTATTTTTTGTTCATCAAACTGACGGACTAAATAGAATTTCGTTTACTGTACCCCGTCATCACCCCTATTGTTTTGACAACAACACAGTTTGAGAGTGCAAAATGTCATTGTCAAATGTGTACTGATTTTTAGTTCTCGTTACGTCCGTTGTGGCGCTGCTGTTCAAGTTTCCGTACAAATTTTGACATTGACATTTCGCACACGCAAACTATTCGAATTCGACATTGCTTCTTGTTAAAAGTATTTCCTTCTTTGAAACGAAAACAACCTGTTTATAGATCTAATTACATTGTTGTTTTTAATGGAAAGTTTAGAGAAGAAGCCAATATTGTTGGGGAATTGCCAGAATTATGTTTTTTTTTCTTGTCAGCTTTCCCACGCATCTCCTGATGTGCACTGCGCTTGAAAAGTTTTATTTTCCCTACAAAAATGCTGCCCTGAGGCCAATCGCTATGGCTATCGCTATCGCTTACGATTTCATTTTGTTATTTCTTGCTCTTGTCCCTAATGGCGTATTATAAAATCCAGCACTGGTATCGACTATGGCAAAATCTCTAAACTTAAAACTAAATTTACCATCAGTATCTTCCTATCCTATGAGGAGTTCGATGGCGCAAGTCGTCAGCGCGTTCGGCTGCGATCGCTGAAGTTCAGCAACTTTCGCAGTGGTCGGTCATTGGATGGGTGACCAAAAATATTCTATCTCGAGTTTCTCCCTGCTTCGGAAGGCACGTTAAGCCGTTGGCCTTGGTTGCATCTGCAGTCGTTAGCACCCACCAATCAACACTGGGTCCGTGTGGTCGGTCATGGCCCAATCTCCCTTTTCCATCCATTGGGAAGACCTGTGCCCCAGCAGTGGGGACATTAATAGGCTGATGATGATGATGATCTTCCTATTATTCTGTATAGAGAATGACAATGATACAATGTTGTCAAATTTAAGTTTAGGTTTAGAGAATTATGCCAGAATTGACACCTGACCACTTACGATTTGATCCCCTGGTTGTATCACTTGTGGGTGCCCTTGGGAACCCTGAGGCATCCACTAGACTTTTCTATGAAATTTTGATTATAACTGTGAAATACCTTAAAAGTGTCCCTCCCTGCCAAGTGATAAGAAAGGTTGAAGCGCGGGGCATATTTTTATACTGTTGATATCTCGAGTCCTTAATGAAGAACTAAACTATATTTTCTATCTCTTTCTGTAGGTGAACAGGCCAGGTTTCGCCAAGATGTTCTTCGAGGCCGGTTCTGAGGAAAGAGAGCACGCGATGAAGCTGATCGAATACCTCCTCATGAGGGGAGAACTCACCTCCGACGTCACCTCCCTTATCACCATCAGGGTAAGTACTGACTTTTTATTTGGCATATATCACCGAAAAAATTTAAGCTTGACTGTAGTTACTTAGTATCCTTTGCCTTCTTTAAGTGAGAACACAACGAAATAAATATAATGAAGAAATCAAAATGTCATTCTGTCGCTTGGGAAATGTTGCCATGTGCTGTGCAATTACGGTTAATACGCCGTAATCAGTACTAATCTGTAGTTAATTGCTGATTCTTGACAATAGGGGAGTTAAATCGAAAAAATGTTATGTTAAGAGGAGATTAAGATGCTTAGATTATAATGTTGAAATAATTAAGATTTCTATCAATCAGCCTTAAATTGAATAAGTTATAAAGCTAACTAGGCGCTCGTTGGCGCAGGTGGTTAGCGCGTTCGGCTGCCATCGTTGCAGTAAAGCAACTTTCGCAGTGGTCGGTCATTGGATGTGTGACCAAAAATCTTCTATCTCAAGTCCCTCCGTGCTTCGGAAGGCACGTTAAGACGTTGGTCCCGGCTGAATCTGCAGTTTTTAGCACCCGCCAATCCGCACTGGGCCCGCGTGGTGGGTCATGGCCTAATCTCCCTATTCCATCGGGATAGGGAAGTCCTGTGCCCCAGCAGTGGGGACAATAATAGGCTGATGATGACGAAAGCTAATTAATTGTAGAGGAAAGAGCAAACAAAGGCTTGCAAATGCTTAAAATAACAATATACTATGTTATAGCCCCCGGAGCGCAAGACTTGGGATAACGGCGTAGAAGCCCTAGAACACGCCTTGAAGATGGAGTCTGACGTCACCAAGAGCATCCGTACCGTCATCCAGGCTTGCGAAGATGACAGCGAATTCAACGATTACCATGTAAGTTGAAGTTTAAATAACATTACAATTTTTTTGGGACAGTTATGTGAAATAAATTAGCACTGGTCGCGAATTTTTATTCGAGTTAATTTTGTATGTATGTCTAAAGAGAAATATTTATTACGTAATTATTATAATAACCCGGAATAATGTTATTATTAAAATACACTCCAGGGGGGCGATCGCCGAAACGAGTTGCTATGGCTATCGCTATCACTTAACATTGCATTTTATTTTTTCTGACCGCCTAAAGCTTTCGAATACCTCGCGCTTATTTTATTTAATATGGTTACTACCAATGCAAAAGAAAAAAAAGAGCGCGAGGCATTTAAACACCTTTTGCGAGGTCAGGAATAACAAAATGAAGTCGTAAGCGATAGCCATAGCAATCCCGTTAGGCAATTGGCTCCCAAGAGTATTCCTAAGTTTCGAGTTAAAATAATTTATGTATTAAACTATGAAGCCTAACTTTATACACAGATTTCAAAATGTCCTCCGTTATACATGTACTGGTCATAGCGGGAAGCTCTGTACAAAATGTCAGCGATCTATTTTAGACTCATTCACCAATCAGTCAGCTAATCCTAGTAATTTAAGTCGATTATTCTCTATGTCATGTCTCCCAACGTAGATTTGCAAACCATTGACGTAGTTTTTCGTCTTACACGGGTGCTTGTAACAACCTCAACTAAAATAATGGATATTGAATTTTGTAGCAAATATCAGTCTCATCGCATTAAGCATGTTTGCACTCCTAAAGCAAAGTAAGAATATTTTCAATACGATTTCTTGTTTTTTTTTTAGCTTGTCGACTACTTGACCGGTGAATTCTTGGAAGAGCAATACAAGGGACAACGCGACATCGCCGGCAAGGCCTCAACTCTCAAGAAAATGCTGGACCGCCATTCGTCCCTTGGCGAATTCATATTCGACAAGAAACTCATGGGTATCGATGTTTAAACAGGCCATTAAATGTAGTAATAAAAAATATATCCTAATTAAAATTCCCGCCCTTTTCTGGCACTGAATTTTTCGTGATCGTATTTTTAGTTGCCAGCTTAAAATTAAAAAACAAAACAATGGTGTCGATTCTGGCAGGATTCTCTAAACTTAAAACTAAATTTAACATCAGTCTGTCTTTTTTTTATTCTGTATAGAGAATGACAAAGATACACTGTTGTCAAATTTAAGTTTAGCTTTAGAAAATCATGCCAGAATCGACATTTTTGTCTGTATTAAAATATGTTAAAGTGAAAAGTTACAAATATTTCAATTAGTAATGTTACTTATTGGAGAAATTCATATTGTATCCATTATGTAAGTAGTATTGTACAAAAATAGACTTAAGGATAGTATAAAATAAATAGTATACTCCACTAAACATCATTTTTAACAGTCAATTCGATTATTAAGTTATGTGATATACTCCATTTTTCCCCTCTGTTTTTGTATTTTTTTCAATATTTCAGTTAAAATTGTATTTAAATGTTTATTCCACTTTTCTTACAATAAAAATTATCCATCATATAAGTGTTTTATTTGTAATTTTATTGGTTTTGATGAACAAGTTATTCTCAAATACATATGTAAATGTGCTAACGAATGTATCTACTTATTTACCATACAAAATTCCATCTGATATATTACGTAGTTTACTACATTCAAATTATAATTTCCGGATATGAATATGAGAGAGTCTTTATCACTATTCCAAAATCTTAAAATTCATCAAAATCGAATCAACAATGATTTACAGCTGAAAGCTTTGAGTATCTACTGAAAGCTAGTAAACAAACGGCTACTTATGCGTGTGGCAACCAGGGGCTTTTCACTTCGAACTACAATTATTTGTATGGACATCACAGAACGAATTTTAGATAAGTAATATTTCACTAGATGGCGTTATTCAGATCTTTTTTACGTATGGTATTCCTCCAACTTCATATATATTTTTAAACAGTAACACAAAATTATACCTGTGGCTGTCAGTGACTGTAACAAAAATCAAGAAAGAAGAAATACAGTTTATCAGCATATATTATTTACAACATATTTTATTTTGAAATAATAAACTAAAGAATCGGCTGTATGGGCACAGTACCCTTTGCCTACCCAGAATGGGTAAAGAATCTAAAAAAAAACAACTGTAACAAAAAAAAAACTGTTCCGTTTACTTTACTCTTCGTAAATTGAATGTTTTCTTGTGATTTTTGGTGGTTTTTCCGACGATTTTAGCTATTTTTCCGGACTCCGATTCTCCTGCTTTTACGTTTTGACCCCTGCTCTTCATATCGGTTATTGATTGGCTTCACTATTTGGATTTCGTTGTTCTCGAAAATGGCATCTCAGAGAAGATATTGTGTGCCTAATTGCAATGTAACACGTATGTATGACCAATCAGTTACATATAATTGAACCTCTATAAACAATCCTTTCTTGATTTAACTATTTGACCAAATGTTTCAGGCGCAGATAAAATACCAATGCAATCGTTTCCTAACCCTGACATTCACCCCGATCGATTCCGAACTTGGCTTCCGCTGTCGGAGGAGAGATATTAGCTATGGACAATAATTATATGGGGAAATAGTATAGAAGCAAAAAGGGCTTTCATTACACAAAAAAAATGTATCAGAGCTATATGTGGAACTCCGCCTGATGAACCATGCAGACCATTATTTAAACATTTAAAAATATTACCACTGCCTTGCCTATACATTTTTGATGTTGCTAAATTTGTAAGGTTAAATATGCACTATTTCAGGCAAGCTGTAGATATATATCCACGTAATACACGAAATGGTGATAGATTGGTTTCTGCAATCATTCCAAAAAGCATGAGATTCAAAAAAAATTGTTATTGGATGTGTATGCAAATTTACAATAAGTTACCAACTTATATAAAAAAAATGCCTTTTAAGAAATTTAAGACTGCCTTGTACAGTTGGCTATATGATAGGATGTTTTATAGTGTTAAAGAATATTTATGTAATGATTGCAGCTAGTGACAGTAGGTTTTAGGTTTTATTATTTGTATTCTGCACTTGGTTGACATTTTTATTCTATTGTACTCTGATTGACATTTTATTCTATTGTGTTTTGTTTGACATTTTATCCTATTGAATTTTGATTGGCATTTTTTTTTCTATAATTGACATTATTAATCGACTATCTTATATACATAATACATAAATTATATACATAAATTAAGACAGTTGTAATTTTGATGACGATAATATAATGTAATTCGCTTTTAAGAATTTATTAATGGTATGTGAAATTGATGGCATAATGATTGTTAATGATATTGATGTAATTAATGCAGTGTTGGATATTTGCATGCTATTGTAAATGGCAGAATGGGCCGAACTTCATATTTGTGACATCTCCAGTGTACCCCTATTCTTATGCAAATAAATAAATTCTAATTCTAATTATTTTTTCAAGCAAGGAATAGTTTGTCAAAAACATTTTGTGACCAAGTTTCTTACTTGGACTAGAACACTTTCTGGTACTTAATTCCATTATATGTAATTGAATTTCGGGGTAATTTGTAGGGGAGGGGGAGGAGGGGTTCCTCCCGACCCCCCCGCCATAAAAGATTTTTGCGGAAATGCAGTTTTTTTTTTACCTAACCTAAAAATTCATTAAATCTGTTAAATGTAGTGGAATTTTAGGGGGATAGGTATAAGGGAAGACCCCTCAGAGGGAAGGGTAACCCCCCCCCCCTCCCGGCGTTTTTTTACAGAAATGATATTTATAAAAAATTAGAGGGGTTTTAAAGGTAAAACTGTACTTCCAGGGCCTAGAGGTGATATTTGATTTTTTTGTAGAAAAAGTCTCTATTAACGAATTTTACTTTCTGGCGCTTCGCCGGCCGCTGCCGCGGCACGCTCGCTTCGCTCGCTCGGCTCGCGCGTTAAGGTCACAACACTAATCTAACCTAGTGTGAAGTATCACCACACAAGCGGCTCATTAGAGTCCAAAACTCGCACTACTCAGGCGAAGGGACAGCAGAACTCGAGGCCGAAGACTTTGAGGATGCCATGGTAGTCAGACGATGTTAATATCAACAGGAATACGAAAAAGCTCTCAACTGCGACGAACACAAACACTGACTGACAGATCTCATTATTGGCGGTAAATTGTCACATTTTGATAATAGTACCAACATAATAAACTTATATTTACCATAGACAACGAGAAACATGTTATTTTTGCATAAAAAAATGGCAGCACTGATCAAAATTGCTGTCAAAATTGACTCTTAACCTACAAAAATATTAATTTTCAATAATTTTTTTCTCGAGTTCTATTCGTTTCCGCCTAAAAAGATTTCGTGTACGTGTTTTTAATAGTTAATACCTTGCGTGACAAAAATTTCAGCTTGCAACTCAATTACATATAATGGAAAGGTGAGCCCACTTTCTCCTCATGCTGTCCAACTTTACATTTGCCACGTAAATTTCTGATTTCAAAGTTTTTTAAAACATCGAGTAAAGAGTGTATGTAATGGTCTCTTAATAAAAATCATTGAGTTGAATGTGATTTTTATATAAATTGCTAAATATTTTTTTATTATCTGGATTTGGTGCACCAAGGCGTGTTTCAAGTTTTCAATGCCTTCTACATCCACTAGTAAATATTTATTTATTTATTTACAAATCATTTTGACATTCTGGTAGAGTGGAATGTGCACTGGTTGTCAATGCCTACTGTAAAGTTCTGGGTTCGAATCCTGGTAGGGGCAAAATTCTTTTTGAATGTTTGAATGGAAGCATCAAATTTCAGATATACAAATTAGTAAAAACTTTCCCTTATTCTCTTTTGTTTTAATATAAAATTTTTTTGCAGGTGGTGTTTTGACTGAAAAGGTAGAATTACAACAAAACGCTGTAAAGAAATCGAAGATACTAAGTAAAAATAAGCTTACCGGTAATTTTTATTTTTATATAAGTATTTTTGTCTATTAAAATTATTTGATAATTTTATTTACTTAATTTAAAAAAAATATCAGAAATATGTTATCTATATTTAAAGAGCACCTATCCTAATCATCTTTATTCTTTTGTTAACTTTTTTCTTAAACTTACCTGTATGGGCTTTAGTCATGTTTTAGTTAATAAGTAGACATTACATAATGTAATGAACCTTCCACTTAGTTTTCTTATACTAATAATAAGTTAAAAAAAATTGAAGACTTCTCACCTCACAATGATACTAATTTTATTGAAATGCTTTTTTTCAGCATCTGCAATGGATCAAAGTGTAACTAACTTAAAAAAAGTGGTGAAGAAGCTAACTGAAAAGAATCTCAAATACACAACACGGCTAAAGAAAGCAATGAAACTTTTATGATAGATCCGACTTGTAGATTTTTTATATATAACTGGTGTGGTGAGGTAAATAAATTATTAAACGGCACCATAAAGGTGCGTAATTGTACAAATTTTAAAGATGATATTAAAAGAATGGTATGCAAATATTTAAAAATATAAATAAAAATAATTGATTTATAAAACTTCTTTATTTATTCTAACCGACTGTGTTAAAGTTACATTATTAGACAATTATAAAAAAAAAGTAGATAAATTATCTAATAATATAGCTTTAACACAGTATGGTTTTTTCCTTTTTTCATATTAATAATCGCATCTAAAGCTGCCGGTACCGGTTCAGTAGTACATGACTTGTGATTATGTCATGAATCGCTAGATGGCGCTGTATGCTCAGGTTAACTGATATCTCTATTACTAGTATATAATGTACTCTATGGTGGCGACTTTGCACCGCATAAAAGTTGGTCCATGTCGCCATACAGCCAGTGTCTATGGAAATTCCGTAGGCACTGGCACATTAGAAATTAAGTTTTTTAATTATGTTCTTTTTGATATTTTCTGTTAAATTTTTAATTGTCAGTCTAAAAATAGTTTTAGATAAAAAAATTTCGTCCGTACAAATTGTATTTTATAATTGTGAATATTTTCCAAATATAGTGCTGATAAGTTGACGTATCGTCGTTTAATTACTCCGTTCCGCTAGTGGGGAGCAGCGGTTAAACATCCCCAAAAGCGCATTTTAAATATTAGTGTAATTGATAAAAGAAAGAACAAGAAATAGAAATTTCTACATATTTGAGAATTATAGATGAATTATCAAATATTCAATAAATATATTTTAAAGATGTGGTTTTGTACCTTTTGCTTCCACTACGAAAATTTTAAAAATATATAAAAAAAGTAAAATGTCATTCAGTGGCTTAGGTAATGTTGCCATATGCCCTGTAAATACAGTAATTTTACCAAAATCACCTTGAATATCCTTCTCCCTTATAAATTTATTTTCATTTATAAATTGTTCTGGTGCTTTAATAGAAATGCACATTCTGTGAAAATGTTGATAGTTCTATTACGGTTAATGATATTCATTTAATTAGGTAAAAGATACACGATAGCCATTTTAATTTCAAAAGTAAAGTGGAATTGTATGCGGTCTGACTTTAAACTGGGCATCTGTAAATTAACGCTACACTCCAGGAACAACTGCACTCTAATTTACAGGCTGACAAGAATCAGATTTAGCTAAATTTTTGCTGAATATTTTTACTGAATATATATCTAGATTTTCTTTTTTCTTTGGTGACAAATATTTTTAAATATGTTTTGATATTGGAACATTTGAATCTAGAATAATATATTATTTCAAAATTTCGAGATTAGATTTATTCCAAGAAATCGCATCATTATGATAGCAAGGCTAGCAGGGTAAAAACAAGTCCATATTACTAAAAGCCAACTGTCTGTCTGTCTGTCTGTTACCAGGCTGTGTATAATGAACGGTGATAGCTAGAGAGTTGAAATATTTACAGATGATATATTTGAGTAGGCGCTATAACAATAAATACTAAAATAAATACGGGTCGGTCATTGGATGGGTGACCAAAAACTTATTAAACTTAGCTCCTCCTTGCTTCGGAAGTCCTGGCAGCATCTGCAGTCGTTAGCACCTATCAAATCACACTGGGCCCGCGTGGTGGGTCACGGCCCAATCTCCATATTCCATTCATAAGAAAGGCATGTGCCCATGTAGTGGTCTTATTAAATAGGCTGAAAATGAAAATAAATATTTAAGACGGGCTCCCACACAACAGACGTGATTTTATTGCGGTTTTTTGCTCGATATTATAGTGTCTAATGTTGTATGGAACCCTTCGTGCGCGAGGTTAACTCGCACTTGGCCGGCTTTTTTTTTTACACAGGATATCTAAATAATTATATAAACTCAATAGATGTAGCGCGCAAGCCGCCATTATTTCCACATCCTCCATGTTCGTGTGAGAGTGTGAATTGATGCACCGCGAGAAATGTGTGGCCAGTAGTTCCGGCCGTCGCGACGGCACTCGTATACCATGCAAGTGTTCCGAATCATTCCATTCACACTGATTCACAAACTATATAGTGATGCTAGCGCATCACTGATTCGTTATTGATGTGGTGTGGACTTTTATATAAAAGTTTTTAAATGTAATTTTTAGGTGTATTGAGAAAGGACGTATATGGCAACACTGTGTTACGCTTATGTCATATCATTTGACGATTCTTGTTTGTCGTGTAAATTAAATTCTTTGTATTCTATTTTGAATACTTTCTGATATGATTAATTAGAGAAATCTCATTTAATATTGAAGTTAAATCTTCAAAATGGATGATGAAATAATGGTAGAGACGTTGCCTTTGATAGGCATTTGTAATTTGTGCTTGAAAGAAGGTGAAGTGAAAAGTATGTTGGTATCACAAAAATACAATGATACCCAAGAAATATACACTGAAATGTTGTTTAAGTGTTACTCTATTGATGTAAGTTTAATTCAGCAGTATTTTTAAAGCAGGATTAAAGATATCAGTTGGTCCTAAGTAGATTGCAAGTCTTTGCCTAATAAGCTTCTTTTATCATATTGGAAATGTAATTTCAAATTTAAGTACTACTAGCTGTGCCCCTCGGTGTTACCCACGGTTTATTATGGATATTTTCCTGCACTAAAACGTAGCGTTTGTGTTAATCCAGGGTGTCTCCATACAAAATTTTATTAGTCGTTCCAATTTCCTAGACCTAAGTGTTTAGATAAAATACAGATGCTTTTCCTGTCAGGGGAAGATAAATGTGTAATTTTATAAGCAGTTTATCTTTTACTCTGTAATTTGTATTGATGTTAATATGAATTAGAAAAATATGTGAAACATTTGTAGCGAGCCTCATTATTGCTCTTAAAATGTGCAGGGATTATAAAGTTTGGGGCTAAACTGTACTTCCAGGGTCCAAGCGGTAATATATCTCACTAGGTTAGGTTAGTGTTTAAAAAAAAAAAAGAAAAAAGTTAATAAAAGAGACCATTTCCACAAAAAAAAATCAAGTATCACCTCTTCCGCCCTGGAAGTACAGTTTTACCAAGTTTGGTCCAGCATCATTAATTTATGTGATGCCAGCCTTGGTTATTTCAAACATTTTTCTACCATACCTTATTTGACCTCCGTGGCCGAGTGGTTTGTACGCTGGG
Source organism: Chilo suppressalis (assembly GCA_902850365.2). NCBI lineage: Eukaryota > Metazoa > Arthropoda > Insecta > Lepidoptera > Crambidae > Chilo > Chilo suppressalis. Next base: position 3,869,701 of record OU963919.1, read on the forward strand.
TTTCATCGCTGACTCTAAAGGTCCTGGGTTTGAAGCCAGTGGCGGCAGATGTTTATGTGATAAATACGAGCATTTGTACTCCAGTCATGGATGTTTAATATATATTTCTATATAAATGTACTTATATATTTACAGTATATGTATTCTATACGTTTACCCTAGTATCCCATAACACAAGCCTACAGTGCTCACTTTGGGGCTATGCTAATTGGTGTGAGTGTTGGAAATATTTAATTATTATTTATTTGAAACAAGCAATTTTTTTCCATACAAGCATTCTCCATAGATATTTTCAAAAATAAAATATAATTTTACTCATTCTATGATCCTATATCTTCCTTTTATTGATAACTTGTTTTTCAAACTAACTACAAGCCCTCAAAAATGCCTAAAAATAAAACTATTTTTACAACATTTTCTCGCTTATTAATAAACAAGGAATAAGATTAGACTAGTTACGCTGAGTTTTGTTCATGTCACTCAAATGTCGTTTGTCATTCAACGAACAGAGACAAAACATGGAGTAACTAATCAAAGCTTTTTCTTCGTTTATTAATAGGGGGGCTAGTGGCACAGGCGGTTGCTGCCAGAGACATCAGAGAGTTCAACATTAAGATCATCTCTGACAGTGCATCCCTGCTTCACGCCCTATGTAGCAACATAATAAACTCTGTCCTGGTAATGGAGTGCCACAATGCACTTCAATTCATTGCGGTAACTAACACAGTAACTCTTACTTTCTTAGATTAGATTTCTTACGGGAATGTTTTTGAGACCCGCAAAATGGTCCAATAATTTGGAATACTTGTGGAAACCGCCCTGAAAAACAACTAAACTATGGGTTCAAGGTTGAGGGCCCTCAACAATTTCCTCAAATTTTGCATTTGAGAGCATTTAAATAAGCTGTGTTGTGGGAGCTGCTGTTGTCCCGATGGCATTGTATTTGCCCATGATCGACAGCAATAGTTGTTTCAAATATCTATTTTTCAAATGTCTCTCAGCTTGAGTCCTCTCTTCCCAGAGGAAATTGTTGAGGGTCCTCTAAGTCTTAGTAGGACGGCGGGCTATTCCCGCAACTTGACACCCAGTGCCTATTTTGCGTGGGGATTGGAATTAGTAGCCATCCCAGCTCCTCCAGAAAGCTCAGCAGTCAAAGTAGCCGTGACCCATGAAAATACCCATGATTTGTTTTAGGGCTTGTCTAGGTAGTCTGATTAACTTACGTGTTAGCTGCAGGTTTATCTTACGGCTTCCCTAGCTTGCCTGCAGTCCATGAGTTTTGCCCAGTATTCATCCTGTTGTCGTTGGCAACCTACGCAGGTTCTCAGCTGTCGATAGAGTATGGGTACTAGGTTATATGGGCTGCAAGGGATAAAAGAACACAGCAGCTCAATTGGAAATGACACAGCAGAGGAACTGGCTAAGAGGGGAGCAGACACAAAAGTGTATGGTCCGATCTTTTCTGCCCATACCTCAGGCCCAAATTAAAACGTGGCTGCGTGAAATAACTCAGAAATCACACTTGACAGAGTGGAAAACAGGTGAAGGATGCCGGCAAACGAAAAACGCGGGTCCGGCGGCAAACAAAAGACTTGCCCGCACCCTTACCAGACTAAATAGGGACAAACTTCGCCAGATTATAAGAACCCTGACTGGTCATTGTGCCCTAAACAAACACCTATATACAATAGGAGTAACAGACAGCCCCCTATGCAGAGGATGCATGAAGGCAGAAGAAGGCCATAGCATGTCATCATGGAATGCAGGAGCGTGGCCGACCAACGGGCACGACTTCTCCAGTCGCCAGAACCGTTTCCGGAAGCTTGCGGCAGTCTACCAAGGCTGCATTCCCTCTGGACCAATATAGGCTGGCGAGAGTAAACGGGATTTTTTTTGAGACCCGCTCAATGCTCCAATAATTAGGACTACTTGCGGAAACCGCCCTGTAAATCTAAACTAAACTATAGGTACAAGGTTGAGGGACTTCAACAATTTCCTAAAATTTTGCATTTTTTTAATAACCTGTGTTGTGGGAGCTGCTGTTGTCCCTATGGCACGGTATTTCATCAATAGCCCATCTTAGTCCACTGCTGGACATAGGCCTCTCCAAATGCACGCCACTCAGATCGATCTTGGGCTACTCGCATCCAGCTCCTGCCAGCCACCTTGCAAAGGGTCACTCCTTCGTGCCTGAGGACGTCCTACACTAAATTTGCCTAGACGCGGCCTCCACTCCAGAACTCGTCTACCCAACGGTTATCGGTTCTTCGGCAAATATGGCCAGCCTAGTGCCACTTCAACTTGCTAATCCGGTGGGCTATGTCGATAACTTTGGTTCTCTGTCGGATTACCTCATTTCTGATGCGATCCTTCAGAGAAACGCCGAGCATAGCCCTTTCCATAGCGCGCACAGTGACTTTGAACCTGTGGATCAGCCGTACACGTGGCACGCTATTTGTCCATGAGCAATTGTTGTTTCAAATGGCTTTCAGCTCGAGTCTCTAAAAAGCTGTTATTTTACTAAAAATTTTATATATCAGCAATTTTAAATATTACAGATTACATCATTAGAGCTTGGTGATTCGAAAAGACTGATCTGCAGCGAGTGCATCAGAAAACTCAGAGAAGCGATACAGTTCAAGGAACAAGTTGAGTCGTCGGTTCGTGAGTTAGTCAATAACTGGAAGAAACAGAGTATGTATTTATTTATCTAGCTTTTGGTATATGAAATGAAATGAAAAAAAAAAAAATACCCTTTTCCAACTCCATTTTCCTACCATGGCACTATGGCAATAATCAGTGGCGACGTCGGCCACCGCCGACGGCCTCGCGCCTGAGGGGGCCTCGCAAAAAATTTTTACAAGTTACCTATTTATTTTCGTTTCTTCTGGCCTGGCTTAGGTAGCCGACCCTAAAAAAAAAGCTAAGCAGATGATAATGACTTTTATTATTTTCGAACACGTGCGTGATGGAAGCGAGTAGTACTTTACAGGTATTCAGAATCGTCTGTCTGGCAACACTATTTTTGTAATTAAATTTCTATATTTGTAATTATTTATTTGTCATCATTTGATTATCAACAATAAAACTCGTTTACTCATACGTTATTTTATAATTTGGCTCACTTAATTTAACGGTTTTTTACTGCGAAGTAAAATAGGCCTCACGAACTTGATGTCGCCGACGTCCACATGTGGTCTAGCGTCGCCACTGGCAATAATACAGTCAAAACCAAATATAACGACATGTCGGTTATTACGACCATTAGGCAAGGTCCCGACTGAAACCCTATATAAACCCGTACGTAAACAAACCGTCTATAACAACACCGGATATAGCGAAATACCGCTTAAAACGACTTATAGCCAATGAATATTGATGAAGTTCATATCAATATTCATCGGATATAACGACCAAGCGTTTTACTTGTTCCAGCAAACAAAATATACTGTAGGTACTTAATTTTTTTCGTAATAAACTTATTTTTTATTACATTACTTTAATCTATTGGCAAGCGCTTAAAGCTCAATCAGATTACTATAATCGGACACTGTATAATAAGTATATGTTTATATGTATGAATTTTTGTTTATGTGTAATATATTATTAGATATATATAGGATATGTATTTTTGTATGTGTATATATAATTATGTTTATGTTTTAATTTTGTTTTTAGCATTGTTTGATGTTAACTCTCTATTTTTTTTATTCTTTGCCGTATATTCGCTCTGCACATTGTTTCCGGTTGACTGGTAGAGAATGCCATATTGGCATTAAGTCCGCCATTTGCATATAAGGCAATTAAATAAATAAAAAAAAACTTTTGTCGGTATTTTTTGAAAACAAGCTTATAGTCATTATCTGTAACCATACTACAATATGACAATAATATGACTACTTGTGTATATTGCTTATATCGGACATAACGTCCGAAATTATGTGGTCCCTTCAATGTCTTTATATTCGGTTTCGACTGTACATTTATAGATTCAATTTTTAAACACAATTTAAAATCGATCGGGGATAAATAAAAAAAATAAATTATCTCTTGATGTTATAATATAAAACAAGCTTTCAAATGATAGATGTTTCGTCGCTGCAGAAAACCGACTATCAATTTCGAACCATCTCGCCCCCATCCACCATGACGTCTGTAAAGGAATTTCGTTCCAATAATAATATCATTTTGCATGCATTGTTCGATAGTTCAAAAGTTACGGGCCATACAACGGAGCGTGCGGTAAAACGTTTTACCGAACGGTCCCGTACATGTTTTTTTTTGCTCGAAACCTCCTTGTAAGCGCTTTTAATCTAAACCTTTATCCCACTTTTGTACTAAAAACAAAAGGATACGAAATATGTAGGTAGGTAGTTCTAATTTTCACCACACGCACGTGGCGCCATTTGGAAATGTGCGCCATTTTCTCATTAAAAAAAAGTTTAGTTTAATATTTCTTATAATTTAATTTAATAATTTCGTTTTAGGTCACCAAATTCACTTCAGTTAAACCTAACTCTTTTATTGAACTGTTTCAGACGTCAAACCCGCAGTAGCTGAAGTTAAAACGGAAAATAATGAATTGGACAGCACTTTCGATGATTTCTTTGACGACGACGATAATTTGGGTAAGCAAACGGTAAAATTACCACCTCATGTCTACTGTTACTGTTGACTACAGGCCCGTCAGTGTGACCAGATTAAATTTTACGAAAATACCGAGGCACCTCAAAAAAATACTGAAATATACCGACTTACATAGGACAGATATACCAATAAAAATACTGATTTTCTTAACACATTTTATTTATTCATACGTACTCACAATAAATATTAGAGTTATATTTTAACATCCTTTTCGAAGGATTAAAATTTACACAACCTCCTTCATTTCTTCACGCTCTATCTAATAGTGCAAACCGCATTAAAATCGGTCCAGCAGTTGTAAAGTTTTAGGCGAACATACATTCTGCAAATCCGATTAATACTATGTATTGATTGATAATTGTATATGTAGTATTACAATACTACAACGCCGACAACGGTCGTCTTTCTTGTCATATCTGTAATTTACTCATAGATAACATGTATAAGTATAGGTAAACTAAATCCGGGGAAGTCCCCAATGTTCGCGTTCCGGGGAATTCAGCAAACATTGTCGCAAAGACGATCACTCACTATGGTGTTGCCATAACTTCTACCAAAATATACCCAAAAATACTGACAGCCAGCAATATACCTGAAAATATACTGATGTTCGGAAAAATCGATGAAATATACTGAAAAAGTATTAAAATACTGAATCTGGTCACACTGAGGCCCGTGTCGAAAGAATCCCTAACCGGGGATCCCGCGGCTTCGCATTAAGCAGCTTAGAGGGTATTCGCAGGGTTTTTTAACGTATATTATGCCGTAAAGCGCCCGTAAGAGTTACGGGGTCTTCAGTGGGTAGGCACTGCGGGGGTTCATAAGGCTTGCGGGAGCCAGGTGTGAGGTCCGTTCGGCGGGGTGCCTCTTAAAGGCGCCGTCGTCTGTAAACAGTATTTTTTGCCTGCGTATAAAAAAAAAATAGGCCCGTGTCAAAAATTGTTGGGTCAATAGGGGTGATGACTAATTTTTTTTCATCGTTTATCAGGTAGATAATCAAAAAGTATTGGACACGTATTTTTTCTTTTTTCACATAATATAAACATTGCCGAAATATATTGATTTGAAAAGTCGCATGACGTCACGTTTGAGTACACTTTTAAGTGAAAATTCATTCTAAAGTGACGTCACGAGCCCCTACTCCCAAACTTTGACGCGCTATAGCTTTGTCATTTTTTGGTTGATTGCCCAAAGAAAAAATACGTGTCCATTATTTTTTGATCATCTAACTGACGGACTAGATAGAACTTCGTTTACTGTACCCCGTCATCACCCCTATTGAACCACTAGAAGACTTATTTAGTAAGATAGAAGGACTTTAAATAATAAAATTCTGCACAATCCGTCACTGGTAAGCTGTCCAACTGAGTGGAGTACCCCTAGCACGAACCAATATCGAATTCGTATCGTTTGCGAGTCCGAAATGTCATTGTCAAATGTGTACTGATATTTAGTTCACGTTACGTACTTTGTGCCGCTGCTGTTCAAGTTCCATACATAAATAAATTTGACATTTACATTTCGGTTTGCAAACTATTCGAATTCGATAATGGTTATTTTAATTCGTGCTAGGGGTACAGGTGAGAATTCGAAAGTACAGATAGAGGGAGTAGCATTTTGATCATATATTTTTGTACGGCATTCTTACCATCGATAGATCTATGAAAAATAATAAGAAAACACGTAGTGCCGTCCAAAAATAGTGCACCACAAAGTCGTGAAAATATTTGATTTTCTGATGATTTTCAGGGAAAATTTGGTCATTTGATTCAACGATATTAAATTCCCTAGCTACACCACGTGCGCTCAAAATGTGTCCCAATCAAGAAGTGCTTGAAGTACTCTCAAGCACTTCTCGGTTCACAGTCACGCGCGGACCGTTGAAAAGTCAACATGCCGCTGAGTGCCGTGAAAAATGCGAAATAAATACTTATAGTATGTAAAATGTTGTTTTTTCGACAGGTATCTTATCAATGTTTGATAATTTAACGCATTTGTAGTAATTTTTGCTTTAATACTTACTATAAACTGATTTAATAGAAAATATTTGTGATATTCAAATGCATGGTCGGTAATATAGCCGTCTCTTTTCCGCGCGGTCCGTACCTGCTACATTGCTAACAGGGCATTTAGAATTGCGCGTAGAGTCGAAGAAATAAAGTCTATATTCTTCCGCATATAGCAGTCGTTAAATTTTACGAGCTTGCATTTCGGACTGTCATAACTCTTTGACGCATGCGTTTTAATCAAGACCTTATAAAGTATGCTTTAAAGGTGACTTTCAATGTTTAAAAAATGCCTTATATTGTTTAGACTACGCGATCATCTTACTGAGCGCCGTGGATCGTCCAATGTACCTTTTGGACAGGTTTCGGGCATGATTTTGTTCGTGTTGGTGTATCTAGGGTATTTTTTTTTATTCTGTATGGCATCGGTTCCGTACAGTTTAATTCATTATTAAAGACACGGGCCTATAGTCTAATGTAATGTACGCCGGATTTCAAAGTGTCGCCTACTAGTTTCTGGGTAAGGAGTTTTCGGGTTCGAATCCTTGTAGGGCAAATGTTTGTGCGTTGAATACCAACATTTTAACCTAATGCTGCAATTACATTTGGTCGTCAGCTCGAATTCGGGTGCACGAAAGACATTACTTGAATTCGGGCACCCCAAGTAATATTTACCCTGGTATACGGGCTAGAAGATGGTGTCGGGTAAACAAAAGGAAATCTACCCGAATACGCCCGTATTAGTAGTACTCGACTCCGTTCATTGCGTATTCGGGTTAACGAGCAAGTATACATTACATGAAACAAAACTTCAAAGAATAACGTATTAAAATTCGTTAAGAGCCCTTTCACATTTTTTGCAATAAATCGCAATTTTTGAGCGCCTCGTTTGCCCCCTTAGAAGAGGTTTTGACTACTTCCAATAGAAGTAAACAGTAGATTTAGTCTTCCTATTGAAAATTAATGTAGAATATTTGCAAATAGTATTTTAATTTTTTTGTACTGATCGTTCTACCGCAGCTAGTTTACGGAAAAAACGATGATATGCACAACTTAAAACGCCTAAATCTCACAATAATGATCAATAAATTAGATCAAATTAATTACTACTACAACAGAAATATGTTTTTGTTGCAACGTAATGTATTAGAATCTTGATTTTCCATCTCATTAATTATTAAAAAAACATCTAACCTCCGTGAGTTTCCCCAAAAAATAACGCAGGTTTACCTCGTATTTTGATATTGAATTAAATAGAATTACTATAAAAAACTTTCATAAAACTAATCTACAATCATTGAACTATTGAAATATGTATATATTTATATAATAAGTTCATTAATTATTATTTTATAAGACTCTGAACATCACCCGTAAAATGCAATATATACTAGTGCAAATCTAGGCGCCGTTCAGTACGGCGCCAGCGCCTTTGGAGGTTGGACCTATGTCGCTTTGTACCGCACGCGTCCCGAGCGATGCTACGAGTGCATTCATCGTAAAACTGGTTGGATATACTACGACCGCAAAACTTTAATCGTTGACTATATGTAAATTTCCACAACCGTATTAATTTTTATTATTATAAGTACCTCCCTAGTTATTAATTATCATTGCTTCAACTAATATTTTTGTTATTAAAATTCCTGCTTACCATTGTGTCAAAAAAGAAAACGAAAGAATGATGCAGCCATGAAGAAAGCTAGTGAAGCAAGTTGAATATGCTTATAACATTTCGCTTTATTTGTAAAGCCTTTAAAATGCCATTAATTGATAAAAAAATATTCATCATTAAAGGACACCCGGCATTTTGTGCCAAAGTTGTATACTTTTTATTTTTTTTTATCTGTGTTTCATAATTGGGTAACGTAGTTTGGCAATATTTGTCATCAGCAGCTAGCTGTCAATGTCAAATACGTAGGTTTGTCAATATAACCTCTATATGTAGCCGGGTCGTCAAAAGAAATAACAGATAAAAAGGCAATCATAGCAGAAAACATTCACAAGCACAGTACGCGGGAGCGGATGCGAAATGCGAATGATTTTTTTGTTTGTATTTTAGGATTGTCAAATTGACGTTTGGTTTTTTATTTAGAAAAAGCAAAGGAATCATGGTTTTTACAGTCACTTGAGTAATATTTTGAAGTAAAATTCTGTCTCTTGAAGATTTAGGGTTTCCATATCAAAAAATAGTAATCATTATATAACTTCTTTCCACGATTCACTAAAAATAAGGCAAAAGTAGTTTTATGCAGCAAATAATTTTGGCTTTATTTTGAGACCAAATTCAATTGTATACAAGTTTAGCATTTTTTCTATGAAAAGTGCCGGGTCTCCTTTCCTACAACTTTTGCATAAACCTTTTTTTTACTAAATAAATACTTTAAAAGTTATGAGTCGTTAACGTAGCAATTACGCAGTATATCAGAGTTTTGTATACGTGCAATTGATTCTTATCACTAATATTATTTATAATATTTATATTTTTTCCCCCTATTTTTATTATTACATTTTTTTACAATAAATTGATAATAATCCAACACAAATCATCATCAGTTTCAATTTGTATGATAGTAAGTGATTTTTTCGGATACTTCTGTAATTTCATTTCAATGCCCGTTTTTGCGCACATTAACGACTATTAACTTCAAAAGTATTTATTTAATAAAATAAAATATACTAAACTTGTAGGGAATTTAATCACGGATAACTTGTATACGACGTTTTTTATCAATTAGGTAATGACATTTTTAAGGTTTTATAAAGGAAAAACTACAAACATGTTCAAATAAACAACAACAATTGAAAAACGGTAAGAGTTAAAATAAAAAGTTTGAGAGAAACAAGTTAGAGAATTTAGTAATAAACAAAAAAACACTACATTTTTTCCGTAAAGTCAAAAATTTAGGAGATATAGCTATAAACGCGTTTTCCAATAAAGCGGGCGGTTGTCACCACGCTACATTCCCCGATTTTAACTTAAGCTTCTTACAATCTACCCTTATGTCTGTAAAAAAAAGCTAGAGTACGGTAAAATGTTGCATTTCGATCAAGTATAACAAGTATAAGCTCATGGGCCGCCAAAGTACATATTGGCACAACAAAATAATATATTTAGAATAGAAATTCACAGTTCTATTTATAGTTATGATTTTATTTTTTATTTTTAAGCTTTTAACTGCTAGATGTTTAAATCTAAAGAAAAGTTTACTAGAAAAAATCCACGCGGACCAGGCAGCGGACGGGACTCGAACCCGCATCCTTCGCAATCCGGGCGAATGCACTGACTGACTGCATCTCTTCGCATTGTAGATAACCCACAATGTCAAATGAATACTTTTTCAAGTATTAAACATTTGAAAGAAGAAATAGCAATTATAGTTATGATTTTATTTTATTTTTAAGCATTTAACTGCTAGATGTTTAAATCTAAAGAGAAGTTTACTAGAAAAAAAAATCCACGCGGACCAGGCAGTTGACGGGACTCGAACCCGCATCCTTCGCAATCCGGGCGAATGCACTGACCATTATGCTACCATGGCCCCATAGTTCATTACTGAGTGAATAAAAAAAATTTGGACAAACAGAAGTTATACAAAGCATACATATAAAGTTACAATAATTAGTAATAATCGTAATTAATATTTATTGTCATTTCCAAATCACAACCAATGGGTACTATAAATATATTATTTATTTTCTCACAATAGTAAAAAAACTTAATCCTTGTATCCTTTGCTCCACTCATGATTCTTATCTAAAATCGTTCGTTGCTACAGTAGGGATCCATCTTAGCACTTCAAATTAACTTTATTTTATAATGGCATTTATTGTATCAATAATTGCATATTAAAGTATCAATTTGGTAAAGCGTGCTATACTGAACATCGCCGCGTCGATGTCTCGCTCGTGCGACTCGGACACGCTCGCGGTCGTATTTACCTAAACGAGAGAGGCGCAATTTTGTAAAAGGGCTCTTAAAGATTACGACAAATTAATAACGCGCTATGAAAAGCTCGTCCTTCACAAAGTACCGCCACTACTGACACTATGAGCTCGAGCGGACCGCTCGTGCACAATTTGCCGTTTTTTTTTTTTTTATGTTATAGGGGGCATACGAGCAGACGGCTCACCTGATGGTAAGTGATCAACGTCGCCCATGGACACTTGCAACACCAGGAGTATCACAAATGCGATGCCGGCCTTTAAGGAAGGAGTACGCTCTTTTTTTGAAGGTTCTTGGGTCGTATTGGTCCGGAAACACCGCTGGCGACAACATATTCCACAGTTTTGTCGTACGTGGTAAAAAATTTCGACAAAAACGCACGGTTGTGGATAGCCACGCATCAAGATGATGGGGATGAAATTGTAGAACTGTCATCTATATGTGTGTAAAGGGGGCGTCCATAAATTACGTGAGGTGTTTTTTTGAATTTCCTGTCCCACCCTCCACCCTAGTGAGATGTCGTGAGATTTTATTCAACCCCACCCCCCAACCCCTAATCTCACGTGAGATTTTTCAAAGTGTGGGTTTCTTACGTAAACGCTTATTTATACTTGGATTGTTATTGTAAAAAGAAAAAAAAAATGCTTCGTGCTTTTATTTACGACTAGTTAAGACTAGTAATCAATATTGCTGAGAGTAATTTCTTTCGAACGAAATAGTGAATGATCTTAATCGTATTACGATTACGCTTAAGATTATATCTTAAGCATGTACAATCTGGATTAAATGGACCAAAATATTATATATTTCTTTTGTTTCAATCAGAAAAAAAAATCCGTGATATTTGTCGAGACCCCCCTCTCTCCCCTCTGTCCAACGTTAGATCTCTCAAACGTAAGATTAGACGAGATTTGACTCGACCCCCTCCCCCCCTTAAACATCTCACGTAATTTACGGACGCCCCCTAAAGTATTTTTGATTTAAACATGTTTTATTAGACTTTTCTGCACTACAGGCCTTATTTCAGCATAGGCCTTATCTGTATCAGGTACCTTATTTAAAAATCATTAATCGTAGCAGCTTCTTTGCAGCACTCAACGAGTTTAAAGTCAAAAAGGAGCCCACAAAAGACGAGATCCGACACAAAAGGACTCGTAAAACCGTCTCCGCCAAACCCAAATTCGTCGCAGTGAAAAAAGTAGATTTAAAAGAAGTAGAGACAATGTTACAATCCGGCTTGTTCCCTTTCAAAGTGCGCAAAAACCAAATGTACTCGTGCGCCATTTGCCCGGAGAAATCGAGCGATTTAGACGACATCAGGACGCACATTAAAGACCACAGCAAATCGAATTTACTATTAGCCTTCAAAAAGATGATGTTTTCCAATTCCCAGCGTTTTTACAAATCGTGTGCAAAGCTCCGGTGTAAGATTTGCACTACTGACGTGTCTGATTACGATGAACTCAAACGCCACGTGGAAATCTGTGGCCAATTGCAATACGGCAGGAAATGGAATAAACTCCCCTTTAAATTGGAAAAAGATCAGCTAGATTGCCCCGTATGCGACAAAACGTTCTTAAACTACGTCAGTTTAAACACGCATATGAACGTGCATTACCCGAATTATATATGCGAGAATTGTGGCAAAGCTTTTGCTTCTAAAGCCAGACTTCGCGGGCATATGAGGACGCATGAAATCGGCCATTTTCCGTGTAGACATTGCGATGCGGTATTCGATCGGGTCACAAAGAGGGAGAATCATGTTTCAAAAGAGCATAAGTCCGGTGTCAGGTACGCTTGCAAACGCTGCAACATATCTCTGACATCCTTCTACGCGAGACAGAAACATTTGGCCGAAATTCATAACGAAGAACTGAAAAGATACAAATGCAAGGTGTGCCCACAGAGCTACATAACTCCGGGACACTTGTCCAGCCACGTGAGAAGGGACCATTTGAACGAGAGAAACCATAAGTGTGAGAAATGCGATTTGGCGTTTTACACTAGGAACGCTTTGAAAATGCACATGATTAAACACGATGGGGAGAGGATACACACTTGCCATATATGCCAGAAGTCTTATCAGAGAAAGAAGACGTTGAGAGAGCACATGAGGATACATAATAACGATAAGCGGTTTGTCTGTCCGGTCTGCGGGAGAGCTTTCACGCAAAAATGTACTTTAAAAGGACACCTTAAAGTTCATGAGAGGAAAATTGACGTTGATGATAGAATAGTGCAGCCGTTGCATTCTATTTAAAGTGTTGAATCAGTGAGTGTGGACTCGGATGTTATTTAACAATTGTTAGGAGTGGAAAGGACATGGTAAAGTTTTGTATGAGCGACTGCCCTGGCAATGTATAAATACTGTACTTGGTAATATTTAATGGTAAATGGCTGAATATTTATAATTTCTGTGAAAAAAGGCTCAGGAACTTTTGTTAAAGTAACAATCTTGAAAATTATAAAAACTCTTACTATGTCATTACCTTACTACAGTTGATAAAAGATGTTTCGCATTTTCTTAGAATCTTTCTTCCCATTTCTCTGATTGACTCTCCACAAAAAGTGTTTTTAAAGCAAAAATAAACACAAATAGTTTGTTATCGTTTGCCTGACAGGAAATCTGTGATGTTTTATTTTGTCCATTTGCAAAAATTAAAGGATTAATTATCATACAGCCTTGTCTCAAGTCTGATCAGAATAATAAAATCTATTATTTTAGGGCTTCATTGATTTGTTTTAATAAAAATTAGGACCAAATATGTCATAGTTTGAAGGAGTTTAGAAATAATATTGTTAATTTCGATATACTTACACAAATATTTTTTGTGCACATTTATTGTTCATTTATTTTATAAAACGGAACATTTTGCTTTTGAAACAGACATGAAGTCATTTTTTATACTTTTAAATATTTGATTATTTCACGAAAGTTGTATGAGAATAATAAACACGTAATAATTAATAAAAAAATATTTTAAAGTTACTGGCTAGTGCGAAATATTTATACACGTTAAGGGCAGTTTCTTAGCCATGCCCTTTGACAATGAAATTTCGCACCCGCAAACTATTCGAATTCGACAATGGTTCGTGCTAGGAATATAGTTATTATCGCGTCGTACATCTTATATGTATTTGTTGTTTTATATTTTAGTAACAAGAACTTTGTTGAAATAGATTCTTTTAAACTATTAACTATTGTGACAAGATTTTTGATCTGCTCGCGAATAAATGTTTAAAGCCTACGGTTGTATATATGTACCTATTACTAGTTAAATATTTAATTATTATTATGTAAATGAAAGACTTATTTATAAGCGATTTGTTTTTATGTAAATTAATTGTGCAATATTGTAAACAAGGAATGGATTTTAGTCCTTTCATTTATTTATAAAAATAAAGTTTTATTAAAATATCAAAGTCTGTCAAATTATTTTAACAGTTGTCCTCTTAGATTAAAACAAAAAGGGAAGATACGGCACGCGCGGCTCAAAAGTGATCCGCTTAAATTGTGGTCCACGACCATAATTCGTTTTAGTCACAATTTGACATTCAAACACGCTGCATGTACACATACTATAACAATATTGCGTATATTTTGTGTTATGAAGATATAACAATGCCTTCGATGCTTTCATAAAGGACAAAAATAGTTCAAAATCAAATGCCCCGGCAACGCTTTTCATTCGTAAAACTGTGAAAACATTGTTTTTCTCAAAAATCACGGTTTGTCGTGAATATTATTTACGTAATCGCCATTTTGTAAGCAAGGAAAGGACAACAATACGCTGCGTTGAAGCGTATAGTTCTGTCTCGCTCGCTCGATTGATGTTTATATACAGACGTGTGCGTGGCGAGAGTTGCTTATATAGTTGAGTCGGATCATATTTTATTTGATGCTAGTATGAGCGTACCGTATCTACCCTTTTTGTTTTAATCTAAGGTTACCCCCTTATCATAGACCAATTACTTTAATGTATATGTCGCAGGCAATTTGTATGATTGCTCGTGTCACAAACGGCGTCGTGCGTTTAAAAACGTACGCTGTTTTATAATATGACGAAGACACAATTTACACACAATGTAAATTGCCTTGTCACTTTACAATATGCCACAACTACAACATTTGATAGACAATTTACCGCCGTTTACAAAATGCCGTGGCAAATTGAAGTATTTAGTTCCTTATTTCACCACGCGTGGCGCTGCTAATTAAAAGAAGAAAAATGGCGTCAATTAGTGGTTCTGTGACACAGAAAACTATCTCTTGTCACTGAAAGAAAACTAAAATTTATTCAAAAGAAGTTTTATTAACTTCATATACAAAAAAGGGACTAAAATAACAATGTTAAATATATACGAATAAACTATAAACAAGTCTTAACAGAAAAGACTACTGTAAATAAATATAAAAATAACAAAAAACATAATAAAAACCCTATTTTACGCTTCCGGACACATCTAACATATCTTTTAAGTTTTAACTTTTAAGCTAAAAATAAATGCTACATTAAGCAAAAAGTTATTACGCAGTTTTGAAGCTGAATTACAATTAATGGTTTCGTGTGTTTTTAAAATTATAGCACAAGCATAAACATATGTTTTTTGATCTAAAAAAAATATAACTAGAAAAAATTCAACGCGGACCAGGGGCCCATTCGCCTAACGGAAATGCTTTGGAAAACGCTAACGCTTACGATTTCATTTTGTTATTTCTAGCCGCCTGAGGTTTTCAAATGCCTCGCACTCATTTTTTTCTTTTCCATTGGTAATAACAATATTAAAAAAAAAATAGCGTGAGGTATTGAAAACCTTCGGCGGTCAGAAATAACAAAATAAAATCGAAAGCGTTAGCGTATTAACGTGTTGTGTCGTGTCGTGGCGCGCCAGAAGCACATCGGTTTCATACATTTACTATGGTTAGAGACATATTTACGTATCGTGACGTGTCGATTATCGAGCTTTAACCTCTCTATCTCTCTCTAACCCATAATAAATGTATGAAACCGATGCGCCACGTCACGCCACGACACGTTAATATGTTTCTGGCTTAAGTGGGCCGATAGATGTATCCGGAAGTAGGTATGTATTATTATAACTTGATGGCAAACCGTTTAATAAGTAAGTTCCAACATGGACACAGAGTTCCCATCCCAATGTAGTCCGATTGTGTGGCGATTAATTTACACAAGTTTACACCACAGAACACAGAAAGAGGTTAGAAGGTTGATCATTGATCGTTTGTACGGGATGTGATGTGGCCAGCTCGCCCCCACTACACTTTCACCTAATGCATAATAGCCAATCAAACGACGCGACATCAAACCATCGAACCAATCAGCGCTGACACTGTAGAGCTACGACGCAATCAGAACCAAGTTTTGGTCAAGTTTGGTAATAATCATTTGCTCACACTTAACTGTGGCGCGCCTGTCCCGCCCACAAGGTCCTTCTAATTTCTTTCTCTGTTCTGTGGTATACACCTCGCCAAAATACAAAAAAAAAAATCACCCATAGACAAGGAAGTCTACGCAATAGTAATTTTTCATACAAGAAGATCTACGCAAGTTAATATCTCTGTTGGTTTTTCATCAACAAGTTTGACGCTCCGCTACCTATACCGATCTACGAGCACGATAGCCTTCCCTTTTTCTAGACCTTGGTCTTTTTCATATGAATATTGCTCAGTTATTTTTTTAATGTCATTAAACGCGTCGATTCTGGATTGATTCTCTAAACTTAAACTAAATTTAATATCAGTGTTTAAAGTGTAAAGTGGTGCCAATTCTGAAGTGACCATTGTCATTCTCTATAAAGAATGATACTGGTGTCGATTCTAGAATGATTCTCTAAACCTAAACTTAAATTTGACAGTAGTATATCCTTGTCATTCTTTAAACAGAATGAAAAGGAGAGAATGATGTTAAATTTAGTTTTAAGTTTGTTGTGTTGTGTTAATGTTTACTGTTGTTAAACTTAAGTTTAGGTTTAGAGAATCATGCCAGAATCGACACCAATACTTCCTATCCAACGACAATAAAAACCGTAATAAATAAAAATATCGTTGTTCATTCATATCCCTAATACGATTGTTGTTCGAATTTAGAATCCCACTTTTTACCGGCGCTGGATTTCTAGGTGATTTGCTGGGTACGGCCAGATCAGACCAGCACTCAGATTCAGATTCAGACTCAGAAAACAAGCGCGAGAAATAAACAGTGTAGTCTAAGCAGGTTGCCTGCTTTTTCTCGCGCTTTGTTTTCTGAGTCTGAATCTGAATCTGAATCAGGAGTGCACTCTGGCCGTACCCTTCGATTACAGTGTTTATTTCTCGCGCTTGTTTTCGAAATCTGAATCTGAATCTGAATCTGAGTGCACTCTGGCCGCACCCTTCGACTACACTGTTTATTTTTCGCGCTTATTTTCGGAATCTGAATCTGAATCTGAGTGCACTCTGGCCGCACCCATACTCTCTCAAGATAACATTATTTTGATGTGCTCCGTTCAAAAAGTTTATTTCCGTTTGCCGATGCGTTTCCTTCTTGCGCTCCTGATTTTTCGGGCGGCCGGTTTCTTTTCCGTCGTGTCTCTGGATAGCTCCTGTGGGATCGGTATTTGGCCGTGAGAATCCACTCCTGGTCCCGCGCGCATTCTCTTCTCTGGATGTTCGTGAAAAGTTTCCGAGGGTAGGTAACGTATTGCGCTATTGTGAAAATGTAAGTGACTGAAAGTATAATAGTTATATAAGTTATTTTTTCTTTTTTTTTAATTTAATGACCTGGTAACAAAGACATTTAAGTCATAACTTAAGTTATTTGGAATTTATGTTATTAGTGAGGTAAGTATATAGATTAAAAGCAGGAGGTTCAATCGAAATTAAAAAAAGTAACAAATTCGTATGGTGCCATGCTAATACAAATATTACTCTTTGGTGCCATGTATGGGAGCGTGCGTTGTATTGTATGGCTCGTTATTTTGAACTCTCGAACAACGCATACAACCTCCTCGTAAATGATTTTTTTCAGCAAATGTGTTGATAAAGTTATTTCTTATACAAGTGCTGTAAGTTGGTTATTAATCACTGAAGTCGGTCATTGGATGAGTGACCAAAAAGGAGATTGCTCAAATTGGCCCAAATGTACAAAAAATATTACTTAAACGGTAATTCTTGGTGTAATTTATACTTTATTTTACAGTCATTAGAGTTTAACGGACACTTTTGTATAATATATTCAGTTTAAAAAGGACTTTTAATTTTACCGGTTTGGAAAACACACGAATCATTTTTACTGGCTATGGGTGTAGTAACATTCAGCCAAAGACTGATCGAAGTTTTTTATATAACATTAAAACAATTCTATTTTGTAAAGATCGATAAAATAAAACATGTTTTTTATTACACTGTGGTATTAATATCCACAACTACTTATATTATTATTTTCAGTACATGCAAAAGTGCTAAGTAAGTGACGACCTCCGTGGTCGAGTGGTTCGTACGCCGGGTTTCATGGTGTCGCCGACTCGAGAGGTCCCGGGTTCGAATCCCGATGGGGGCAGATGTTTGTGTGATGAATACGATCATTTGTACTCCAGTCATGGATGTTTAATATGTATTTCTAGTTATATAAATATACTTATATATGTACAGCATATGTATTCTATCCGTTACCCAAGCATCCCATAACACAAGCCTTATAGTGCTTACTTTGGGGCTAGGCTAATTGGTGTGGATGTTGGAAATATTTATTATTATTATTATAGGTGGTAGGCGACATCATAAAGTCTATTGCCATACATTTTCGCCAAACACCTCCATAAACACATTATAAGGTGTGATACACTAAAAATCTAATTATTATCACAGTTTCTGTCACAGAGTACCTTATTATAACCGGAAATGCATAGATGATAACTGATTTTAATAGTTACTCTTGTGCATTAACTTTAAAAACATCTACACATGTAGATTCAGATTTAAAGAACAATCTATATATCTGAATCTAATATATAATACGCGCGCGATCCGACTCATCGGGGACATGCTCGCTCAATGTAACAATATCGACTTATTCGCTGATGGTTTAGCAAATCTAGTGGCGGCTGCACTTGAGTTTCTTGAGAAAATAGCTTATTGATTATTTCTAAATTTGACAATTCATTTATTTATAACTAAAATGATATGACATTATTTATTAAATTAGTATATTTGACATTATCTGTTGAAATTAGATATGACATTATTAATTGTTTTATTGATTTGACATTTTTAACTATTTTATTATAAATTTAATTAACTTTTACAATGGGTGATTTGACTTTGTTTCTATTAAGTACTATTTGACATTGATATTTGACATTACCTAACTATTTAACTATTTGGCATTACTGTTTTTTTTTAGTTGTTATAATTATTATTATTTGATTATCTCTTTTTCTTAATTTTATTGAATTTAATGAATACCTTCCATGATTGTTAATATTTTGTAAGTATGACTTGCCGGCGTGTTGGATTATTCTGTAAGCCTGCATGTTTAAATTGAATAAATAAATAAATAATTTCGGTAATTGGCTCGATTTCCCTAGTTTACTATACAATTTATTTGTTTTTTTATTATTTTAATACTTAAGTACCTATTTGCAAACATAACCTCAAAATCATTCAGTGTATATGGTTTATAGAAGTTCTCAGGGATGTCCGTCAATAATTTTCGTTTCTACAGTAATTTATATATAATTGACGAGCTCCGTGGCCGAGTGGTTTGTACGCCGGGTTTCATGGTGTCTTGTTGTTTGTGATGAATACGAGCATATTTGTACTCCAGTCATGGATGTTTAATAAGTATTTCTATAGAAAAATATACTTATATATGTACAGTATATGTATTCTATCCGTTACCCTAGCATCCCATAACACAAGCCTTATTATAGTGCTTACTTTGAGGCTAATTGGTGGGTGTTGGAAAAAAAAATCGAATCTAGGAAACAATTTTTCATGATTATTGGTCTTTAGGCCAAACATGTATGGAAGCTGAGCAATCTCCTTTACTATCTCGATCTCCGTGCTTCGGAAGGCACGTTAAGCCGTGTGGGTCCCCACTGCACCTGTAGTCGTGCCCCAGCAGTTGGGAAATTAATAGGCTGATGATGATAATTGTATATTTTTGTTCTTACCGAAGGTTTGGGAATTGAAATGGCTCCACAATCCGCCCGCCCAGTTTGTCCTTGTACGCGCCCCAACGGCATTTGAGCAGCTCGTTCCGTTCCAAAGAGTAGTGCTTTCTGTACAGCTGTTCGTATAGAATCTTCTCGAATGTAGGCAGAGTTCTATAGTTGAGAGCTATCTCTTTCGCGAGGCCTGTGAATCATATAATCATAATCAAAATCATTCATTCAGTTTAGGCTGTTACAAGCACTCATGAATGTCTAGAAATACGCCATCGGTTCGTAAATCTGCGACGGGAGACCTCGTATTGAGAAGAACCGACAAGAAACTCAGCAAGGGCTGTTTTTTCTCCCTGTTTTATTATTTACAGTCGTCAAATTGAAAAATGACTTCAGAGATGATTCATGAAGTCACCTTTCATTACATAATGATTAAATATACATTAATTCTTTACCTGCATTTTGATTGCTGTGTCATACAGTATAAATACAAATAGTATTATTTATATTAAGTGTGACTAAACATTAACTTCAATATTAAGGAAGTTAGGGCAGACTCATCTCCGCTGGCAACACCCATTCACGAGCATGACGCATGAACCAGCCATCGCTTCGCTCAACCATATTTTAGGCAACGTAACGACCCGCCTCACACGACAAGTCCGTCCGTCCGTCCGTCTGTCTGTGGTGCTGTTTCAGCGGCCAAACCGTATGAGATAGATAAAGAGAATATTTAAGTTATAAGTTAAGAATAGTCTGATAAGACTACAAACCGGATTTGAGTAACGTAGCACTTCCGGTTTTCGAGAAATCACGAATTTCAAACGAAACCACACAAAATCTCCGAAGTTCTCAATTAATTAAATACATTTTTTTTTAAAACAGGTTTTGGTGAACATTTGGTTCACTGGTTTGCTAGTATTCTCTTATGTTAAAAGTGTGGCAAAGAATCATACGGCGCGCCTGGTTTTAACCGGCTACCATAGTTGCCAACTTTGAATCAATCACCTACCCCGTGGAGCCTGGAACCTTAATCATCGACAGCAACATAATAGCATTAAAAGGTATAATGTGATTCAACTAACAACAGGACCGACTGGGCGCCATATTTTGACGTCATACTTGTCAATTCAAACCAAATAGGTAGAGTGAGCAAAAAAATTTTGCAATTCAATAAAACTTATTTACTAAGATTAAGTGAGACAAAACATCAGATTTTTTAATAAAATTAATTTACTAAGGTTGAGAAAGAACACTTTTAGATTTTTAATAGTATTTCTTTATTAAGACTGTGTGAAAAAAAACATTAATCAGAATCAAACTCTTCAATTTCGCTCATCTTTGCATTACCGCCGAAGAAGTTATGAATAATATTTAATAACGCATACTTTTGATAACCAAAGCACTACGCGTTCGCTTCGAATTGGCTGCTTCCACCCTCCCAGCTTCAGAATACCGCGCCTTAGACAGTCCCCATTAGTCGACCTTATTGGACGATGGTACCAGTTGATGTGCCTGTGATTGGCCATCGACGGCCAACTTGAAGCAAACGAGTAGTCTTTAACGCCACTAATGTGATTCAACTTTTCTTTACTTTGTTTTTGACCTCCCTATTTTCTTGTATACCTACTTTTATCTTTACTATCCTTCTATGCTTCCTCTTTCAGACTTCTGCCCGTGCCCCTGGCTGTATCAAATAGCAGCCTCGAGCACGGACAGTATATAATTAAACATGTTGAAATTTGATTAAAAATAACATAATTAAAAAGACATATTGTTAATAATCGAATGAAAAAAATTATGAAAAAAAAATTAAAAATCATGCAGGTCACATACGAACATGCATCCTATATGTAAACGAAAGTTTTCAATCGAGTTTCTAAACGCAACATAAAGTGACAATTGGTTGACGATTTAGGTTATCAACCATTCATAGTCAATACTCAATAAGTGAAAAAAAACAAATAATATTAATTATCAACATTTGTTATTGTTTGTTTAAAAATGTTTGGTTTTTATTCTAGAATCTGCTGAGTGCTAAAAAAGCGTTTCGAGATTTTTTGGCAAACCGTACTTTTCAAGCGACATTTGACAGATGGAGGTCATTGGCTTTCCTATTCATAATTGAATTGCATTATAGTGTTATATTATTGTGATCTGTAAGGTACTTCCTTAAACGAGCGTTGTAATAGGGGCGATGACGGGGTACAGTAAACGAAATTCTATTTAGTCCGTCAGTTAGACGATCAAAAAATAAGGGACACGTATTTTTTCTTTGGGCAATCAACCAAAAAATTACAAAGTTATAGCGCGTCAAAGTTTGGGAGTAGGGGCTCGTGACGTCACTTTTTAGTGAATTTCCACTTATAAGTGTACTCAAACGTGACGTCATGCGACTTTTCAAATCAATATATCTCTGCAATGTTTATGTTATGTGAAAAAAGAAAAAATACGTGTCCAATACTTTTTGATAATCTACCTGATAAACGAAGAAAACAAAATTAGTCATCATCCCTATTCGAGCGGAATATCCACAAAATTAGGAAAATCCGTACAAACAAGTAGACCATCCCACAGAGAGAGATTGAAATGGCCTTGTGTGTGGGGCAGTCGCGCTACAGTTAAGTGTGAGCAAATCATAACTTGACCAAAACTTGGTTCTGATTGCGTCGTTGCTCACGGGTGTCAGCGCTGATTGGTTCGATTGTTTGATGTAGCGTCGTTTGATTGGCTATAATCTATGAGGTGGAAGTACTTAGTGGTCGCGAGCCGGCGACATCGGTTCCCGTACTCACCTTCATCAGCAACATTTTTGGGCACAATTCTGTTTATATGTTTGCATTCTTCGTAAACGCGCCTGGACATCGTTATTAGTATGGCAACAAAAATAAAATAATAAGAATACAAAATAAAAAATATTTACGAAATAAATTATCTCAAAATCATGACATATATGTGACAGAAGTCAAAAAGCGCTGTTTCCTATTTTTTGTTCATTAACACTTTTTTATTTTTTTCCATTAAACCAACATTTATACATTCCGATTTATTCGTCTTGTTCTAGAGTTCTGATAATATGCGATATAATTGTGTGAATAAAGCTCAAACGATATTTTGAAATTAATAAGCTCTTTATCCAATGGATTTCAATTGAACCTGCCAAATAAACATTTTTTGAAGTTATACTTCTTTAGGCGCGTTATGAAAAAATGATGAGAGTGAAATTTTAAGATGCGCGCGCATCACTGCAACACAAAAATTAACAGCATGAAGTTGCAACTTCATGCTGTTACTTTTGTGTTTACCGCACATTAAGAAAATCTACCAACAAAATAGAAATAGAATCCCTATTTAGTGGGTGCTAACGACTGCATTGTGAAGGCCTATCAAAAGTATTTATTAATCTGGAACAACGGAACCAAAGCGCGATTCAGGAGACTACAGCGCCATCTCTTGACCATTGGTGTAGTAGAACCAAAAACCACATCTTTATTTTTTGTAATAAAGTAACAGTTGTAGGTATTCATATTTATAATATCAAAAGTATTTATTAATCTGAAACAACGGAACCAAAGCGCGATTCAGGAGACTACAGCGCCATCTCTTGACCATTGGTGTAGTAGAACCAAAAACCACATCTTTATTTTTTGTAATAAAGTAACAGTTATAGGTATTCATATTTATAATATTTATCCACATGTTTCTAGTTTGTATATTCGGAATACGTGTTTGAGTTTCATACAAGTGCAAATCACATATTATTATGTTCTAATAAATTATATTCAGTAGCGATTTTAATTGAATATTTTGATTATTTATTTATTTTTTCAAATTAAAACTGAACTTTATTGACTGTGTCCTTTTCCAGACTTTTTTTTAATTTATTGTAATTAATTATTTGCATGCAATTAAAAACTAATTTTAAACGATGCCAAAGAAGGATAACTTCTCACGCGCCTACATAAGTACACGCACCCATTTTTTTTTGTAATAGAAGCTCAGACCAAATAAAATAGAAGTAATTAAAAATTACAATGATTTTCACTGTTGGTCTATTTGCCTTGTCAAGAGAAGATCGGATCGGAAGGTATAACTGGTACATTGACATCGTGTTTTTTTCTTAGGCATCTTGCGTACTAGAAGACCACGACCACGGCCAGTGGCTGCAATGACCAAATTAACTAAAGAAACCAAATGAACGTCGCACACTTGGCCGCAGCGGCCGACTGGCCGACAGGACTTGGGGACAATTGCCTAACGGAATTATTACGGCTATCGCTATAGCTATCGATTTTATTCTGTTATTTATTACCACCGATGGTTTTCTAATATCTTACGCTCATTTTTTTAGATATTGTTGTTACCAATACAACAGAAAAAATAGAGCGCGGGGCGTTTGAAAACCTTCGGGGCGATCCGAAATAAAAAAGTAAATTGTAAGCGATACCCATAGCAATTCCGTTAGGCGATTGGCCCCCTGGTCGTTGAGCTCGCGCACTAGATCTGCGATCGTGAATGCGGCCAGGCCGCGACCAGCCATTCTCAGTGCCATGCGAACAGTTACTGTTCGTAAGTAAACACGCTTTTTATCGTTCCACAACTCAATACGACGACCAGTGCCGTCTTTGACCTATTGGAGGCCCTGGGCATATTAGGATAATGGGGCCCCTATGAACTAGGGACTTTGTATTTGATCTGAGGGGGGCCCCTATTGATCGCGGGGCACTGGGCACTTACCCAAAGTGCCCACTGGGAAAGCCGGGTCTGACGACGACGTTTTTTTACTGCAATGAGCTCAGACACAGTGTTATTTTGTTAATGAAAAAAAATGTGAGCCGTCACGGCAGATGTGAAACATCGAAATTATTTTGTAAAAGTAATATGCAGAAAAGAGCAGATTGCGAAAGGAGCTCAATATGGCATAATGATAAAATAAAATATTACGATTTTACCAGAAAATGTTAACTGTTTATTTAATAAACATTAATTTTCATTAAATACAAAAATGGAATTCGATTGCGCATGGCCACACGTCGCCACACCGTACACACTACTGCATATAGACTATATATAAACATACCATCATATAGTGTGGTGACGCGTCGCCGCGCCAGAAATCGGTTTTACATGCGCCTATTGATGTATCACATCAATAAAGAAATGAACAGCACAGCAGCAGCCGCTTTAGAGCCGAAACCCAGAACCGCGTTGCGACGCCGCAATTTTATATTGTGGATAGACGTGCCTCTGCCCTGGATCGTCGTAAGAAACTTATTGCTTATTTGTTATTAAGAAGACATTACTCTGTTTTAAATATACGACAACGAAGATACTGGATACATCCATTTAATAAGGCTATCATGTTTAAATATCCCGATGGGGAGTACTTTTCTCGAAAATACAAAGCATCAAAGATAGACCAAAAAAAATTTTCGCCTACTTTAGAATGAGTGCATCATTATTTGAAGAGCAATTTAGCGGGTTATTAAAATATATACTACAGAAAATTTGAATGGAAAGAAACCTGTTACTGCTTTGGAAATGCTTTTATTAATTTTAAAACTGCTTCCGGGTTGACGCGTGTTGTTTGCAAGATTGATAGAAACAAATTGAATCATTGTCAACAAGTATAACGTCATAACGCTGGAATTGGCGTCGCGGTGCAACGCGGTTATGTGTTTAAGGCCTTACGGCCCGTTATGGTCGTGATCGCAGTCCAACCGTATCTACCGCGACCAAGGTTGCGGCCAGGGCCACAACTGGCATGGCCGTCTAGTGTGCGAAGTGCCTTATTATAACAAACCTCATTCGAACAATTCATAAACTTCTATCAATCGAGACCGGAAAAAAGAAAAAATACAACAATCAAAATAGACCTCATTATTTCGTCGGCCATTTTAGAGAAAGTAACTTTTGTGATTTTTCAATCCACAATATAGAAGCTAGGCGTTCTCATTTTAACTGTAGTTTGTTCGGCTAAAGTTGTAAGCAAAGCACAAATGAAAATCTGTAGAGAAAGTCTCATCAAAGCTTTATTCACCATCGCATATTTGAAATGGAAGAGATTAATGATACATTTGCCGCACAGCCACGGAGTAATGGTTTTAAACAGGAAAAAACGCACTGCCGCAATAACAAAGGTAATTTTCAACAATATTAAACTTAGGAGCTCGATGGCGCAGGTGGTTAGCGCGTTCGGCTGCGATCGTTGAAGTTAAACAACTTTCGCAGTGGTCGGTCATTGGATGGGTGACCAAAAATTTTCTATCTCGAGCTCCTCCGTGCTTCGGAAGGCACGTTAAGCCGTTGGTCCCGGCTGCATCTGCAGTCGTTAGCACCCACCAATCGGCACTGGGCCCGCGTGGTGGGTCATGGCCCAATCTCCCTATTCCATCCACAGGGAAGGCCTGTGCCCCCTATACCTCCATGCGTTCCCGGGTCTTGACTCTTAAGAGTGACAGATGGACGGACGGACGGACAGGGTCCGTTTTTTTCTTTTTTAAGTACAGAACTAGGGTTGCCACCCGTACTTTATTATAAAGTATTGTACGTTATTTCGGGTAATTGTACTCTATACTTTATGTCAACAATAAAGTACGCGATAATACTTTATATGATGTGATTTGATTACCTGGGGATAAATTTTTCATAATTTTACAAAAAGAGGTTGATAGAAAGATTTTTTGCGTAAAACGGAACAACAGTATGTATAATATGTCGCCCTTAGCTCATTTCTGCAACATTGTCGCGGCTGTATGGCTCTGAACTATGGTCTTGTCATTGCAGATAAGAACTACAGATTTTTAGAAGTCCCAAATTATTTTTCAAAAGTTGCTAGAAGCAACTCAAAATATATTTTTAAGCTTACTAATAAAGTAAAATAAAAAGTACTTTATTTTGGACACAATGTACTTTTTTTCTACCTATAATATCCAAATGTACTTTTTTTTAACACTTAATAACTTTATTGAAATGTATACAGGAACAATGAACCTTAAACTAAAAACCTTAAAAATATAATATAATAATTAAGATATATTACTAAAAGGAGTCCCTTTAGGCAAGGTTCCGAAGATACTGGCAGCGTTCCCCCTTTGGATAGCTTGACTAATTCGTTGTCCGAGGTAGCTGCCAGCTTTACGGTAACCTTTTCGATATTTCCTTAAAAACCCTCATAGCGCTAGGACCCCACGGTCTCGACACCGATCGGGACAAAATCATATTCGGAGCCTAGACCCCTGTATTTGCATGCTTTTGCTTTTTCAGCCGCTTCACAAGCCGCACCAGCTCTGTTGTTGGTTCCATGTAGATGGGAAAGGGCCAGCGTGTCTGAACAGGTTGCATCCCATACCAGTACCCAGCCCATCTTCCATGGAATCAAACTCATACCGTCCGGTCTCTTAATGTACTTTATTTGGACATGAAGAAGGTGGCAACCCTATACACCTACCCTACCCTAAAAAGACTCGAAAATTAGAAGACCTTTTGCGTCACTCTGACTCTAAATGAGGAGCTCGATGGCGCAGGTGGTAAGCGCGTTCGTTGTAGTTAAGCAACTTTCGCAGTGGTCGGTCATTGGATGGGTGACCAAAAATTTCTATCTCGAGTTCCTCCGTGCTTCGGAAGGCACGTTAAGCAGTTGGTCCCAGTTGAATCTGCAATCGTTAGCACCCGCCAATCCGCACTGGGCCCGCATGGTGGGTCATGGCCTAATCTCCCTATTCCATCCATAGGGAAGGCCTGTGCCCCAGCAGTGGGGACATAAAGAGGCTGATGATGACTCTAAATTGTTTCCTTTTCCAGGAATAGTCAATAGCATAGAAGAACAACGTGTACTCCCGCAAATTGGAAGCACACAGTCACTTAAGCATTCTTTAAGTGACACGCCAAGTCTGCTGCGTGTGCCACATGCGGGTGCTACGCGTATTGAAATAAGTGCAGTAATTCATAAATTGCGTAAGTTTTTGGCCGTTCAGACCAACGATATTTAATACCCTAGATACAACATCACGAACAAAATCGTGGTAGGGATGTCGATAGTGAAAAAAAATATCGATATATCGATATTTTAAAAAATATCAATATTGGCTTTGATATATCGCGAAAAAAACATCGATATATCGGACCAATTTTCCAAAAAATATATTTAGGTCAGCCTAGCACAGTAAGAATAACAACACAAATTATAATTAAAGAAAGAATTATCAAAGTACCAAATTGCCGCCACAATACATGACAGTACAGTATCTCACGAAAGATGATACGCGGAATAATAATAGACTGAAAATTATCTCCCTAAACAAGATCCTATTTTAGAATGATGAAAATGATTGCAGGGCCTCTCAGGTGCCATCTTTTGTAAACAAGACATATTGTCTTGTTTACAAAAGATGGCACCTGGCATTCAGCACAACCACAGACTAGTTAGAGATACTACGTATAGCACAACCAATTCACCAGCGAAACAGATTTACAAATCATAGACAATACTAAGTACAGCACAGATCAAAGATATGTTGAATATCATTAATCTGAGATCCAGATACGAATTTAGTTAGATCGTGATATGCCGCTAATAATTAAAAAAATATCGTTTTCGATACGAATTTCGATATTTGTTATTTTGTATCGATGTATTGATATATCGAATCAAATATATCGGCTTAAAATACCGATATATCGAACAAAAAATATCGATTTATCGATATATTTTCAACAAGCCTAAATCGTGGCCGAAACCTGTCCAAAAGGTACATTGGACAATCCACGGAGCTCTGTAAGATAATCGCGTTTTCCAAAACAATATAAGACATTATTTAAACATGAAAGTCACCTTTAATGCATACAACATAAGGTCTCAATTATAAAGCATCCGTCAGAGTTATGACAGTTCGAGATTCAAGCTCGTAAAATTTTACCACTTATTGAAAATAATTTCTATTAAATCAGTTTAAAGAAAGTATTAAAAAAAATTGTATCAAATGCGTTAAATTATCGCGGGTGCGGGTTCGAGTCCCGACTGCTGCCTGGTCCGCGTGGATTTTTTTCTAGTTATGTTTTCTTTAGATTTAAACATCAAGCAGTCATATGCTTTAAAGTAATACAAAAATATAACTAGTTTTATTTAATGAGTGATGTACGTGAAAACCTAAGAAATAAATATATTTAAATTGTTTATTTTTTCCAGCTATTATAGTTTCTGACAACTAAGAAATAAATATATTTAAATTGTTTATTTTTTTCAGCTATCATAGTTTCTGACAACTCTGCCTTCATGGCGCTCAAAAACGTAGTGTAATCTACATTGCCTTTAATGCGTAAAAAAACTTCAAAAAAGTGCAACGAAAACTCACTCTCACACAGCCAAAACAAGCAAAATTTGGCGAAGGCAATAAGATTTTATAATCATCGCAGGAGACCGTCAAACCATTTTGTATACGTTTAATTTGTACGCCTCTTTGGGTTTTTAGTTTTAATTTTATTTTCGAATTAAAAACATTTTTGGTTAATGTATTTTGTTTTATTTTTCTGCGTAGATTTTTGTGTACTTTTTGCATGACAGGCATGGTAACGCTATCGAATTATTTGTTACGAGTATGGAAAAACCATTTGGGAATTATGGGGCAATGGCTTCCGTCTGGCTACGGCCCTGCATGTCGATTCTGTAAGATACAATCTCATTTACGACCTCATTTATTTCTATTTTTGACAATTGTCAAATATCTCGTAACGTCTGCTGCAAAAATCATTGTGACATTTTGTAGTAAAGTAATGGTGTCGATTCTAGCGTGATTCTCTAAACTTAAAACTTTTAACAGCAGACTCTCCTTTTCAATCTGTATAGAGAATGACAAGGATACACTTTTGTCAAATCTAAGTTAAGATTTAGAGAATCGTGCCAGAATCGACACCAATGTCTAACAGCTATCGAATTCGGAAATGAGATTTTACAGAATTGCATACTGTTCTGAGGTGAAACCCCAAATATGACGGACTATTTTTTCATTTTCATGTTACTTTTACCTAAAATCCTTAACCCCATATAAATAAACGAAGAATGAATGAAATCGTGTTGAGGTTCGTAAGCAAGATTACGAGATTTTTAGCTGCAGAAGTACGAGAAAAAAAGTTCTATGGTTGAAAACCTTGACTCAAGTACTTCTTGGTTCCACAGTCACGCACGGACTGTTGAAAAGTCATCATGCCGCTGAGCTCCGTGAAAAATGCGAAATGAATACTTATAACATGTAAAATGACGTTTTATCGACAGGTATCTCATCAATGTTTGTAAATTAAACGTATTTGAAGCAAATTTTATTTTGATACTTACTAATTAACTAGAAAATATTCGTGATATTCAAATGCATGGTCGGTAATATAGCTGTCTCTTTTCCTCGCGGTCCGTATCTGCTGTATTGCTAACAGCGCATTCAGAATTGCTCTTAGAATCAAAGAAATAAGGTCTATATTCTTCCGCATACAGCAATAAGTTGTATAATTTTACGAGCTTACATCTCGGACTTTCATGACTCTTTAACATATGCGTTTTAATTATGACCTTATACAGTGTGCTTTAAAGGTGATTTATAATGTTTAAATAATGCCTTATATTGTTTAGACTACGCGATCCTCTTACGGAGCTCCGTCGATCGTCGTTCTTGTTGGTGTATCTAGGGTATTTAATATCGTTGGCATAGATACCGTATCTCTCCTTTTTATTTTAATCTAAGCTAGTTACATATATTTCCATGTAAAGGTAGGTATGTATATTCCTATAACGTTTATAAATATCAAAAACCTAAAAAAATCCAATCAACAACAATTCCAAGCCCGAGCAACTGTGCTTGTTGTATAAGACGCAGGTGCGGTCTTGCGTTGAATATTGCTCGCACCTCTGGGATGGCACCGCCAAGTACTTGCTCGATGCTTTGGATAGGTTACAGCGGCGCGCGATCCGCATCATAGGCTATGAGGAAGTGACTAAACACCTCGAGCCTCTTCAATTACGCCGTGACGTGGCGTCACTAAGCGCGTTCCACGGCGTACCACGGCGAGTGTTCTGATGAGTTATTCTCTCTTATTCCTCCTTCTCCTTTCCTTCAGAGGACCACGCGCGCTGGCTTACGTTGTCACCGTCTAACTGTGGCTACAATTCCAACGTGTACAAAGAAATTTGGTGACTCATTTCTTTGTCGCACTATGCGTATATGGAATGCTCTGCCCGCTCACGTTTTCCTTCCCTCTTACAACCTGGGATCCTTTAAAAGAGGCGTGAAGAAGCAACATGCAGGCCGGCAGGGTGAGGATGGCTGGTGTGGCAGATAGAACTGCTGTATCAGCTATCTTCGCGTCTGGACTACACCTTCACTTAACATCAGGTGGGGTGGAGTCATTTGTCGGACCTATCAATAAAAAAACAATAAATTATAGCGAGAACATAGAAATATCTCGTTTCCGCTCCTGTCGCTTTTTTGAGATTCTATTCGTGTTATAAAAAAAGGTAAATTTAAAAATTAAAAAACCCGACTGTTTAATTATACTTCAAATAAAAACTGAAAAGAAAAAAACAAGTCTAGTAGTCTATAATTGTGATAATAAGGAACAAAGCTACTTTAGGGTGATTCCTGGGACCAACGTTCTTTGTATCAGATCTGTGACTTTTATTTTATTTCATTATTAGAAAAAACTAAAATTATATAGCTAAAGAGGGCTGAATAACAAGTCATTCTGTAGATGAGGCACACACGTAGACCTTATAGATTCTTGAAAAAAAAAGTAAATGTTTTGGCTCGCCACGGATCTGACCACGGGCATCACGGATCTGACGAAGTATATGAATCAAGTAATGGCGTCGCGTTAGAATCGCCTGTTAGAATGCTGCAATAAAGAAAATTATAAATAAAACATCATTATAGCAGAAGTAATTTAATTAAAAGTTTTATTTTTTTGTATTTTTTACATCCATTGCATATAAAATATTAAAAAATCAATAAATAAACTACTTTGGTATTTGTTGTAAATTCTTACGTTTAAATATCAGTCTTTACTGGGTAGGTACTGTAACGTCCGTTACGTTACAGCCTCCTTGTTTGGGTAAACTCAATCGGCAATTAAAACTGAAAGAAAATGATTGAAGCTGTAAAAATTAGGCCTCCTGGTCAATTTCCACCACAGCGGCTAATCTCAACGAGATTAACCAGCTACGCAGGAGATTTTATGTTGGTCCGCGCGGGATTCGAACTCACGACCTTCAGGTTGGGAGTCCAGCGCTCTAACCGTTACACCAGGGAGGCAGTGAAGCTATAATATTATGTGGTCAGATCCATGGTCGATAAATCAGATCCATGGCTTAAATCCACGGATCTTACGATCACGAATCTGACGATAATTCAAATATGAAGGTATTACTGTAAAACTATAAATAAAATCGTATTTATTTGTTCTTCAGTGCCTACACAGGGATATACGTATTATTAATCAAATACCAGTTAAGTGAAACTATTCTCAATTTAACAGCAAAACGAGCCACGAGTTATACCTACCCCGTTGGACAAACATTTGCAGAAGTCAAAGAATTTATCTAAAATTTTTGGCGCTAAATCTACGGACACTACATTCTCGTCCGAACACTGCCGGTCAACAAGCGATCTTTTGGACCAATTGCAAGACGATTACCGCGTATTCCACTAAATAAATTGTCAAAATTTAGCCGCGAGAATGAAACTATGCCCGCCGCGTGACATGTATTTGAATGAATAAAGGTATACTAGACTTTGATTATTTTAGAGACTTTGCTGTCAGTTTGTGTGCTAGTCACATGTGTTTTTGTTGCTCAGCGAAAATATCAAGTTTCTAGGATATTTGAATCCCCTGTTGACTTATTTAAAGTGTTTATTTGTTGGTAGTGGGTTTAACTGTATAGTTCACGGTAAGTTTTTACTATTTGTTCGGTTTAAAATAAGATAGTCATAATGGCGGATCCGCCAGACCCCGGTGGAGGCGACATCGAATTCGAGGATATCATACCATCGGTCTCTCTGTTCTCACCCGATCTCCCGAGCTCGCAAAAACCTAAAAAACGTGCACTTACAGACCAGGTTGCTTCACAACCTCCAAAAAAATCGAACGTATCGCAAGGTGCGTCAGTTCAGACAACATTCATTAACCCACGTTTTTCTAACAATAAAATTAAGTATTCTGAGGAGGATTGTGCCCCATTCTTGGTCCATGTGGGCAAAAAAGCTTCAGACCCCTCGTCTGGTGCTGTCTTACGACCCCTCAAACTAGGACATTTCCTATTTCAAAATAAAATTAAAAATGTAGTTAAAGATGGCGTTAAGCGGGTAGGTAGAAACAGGATGTCAGTAGAATTTAAGACATTTACGGACGCAAATGTTTTTATTGACCATGCTGCCCTTGCTAATGCTGGTTATGAAGCAATTATTCCCAGCTATAGCATCACTAGAATGGGTGTAATAAGGCAAGTGCCAGTGGAATGGACCTTGGAAGAACTAGTGGACTCCCTAGAGATCCCACCAGGATTTGGGCAAATAGTTAAAGCCCGCAGGCTCTGTAGGAAAATATTCTCTAATAATACCCCGGAGTGGATCCCCACTCAGTCAATCGTTTTAACATTTACTGGACAAAAACTACCTTCACATGTTTTTACACGTCTCTTCCAGTTGAGACTTATGTACTTCCTACTATTCAGTGCAACAAATGTTGCCGATTTGGACATATACAGTCCCAATGTAGGTCCCAGGCCCGCTGCTCCATCTGTGCCCAACCGCATGAGGGTATAACCTGTAACAAGGATACACCTACATGCTTATTCTGCTCTGGCCAGCATAGGGCGACTGACTCATCCTGCCCTGAGCAGTCTAGGCAGAGGCAAATTAAAATTGTTATGTCGCAGGAAAATGTGTCCTATTCTGAAGCCTCCGCTAGATTTTCTCCTGTCAGAAGATCATTTGCTGACACTGCTCGTAATGATAATGGTCTCAACACAACCCCTCCTCCCCGTCGTCCTCCCCCCCTATTACTGTCTCAGTCCCAGTCTACATCGTATCGTAAAACGATCACCCAATCCAGACCACGCCCCCTTCCTGCCTTCAGTGCAGGTTACAATCAACACCTCCATAGAAGCATTGTGGAGACTCCTACCACCTCCCAGCTGCCCAACGGTTGTGCTTATTCCAACGATCCCTCCGTCCCTAACGATAACCTCATGTCTCTTCTTATCTCCACTATTATAAATTTTCTCAGCCGTTTCAGTGATGTCGGCTTACCGAACAACATTCAAGACCAACTGTCTCAGCTTCTCAACCTTATATCTGTTATTAATAATAATGGCTCCAATCCTTCAATGGAATTGTCGCAGTAGCAGAAATAAAGAAAATGAAATTCTTCACCTTCTGAACAAATATTCTCCTGTCGTTTTTGCCATTCAAGAAATGCGACGCAAGCCGGGCGAGAGGGTGCGGTTCCCTGGCTTTGTGTGTTTCCGGGATGATAGAAACGACGGACAGGGCGGTTCAGCCCTTCTCGTTTCAAATTCTGTTCCATTTTCCCATAAACCTCTTCCACCCCACAGTGAACATGTGAACGCAGTAGCGGTAGTAGTACAAAACATTACCTATATGTCAGTTTATATTCCACACCCCAACAATACAAATTTGGCAGAATTGAATGATCTCATTCTGTCCCTTTCTCACCCAATGGTGATTTTAGGTGATTTTAACATTCATCACACTTCTTGGGGTTCTTACCATTGCGATCACTTATCCTCATCCTTTTTAGATATCTGTGACACATACTCCCTTTGTATTTTAAATGACGGTTCCCCTACCCGCAGAGTATACCCATCTCAAAATGTTAGAAGTGCAGTAGATCTGACTCTGTGCTCACCATCCTTGGCATCACTTATGATATGGACAATCCTTCCTATTACCCATGGAAGTGATCATTTCCCAATTGTCGTTTTTGGGCCAAATGACACAACACAATCTTCATCCTTAGGTAACCGTCCCCGACCTCGAATAAAATATAATCTGTCCAAAGCTGATTGGTCCTTGTTCAAACATAATTTGGACCAGGAGCATCAATATTTTCCTGCAGTCAACGCAGACAATTATCTCTCTCTATACACAAAGTTTAGGGACTGTCTGCTATCAGCAGCAGAAAAATCATTTCCATATAAAAATTATTTTAAAGGTAAATCATCTTCCCCACCTTGGTGGGATTCCGAATGCACATTAGTATGTAAAGAGAGAAAGAGCGCTGAAAAGGACTATAACATCTGCTCGTCTAAATCTAATTACATTAAGTACCGTGCAGCTGCAGCAAAAGCTACCAAAACTCTTAAGGCCAAAAAAAGACTTGGTTGGCATAGATTCTGCGAAGCCCTTTCTCCTAAATCTCCTCCCTCTATGGTCTGGAGGAATGTTAGGAGATTTAGGTGTTCAATGTCCGACACTTTTAACATCTCCTCTAATGATCCCTCAGAGTGGTTGGATGCATTCCAAAACAAATTAGCTCCACCGTCAGTTCCCACTAGTAGCGAAGCAATCTTTTCTCTTATCCCTTTACCTCCGCACATAACAGAATTTGATGCACCATTCTCTGTAGAGGAACTTTCTGCCGTACTGAACGGCCTGAGGGACTCCTCTCCAGGAGTTGATGGTATTCCATATTCCTTTATTATCAACAGTTCTTTAACATCCAAGGGCCTATTTTTGAATATCCTTAATTTCATTTTTCTCTCAGGGGTTCCCCCGGACGACTGGAAAACCCAAATCATCATTCCCATTCTAAAACCTGGAAAGCTCAGCAATGATCCGAACGGATATAGGCCCATTGCTCTTTCTTGTTTATGTCCAAAATTTTAGAGCACTTAGTTAAAAACCGACTTGAATGGATTGTGGAAAGTAGAGGTCTTCTGGCTAAAAGCCAATTTGGTTTTAGAAAGGGTATGAGTACCATGGACAGCCTTAGCATTTTTCTATCTGATATCTGGATCGGCCTATCTAAAAACGAGAATGTAACAGGAGTGTTCTTAGATGTGTCATCTGCATATGACAATGTTCTGCTTCCGCTACTCAGGCAAAAACTGCTCAAGCTGAGTATCCCCGTGAGGCTTATAAACATAATATTCAGTCTCATGTCTGCACGCTCAATACAAGTTTGCTTAAATAATTCTCTTCTTCCACCAAGAACAGTCTGGAAAGGTCTACCCCAGGGGTTTGTCCTAAGCCCTCTTCTTTATAATCTATATACATACGATCTAGAACTTTCTCTCAACTCATTCTGTAACGTCCTGCAATATGCAGATGACATATGTCTATATGTCTCAGATTCTAACCATGAAGCTTCCAAGTCCCGCCTCAATATGGCTTTGTCATATTTAGATAATTGGTTATCTGACCATGGCCTTTCACTTTCAGTTATGAAGAGTAATATTGTAATTTTTACTCGCTCCAGAAATACTCCCAATACCATTATCAACTTTGAAGGTCAAACCATTCCATTAAAAAACCAGGCCAAGTTCCTTGGAGTGGTCCTTGATTCAAAAATGACCGGATTTCATCACATCGCCCATGTAGTTAAAAAGTGCGAAAAAAATATAAATATTCTTCGATCTCTGTCTGGAACCTAGTGGGGAGCCCATCCCTTCTGTCAGAAGTTACTTTACAACGCCCTAGTTCGAAGCCACTTGGACTATGCATCTTTCTTACTGGAACCCTGCTTAAAATCTTCACTAAAATCCCTAGATAACTTGCAGTCTAAGTGTCTTCGCATAATTCTGGGAGCTAAAAAGTCTTCAGCTATCAACGCCCTACAGGTGGAATGTGCGGACCCTCCACTGTCTATCAGGAGACAATATTTAGCTGATAAATTCTTTTATAAAATTATCCAGAACAGAGATCACCCTTTAATAGGGAAACTCCATGAACTTTCCGAATTCATTTCGTCCAATAAATTCTGGAAACATAAATCCCCACCCTGTTTATTTAATAGCTTTCTCTCGTTCATTCGTCTTCCGTTCCCCATATACCAGTGTGTTTCAAACCCTCTCTTTGACAACTTGTTTCCATCTCTAGTCTTTCAACCCGACATTTCCTTAGACTTGGGCATCTCTAAGGACACTCCTAACGCAGACTTTGTTTTACAAGCTCTAATTAGAAAGAATTGGGTAGAGTGGCTGGAGGTATACACAGACGCCTCAAAACTTTCCGACAAAGATTCTGTAGGCTCAGCAGTTTGGATTCCCAAATTCAAAATTATACTAAACTTTAAATGTCCTCCCCACACTTCAATCTTCACTGCAGAAGCAATAGCTATTCTCGAGGCAACAATGTATATTGAATCACATAAACTTGATAAAAGTATTATCTTTTCAGACTATAAAAGTTGTCTTCAGGCAATTATGTCCAACCCTTTCCGGAACAAAACAAATTTCCCCTGTATTTTTAAAATTAGAAATGCTTTATATAGATGTCACAGACAAGGAATAAGAGTCGCATTAGCGTGGATCCCTGGCCATGCGGGTATAGATGGCAATGAGGTTGTAGACTTAATTGCAAAAGACGCTGTAACTAGGGGAAGCCCCAGTTACAACCAGGGTTTCTCCCATGATTTGACCTCCCTAGCTAGTCTTCGGATGGGAACCACCTGGAGCTCTCAATGGAAACTATCCAGCAAGACGGTCGGAAAACATTATGCGGATATCCAAGATATCATCCCAAGTAAACCTTGGTTTTCCAAGTTTAAGAATGCCTCAAAGTCGTGTACTTCGACCATTTGCAGACTAAGAATAGGGCACGTAAACACCCCCGTCTTCCTTGCCAAAATTAAGGTTAAAGACAGCTCACTATGTGAATGCGGGCTGGATGAAGGAACAACCGAACATATTTTCTTTAGTTGCCCAAAATACCCGGTTTCACTCTATGACATCCTTCCACCATATATTCCCAAACCTATAAATTTTAAAACACTCCTAACCTATGTTAACTCTCCCTTTATTATCCTACTCTGTGAATATATATCCAAAAATAATATACGCTTGTAATTGTTTGTCTCTGGACTAACCAACTAACATTACTGACTTTTTTTTGTGTTTGTCTCTACCTTTCAGATAAGACAACAGATATCCAATTACAAAAATTCAAGTACATTGTTTACTCCTTTCACATAT
This sequence comes from Chilo suppressalis, assembly GCA_902850365.2. NCBI lineage: Eukaryota > Metazoa > Arthropoda > Insecta > Lepidoptera > Crambidae > Chilo > Chilo suppressalis. The sequence goes on from OU963919.1 coordinate 3,907,658, forward strand.
TGTGCTTTCACAACATACTTAAAAAAAGCAAAGTCAATTCCTACTGAACAACCAAGCTGAATCACTCGAGTCTGGCGAAATCCACAAAAGTGCACCGCCATTTTCTAAAAAGAAGAAGAAGAAGATTATTTTAGAACAGTTTATTCATGATCTAATAGAATAACTCTTTATGTATTTAAAAAAGTATATATTCATGTATAACCTTGAGTATAAAAAAAAATATTCACTATAACATAGCAAGAGTCGCGCGTGTGACACGTAAAAATCTAGTGAAATTATCGCGTTTTTCAGTTTGAAATGGATATTTAACCAATTTCTTTCTACAATAGTTAAGTAAAGTTTGGAGTGGTACTTTATTCAAGTTGGTCTATTACTCCAGTTAATATTTCAATGTGACCCTTAAAATCATGGGTCCCAGGAATCACCCTTTAACAGTCGGGACCCATTAGATATTCAAGAATACATAATATTTTTCAATATTGAGACGAATCGATTGATGTATGAATCATCAAAATCGGTCCAGGCGTTTGGTCTCTAGTGTGCCACAAAGGAACAAACATACATATACTATAGACTGTTAAACACTATACCCTGTCTGCGCGTCGCGGTTCGCGCCCTTGCATTGCGCAGTCGGGTAAAAAGAGATATCTGCTATATTTGTGTCGAAATCGTATAAAACCAAAACAAAAATTTCTGTTTGATGCGTATTCCATTCCATTGAGGAGCTCCATGGCGCGGGTGGTTAGCGCGTTCGGCTGCGATAGTTGAAGTTAAGCAACTTTCGCAGTGGTCGGTCATTGGATGGGTGACCAAGAATCCTCTATCCCGAGTTCCTCCGTGCTTCGGAAGGCACGTTAAGCCGTTGGTCCCGGCTGCATCTGCAGTCGTTAGCACCCGCCAAACCGCACTGGGCCCGCGTGGTGGGTCATGGCCCAATCTCCCTATTCTATCCATGGGGAAGGCTTTTTACCCGGCAGTGGGGACATTAAATCATATAAAACCAATACAAATATTTCTATTTGATGCGAATTCCATTCCATTGAGGAGCTCCATGGCGCGGGTGGCTAGCGCGTTCGGCTGCGATAGTTGAAGTTAAGCAACTTTCGCAGTGCTCGGTCATTGGATGGGTGACCAAAAATCCTCTATCTCGAGTTCCTCCGTGCTTCGGAAGGCACGTTAAACCGTTGGTCTCGGCCGTCGTTAGCACCCGCCAAACCACACGGGGCCCGCGTGGTGGGTCATGGCCCAATCTCCCTATTCCATCCATGGGGAAGGTCTTTGCCCCAGCAGTGGGTACATTAATAGGCTGATGATGATGCAGATTCCATTATCAAAACTTATTTGTGTATTTGAGTTAAAACTCATCATGACTAGCACATTCTTTTATATACGACGACACGATATGTTTGCACGCAATTATTTTTTGGTTCATGTAAGATAACAGAATGTTTAGTTAGACCACTTGTCTACCTACCTACTAAAAAACTTTAAACAAAAACATTTATGATTATAAAAAGTTATTCGTTTTTGAAATTCAAATCTTTTTCTGATTTTTTTTATGGTCTTTATATAAATTTATTTTATATATTCTAATGAATGCAAATGAATTTTCAATATTAATATTAGCCAAAGTTAATGGATGAACTTTGGGTAATTTCATGGTTTATGCTTCAAACAACAATTTTTGACATAGAGTTCGATATATATCTTAGATTAAAACTGTTTTAACTGCTTTGTTTTAACCAAAAACTGCCTTTTGCGACAATAAAAAAAAATCATAGATATACAACAAATAGGTATTTCAATACCTCCCCACCGATGTACTCACTATTTAATCAAACTTGTACAAATGAAACTATCTAATTGTTAATTGTATTATTCTATAATATAAATATCCTTTCGTCTAGTTATATTTTTAAAATCTAAAGAAAATATAACTAGAAATAATTCCACGCGGACCAGGCAGTAGACGGGACTCGAACACGCACCCTTCGCTACCCGCCGAATGCACTGACCAATTATGCTACCGGGGCCCTGACGCCCCCGTCGAAATTCTTCTAGCCATTCTTAAGCTGCAAGGCAGCGCCATCTCTTCGCATTGTAGGTAACCCACAATGTCAAATGAATACTTTTACAATTATTCAACATTTGAAAGAGGATAAAATATAGCAATTATAGTTATAATTTTTATTTTTTAAGCATAAGGTAATTGCGTCTAATAAGGACCGGGTTTTTGGAAATCGAAATAAATCAATGTTTGGAAGTGTGATAATTAGTACGACGTCATGATCAACCAAACTATTTTTATTTGAAAAGAAAACGTTGCACAAAAACAACACACGAATGACCATTTATTTACAAAAAAAGTTTTTTAAAAGCTTGTTTATGGTCCTTATTGTGTACTAGGGCTCGAATTAAGGTCCATGATTGAACTGTAAGATTTCAGACGTTGAGTATCAGAAAAAATAAATCTTTAGATAGCAACGGCTTTAAACTACTTTCAACTTCATGGCTTTCCAATATTAAAACGGTAATTCATGTAATTTAGTATTGTGGCCCTTATAAAGTCATACGAAATATATATAAGTTGTAACTTATATATTTTCTAGCTATAAATGAAACAAATTGAAGGTTTGTGCAAATTTTTATTAATTTTACTAAAGACAGTCACTAAAAGTTACTAATGAGTTATTTTTTCAGTCTTAATCTTGGGACATTATTAGGTATAACACTTATTTAATCATAGTGTGGACCTTATTAAGTGTTTCTAACAGGTAACACGGCAACCACTGAACTTAAAGGTTCAGTGTGTATATACTTATCCTTATTAAATATATTTTCTATTCAGTAATCAAAATAAGGAGCTCGATGGCGCAAGTGGTTAGCGCGTTCCGCAGCGATCGTTGAATTTAAGCAACTTTCGCAGTGGTCGGTCATTGGATGGGTGACCATAATTTACTATCTCGAGCTCCTCCGTGCTTCGGAAGGCACGTTAAGCCGTTGGTCCCGGCTGCATCTGCAGTCGTTAGCACCCACCAACCCGCACTGGGCCCGCGTGGTGGGTACATGGCCCAATCTCCCTATTCCATCCATAGGGAAGCCTGTGCCCCAGCAGTGGGGACATTAATAGGCTGATGATGAATCAAAATAAACGTATATAAATGCCACTTGCTAGGCCAGGCTGCTTATTTACACTCATATAAGTCATTTATGTAACTGATCATGCCTATTTTAAAATATCGTAAACCAAAAAGGGCCGGCCCTTATTTGTAGACAACAACTTGGACCTTCTTAGGCAATCACATGTGTCCTGAGAAAATGAAACAAAATTTAGATAAATAAGCAATAATTTTAGTAAGTTACCCCGTCAATCCACGTTCTGAAAGTATTTTAACATTACTATTGCAAAATTATTACATAACACCGAGTTTTATTACTGAAACAAAGCAAAATTGGATCAGAATATTTTATTCGTTCAGTCACGTCGACTGCACCTGAGGTTACACACAGAGCCACTGCCAAAATGGCCGGCGCGGAGGCAATGAACGTCGGTGCGCTTTTATGATTGGTTACTGGGGAGGCGCTGCGCAAAATCAGTTTTGGTTTAAATATTAAGTGCGGGAAGTTTGAAAAGATGGACCTTATTTGGAACCGGCCCTTTTTAGGCGCACTTACCTTACAACTGCTTGATGTTTAAATCTCAAGAAAATATAACTAGAAAAAAATCGACGTGGACCAGGCAGCAGACGGGACTCGAACCCGCACCATTCGCAATCCGGGCGAATGCACTGACCAATTATGCTACCGCCCCCTGGTAGGCGCGTCGAAATTCTTCTAGCCATTCTTAAGCTTCTATATTTTCTTTAGATCCTTTCGTCTGTTTTCAAGAACATACAGTACATACCCACCGCAACGACCTCTCCCCTTTTTCCATTGAGATGTGATGCACTGCATGTGACAATCCTTGTTCAGGTAAACAAAACCGGAACCCGCTGTACATATCATGAAAATGTCCAATAGTACAAAAAATCTATACTTAATATTATAAAGCTGCAGAGTTTGTTTGTTTGTTTGAACGCGCTAATCTCTGGGACTACTGGTCCGATTTGAATGATTCTTTCAGTGTTGGGTAGTCCATTTATCGAGGAAGGCTATAGGCTATATTTTTTTTTTCAAAATTAGTTATCCATAATAAAATTGCTATTTTGTAACACAAGGTGTAAAATCGAAAACCTATTTTTGCGTGCGCTGCAAAAACTATTGACAATAGAACAAAATGATGTACTACGGGTTTGTAGATCCCATTAAGACCTACAAAAAAGTCCGCGAGAACATATATCTAGCTATCATGGTATAATCACAATAACCGATTATATGTTCAAAATAATTATTAAATCGTCTGAAGAAAAGAAAACTACGTTAAATATGTATCGTTATTAATCTTTATCAAAATTAAGCATTATGTTATCAAGACTATTTATGTAGAAGTAAAATACTTTTTGTTTCATCTCAATCGGATATTTCGTTTAAAAGTTATCACGTGTGTAAGATGTTAAGAGTTGGTACCTATATATTTTATCTCGGTATTTCCACGGAAACGAGAAAAATGCGGGTGAAACCGCGGGGCTAGTCTATATATATTCATCTAGACTAAAACGTGGGAATATTGAACAAAAATCAGGTTGATTTTTAAATTTTAATCTTTTTATAAATTCATGTTTTCATAATATAATATCAAAGCTGAGCGCATGTTGGTACATACTAAGTATCTAAAAGCAATTATGAACATAATTTATATCGGCTTAAATCCTATTTTTTGATAACAACATTGACTTTTTCGCTCTGAAGATCTACATAGTAAATAAAATTTATTCTCGGAACCGATAGCAGGACAATTGAATGATCAAACGAACTTAACTAAGTGAAGTTCCATCTGAATTGTCAAACGAACTAAGTTCGATCTGATTGTCATGTTAGGGGCCATCCATAAATTACGTCACACTTTAAGGGGTAGGGAGGGGGTCGACGAAATGTGACATCGTGTGACAAGGGGTGGGAGGGGTCCTAAATTTCGTGACGTCACATTTCAAAATATATTAAAATCTAAGTGTTGAAACTATTACTTTACGAAAGCATTAACAACCCAAACGAGAACAAAGTGGTGCTATGCCAGTTATAAATAATTTAAAGGAGTGGGATCAATGTCCATGGACTCAAGATTATTAAGTTTGTATCTTTAATTTAATTATAATGCTATTAATATTTTATGTTTTGTTAATTTCTTTAATTAACATAGTCAATCACTTTTTGTTCGGTAATTTCTTTAATAAATATAATTAATCGTTTTTTTTTTGTTTTGTTAATTGTTTGATTTGATTATAATAATAATGAAAAAACAATTTAAATGGAAATAAAACTGATTACAGAACCGCTGTTTTCATTCAATGATTTCTAAATGTAAATTTGCAAAATATGTGACGTCACACTAGGGAGGGGGGGAGTCTTACAAATGTGACCAGCTGTAACAAGGACGGGGGGAGGGGCAAAAAAGACATGAAATTCGTGTGACGTAATTTATGGATGACCCCTTATCGCCGAAGAGATTTATTTTTATTTACTATGTAGTACCCTCGGTACTTTGATTTTGTAACTGCAATTATTTGAATGATATATTACTAGACTTGCAACGAATAGTATATTCGGCAGTATACCGAATACCGAGGCCCCTGACCGAATAGCCGAATATTAGGCAAAAGTATTCGGCTGGATTTTAGCGCCAAAAACTTGTACAAACTTGTTTCGCACTCCTTTATTTTGTTGTAATCTGCCGTCCTCAAACTAAAATGCGGCTAAATGACAAAACCAACTTTTGAGATATGGCCAAAAACGCGCGTAAGCTTTAAATTATTGCTATTATATAACCATTCATCACATGACTAAATGAATTAAAAACTGTTAATTTGTTTAATACAGAAAATGATTAAATTATGTACCTACCTGTTTTATGTACCAATGACTACTTAATAAATGATTATATAAAAGAAATGAGAACCATACCCTTCTAAATTTTGATTACCACAATAATTCAAATACATAGAATCCTCCATTTTTCCAATTCAGAAGATGATTATGTACCTGCGTTATGTACCAATGACTACGTAAATGATCATTTAACAGAAATTAAAATATGAATATATACGTAATCAATCGATTTTAATTTTTCATTTTACCAATTATTTCTCTATGACAAAATATATTTTTTAAGTATTCGGTATTCGGCCGAATAATATGTAGATATTCGGTATTCGGCCGAATATAATAAAAGCAGCCGAATAGGCCGAATACCCAATGGTAACCGAATATTCGTTGCAAGTCTATAATATATTACACCCACTATTAGAATTTCAAAGGTATCACACCTTTTATTTAAACTACCAAAATGTTATCTTAAACTCTGTAGCTAAGGTACGACTATACGAAACCAAGTACCGGTGGTCGCTATCCGGCACAATGCGTTTATTTCAAAACTAGCGGTCCGCCCTCGCTTCGCTTCGGTGTGGAGCTGAAGTGTAGACTACAGTTTTTGTTCTCAGGCTTGTATTATACACAATGACATTCATCTAGCGTGTTATTGTGAGTCAATCATAAAAGATAGACATATGCTGTTTCGGGATATTTTTTAGACAATTTTATGTAGAATATTTCCGTCATACATGATTTCAATGTAACTTTAACCATTAAGGCTGCACACGCGACGGAAGCTTAAAAAATGGAGTAACTTCTCCCGTTTTCCCAACATTTCCCTTCACTACTCTGCTGCTATTAATTGTAGCGTGATGAAAAGTATACTATAACCTGCCCAGGAGTATGAAGAATAATTGTACCAAGTTTCGTTAAAATCCGTGGAGTAGTTTTTATTTCTATAAGGAACATACCGATAGACAGACAGACAAATACTTTACTGATTGCATTTTTGGCATCAGTATCGATCACCAATCACCCCCTGATAGTTATTTTGAAAATATGTTTCATGTACAGAATTGACCTCTCTACATATTTATTATAAGTATAGATGTAAACAAGTCAGTTATTTTTGTTATCTTCCCGAGAACGATATTAAATGGGACAGAACTAGTTTAATAGCCAACGTGTGTACATCTCACTAAATTTACAGTCCAACGTTGGTACCAGCGTTGGGACCAAGGTGTGGAGCACACTAAAGAGAAGCGAGGGCGGGCCACTAGTATTATGTAAATAAATAAACTAAATATGATTTTTACTTTATTATAAAATCTTAATGACAATAATATCATACCGGTATGGATATAATAATAATAACCATTTATTTCAGGCGTAGTACCCATACTAAATACAGAAAATAGAAAAAAATAATGTTAATCAAATTAAATAATTACAATCACAATCATCATCATCATCAGCCTATTAATCTCCCCACTGCTGGGGCACAGGCCTCCCTATGAGAATCGGGAGATTGGGCCATGACCCAACACGCGGGCCCAGTGCGGATTGGTGGGTGCTAACGACTGCAGATGCAGCCGGGACCAATGGCTTAACGTGCCTTCCGAAGCACGGAGGAGCTCGAGATAGTAAATTTTTGGTCACCCATCCAATGACCGACCACTGCCAAAGTTGCTTAACTTCAACGATCCCAGCCGAGCGCGCTAACCACTTGCGCCATCAAGCTCCTCACAATCACAATAATAATAATAAAAAATATAAATTTTAAATAATTACAATTCATTTAAATTACGGCATAAACCAATTATCAATCAAATAAAATCAATTAAAATAAAATCAAAAGCAAATATACTGTTATTGCTAGTACAATTATGTGATAAGTGCCTAATATACAATAAGTATTTACAAAAAAATACTTAACACAAAGAGCGCTGTCGCGTATAAATCCGCCGCTAGAGGCGCTTGTGTAGCGTGAGCTCCCCGAAATGTTAAATTTGATTGTCGGCCGACTGCGCGCGCTTTTTTTTAATTAAAATAATGTTGTGAATAGGGTATTTGACAGTAATAAAAATAAAGTGCCGATTGTTAGCATCTGTGTATAGAATGAATATTGGCAGGGGTTTCTACTATTTTTACAACAAAAATATACACAATTTTACTAAAAATTCATGAAAAAGATAATAGTTTTCTTATCTATTGTCACGTGACCCAAAACGCTTGGGATTGGCGGAGCCTAAAATGACGTCACACGCAAGTAAACTTCCGGTTAAAGTGACATTACATTGTATCGTTTGACGTTTTGATATCAGTCGTGTGATGTCACACACTAGTAAGACGCCATATTGTCCAGAAAAAAGTTTTCGCGGCAACTTGAAAATTGAGTTTTTGATTTGGTTATTTTTAATGAAATACGCAACAGAATGATGACTATCCACTTTTTACGGACTTCATAAATATTAGTCAATAACGTGAGATCGTTTTCTAAAGCTTGTCAAATACCCTATTATGGCAAATATGAGTTACTCGTACGTGTCAGTGAATGCCAGTTATTTAAAAGCGGAGCTAAGAAAAATTATTATGTCCACTTTTTTCCGAACAAAACAGATCAGCGCATCACTAAGGCATGGCCGATATGTTTACGATACGGGTCTTTGGTATTACAATATGATTGAAATGTAAACTTTGATTTCACACGCGTATTAACAAACTTTAGAAACTACACTTCAGGACCTCACTCAATAGAGATGTCTTTTCAAATGAAATGTTCAGTCTTTCCATTTATCTGTCTCTATATTTTACTATCGGTAATTAGGTAGGTACCTATGTACCTGGTTATCATTATGATTTTCATAAAAATAAACAGATAATATGGGATGGGAGTATAAACTATCTTTACATAATTTCAGAAATAATCTTTTTATAAATATTATATAAATACTAGTGATAAGTTTTATTAACTAAGGATTAACTAAGGTACCTTGATCTATTCTTATATTGCTAAATACCTATGGTCGCCTATATTGCATTTATTAAGGTAAACAATCTTGGCACAACTTTTTAACAAAATCACCCATTTAAAAATAAAATAATAACGAAGCCAATAACCTATTAAAATATATCTTAAATATAGACTGAAACCTATTGAATCCAGTTATCAGTTGATTTTTAATGCTGTGTTTTCAATAAAAAGGAGTGCCAACATTGTTTACCAAATAGAACAAGTTAGGATGAACAGACTGTAGTATCTAGTAACATACTTTTTTTTTACAGATTGTCCGTTTACTACGATTAATTGCTAATAAGTTAAAAAAATAATAGTGAAGGACATTCTTTTGGGCATACTGGGACCGATTTCGTCGATGTCCTTTTGGTTTAAATTGGTGCTGCTTGGCAGGTTTACCAATCTTTAAGGTGCCATTCCGAAACAGGTTGCAGTCCGCTAACTACAGCGCCACCACTTTTTTCTATTTTGATTAATATAAATTGACACCAAACGCGGCGATACTGCAGCCTGCTTCAACGCGCGCAACCTGTGACCGAGAGCCGTAGCGAAGCGACCGCGGCGCAGACTGGAGTGACTGAGGCATGCATGGTTCTATGCATTGTGTAGTCGCAGCATGCCGCCGTGCTTGGAAACGCAACCACGACCGCCGCCACGCTGCGGTCGACCGCAGTCACTAGCCGCAGTGTCGCCTGCGGTTGCAGTCTGCAGTCCGTCTCGGAATCGAACCGGAATAGGCGTTATAGTTCAAACACGCTTATACAAAAACCTCTTTAACAACTGCTTCCATCATTTACATATTTCTTCGTACGATCTTAATTGGGACTCCTTCCTTCGAGGCCAGTGTAACTTTCCATGGGTCAAATTTAAACTCCTTGGAACAATCAGCCGGTTCTACTCTGTATTTAGTCAAGAACTTCATTAGGAATATACACACATCAAAAGTGTCTAGGGATCAACATATATTTTTGCAATAACTTTTCTCCTGATTGATATTAATTAAAATTTTCTTTAAGGATTCATCAAATAAAGTGTTTTCGTTTGTCACAGTAACGATAAACCAAGTCACCTTTGCATTAATAAAGAAATTTGCCATTTTCCTAATAAAGGGATTTTTGACATTTGAACCACTAACACAAAAGTTCGAAAAAAAGACTGAAATAACAGTTTTCTCTAAAATTTTATTGGGTAACTTAAACAATTAATAATCCGTATTTCTACCGCGAACACTAACAACACAAGAACATCGGTTTGGCATACTCAAAATGAGTTCATCCAAATCACGCTGTGGAATGGCCGCCCATGTTCGTTGCAACAACAAAAAAAGGTCTTCTTGCGACTGGATACCCTCCATATTCGGCAGAGCTCTTCTCTGTAGCATATCCCATGCATGCTCAATCGGGTTCAAGTCTGGCGACTGAGCAGGCCAGGGCAGGACATTGATGTTAGCTGCGGCGAGAGTCTGTCTTACAACTCTTGCGGTGTGCGGTCGTGCATTATCATGCATTAACTGAAATAAGGGACCGATTTGCACTTGTAGAGGAACGATGACGTCTGATACAATCGTCTCAGCATAAATTTGAGCGTTGAGGTTGCCTCTGATCCAAATCAACTCAGTTCTTCCGCCGATCCAAATACCCGCCCATACCATGATGGTTCCACCACTATAAGGATGGACTTCCTGGCAGGATTTTAATCGCTGTTGGAGTCCAGGGGTTCTCCAGTGTCGTATACGTCTTGTATCCGGTCTCATACCAAAACGAGACTCATCTGAAAAGCACACGAAACGCCATTGTTCTTCTGCCCAATTTCTGTGTTCAAGAGCCCATTGATATCGAATCCTACGATTGTGCATTGCTATAGGTGGTACCCGTAGCGGTCTTCGGGAATGAAGGTTCACTTCATGCAAGCGGTTTCTGACTGTTTGGTCGCTAATTAAGTTCCCTGAAGAGTGATGAAGCCTCACGGCTAACATCATGGCGGTTATTGTTGGAGCTCTTCGAGTTAAGATTTGAATGTATCGGTCTTGTCTCCGTGTGGTGCAGCGATACCGTCCTCCATGGCGCTCAGCCACGGTACCAGTGCTTCGGTATCGTGTCCAAAGTCGACTGATAACACTCTTACTTGTATTCAGAGCTAAAGCCACAGTACGTTGCCGGGAACCAGCTTCTATCATTCCCACGGCTCTGAGCATTTCTTCCCTGCTTAAATGACGTCGCCGCTCCATAATAACGTTGGTTTTAATCAGTAGTAGGGAAACAGTAGCACTAATAATGTCTTCAATGCGTTGTATGTTTTTATAGGGAAAATATTGACAGCTGATTTTCATCTTTTACTCGAATTTGATTCACAGTTCCTGATTCAAATTATGAAATGCACCAAAAAGGATCCATATAAATTTATAAAATCATAAATTTATTACAAAGCCACATCTCAATCTCAAGAAATCCGCATAAAAATGCTTGATCCCTAGACACTTTTGATGTGTGTATTAGACTGGATCTTGGCGAAGCGCATCCCTGAAAATAACAATAATAAATTAATTTAATAACAAATATTTATAACCAGACCCGCCTTTCCCAGTGGGCACTTTGGGCAAGTGCCCAGGGCCCCACGATCGATAGGGGCCCACTTCAGATCAAATACAAAGTCCCTAGTTCCTGTAAGATTACCAAACGGGGGCCATAGGGGCCCCATTATCCTAATATGCCCAGGGCCTCCAATAGGTCAAAGACGGCACTCTTTATAAACACTACGAGTGTTAGAAATATTTTTTATTCCAATTCATTCATTCCAATTATGTGAACTACGCACTAGCTGTCAACCGCAGCGGATGGCCCATGTTCAAATCGTATATTGATTAATTGGAAGCCATGTTGTGTTTGTCGTAACCTGTACCCTTAGTACGAGTTTTACAATTAAATTCTATCATTGAATCATTTGCGTCATCTTAAAATTTAAGTATATTCGGTTAGTTATCACCAAAATGGACATAAAAACATAATTTACAATTACGAAAACTATGATAGTTTTCGTGAGCTCAAACTTGTACTAAGGGTACTGAATAAATCAATCGGCAGAAACGGAATATTTATAGGATCACTCGGTGGTCTGTCTGTTTGTCGCAGTCGATTTGCTTAGTAAACAAAATAGTTTTTTTTTGTGATTTTCTCAGAATCTACTGGACCAGTCAAATTGAAATTTGATGCATAAATGTATGAATCTATACGACCCAAACACGAACGAATAATGTAATCAAATAAATTATATTTAAATATTCATTAAACTTTGCTTGAAGTGTTTGGCGTTTGTAACAAACAACAAGCGTGTGGAGGCACCATTAGTTTCGCTAGCATTTCCGATTGTTACTTTAAAAGGATTGGACGACATCCAATTGAGCATTCGGAAGTTTTAACTACTTTTGCAATAATTTATGGTAAATATTGAAATGATCCTCCAAAAATGATTATCTAAAAATACAACATTCTAGACCAAAATTCATCTTTCATCAGTTCATCAGTTCAGTACTTTGCGGAGATAATGGTGAATTTGCATTGTTACGTTTCTGAAATTTGCTTTTGACTCTGCGTTGGAATAAATTGGCTGTTAAACCTCTCAGCAGAGTTTGGCTCAAAATGTAAATAGATCTGTGCTGATTATCTAAATGCTGTTTAACTGAAGTGACTTGCTGTTGATGCACAAATAAAATTTTAAGTGATGTAAGTACAATTTTTTTTACAGAAACTTTAAATTATTGTAAAATATTGTCAAATCAAAAATAAGTTACGCTTGAAGATATAACAAACAGAACAGACTTGCGCATATATAACATAAGTAAGTATATGATGGATGGATGATAATGACTTACCAATGCAATGTCGTGGTCCAAGACCGAACGGCATGTAAGCACATGGATGCCTGGACTTCACGTTTTCCGGCGAAAACCTTTCGGGGTCGAATTTATAAGGATCAGGATAGTATTTCTCATCGAAATGGATTCCCCTGGTGGGTACAACCACATAATCGTCCCTCTTCAAAGTGATATTTGTGCCTGGTATTGTCCAAGATGGTGCAGACACTTTCCGCTGCAGATCAGCAATGGAATACATTCGAAGCGTTTCATCGATCGCTTGCGCCGTATAAGTCAACTTTTTGAAAGTATCCAAGTTAATTTCTCCGTTACTTTCGTCGAGAACATCTTTTATCTCAGCGACTACTTTGTCCTGGATATCCTGGTGCTTTGCTAGTTCGTGAAGTAAGAAAGAGACGGTGGTAGCAGACGTCTCGAATCCACCTGCATAGAATATCATGGCTTGCGCTGCTATCAACGTGTCTGTGATTTGGAGCACTTTGGCTTCATCATTTTCATTCTTTTGGGCTCCTTTCAACTCACTCATGTTCTTCATCTCCAAAAGTAAGTCCATGAAGTCTTTCCTGTTGGACGGTACACCGTTGCGTTGTTTTTTGATAACATTCACCAAGCTTACGAAGTAATCGTGGATCACTTTAGGCACAACGTTGACACCCATTTTTTTTAGCAACCCAGGGCATATGAAGAACAGCTCTAACGCGTAGTACTGCGTAAATATCATTTTGTCGATCTGCTCGAGTTTCTTGTCGGGGTTATTCAGGTCCATATCGACGCCGAAAGCGCAAGCGCTTATTGAAGCGACTGTGTACTTTTTAATGATACTTATGATATCGCACTCATAGGCGGTTGAGGTTTTCGGCTCCAAATACTCCAGCATTTTATCGCCGCACCTCTCCATTAGATACAACATGTTCTTCAGTTTGCCTGAAGTGAATATGGGTGAGAGACGGCTGCGCAGCAACCTCCACGTGTCATCGCTGCTTCCCGCCAAATTGTCACCGAGTTTATCGCCAAACTCCGCACCGCGGTTCACAAAGCTGTCGAAATTACGAATAAACACTTGCTGGATGAGGTCCAAGTCTCTCAGGAGAAGCATCGGTGTATTAAAACGGTATAAACCGACTACTTTCTCTTTAGGATAAGCTCTGTAAATTTGTTCTTGTAACTCGGGATTTGTAGTCCGCCTGAATATAAGCTCTTTGTAGTTGCCGAACAACAAGTCAGGCTCTGGTCCGACGACATTAAACCTTTTCCAGAACTGTTTGCTCCTTTTTAAATAATAATAAAATATAACACATAACACGGATAGAGTGAGAAAAATCGGCGCATATGCCATTATGCTGTTGACAGTAAGAAGCTTCAAACTAAACTAACTGTACACGAGGAATGGTCAGCATTATATTCGCATTTTTTATCATCACACGACGTCATTGAGACCAATCTTATCTAATTTGGTAAAGTACGGACTGGACGGACTGGCGATTTGGTCATTATATTTTTTTTGGCCTCCCAAATTATAGGTGGTAATAAAAACAGACTCATGAAGTAATGTTATAACAAGTTCGGTGGGTAAAGTTTACATATCGTACGAAAAGCAAATATCAACAGCTGTGCGAAATCTTTTCATTTGATTATGAAAATTAGCTCTAAAGATATACAATACTCACAATAAAGTTATTTAACATAACACATATTTAAGCGGTAATGAATAACAGATTCTTCTCACGTATCTGTTTATGCCAGTGTATATGTTATGGGCCAAGTGATTAATGCGGGCAGTATTCATAATGCCAGGGCAGTATTAATAATAGGCCAGCCATATAGGCCAAGTGATTAATTACAATCTAATTTAATTAAACTCACCTATTTATCCCATTGCCCGGCCATTATTAATAATGCCCGATGACTCGTGGTCCATGTAATAAGTCAGTGTTTGAGATAGCTTGAATTTATCGCTTGGACCGGGAAGTATGAATAAATTCAAAACGTGGGTACTATTGTCAAAATGACAGATGTCTCGCCATTTTGTGTTTGTTTTGAGATCTTGGTAAATAAAAAATAGTATGGGCTCAACAATTAGAAAAAAGGGTAAATGTTGCTTTACAACAGTCTCCCCGCCTGCTGTGACAAAGCCGCAAGCATCGTGCGAACCGTAGCGCCTGAGGAAGGTGTGATGTGAAGGAGCCAATCCAAGTTTATCTTTATAAACTCTATCACACTGTCACTTTCATGTTCATATCACCTTTATGCTGATGATCTCCAGATATACACTCAGGCCCCTTTATCTGACCTCTCTAGCGCAATTTCTGATATCAACACAAATTTGTCGTTTATAAGTAGTTGGAGTGAGTCATTTGGTCTTACCTTAAATCCGGAAAAAACTCAATCCATCATAATTGGTAGTCCTTATTTTATTTCCAGGATCGACTTTAATCATATGCCTTCCATTATTTTGAACGGTTCTATTATTCCCTACTCAGAAACCGTCAAAAACTTGGGTGTTGTATTTGACCAGAGTTTCACATGGAAACCACAGGTGGAGATGGTCAGAAACAAGGTGTTTGCTGCTTATGGTTCCCTTAGTCGGTTGCGGAACTTTTTGCCGATCAGCACCAAAATCAACTTGGCAAATTCTCTGTTGTTGTCCATCATCGACTACGCTGACGTTTGCTACACCGATCTGTCGGAGGAACTCCTCAATAAATTAGAGCGACTGCAGAATGTTTGTATCAGGTTTATTTATAATCTCCGTAAATTCGACCACGTGTCTCACTTCCGTAATAAACTTAATTGGCTCCCTATTCGCCGGCGCAGAGATCTACACACTCTAACGGTTCTCTATTCTATACTTTTCCTGCCATCTTCCCCACCTTATCTTAAGCAGTGTTTCTCATTTCTATCCTCTTCTTCGCAGCTCTCACTGAGATCCTCATCTAACCTACTTCTTGAGATTCCCTGTCACTCTTCTGACTTCTTTTCTTACACTTTTTCTGTGCACGCTGCTCGACTTTGGAATTCACTTCCTGAGGGTATCAGAAAGGCTCGTACGCTTAATTCCTTTAGCGATCAAGTTAAAGTTATTTCCTTTCTTTATCTTAAACTCATTTAATATCCTATTTCTTTGCTTCTCTTATATTTATGTAAGTATAGCTCCTGTATCTACTTTCGCACCCTTCTATAGTTCTCTATTATTATTCCATTTCTACCATAGGTTGCCTGGAAGAGATTGCTGTTTAGCAATAAGGCCGCCTATTGTACTCTTTCTTCTGTTTTATTTGTTTTTTATCTTGTGTCCTTTGTTGTGTGCAATAAAGAATATTTATTATTATTATTATTATTAATGCCCGGGCAATGTGATAAATTATTTGGTTATAATCACATTGCCCGCTCTTATTGAGCATTATTCATATTGCTCGGGCATTATGAATAATGCCTGATTAATCACTTAGCCCATAACATATACATGAAATGAAAAGTCATTTATTCATTCTAGGCTGTTACAAGCACTTGTGAAGGTCATGATATATATATTTATATATTATGGAATATATTGATGTGTAAATGTGTATGATCTTTTAATTATTTACTTACACCTCGTTTATACCAAAGTATAATACATGTGTTTAACAAGTTTTATACAATGTCTTTATATCTCCTATATATCGACCGAAATTCGTTAGGTAGATAATTAATCTAAATGTACAATGTCTGTCTGTGAACAGTCTGGTGTTGCTACAAGCTGCAAACAAGTTTCCATGGGCAGCAGTGACGACTTTCCATCAGGTGGACCGTCAGCTCGTTTGCTTTCATAAATATAAAAATCCATTTTTAACTGACTTCAAAAAAGGAGGAGGTTCTGTGTTCGACTGTATGTATATATATAGTATGTATGTTGACCGATTTCTCCGTCAATTGTGGACCGATTTCCAAAATTCTTTCTTTTAATTGGGGCCCTGGGCTGAAGCCCAATAAGCCATATGAAAGATCCGGCCCTGCTTCTTACACTCCAGTATAAACACAGCCTTAGTCGGTAGGCACGAGTAGTAGATAAAAAGACATTATAATTATAACAAGTTTAGGAGATAAGGATATTAAATAGTTTGTTACTTAGATAATTTTTTAACATACTGAATCTGCACCGAAAACAAAGACTTAGAAAAAAAATCAAATTCTGTTATAAGTACATATATCTAATATATAAAATTCTCGTGTCGCGGTGTTTGTGGTTAAACTCCTCCGAAACGGCTTTCCTGATTCTCATGAAATTTTGTGTGCATGTTGGCTAGGTCTGAGAATCGGACATCTATTTTTCATCCCCCTAAATGTTAAGGGTAATCCACCCCTAAATTTTTTTTTCAATTTTAGATATTTTTTTATGATACATCATACAAAAATACATACAACCCTAAATTTTCACCCTTCTACCACCAACCCCTATTTTTTTATGGCGGTACGAAGTTCGCTGGGACAGCTAGTCTTAAATATAAAATTCTCGTGTCGCGGTGTTTGTGGTTAAACTCCTCCGAAACGGCTTTCCCGATTCTCATGAAATTTTGTGTGCATATTGGGTAGGTCTGAGAATCGGACATAATCTATTTTTCATCCCCCTAAATATTAAGGGTAATCCACCACATTTTTTTTTTTAAATTAAAATAAGATAATATTAATTTTTAATTTTTTTATGATACATCATACACAAATACATAAAACCCTAAATTTTCACACTTATACCACCAACCCCTATTTTTCTATGGCGGTACGAAGTTCGCTGGGACAGCTAGTATGTATACATATACTAGCTAAACCAACGAACTTCGTACCGCCATAAAATAGGGGCAGGTGGTAGAAGAGAAAATTTAGGGTTGTATGTATTGTTTAATACCACTTTTAAAAAAAAATATTGTCAAAAACAAAATTAGGGGTGTGTAACGTAGTGTTCTATCAATTTCCTGGGATAACATTCCTCCTAACCCATATGAGAACACTACGTTACAATACCCAATAGTTTGAAATTTGGCGCGAAGGCGCATTGTAGGTTTCAGAACACTACGTTACAGGTCGACAACCATTATCACTTAAGGATATGAAAAATAGATAGTAGCCGATTCTCAGATCTATCCACGGAATATGCATATACAATTGAATAAAAATCGGTCAGGCCGTTTCGGAGGAGTATGGTAACTAACACTGTGATACGAGAATTTTATATATAAGACTAGCTGTCCCAGCGAACTTCGTACCGCCATAAAAAATAGGGGTTGGTGGTATAAGTGTGAAAATTTAGGGTTGTATGTATTTTTGTACGATGTATCATAAAAAAAATAAAAAAAAAAATATCTAAAATTGAAAAAAAAATTTAGTTGTAGATTACCCTTAACATTTAGGGGGATGAAAAATAGATGTCCGATTCTCAGACCTACCCAATATGCACACAAAATTTCATGAGAATCGGGAAAGCCGTTTCGGAGGAGTTCAACCACAAACACCGGGACACGAGAATTTATATGTATAAGATATATATATACTAGCTGTGCCCCGCGGTGTTACCCGCGGTTTATTAGGGATATTTTCCCGCAGTAAAACGTAGCCTATGTGTTAATCCAGGGTGTCAGTTAACTCCTTAATTGAAATCCAAATTATATTAAAATCGCTCCAGCCGTTTAGACGTGAAGAAGTAACAAAAATACGCACTCACGCACACACAGACTTTCGCTTTTATTATATTAGAGTGATGTAATTGTTACGAGACTGGTTTTAGAAGGCAGACATTTATGTTTTATACGTGCGGAAACATTGTTGTGTTTGTGTAACGCGAAAATATTCATCAATCATCATCAGCCTATTAATGTCCGCACTGCTGGGGCACAGGCCTTCCCTATGGATGGAATAGGGAGATTGGGCCATGACCCACCACGCGGGCCCAGTGCGGATTGGCGGGTGCTAACGACTGCAGATATAGCCGGGACCAACGGCTTAACGTGCCTTCCGAAGCACGGAGGAACTCGAGATAGTAAATTTTTGGTCACCCATCCAATGACCGACCACTGCGAAAGTTGCTTAACTTCAACTATCGCAGCCGAACGCGCTAACCACTTGCGCCATCGAGCTCCGAAAATATCAGTCCGTTTCAAACTTTGTTTTAAATGACTTCAAAAACGAGGATGTTATCAATTCGAGTTCTTTACACGTGGATAGATCTGAGCTACTACTATTTCCTGCTTGGGTCGCCAATGGCACCGACGACACTCTATTTAACTTTAAATGTACTACTTTAGATGTAGTTAAGTTAAAAATAAGTATTAGGTATTTTTTACTTTGTAGTGGTTTCGTCTTTATGGCGTCGGATTTTATTTTGTTTTTTAATGTTCTAGCTAGCGGCCCGCCCTCGCTTCGCTTAGGTGTAGAGCTGAAGTGTAGACTACAGTTTTTGTTCTCAGGCTTGTATTATACACAATGACATTCATCTATAATTCTTCTTATACCTGCATGCAAAGTCCCAGCCCGATCGGTTTAAAATTGACAAAGATTCATACAAACTTTCATTCCCTATTTTATCCCCTTGGGGGTAGAATTGATCAAAATCCTTTCTTAGCGGATGCCTACGTCATAACATCTACCTGCATGCCAAATTTCAGCCCGATCCATCCAGTGGTTTGGGCTGTGCGTTGATAGATCACTATGTCAGTCAGTCACCTTTGAGTTTTATATTTATAGATTAAGTCGCATCACTGGCGCCTGGTAACACAGTCCTGAGCAAAAATCAGCTAATAATATAAAAAAACACAATATTGTTTACACGGAATATGTAGGTATCTATTGTACGTTTATTGAACGATAAAATAGACTCCTCTTACGACCACGAGTTTTAAAATTATGTATCATAATGACTTGCAGAATTTATCACTAACAGAATGTATTACGTATCATGATGACTTGCAGACTACATATTATTTAGGCATCATGATGACTTGCAGAATTCATTTTAATTTATTATTTGCTCATTACCTAACTTTTATAAAGTAGATTGTATAGTAATACAATATTTGAGATATTAACAACATCCTAAACTCACACATTATATTTTTCTTGGTTACCTTAATGTTGTAACATGTGAAATACACAGATAACAGATCTTGACATACGCACTATTAATTTTCTTTTTAAGAATATTTTTTTATTTGATACCGTTTATTAAATAAACAGATGACAAAGAACATCGATTTCAGTTATGATAACGAAAAAAAAACAGGATGTTAATATATCTTTGTAATTTTTTTGACTGCACACTTTTTTAGCAGAAGAATAGAATGACCCATAAAAGACATTCAATATAAATAATTAAACCAGTTTGACATTTTAAAACTCGTTGACCCGGAGAATCGTAAGAGGAAGCGACTAATTAACATCTGTTTTCTCGCTCAAGAAACGTAAAATATATACCTACACATTCCGTCTAACTAGGGTTGCCTACGGGGCTATTCTGTAAAATAGGGATGATGACTAATTTTTTTTCTTAGTTTATCAGGTAGATTATCAAAAAGTATTGGACACGTATTTTTTTCTTTTTTCACATAATATAAACATTGCAGAGATATATTGATTTGAAAAGTCGCATGACGTCACGTTTGAGTACACTTTTAAGTGAAAATTCACTAAAAAGTGACGTCACGAGCCCCTACTCCCAAACTTTGCGTCGCTATAACTTTGTCATTTTTTGGTTGATTGCCCAAAGAAAAAATACGTGTCCATTATTTTTTGATCATCTAACTGAGGGACTAAATAGAAACCTAATATCTGGACAGACCAGCCAGTTAGGCCGGACATTTGGGTAAAAAGGCCGGACACTACATTATTAACGATTTTGTGGCTCAGTAATTAGACACGACAAAACAATTTTATGTAAAAGCGATAGTCACCTCGCTTGCGCTCGGCCACGCTCGGCGCTTTCTCGTTTGCGAAATATAAAAAGCCTAGCAAATGCCGGACACCGTTTATTTTGGCCGGACACGCATTTAAAAAGCCTAAACATGTCCGGCTTTATCCGGACCCCTGACAATGCTACGTATTAGAGATGTTTCACATAAGTAATTTAGAGATGTTTCACATGTTATAAACATTACTATTGTGTAAAACGATTACACAATAGTAATCGTTCCCGGGAAGATAACAAAAACAACTGACTTGTTTACATCTATACTTATAATAAATCTGTAGAGAGGTCAATTCTGTACATGAAATATATTTTCAAAATAACTGAATAAATTCAAGTTCAAATCATTTTGTACGGGACGCCGGGCTGTCGCAGTAGCGGACAGTTACCGACTCGTACTGAGGGGTGGAGGAAGTTACACGCAGGAGTCTTGACTGTAGTGGACTGTAGTTTCGGCGAATAAAACCCCTGGTGTTCGGTATTGAAGAAATCGGTGGGCGCTGATAATGGATGGCCGGTGAGAGGAGGCTTCAGGTCCAGAGTGAACCGCTTGATTGTTTCTTCCTGTTCCTTATGGTAGGAGCGCCTGTCGCTGAATGCATGTCGGAGCATGTTCCGACTCGAATTTTATATGCTAGGACTGAGCTGGCCAGCGATCCATTACCTCACCCACGCTATACTTTATTTTTAATTTTTTCAAAAATTACATTAGTGCGAGCTTAAAACTAATTGTACATACATCGGGCATACATATAGGCATATTTTTAACACAGTTATGTGTCCGTAAGCATGATATTTTAGGTGTGGCGCGCAAAAAATAGGTCTCCGCAATATTTATACTTTCCCCCTCCATAGGGCTTCGCCCTGCCACGGGGCTTCGCTGCCCCACCCGCGCGCTCCGGGCGCGCCGGGCGGGGAGCGCAACATGTCTCAAAAAACGGTTCTATACAAACAGATTTTGTCTCCTACACGGTACATTTTTACATTTATTGATGTGATACCTATTTATTTACGTAGCCCTACGCGTTATCTACCTAATACAACAAGTTTCTTACAAGAATATCAACAAACAACAGCTCTGCGGCCCTATAAAGTTTACAAATTAAAAAGTCTTAAAAAACCTACTTATATTCACTTAATGCCTAACTATCATATACCATTTTATAGAAGAATTAAAAACACACAAAATAACATCATTATTATAACAATTATACCTATATCCTATTGACTATTCGTAAAAAACTATTCCCAATATTTTCCTTAATTACGCTTAAACTACTAACACGATTCATACAAAACTTTGATATATTATTCCTATAACTACCTACTTTCTAATAAGACATAAAATAAATCAATCAAAACATAAAACATACTATTATCGAAAACTATCAACTCAGGCAAAATCCTATAAGATGTGAGACAAGGACAACCTATTGTCTCTGTCCCTCCTATAGGTCGGAACTATCAGTATTCTGACTAGTTTCCCCGCGCCACCGCTTGGCGTCGTGGCGATCGTTTAGACAAAGTCTTATAAGATTGTTGGAGAGAACGGGGCGGAATATCGCTCTGAACTATCAATTTTACAACGGTTTACTATGGGCAGAGTTATCTATTATTGCGATATCCGACTCATTCTAATAAGACAACAAGGGAATGATATTTTTAATGCGTATACAACCGATACATGTGAAATTATAGATACATTTTATACATCAATCTCATATTGTCGTAAGTTCATTTTCTCTCGCTTCGGTCGTCGCGTACATACTCCCGCCGTGCAGCGTCGGTCGACTCGTCGCTGCATCCATCTTCCGTGGGAGTGGCGGCCGATGCGAATATCACCAGTCGCTTGGTCGGTCTGCGTAGCACTCCTCCGGCTGTCTTCAGATCGACGACTCGTACTGTGCCGTCTTGCCCGGGAAAAGAGGCGATAACGACTCCCTTGGGCCACGTGTTGCGTGGCAGGTTGCTGTCGGCGATGAGCACGATGTCCCCGATGGCGATGGTCTTCCCGGTCCCGTGGGGCTCCCGCCGGTGTTGCAGCTCGGGTAGGTACTCTCGTACCCAGCGCGCCCAGAAGTGGTCGGCGAGGCGCTGTGCTGCTCTCCAGTGCGGGCGGCCTATCAGGTCGCTCTCGTCGAACTCGCCCGGCAGTGGGACGCGCGCTGAACCTCCCAGCAGAAAGTGGTTGGGAGTGATGGCTTCGTCGTCTTCATGGTGCACGGACACGTGGGTGAGAGGCCGGCTGTTCACGGTGTATTCGGCCTCGGCGAGTAGCGTCGTAAGTACCTCTTCGGGCGGACTTCTTTCTTGCAAAACCGCACTTAGCGCGATTTTGACGGACTTCACGAGGCGTTCCCACGCCCCGCCCATGAATGGTGCTCCGGGCGGTATGTACCTCCACCGGATACTGCGGATGCTTGCTTCTTCGCTCGTCGCCTGCTGCACTGCCTTCTTCATTTCGTTTTCTGCGCCGTGGAAGTTGGTCCCGTTGTCCGACCAAATTTCGGTAGGGCACCCGCGGCGCGCTATCATGCGCCGTAGTGCGTGTATGGCGGAGTCCGTCGATAGTGAGGCGGCCAACTCGAGGTGCACGGCTCTCGTAGTAAGACATGTGAAGAGCGCGACGTAGCGTTTTTCTTGACGTCTGCCCACGGTGACTGTCAACGGCCCGAAATAATCCAATCCGGTGTACGTGAATGGCCGTCGGTGATGAGCGAGGCGCGTCGGCGGCAAATCTCCGGTAGGTGGCGACGGTGGCGCCGCCCTCCTTATGCGGCAGTTTATGCAACTGCTTATTATTCGTTTCGTGACGGGTCGAATGCGTAAAATCCAATAGTGTTGTCTGCACTCGTTGACTGTAGTTTCCACCCCGGCGTGGAGAAGGCTTCTATGTGTGTGTTCTATCCACAGTTGGGTGGCTCGATGGTTCCCGTCGAGTATCGCCGGTGTCTTCTGAGTTTCGGTCACTCCCGCCGCTGCGTTGACCCGGCTTCGTAGGTACAACACGCCGTCGTTGACTATTAGCGAAAGTGGGCGGAGTCGACTGTTCGTAGCGATGGTGGCGCCCCCTTGCAGTTGTTTCAACTCGTCTTGAAATGCGTCGTGTTGTATTACGCGAACTATTATTTTCTCTGCGCGTTCGATGTATCTTCGGTCGATTGCGATGAATTTTCTTTCTTGAACGGTTGGCGTCGTTTTCTTCTTATGTGTCGGCGCCGATTTTTGATTTTTCTTCCAGTCGGGTTCCTTTTCGTTTTTCTTTCTTCTGTAGTTAATTCGGTCGGTTTTCGCTTGGCAGAGGTCGATGAACTGTAGTACTCTTGCCGTAGTCCGAATTAACTTGTCCCAGCGCGAAAATCGAGTGACGTCCGGTGCAGCTTCGGATATTGACGGCGCTTTCTTCGTGCTTATGTGGTGCACGCGTTCTTCCCCGGTGACTTCGGTTGCGGTTGCGGTTTCGGCGGGCCATTCTTCTTGTTTGTTTCGTAGAAACGGAGGCCCGGTGAACCATCTGTGGTAGCCGTAGAAGTCGTGCGGTGATATTCTTGTGGCGTCGTCTGCTGTGTTGAGCTTCGTGGGCACCCATCGCCACTCGTTGATGGTGCTGAGTTCTTCGATGGCGGCTATGCGATGCGCGACGAATGGCTTGAATGAGCGCGATCCCGTTCGCACCCAAGACAATACTGTTTTGCTGTCTGTCCAAAATGTCTTCGATTCTGGTTTTCTTGAGTGCTCTTCTATCACGGTGGCGGCCATTCTCGCTCCCAGGACTGCGGCTTGTAGCTCGAGGCGCGGTATCGACGTGACTTTGAGTGGAGCCACGCGTGCTTTCGCCGTGATGAGTGACACGTCGACTTGACCTCCCGGTGACTCGGCCCGCCAGTAGAGTGCGGCGGCGTACGTGGTGGCGCTGGCGTCCACGAAGATGTGCAGCTGAAGTGAAGTGGCTTCGCTGTATCCTATGTAGGCTCGTGGTACTTTGACGCCTCGTAGGTCCTTCATGTGTTGTAGCCAGGTCGTCCACTGCTCTGCGAGGTCGGTGTCGATTTTCTTGTCCCATTCTGTGCCGCGTCGCCAAATTTCTTGTATGATCTGCTTTCCCCTGACTGTGACTGGTGATGCAAGTCCCATTGGATCGTAGATTGACATCACAATCTTCAAAACTTCTCTCTTCGTGGGTGCCTTATTTGCAAGAAGGTCCGATGGGATGCGCGCCAACTCGAGATTGAACCCCAATTCGTCCGATTGCGGGTTCCACATGAGTCCGAGTACTTTTTCTATTCTTGATCCGTCGTTGAGTGTTATCGGTTGTTGAACGCGTAGCGGTCCCTCGGTGAGTGCTTGCCTTATTCGATGCGAGTTCGACACCCAGTTGCGTAAGTCGAAATTTCCGTCGGCGTGTATTTTTCTTACTTGCGTCGACACTTCTATGGCTTCTTGTTCCGTTGTAAAGCTGTCTAGGTAGTCATCCATGTAGTGCGCTTGTACTATGGCGTTGACGGCGGTCGGTTGCGTTTCTTGATATCGCTCGGCGTTCTTGTTCTTGACGAAAATAGCGGCGGCTGGTGAACACGTAGCGCCGAAGATGAGTGACTTCATTCTGTATTCTTCCGGTGGTCCCTCTCTTCTTTCGCCGCGCCATAGGTACCGCAGTGCATCTCTGTCTTCCGGTCGGATCCCCACGCGCATGAACATTTCGGCGATGTCGGCTGTCACGGCGTACTGGTGTTGACGGAATCGCATCATGACTCCTATCAACGATCGAAGTAGGTCCGGCCCGGTGAGAAGGCAGTCGTTGAGTGAGGTGCCTCCGGTCTTCGCAGCTGTGTCGTGTACGATGCGTAACTTGTTTGGCTTCAACGGGTTGATGACTGGAAAATGCGGCAGGTACCAAGTTCTGTCTTCTGTTGATGTCGGCGGTGCTCGCTCGGCGTATCCCTTTTCGATGAGCGCGTCCATTTGTTCTATGTATTTTCCCCTTAGGCGTGGATCGCGGTCGATTTTCTTCTCTGTGGTGAGCAGCCGTCTGTACGCATTTTCATAATTGTTGGGCATCTTGATGTCCTCTTTCTTCCAGAGTAGCGCGGTTTCAAATTTTCCATCTTCTTTTCTGTGGGTGTGTTCTTCTAGCATCTTGATGGCTTTCTCCTCTGGATCGGAATGCGGTTTCTTCTTTTCGATGTCGATCGATTCCAATGCGAAGTGATGACGAAGTAGTTCATCCATTTTCGAATCTTCTGTTTCTTCGGTGAGGTGGTTCACGAAATGAACCCGGTGACCGATGGTGCGCGAGTCTGTGCCGTGGAGTACCCATCCCAGAGCCGTCTTCGATGCCACTAGCTGTCTTCTATTCCCCCGGCGGACTTCGCTGGCCAAGAGTAGGTGCCAGTTGTCTTGCCCGATGAGGATGATCCTCTTCGGCCTGGTCCATTTTGTCAGCTTGAGATCTTGTTCGTGGCATTTTTCTTTCTTCAATCTTCTATATTTTCTATCTTCAATCTTCTATATTTGACCACGACGATCTTCTTTCTTCAATCTTCTATAGTTTTCTTCAATCTTCTATAATTTTTCTTCAATTCTTCCTCGGCGCTGTAGATCCGGCTCGATGCGACCAAAAAATGTACGGGACGCCGGGCTGTCGCAGTAGCGGACAGTTACCGACTCGTACTGAGGGGTGGAGGAAGTTACACGCAGGAGTCTTGACTGTAGTGGACTGTAGTTTCGGCGAATAAAACCCCTGGTGTTCGGTATTGAAGAAATCGGTGGGCGCTGATAATGGATGGCCGGTGAGAGGAGGCTTCAGGTCCAGAGTGAACCGCTTGATTGTTTCTTCCTGTTCCTTATGGTAGGAGCGCCTGTCGCTGAATGCATGTCGGAGCATGTTCCGACTCGAATTTTATATGCTAGGACTGAGCTGGCCAGCGATCCATTACCTCACCCACGCTATACTTTATTTTTATTTTTTTCAAAAATTACATTAGTGCGAGCTTAAAACTAATTGTACATACATCGGGCATACATATAGGCATATTTTTAACACAGTTATGTGTCCGTAAGCATGATATTTTAGGTGTGGCGCGCAAAAAATAGGTCTCCGCAATATTTATACTTTCCCCCTCCATAGGGCTTCGCCCTGCCACGGGGCTTCGCTGCCCCACCCGCGCGCTCCGGGCGCGCCGGGTGGGGAGCGCAACATGTCTCAAAAAACGGTTCTATACAAACAGATTTTGTCTCCTACACGGTACATTTTTACATTTTTATTGATGTGATACCTATTTATTTACGTAGCCCTACGCGTTATCTACCTAATACAACAAGTTTCTTACAAGAATATCAACAAACAACAGCTCTGCGGCCCTAGAAAGTTTACAAATTAAAAAGTCTTAAAAAACCTACTTATATTCACTTAATGCCTAACTATCATATACCATTTTATAGAAGAAGTAAAAACACACAATATAACATCATTATTATAACAATTATACCTATATCCTATTGACTATTCGTAAAAAACTATTCCCAATATTTTCCTTAATTACGCTTAAACTACTAACACGATTCATACAAAACTTTGATATATTATTCCTATAACTACCTACTTTCTAATAAGACATAAAATAAATCAATCAAAACATAAAACATACTATTATCGAAAACTATCAACTCAGGCAAAATCCTATAAGATGTGAGACAAGGACAACCTATTGTCTCTGTCCCTCCTATAGGTCGGAACTATCAGTATTCTGACTAGTTTCCCCGCGCCACCGCTTGGCGTCGTGGCGATCGTTTAGACAAAGTCTTATAAGATTGTTGGAGAGAACGGGGCGGAATATCGCTCTGAACTATCAATTTTACAACGGTTTACTATGGGCAGAGTTATCTATTATTGCGATATCCGACTCATTCTAATAAGACAACAAGGGAATGATATTTTTAATGCGTATACAACCGATACATGTGAAATTATAGATACATTTTATACATCAATCTCATATTGTCGTAAGTTCATTTTCTCTCGCTTCGGTCGTCGCGTACACATTTATTATTCAAACAGCATAGATCCATGTGTTAGTATGCAATACTTAATACTTCGTTAGTACATTATATTAAAAACAGATATAAGCCTATTTACAAAAATATTTATCAGTGGACAGTCCCCACGAGCCACTAAATAATGAATAAATGACTTTTCATTTAATTTAATTTCATTTCATATATATGTTATGGGCTAAGTGATTAATCGGGCATTATTCATAATGCCCGAGCAATACGAATAATACCCAATAAGAGCGGGCAATGTGAATATAACCGATCAATTTATCACATTGCCCGGGCATTATGAATAATGTCCAGTGCCTGTTGGCTCCTTCACACGTTCCTCAGACGCTACGGGTCGCACGATGCTTGCGGCTTTGTCACAGCAGGCGGGGGCTGTTCTCCCTCCGCGCCTCCGGGCTCTAAAAAACACTCTAGAGGTAGGGCAGACCAAGACCAAGGCGTGTCGGAGTTGACCAAGTCGGTTCTGAATTAAAGACTGTTGTAAAGTAACATTTACCTTTTTTTCTAATTGTTGAGCCCATACTGTTTTTTATTTACCAAGATCTCAAAACAAACACAAAATGGCGAGACATCTGTCATTTTGACAATAGTACCAACGTTTCAAATTTATTCATACTGCCCGGTCCAAGCGATCAAGCTATCTCAAACACTGACTTTTTACATGGACCACGAGTCATCGGGCATTAGTAATAATGGCCGGGCAATGTGATAAATAGGTGAGTTTAATTAAATTAGATTGTAATTAATCACTTGGCCCGAAATGGCTGGGCATTATGAATACTGCCCTTTTTTATGTCGTTGGGAAATCCATTTACGGACCGTACCGCGCGCTGGCTGGACTCGCGGCGTGTGTGGGACTCCCCGGCGTGGAACAACGCCGGTCCTACCCACTAAAACCCACCGGTACCCTTCTACGCCCATGTGGGAGGGCATTATGAATATTGCCCGCATTAATCACTTAGCCCATAACATATACACTGACATAAAGAGATACGTGAGAAGAATCTGTTATTCATTACCGCTTAAATATGTGTTATGTTAAATAACTTTATTGTGAGTATTTTCGTATATCTTTAAAGCTAATTATCATAATCTAATGAAAAGATTTCGCACATCTGTTGATATGTTTGTGCTGTTACCTCTTTTGCACATAAATCTTTTCGTACGATGTAAGTATATCTATACAGGGTGTCCCGTAAGTAATGGTCCAACCGTAAACCCTAGGTAGTTCACTTGATTGCCTACAACTAATTTGAACCGTTTTTTGAAATTCATTAGGGTTGCCAAAAAAAATGATAAAATGTTTTTTTTTCAATATTTCTGTCTTGAATTGGTTTTTTTAATGGCCTTGACGCAAATATTAAAAATTATCAAAATTTTTTTCGCTAACATGTAGCTAGATAGATTGACTATCAACTCGTTTATCACATTTGCATAATGACATTGTATTTCTCTCAAAAATATTGAAGTAACTTAACATTTTATTGTATTTTATTTGGATGACCTAAATTGAAAAGCTCCTAATGTAAAAAAAAAGTATGACACCAAAGTGTTCCATTATTTTAAAAACATGTGCATTAAGTAAGGTTTCAAAATTGGTATAAAACTTATGGTTAACTAGTAAAGTTGCAAACATAATACAATGAATCCGAAGAAGAGGCGAATATCTTAAAAAATATAATGAAATTTAATTAGTCTCTAGTTGTGCATTTTTTCATTATTAGGAATGTTTTAACGACACTACGCGCACAGTACACAAGATTAGTACTTTGATCATGCTAGCCCTCGAATCGACGTACGCACACAGACAAATAATGTCATTTACACGGCTGCTAACCAATCTTGGCAAGACAAATCTACGCAGTGCCACGTCGCGCGTCGCCGAGACTGGTGTGAATTTGGACTTTACGAATTACCTATCGAATTTGGACTGTTTTTGATTTTTATAGAGTTAACGACTTGGCGAGTCTATTGGACTCCGAAAATCTGTTTGTTTGGGGTTGTTGAATCTCCGAACTTTGCAA
This sequence comes from Chilo suppressalis, assembly GCA_902850365.2. Taxonomy (NCBI): domain Eukaryota; kingdom Metazoa; phylum Arthropoda; class Insecta; order Lepidoptera; family Crambidae; genus Chilo; species Chilo suppressalis. Next base: position 3,937,525 of record OU963919.1, read on the forward strand.
TGCCTCGCAACGTGTACACACCTCGTGAATATGCTATGATGCATTACACCTATGGAGAAGCAAGAGGTAATGCCAGAGAAGCTGCAAGATTGTACCGAGAAAGGTACCCGAATTTGCGTCACCCTGACCACCGAATTTTTGCTTAGAGTGCATAACTCGCTACTTGATGGAAGGATTCTTGGTACTGGAGTTGGTGTCGGTGACGGAAGACCACAGCAAGTCAATGACGAAATAATTTTGCAACAAGTACAAGAAGATGCATCAACGTCAGTTCGAACTATAGCACGACGTTCTGGAATACCTACAGCATCGGTGCACAGGGTTTTAAAAAGATACCGTTTGCACCCGTACCATCTACAACGTGTACAAGGAGGAGCAAAATGTGCATAGCTGTAGGCGGAAGGCAATTTGAGCATTTATTATAAAATTATAACGGTTTATTGCTTTTATTTCTAAAGACCTTATTTTACCCGTCGTTTACACAAATAAGTGCCATAAAAGCTAATATCAGTATAATCATCAAGTTGATTAACGTAAAGACATTCCTAATAATGTGAAATAACACAACTAAATACTAATTTAATTAATTTAGTTTTTTTTAGATATTCGCCTCTTCTTCGGATTCATTGTATTATGTTTGCAACTTTACTAGTTAACCATAAGTTTTATACCAATTTTGAAACCTTACTTAATGCACATGTTTTTAAAATAATGGAACACTTTGGTGTCATACTTTTTTTTTACATTAGGAGCTTTTCAATTTAGGTCATCCAAATAAATGGATGATACTTCAATATTTTTGAGAGAAATACAATGTCATTATGCAAATGTGATAAACAAGTTGATAGGAAATCAATCTAGCTACATATTAGTAAAAAAAAGTTTGAAAATTTTTAATATTTGCATCAATGCTATTAAAAAAAACCAATTCAAGACAGAAATATTGAAAAAAAAGAACTTTTATCATTTTTTTGGCAACCCTAATGAATTTCAAAAAACGGTTCAAATTAGTTGTAGGCAATTGAGTGAACTACCTAGGGTTTACGGTTGGACCATTACTTACGGGACACCCTGTATATACTTTACCCACCGAACTTGTTATAACATTACTTCATGAATATGTTTTTATTTCCATCAATAATTTGGGAGGCCAAACAAAAAATATAATAACCAAATTGCCAGTCCGTCCAGTCCGCACTTTACCAAATTAGATAAGATTTGTCTCAATGACGTCGTGTGATGATAAAAAATGCGAATATAATGCTGACCATTCCTCGTGTACAGTTAGTTTAGTTTGAAGCTTCTTACTGTCAACAGCATAATGGCATATGCGCCGATTTTTCTCACTCTATCAGTGTTATGTGTTATATTTTATTATTATTTAAAAAGGAGCAAACAGTTCTGGAAAAGGTTTAATGTCGTCGGACCAGAGCCTGACTTGTTGTTCGGCAACTACAAAGAGCTTATATTCAGGAGGATTACAAATCCCGAGTTACAAGAACAAATTTACAGAGCTTATCCTAAAGAGAAAGTAGTCGGTTTATACCGTTTTAATACACCGATGCTTCTCTTGAGAGACTTGGACCTCATCCAGCAAGTGTTTATTCGTAATTTCGACAGCTTTGTGAACCGCGGTGCGGAGTTTGGCGATAAACTCGGTGACAATTTAGCGGCAAGCAGCGATGACACGTGGAGGTTGCTGCGCAGCCGTCTCTCACCCATATTCACTTCAGGCAAACTGAAAAACATGTTGTATCTAATGGAGAGGTGCGGCGATAAAATGCTGGAGTATTTGGAGCCGAAAACCTCAACCGCCTATGAGTGCGATATCATAAGTATCATTAAGAAGTACACAGTCGCTTCAATAAGCGCTTGCGCGTTCGGCGTCGATATGGACCTGAATAATCCCGACAAGAAACTCGAGCAGATCGACAAAATGATATTTACGCAGTACTACGCGTTAGAGTTGTCCTTCATATGCCCTGGGTTGCTAAAAAAAATGGGTGTCAACGTTGTGCCCACAGTGATCCACGATTACTTCGTAAGCTTGGTGAATGTTATCAAAAAACAACGCAACGGTGTACCGTCCAACAGGAAAGACTTCATGGACTTACTTTTGGAGATGAAGAACATGAGTGAATTGAGAGGAGCCCAAAAGAATAATAATGGTGAAGCGAAAGTGCTCCAAATCACAGACACGTTGATAGCGGCGCAAGCCATGGTATTCTATGCAGGTGGATTCGAGACGTCTGCTACCACCGTCTCTTTCTTACTTCACGAACTAGCAAAGCACCAGGATATCCAGGACAAAATAGTCGCTGAGATAAAAGATGTTCTCGACGAAAGTAACGGAGAAATTAACTTGGATACTTTCAAAAAGTTGACTTATACGGCGCAAGCGATCGATGAAACGCTTCGAATGTATGCCATTGCTGATCTGCAGCGGAAAGTGTCTGCACCATCTTGCACAATACCTGGCACTAACATCACTTTGAAGAGGGACGATTATGTGGTTGTTCCCACCAGGGGAATCCATTTCGATGAGAAATACTATCCTGATCCTTATAAATTCGATCCCGAAAGGTTTTCGCCGGAAAACGTGAAGTCCAGACATCCATGTGCTTACATGCCGTTCGGTCTTGGACCACGACATTGCATTGGTAAGTTATTATCATCCATCTATCCTTTTTTTTTATAACGCAGTTTAAAAATGCTATTTACAGACGACGGCGCCTTTAAGAGGCACACTTCATAGTTTTCGTAATTTTAAATTATGTTTCTGTGTCGATTTTGGAGATAACTTTGGTTAGTTTGTTAGTTAGTTAGTTATATTTGGTTATATACCTACTTAAAACTTAAGAAGACGCAAATGATTCAATGATAGAATTTAAACAATGTTTATTAGTATTGAAACGAAAACAATTAAATCAGTACGCCCTTAGTACGAGTTTGAGTTCACGAAAACTATCATAGTTTTCGTAATTGTAAATTATGTTTCTATGTCCATTATGGTGAAAAGTAACTAAATATTCATAAAATTTAAGAAGACGTAAATGATTCAATGATAGAATTTAGACAATGTTTTTTTGTATTGAAACGAAAACAATAAAATCAGTACCCTTAGTACGAGTGCGCCTACCCCTATGACCCCCGTTTGCTGATCTTACAGGAACTAGGGACTTTGTATTTGATCTGAAGTGGGCCCCTGTCGGTCGTGGGGCCCTGGGCACTTGCCCAAAGTGCCCACTGGGAAAGACGGGTATAGTTATAAATTTTTGTTATTAAATTAATTTATTATTGTTATTTTCAGGGATGCGCTTCGCCAAGATCCAGTCTAATATATTCCTAATGAAGTTCTTGACCAAATACAGAGTAGAACCGGCTGATTGTTCCAAGGAGTTTAAATTTGACCCATGGAAAGTTACACTGGCCTCGAAGGAAGGAGTCCCAATTAAGATCGTACGAAGAAATATGTAAATGATAGAAGCGGTTGTTAAAGAGGTTTTTGTATAAGCGTGTTTGAACTATAACGCCTATTCCGGCCGATTCCGAGACGGACTGCAGACTGCAACCGCAGGCGACACTGCGGCTAGTGACTGCGGTCGACCGCAGCGTGGCGGCGGTCGTGGTTGCGTTTCCAAGCACGGCGGCATGCTGCGACTACACAATGCATAGAACCATGCATGCCTCAGTCACTCCAGTCTGCGCCGCGGTCGCTTCGCTACGGCTCTCGGTCACAGGCTGCGCGCGTCGAAGCAGGCTGCAGTATCGCCGCGTTTGGTGTCAATTTCATAGAAAAAAGTGGTGGCGCTGTAGTTAGCGGTCTGCAGTCTGTTCCGGAATGGCACCTTAAAGACTGGTAAATCTGCCAAGCAGCACCAATTTAAACCAATAGGACATCGACGAAATCGGTCCCAGTATGCCCAAAAGAATGTCCTTCACTATTATTTTTCTTTTATTTTTTTAACTTATTAGCAATTAATAGAAGTAAACGGACAAACTGTTTAAAAAAATAAAAATTTGTTCATCTTAACTTGTCCTATTTGGTAAACAATCTTGGCACTCCTTTTTATTGAAAATACAGTATTAAAAATCAACTGATAACTGGATTCAATAGGTTTCAGTCTTTAATAACGATATATTTTAATAGGTTATTGGCTTCATTATTATTTTACTTTAAATGGGTGATTTTGTTAATAAGTTGTGCCAAGATTGTTTACCTTAATAAATGCAATTTAGGCGACCATAGGTATTCTATGTATCAACATAAGAATAGAACTAGGTACATTAGCTAATCCTTAGTTAATAAGACTCATCACTAGTATTTATATAAATTATTTCTGAAATATTAATAATATTTATAAAAAGATTATTTCTGAAATTATGTAAAGATAGTTCATACTCCCATCCCATATAATATCTGTTTATTTTTATGAAAATCATAATGATAACCAGGTACATACCTAATTACCGATAGTAAAATATAGAGACAGGTAAATGGAGAGACTTTGAACATTTCATTTGAAAAGAAATCTATTATTACGGTATAGGTATCATAGGTGACAACTGCCAACACTCATAAATCAATATCAATATAAGCATTTATTATTTCTATTATTAATTGAATTTTATGTTCATTTAATGCATATTACTTATTTAAGTGCTTACATAGAGGTAAACGCTAGATTTATTCAGATTAAATAAAGTGTATATCTTTTACGATTAAGTATAATAATTATAACCTCAAAATCTAATACATTCTGTAGTAGGCCACGGTTCCTCAAGTTGTCCGTATCTCAACAAATGCCATAATAATCTGCGTTATTACCAAATATTCACATCATTATTTTAATAAAAGAAAACCCGCGTAGTCAGCCGACAAGCAATAACATTTGACATTTCTGGGACCTCACGCTACACCAGCGCCTCTAGCGGCGGATTTATACGCGACTCGACTAGCGCTCATTGTGTTAAGTATTTTTTTGTAAATAATTATTGTATATTAGGCACTTATCACATAATTGTACTAGCAGTAGCAGTATTTTGCTTTTGATTTTATTTTAATTTATTTTATTTGATTGATAATTGGTTTATGACGTAATTTAAATGAATTGTAATTATTTGAAATTTATATTTTTTATTATTATTATTGTGATTGTGAGGAGCTTGATGGCGCAAGTGGTTAGCGCGCTCGGCTGCGGTCTTTGAAGTTAAGCAACTTTGGCAGTGGTCGGTCATTGGATGGGTGACCAAAAATTTACTATCTCGAGCTCCTCCGTGCTTCGGAAGGCACGTTAAGCCGTTGGCCCGGCTGCATCTGCAGTCGTTAGCACCCACCAATCCACACTGGGCCCGTGTGGTGGGTTATGGCCCAATCTCCCTATTCCATCCATAGGGAAGGCCTGTGCCCCAGCAGTGGGGAGATTAATAGGCTGATGATGATGATGATTGTGATTGTAATTATTTAATTTGATTATCATTATTTTTTTCTATTTCTGTATTTAGTATGGGTACTACGCCTGAAATAAATGGTTATTATTATTATTATATCCATACCGGTATGATATTATTGTCATTACGATTTTATAATAAAGTAAAAATCATATTTCGTTTATTTATTTACATAATACTAGTGGCCCACCCTCGCTTCTCTTTAGTGTAGCACTTTACGCCGCTCGCCGGCTCCACACGCTGGTACCAACGTTGGACTGTAGATGTACACACGTTCGCTATTAAACTAGTTCTGTCCCATCAGGGAAAATGTGAAAATGTCCGGTACTGAAATCGAATTGCTACACGGGCAGCCCGGGTTCGATTCCCAGCTTAAAAAAAGGACATTTTTATTTTCCACTTTTTATAATCCAAAATGCAGTGGCGGACTAACAGGGGGGCGAAAGGGGCGGCCCGCCCCGGGCCTCCGGTCTTGGGGGGGGGCCCCAAATGCCTCCGCGTTCCTCTGATCAAATCCTAAACTAGACTTTATAAATGTGCTAAGTACCTACATAATTTCATCAAGATCAAAAAACCACAGCAAACTAGACTTCTTACGCGGTTCTAATATTCTTTTAACTTCGCTGAACGCGTCCAATACGATGGGGGAATTCCCGTCTTAGCGGCGGGTACTTCTTCAAGAATCCCTGAATGAATGAAGTACAAATAATTCACTCTTGTACGCCTACATTTATTAACATTATTACGTCGAAAAATAAAGATAGGCCTCATTTCAAATATACGTTGATATTTAATAGTTTATTAGTGTGCTTCGATAGTTTCATGAACGGATAAGCCTTTTTTCAAATTATAAATAAATATTTAAGTATTTATAGTATTAGTTTTTAGTTTTATTACGCGATCTTATCCTTTCAAAGCAGTGGCGGCGCTAGACCACATGTGGACGTCGGCGACATCAAGTTCGTGAGGCCTATTTTACTTCGCAATAAAAAACCGTTAAATTAAGTGAGCCAAATTATAAAATAACGTATGAGTAAACGAGTTTTATTGTTGATAATCAAATGATAGGATAATATAGAGGGTGTAAGGGGTTCTAAATACACCTGCAAGAACCCAAGCCAACCTCACCTTCACGCGGTGCACCCTGTTGACCAACAGACGAGGCTCTGGCAAACCGACCGATGGCGGTATAACCATCCAACGACGTAGGGGAGCGGTTGCCCCGCATCCGTAGACCCGAGCGTCACGTTTTTGTAGTGCTCCGTCTTTAAAAAATCAAAGTGCCGGTAAAAGTAAAGCGAAATAACAAGTGCAATACGTCAAAAGATTCGTCTCGACGAGACGAATCCAACGGTGTGTCACACTTAGGTGTGGAAAGTGAATAAAGTCTGCACGGAGGCGCTGGACAGCTGCAGCCACTGTGGCTCCCCCACACCACCTATATGCCACATGCCCGAACAAAGACTCCGCGCCTAGTTGCCTTAACTGTAGAAGGGCTGAGCTCAAAGAGATCGAACACAACACTTTTAGCAGTGACTGCCCACAGAGGAAACTCTGGGACAAAATCGCAAGAGCGAAGGTGGCGTACTGCTAAAGGTGTTGTGGGCAAGAACAAAATGGGGAGAGGAAAAAAGAAGCAGAAAGTAACACTAGGAGTAGGGAAAAAGATTGGAAAAAAGGCAAGCATGATAAAAAGTTGGCATTGGCTTCACTTTCCTGAGGAAAGTAAGAAACCAAATTTAGGAAGGAGACTGCTGAAACCCCTTCCCGGAACAATGGAGGAAGTGCGAGGGGAAACCAAAGGAAGCCACGAGACCAAAACAAGTGATGGCAGCAAAATTGATATTTTGATACCTCACTTGTGGAGGCCAACCGGGCTCCAGAGGAGACCACTCAAACTTGGAAGGTCAATGTGACCGGGAAGGGATTTCAGAAGTAAAACAGCAATAAAAAGGAAATATAGAAAGACAGCAATTAAGAACAGAAGTTAGTAACAATAGGCAAGATAGGTAGAAATAGCATAAGAAAATTAAACTAAAAAGAAATATAATAATGTAATTAGTAGAATAAGTGAATAAAAAGTGTACAAATAGAAGTAAGAAACATGTAACTACTGAAGTAAGAAACAAAGAAATGTGATAGAATATAAGTAAAATATAGTATAATAAGAAACAATTGTAAAACAAATGAGAAGGAAAGAAAGAAGAAAACTAATTTGTATAGAATAAGAAACAACAGGAACTGTAAATATAAGATAAATAATAATACTAATAAGAATAAAATGTAATAGATATTAAGAACAGATAAATGTAAAAAGTAAAGTAAAATAAACAAAAGAGAAAAGAAAAACTCGCATAAAAATACATGACAAAGAGAAAAGAAAAGCTCAAAAAAACAGAAATATAAAATAAAAAAGAAAGAAAAAGTCCTGCCACTGAGTGGGGAAGCCGTTAAAAAAAAAAAAAAAAAAAAAACGACGTAGGGGAGTGAAATCTCACTGGTGACGGGCAGCAGCGTCATCAGTGAATTAACCTACGTTCTGCGATCGCCAACCCGCCTGCCCAGCGTGGCGATTATGGGCAAAACCTTCAATGCAAACAAACCACAAGCCACGGCCCCCAGTTCCCGGCAGCTCCGCTATTCCTGGTCACGGTGGCGACCACGGTGACGGCGGGGCAGGGGGTGCCAAGAATCTCCGGGCTACGGGAGGCCACCACAATAGACTGACCCTGGCAACGTACAACGGACGCACGCTTCGGCTTGACTCGCATCTGGCGCAACTCGAGGTGGAACTTGGGAAGATTAGGTGGCACATTTTAGGGTTAAGTGAAGTCCGAAGAGAGGGGGAGGACACCATAACGCTCGAATCGGGCCACCTAATGTACTTCCGTGGGGGAGACCAACAGTCCCAAGGTGGCGTTGGGTTTTTGGTGAATAAGTCCCTTGCCGATAACGTTGTGGAAATGTCCAGCGTGTCGAACAGGGTAGTGTACCTCATTATAAAGCTCACCGAGAGGTATAGCCTCAAGGTGGTGCAAGTGTACGCACCGACCTCGACACACTCTGACGACGAAGTGGAGGATATGTTCGATGATATATCGAGGGCCCTCAACTCCACTACTAAGACCCACTACAACGTTGTTATGGGTGACTTCAACGCTAAAGTGGGAGTACAGAATTGCAGCGAATCGGTAGTAGGATCCCATGGATTTGGAAGCAGAAATCATAGGGGGCAAATGCTCGTCAACTTCCTCGAACGGGAAGGGCTCTTCTTGATGAACTCTTTCTTTAAGAAACAGCCCCAAAGGAAGTGGACGTGGCAAAGCCCCGACACTATGACTAAAAATGAGATCGATTACATCATGACGGACAAGAGGTATATATTCAGAGACGTCTCCGTGATCAACAGGTTCAATACAGGTAGATCACCGACTCGTCCGGGGTTAATATCAACTTTAAGGCCGAGCGCATCCGTTTGATGAAATCCAGGCTCCGACCTACTCTGCTCCAATCTATAACAGGATCTGAAACGTTCCAGTCAAATCTGGAGAACCGATTTGCTGCCGTGGAAACCACATCAGACGTAAACCAAAACCTCGAAATGTGGTTCGGATCCTCAAGGAAGAGGGTACGAGATTATGTGCAACGCAGCGTAAGGGTAGGAAGTCAAAGCTTTCCGAAGAGACTTTAGGGCTAATGAAGGAACGACGTGAAAATCCACCCGTCACTTCGTCAGCAAAGCGGACTCTAAACCAAGAGATCAGTAAGCACGTACGACATGACCTCCGGTGCTCCAATACTCTCTCGATCGAGAGAGCGATCGAGCAGAATCGAGGGTCCAAAGTGTTCGTACAATCTCTTGGAAGAAGTCATCTGACGAAGTTGACCACACCAAGTGGGGAAGTTGTTTGCTTCAAAGCCGGCAGTCCTTTCGGAAGTGGAAGACTTCTACGGCCAGTTGTACGCATCACATGCATCTCGACCAGATCCCGGAAATGAGGATTCTAGAGCCACATTAACGCGTCACTTCACCGAAGACCTGCCAGAAGTCAGTATTGGCGAAATTGAGATTGCTCTTGGGCAGCTTAAAAATGGAAAAGCCCCTGGAGAGGATGGTGTTACAACAGAACTCTTGAAAGCTGGAGGTAAACCCGTACTGAGGGAGCTCCAAAAGCTTTTTAACACTGTCCTGTTCGAAGGGAGAACTCCGGAGATGTGGAGTAGGAGTGTGGTCGTCTTGTTCTTTAAAAAGGGGGACAAGACCCTACTCAAGAACTATCGACCCATATCCCTTCTAAGCCACGTCTATAAGCTGTTCTCAAGAGTGATCACGAACCGTCTGGCGCGAAGACTTGATGACTTCCAACCACCGGAACAGGCTGGATTTCGGAGCGGATACGGCACCATAGACCACATCCACGCAGTACGGCAGATTATACAGAAGACTGAAGAGTACAATCAGCCTCTGTGCCTAGCATTTGTGGACTATGAGAAGGCCTTTGACTCGATTGAAATCTGGTCTGTCCTGGAGTCCCTGCAGCGTTGCCAAGTCGACTGGCGATACATCCAAGTGATTAGATGTCTCTACGAAGCCGCCACCATGTCTGTCCAAGTACAGAATCAGCAAACAAGTCCCATACCGTTGCATCGTGGAGTGAGACAAGGGGACGTTATTTCCCCGAAATTGTTCACTAATGCAATGGAGGATATGTTCAAGACGCTGAACTGGAAAGGACATGGCATCAACATCAATGGCGAACGCATCTCTCACTTGCGATTTGCAGACGACATCGTCATCATGGCAGAAACCCTGCAGGACCTACAAAAAATGCTGAATGACCTAGCTGACTCTTCCATACGCATCGGCCTACGGATGAACTTGGATAAAACCAAGGTCATGTTCAATGAACATGTTCTACCGGAACCGATTGCAATACACGGTGCCGTTCTCGAAGTTGTTCAAAAATATGTATACCTCGGGCAGACATTGCAGTTAGGTAGAAACAACTTTGAGGACGAGGTGAATAGAAGAATTCGGCTGGGTTGGGCAGCGTTTGGGAAGCTACGTCAAGTCTTGACATCGTCGATCCCACAGTGCCTAAAGACGAAAGTCTTCAATCAGTGCGTCCTACCTGTGATGACATACGGAGCCGAGACGTGGACACTGACGGTACGGCTGGTCCACAGGTTCAAAGTCGCTCAGCGCGCTATGGAAAGGGCTATGCTCGGCGTTTCTCTGAAGGATCGCATCAGAAATGAGGTAATCCGACAGAGAACCAGAGTTATCGACATAGCCCACCGGATTAGTAAGCTGAAGTGGCAGTGGGCTGGCCATATTTGCCGAAGAACCGATAACCGTTGGGATAGACGAGTTCTGGAGTGGAGTCCGCGTCTAGGCAAACGTAGTGTAGGACGTCCTCAGGCACGGTGGAGTGACGATTTGCGCTGGGAGGAGCTGGATGCGAGTAGTCCAAAATCGATCTGAGTGGCGTGCAATTGGAGAGGCCTATGTCCAGCAGTGGACTAGGATAGGCTGTTGATGAATCAAATGATGACAAAAAATAATTACAAACATAGAAATTTAATAACAAAAATAGTGTTGCCAGACAGACGATTCTGAATACCCGTAAAGTACTACTCGCTTCCATCACGCACGTGTTAGAAAATAATAAAAGTCATTATCATCTGCTTAGCTTTTTCCCCGAATTGTTCGGGGTCGGCTACCTAAGCCAGGCCAGGAGAAACGAAAATAAATAGGTAACTTGTAAAAAATTTTTGCGAGGCCCCCTCAGGCGCGAGGCCGTCGGCGGTGGCCGACGTCGCCGACGCCTAGCGCCGCCACTGTTTCAAAGTAACCTCATTAAAAAGTGTAGTACTGTTTTTGATTTTTGTTGCGGTATAAAAGAAAATGAGTTTAGAGTTGAGTTAGTGGATTTTTAAGTATTTGGAAAAAATAAGTAATTCTTCGTACAATTTAGCCTAGAAATCATAATCCGTAGTTTCTAGTCAATATGCACCTACGTTTCTAGTCAATATGTACCATATTGCAGGTATATATGTTTATTTAGCCGACTTAATTTAATTGGAATTTAATTTCACTTGCCAGATTTTAACGAAACAAACTAAGAAACTACATTTTTTTAAAGCTGGGGGCCTCATTCAGCTTGGCCGCCCCGGGCATCTCACGAGCTTAGTCCGCCACTGCCAAAATGACATGAACTACAATCCGTCAATAAAGTCATGAAAAAGATGGACCTTACGCAGTAACTCTTTTATACATCGACTAAAACGCTTTGATATTTGTTAATTAATAATACTTGTAATGTTATTAAATTATATTTTTTTTTTCATATATTTCATTATTAAGCGAATTTATATCTAGTAGATGGAAACTCGCTTACTTTAACGTTTGTACATAGAAAGAAAAACAGAAATAAATAAATATTTCCAAGACTCACACCAATTACCTAGTCTTAAAGTAAGCACTGTAGGCTTGTGTTATGGGGTGCTAGGGTAACGGATAGAATACATATACTGATACATATATAAGTATATTTATATAGTAATACATATTAAATTTCCATGACTGGGGAACAAATGCTTGTATTCATCACACAAACATCTGACCCAACCGGGATTTGACCCCGGAACCTCTCGAGTAGGCGACACCTTGTAACTATAACTGCAACACGGCATCTTTAAGCGTCCACTCCATATTTAAAAATGAGTAAAATTCTAAAAAGTATACATTTTTATTTTCATGGACAATTCGAAATTCGAATTCAGTAAACTTTTTTGTGGCCAGCATTCTATAAGAAAAGTTTTTACTGTGTGACAATACTTATGACCTGACTGGGTATGTACACAATACAACACTTATACTGCATTTGTAACAATGTGGGAGCATTGTCTCTTTTTATCACCGCAGTAGAGTCGCCAAAAATGTCAACACCATGTCTAACTGCATTACAAGCACACTTCATCCGGAAGATTGGCGAATGCTGACCAAGTTTTGTCCGACATAAAGGAAGTTGGAAAGTTTTCCTATTTTGCAAGCGGCAATCTCGAGGCACGAATATTTTGCTGCGTTACAAAATAAAATGTGAAACACTGTAACCGCGCATTATTTAACACAGAAATATTATGTCAACAACAATGCTCCGGTCTCATAAAGCTCGCTATTTATAATGAGAAAGACGGTGTTCGTAAGATCTTAGCACTCGACATTTATGATCAGAAAAAGCGAGGTTGTAAAGAAAGCGTTTCTGTACACGTTCAATACGATCTGAGTGCACTTAATATCCCGGATTCCACACAGTACTGCAGTACTCCAAGATTCCTCGAATTAAGGTGTTAAATATTTTTATAACACATTTGCTCGTAAAGCGTCTCTTAATGCACCAATTTAAATATCATAATTTATCACACTACACACGCGTGCGGTAATGTAAAGTATAACACACAGCTTATTATGTTCCGACAAAAAACGAACGATACTTTTTTGAAGTGAAACTTCTTTATCGGCGTTGGAAAAAAATTTACCGTCACATTTTTCGGTTACGCGTCACATTTTTCCGTTACGCGCCATCTTTGTTTTATATTAATAGTTGATAGCTGAATGATCACACTGTCGCCGGCGAGAACTCTCTCTACTCGTTTGTAGCTGAGTGACAATAGTTATTAAAGATAAGACTCGCTCAGCCAAACTCGCATAGCGATACTCGCTCAGCGATACTCGCTCAGCTATACTCGCTCGGTTAAGCTGGCTTGGCTGTCAAAAGCCGTGCGCGTGCATTTTAACTCAGGACTGCCAATTCGTTTCTAGTTTCTACTCGCTTATCGTTCATGGTCGGAGGTGGAACATGTGCCTTAGATTACTGAGCCGTGTAATCATAACAGTTTCATAGGCAGTAATTTGTATTCATGTCTATGATAATAAAATCCTTTTGTTTAAACTTTATCTAATTTAACTTTATTTAACCAATTTCTGGAAAGTTGCATGTAGATCATATTTCGAAAAATAAGGCCATAAAGAAGTTTCACTTCTTACGTGTGTACACTAGTACACGCACACATTTATTAAATCTTAGTAAGACTTTTTATGTCAAAAAGGTAGCCAACATTTTCTTAATCAAATTAACTTTGGAAGATAAAATATAAATATCTAAACATTAAATTCTTTAAATTGATTCATTTTGACAATAAATTACAACCATGTATCGGTAACAAATTCACAAAAATATTAATTTACTTTATTTATTAGTAACACTGGCTGTTTTTTGTTCCTTTACCTAAAAAAGCGTTGATGCGCGCGCATCGCTAATCTGTGAAAAAGTTATTTCTTTTTTTTTCGCTTTAATAGTTATTTCTATTGTTTTTATTTGAAAATATTGAGTATTGTAGTCTATAGTAATTATATTGAAATTGGTGCATTAAGAGACGCTTTACTAGCAAATGTGTTATAAAAATATTTAGCACCTTAATTCGAGGAATCTTGGAGTACGGCAGTACTGTGTGGAATCCGGGATATTAAGTGCACTCAGATCGTATTGAACGTGTACAGAAACGCTTTCTTTACAACCTTGCTGTTTCTGATCATAAATGTCGAGTGCTAAGATCTTACGAACGGCGTCTTTCTCATTATAAATAGCAATCTTTATGAGACCGGAGAGTTTTTGTTGACATAATATTTCTGTGTTAAATAATGCGCGGTTAAACTGTTTCACTTTTTATTTTGCAACGCAGCAAAATATTCGTGCCTCGAAATTGCCGCTTGCAAACTAGGAAAGCGCCGCAAGTATGATTGCCTCAGTGGAGACCTCACATTTGCGGCGTTTGGAGTCGAGACTCAGGGACCCTGGGGCTCCGGTGCCCACCATCTGTTCAAAGATATCGCGAAAAGATTAGTGGAGACCACTGGAGGCCTCAGAGCTGGCGGCTATTTCGCCCAGCGCATAAGCCTCGCCATTCAGCGGGGAAATGCCGCCAGCATCCTGGGAACCTTTGCCGACGGGGAAGACTTAGGGCAGCTATTTTTTTAATATTTTTAATTTTTGTCTAGTTTAAGTGTAGTTTTAGTTTAAGTAAATAATTAGATTTTTTTGTTTTTGGTCATTAAGTAGTATTAGGCTTTTGTAATTTATATTATCTTCTATGCAAATAATCAAATAAATTCTGTATCAAATGTTTTGTCATCCAACTAGGAAAACTTTCCAACTTCCTTTATGATGGACAAAACTTGGTCAGCATTCGCCAATCTTCTGGATGAAGTCTGCTTGTAATGCAGTTAGACATGGTGTTGACATTTTTGGCGACTCTACTGCGGTGATGAAAAAGAAACAATGCTCCCACATAGTTACATATGCAAGTATAAGTTTTGTATTGTGTACATATGGGGAGCAACCTTGCACCTAGTTAAGTACCCCCACCATTAGGGATGCAAACGATACATCGATGTTAGTAAAACATCGATGTTTTGATGAGCGATATATCGTCGATACATCGTTCACTACATTTACAAACATCGACATCGTTCTTGTCTGTTCGGATTTTTGGAATCACTGTGACGTTCGCTCGCATTGCATTATTGTGCTGACACGTAAAGCGTAGATGAATTTGATTAAATATAATTTGATTCTTTGACTACATACCTATACACATTTTAGATTTCTTGATTGGGTGAGTAATATACTCGTTGAATTAATTTATAAAATAGTTAGGTTTTGATGGTTTGTTTTTTTTAGGTTTTTGTTGGCGGGTACGTGAAAATTGAGCGTATAATTTTAAGGTTAAAAAAGTGACAAAACGGATAGCTTGTTGATTAAAGCAGCTTGTGAACTGATAGTTCATATTAATTTTTTTATTTGCCTAATTGAATGGTAAGAATCATTTTGTTATAATTTAATTTACCATCATGTAATTCTTATTTTTATTAACCTTTAAGAATCTAGCATATTTATACCGAATAGAGTGGTATTGTTAATGATTTCAATGAAGAATCCTATTAAAAATAAAAAAACATCGGCAAAAACATCGATATATCGCATTATCAACGATAGTTTTGAATATCATCATAGTTTTTCATCATAGAGAAAGGTAAATATACTTTTCATGCAAACATCGATGTTTTTCAGAACGATATTGCATCCCTACCCACCATACCTGAGCCCTCTATGTAGGGCCGAACGTCTAGGCACGGTAATAATATCATACAGTATTCTATCTTCATACAAACGGTCGGAAAGCGAGTCATACCTACGCCACTCGAGTTCGATGTGCTCTCGGCGTGCACCCAGTCGCGAATGCGTCGCCGCGCCGCAACGACGACCGAACGGTCTTAATTGTTTTTTATGCAGTTAGCCGTGCTTAAACGTGCGTTTTGTATTGTAAATATTTGATTTAATTAAGTAGATACCTACATAATTTAGTATGGAAAAGAACAAACGACGATCAATATCGTACAACAGCACAATCGCTGTTTTTGGTTGCTTGAACTCTTCAATAACACACCCAGAGATATCATTTTTTAAATTAACTGAAATATTGGAAAGGTGTCTTACCTTCATAGAATATATAGTTAATATAATATACCTATCTACTAGTACGTAATTTGATTTATAATACATATTTAGGTATTTCGGTTTTTCCATCGGGCAAAATATCTGGAATAATATATAAATAAGTGGATAGGATGAAAAAAGAGACAAACGAGTAATCTACCTACACTCGCGTTAAAAACAAAACTACATAAAATACTGTAGGCGGGCGGCCCTACCGCGTGCTAACGCAGCGCTCGGCCGTAGGCATTAATTTTCAAGGACAGGGCGGAGTCACAATACTGTATAGATAATATTACCGTGGTCTAGGGCAGAAAAAACAAAATTTCAAGGAACGGTCATGACTTTTGGTCGCACCCAAATCGTCAGTGTTTTCAATATAAGCTTAGAGGGTTCATGTAATGTTTCTAAGAACGGAAAAAATATTGATCTGCCGCTTTTTGCATGATATGGGGGTGGCCGTACGAAGGGGTAGAATATAGGAAAAAATAACCGAGCGCGTCAGACATTGAGAAGGGATGGTACGTGAACCCTCCAGTAGCTCCTATTCAAAAGACTGACGATTTGGACCCGACCAAAAGTCATGGCCGTTTGTTGAAATTTTGTTTTTGTTGCCCTAGACGTTGGGCCCTACATACTCGTAGATGGCTCAGGTATAGTGCGAGTACTTAACTACGTGCAAAGTTGCTCCCCATATGATTCTGCCGCGCTCGAGTAAATCCAAATATCCCCGCTTGGGCTCTCCTACTATAAGAACAAACGAGCTTTTCCCATAGAAAATTTTACATGAAGCTACGAAAACTTTCTCGCTAGTTGTGGCTACTTTGTTCGTTGCTTGGGTTCTTCGTCTCGTTAAACTAAAAAAAATGTGTGTACGGAGCACACATCTGTACCCTTAGCACGAACCAATATCGAATTCGTATCGTTTGCGAGTCCGAAATGTCATTGTCAAATGTGTACTGATTTTTAGTTCTCGTTACGTACTTTGTGCCGCTGCTGTTCAAGTTTCCATACAAAATTTTACATTGACATTTCGGTTTGCAAACTATTCGAATTCGATAATGGTTCGTGCTAGGGGTACTGTAGTGAAACTTCACGCGGACAGTTTTTAGCTGTGATTTTGTATGCAACCCGTTATCTATAGAATTGAAAGTCCAGTAAAATAACTTGTTTATTTCCCAGCCATCAAATGTAATTTTCTGACGGTGTGTCTAGACTAAATAAAAAAAAATGTTTATATGTATATAACCAGTTTAAACAAGTGTGGACAAAATTCGGAAGACGATGATAACAAAAGTTATAACAGGTTGTATAGACTGGAGAACACCTTTAGGTACCTACATTATACCTCATAGCTGTTTCATGATTAGCGAAATGCTGATAGAAGAATTACGAAGACATAATAATAATTGAGAAATATTGCCCTGACAAAAACAAAATGAAAAGTCGAAAAAACAAAACCGCCAATTAAAACTGAACCAAAATAATTAAGTTAAGTTAATTTTACCTTTTAATGTAATCTAACAGTAATATTATAAAGGCGAAAGTGTGTGAGTGTGTATGTTTGTTACTTCTTCACGTCTGGATCGAGTGATTTTGATAATATTGGTATGGAGTTAGGTAACACCATGGATTATCCCAAATAAACCGCGGGTAACACCGCGGGGCACTGATGACAAGAATTCCGAAGATTCTGTTTTTTTAAATCGGTAAATTTTTGTTAAAATGTTTTTTTATAAATCAGAATAACATCTGCAGTTAGTTTAGGTATAGGCGTCGATTCCTACATGATCCTCTAAACCTACACTTAAATTTGACAACAGTGTATCCTTGTCATTCTTTATACAGAATGAAAAGGAGAGACTGATCTTAAATTTAGTTTTAAGTTTTGAAAATCATGCCGGGTTCGACACCATTGTCGGTCCCATCCACACCAATAGAGAGCAAACATAAACTTGATCTTCCTTTATTTCATTAAGATGCTGTTTTATTTAAAGTAAAATATTATAATGTATATTCTTTGAGCCTTTCGATTGGTACAGTAAAATTATTGGTAACTTTTTTTACAATTACTGGGTTCTATTTACTGTGTTTAATGTACTTTCCCTCCATATGACAAATCAGACAATCTGTATATCACAAAAAAAGGTAAATTTAAAAAATCAAAAAACCCGACTGCTTGATTATACTTCAAATAAAAACTGAAAAGAAAAAAACAAGTCCAGTAGTCTATAATTCTGTTAATAAGGAACAAGCTACTTTAACAGTCGGGACCCATTAGATATTCAAGAACACATAATATTTTTCAACAGTGAGTCCCGACTGTTAAAGTAGCTTTGTTCCTTATTAACAGAATTATAGTCTACTGGACTTGTTTTTTTCTTTTCAGTTTTTATTTGAAGTATAATCAAGCAGTCGGGTTTTTTGATTTTTTAAATTTACCTTTTTTATTTCACACTTTTTAGTTAGTTAGTATTTTAAGACGTTATATACCGTAGTCTTGTTACTTCAGTAAGGGAATTAATATCGCGGGAATTATTAAGTACCTTGCGTCGGTCTAAAAGATTGATTTATTAAGACATATAAAGACTTTACTAGCGGGGTCAAGGCTATAGATGGGCCTCAATTTTCGCAAAAATGAGTAAAGTTAAATTAAGTCGTTACATAAATATCTCTAATGTATGTAAATTTTATAGTAAACTAGCACTTACTCAAAAAGTCATCTTTTGTTTATGTTTTGTTAATAGTTTAGCAGTAAATATAAAATTCATTTCCTTTAATTCGTCGACTATTTAAAATTGGCAGTGGCTGCATTGTCATGTCAATGCCGGACGTCTAAGATTGTGATATACACAAATTCAGTGTCAGCCCCTAGTCTCATAATTTGATATACCTACATAATCCACAGAAACCCAATGTGTAGATGCCAGAAGTTAACTTCAAATGTTTTTAATCACCCTATATACAATACCAATCAATGACGTTTATGTCGCAGGTTGAAGAAAGCAGTAATTCCCGTCTGTTGTTTTGGACAATGGTGGCAACTGCCTTAGATCACTAAATTAAATAATTATGCAATCACCAAAGCAAAGTTTATAATATTTGATTAGACTAAAGGCGCATAATAAAATTTTCATAACGTTAGGTAGAGCACCATAGCAATCTCATTTATTATCAATTTATGGTTCTCTTTGTAGTTTTCTTTTAAAGCGTTCACATTTAACAGGTCAAAGACTTTGTGTTCGACCCTTTTCTATTGGTAGTGTAAAGCTCGAATGAAGAGTACTCCCAGTAGTGCAGTCATGGCAATTATATTCCAAATTTTTTTTGTTATAAAAATACCGAATAGCGTATCACTGTTAAGCACAAATGCTAAGTAACTTTTACAAATATAATCAAATAAACCTATTACTTGCTTTATTTTTAAATCCTTTTCATCAATTAAATACTTATCTTATCCTAACTATCAATACTAATATTATAAAGAGGCAAGATTTGTATGTTTGTAACAAATAATCTGTCAAACTACTGAACCGGTTTCAAATATTAATTCATCATAAGGTAGCTACATTATTTATAATAACATTTTTCTTTATTTAAATACATTTTGTCCGAGTGACATAGGCTATATTTTATCCCGATAAATAAATTTCGCCCGTACAATGCCCGGGTGGATCACTAGTAAGTATAATATAATATTATAGATGCGAAAGTGAGTTTGTTTGTTGCGCTTCCGTGCCCTTATAGCTAAATCGAATATAATGACTTCCCATATAGAAGTAGATGGGAACTTGGTTCTTAGCTACAACATCGCAATACTTAGGCGTAGGGTGATGAAAGGGGTGATTTACCTATAAAAATCTACATTATTTACTTAGAATTTTGCAGAATTATTACAAAACCAATATTATCGCGAGCTGATTAATAAATACAGGGATTCCAATAAGTATGTACTTACTAGCGAAAAATGGGTTATTTGTAATATTAGTAATATTAAGTAAACCTTTTTTGTAACATTAAGTAAAATCGTTAAAAAATGAAAAACAGTAAAATTCTGAGTTTTTCATTAAAATTCAATAATCATAAATACCTATTATGATAATATATTTTTCATCATTTAATAAGAAGGAACTGTATCACAGTTTTATTGTTAGTACTTCGTATAGGATCAGATACTGCGAATACCCCATTTTTTTTTACATAGTACACCGCGCTATCACTTTTGTCATCGTTGTAACTTTTTAAATATTTGTCGAAATGACATAGTGTAAAAAGCAAAGTTTATCGTCTTTAAATATCAAAAGCGATAAAAGTATTTGTTTTGATAAAAAATGATATGTTAATACAAAATGTGCATTTAGGAAATAGATATCAAATAATATTTTAGTTTTGATTCACTATTTTAGCGGTAATGACTTACACATTAAAAATAGATATATGGTGTCACGGACTTTTTTTTAGAACTATTTAAGAGATACATTTTCACTCTACATTACATTCATGTAACTTTTATTGTTTTTGCAGTGCAGGCCAAAATGGCTCTCAGATGGGAGATTTTTTTCCTTCTTATGTGACACTTATTGTTATATATTGGCCAATTCACTCAATAACTACATAAATTATTATATATATGTAATTATCATATATGAGCTATATTACTGTTAAGTTTCATTAAAATCCATTTAGTATTTTTTAGGTGAAAGAGTAACAAAGATCGAAATTAAAAGGGTAAGTGGTTAATATACAACTTTAAAGCGTTGTAGATCCTAAACAATTATATAAAATGAAAAATGGTGTTAAAAGCCTAAATATGATTTTTGATTATCTAGACAGTGATACCCCACTCGACATATTTTGTCAACTTATTTTTGACGTGACAACGTCTTAAATTAGGTTGCGGCTGGGAGTCACTTATGAAAAAGTGTAACGCTCGGTAACGTTACGATGAGTTTAAGTTTACATGTACAATGTTTTAGTAAACAAAATATATTTCTATAGTTAAAATTTGTGCAATTCTTATTTTCATTCAATTCCTTGTTCCTATTGTGCAATTTAATTATATTCATATCAATAAATATTCTACCGAGAAAAAGACGTTGTCACGTAAAATCTTCGCCCGTAAAACCGACTTTACAGGCAACCATTTTTTTTTTACTTCATCACAATATGGCGCCTAATTTTGCCCATATTGAATTTTGATTACTATCATATCTTTAGTAGCACTCCCATGATTGAGACGAATCGATTGATGTATGAATCATCAAAATCGGTCCAGGCGTTTGGTCTCTAGTGTGCCACAAAGGAACAAACATACATATATAGACTGTTAAACACATAACCCTGTCTGCGCGTCGCGCTTCGCGCTCTTGCATTGCGCAGCCGGGTAAAAAGGGTTGGGCCTCACCCACTACCCTAGGGAACTCCGTAGGAGAGTTCCATTTCAGGTCTGATATTAACCTACCATAACACATTACTATAAACAAATAGCTACTAAAAATATCGTGTGCATTTCCCTTTTATGCCCATCATGTTGCGTAGCAGTATTTGAAAGTAAGACAGTGTTGAAACCCTTCAAAAGGTCAGATTCGATTGGATCTCGTGCGATATTTAATAAATAGGAAAAAGACTTCTTAATTAAACTTGCAGTTTAATGTTTGACATTTGTAATTTTGTTGATAGCATTCCAGATAAGTTAGGATTGTTTTATTTTTTTTTTGGAGTCATTCTTATCATACCGAGTGACAATGTTAATGTTTACATTACAGCAGTTGCGGTACCTAGAACAAGTCACGTTTACAGATATTGCAATCCACGAAGACGCGCCCCACTATTCCTCCTAACCGTTTATAGATGAAAGAACTGAATTTGAAGGTTTCAAAACATATATTTTACAATTTTAAAATGAACAGCCTAAAAATTATTTAAGAAAACAGAACCTGCTCCTCGAAACCACTTCGTGAAAATTTTAAATATATATGAAACTAGCTGACCCAGCGAACTTCGTACCGCCCTAAAAAAATAGGGGTTGTCCAGCGGACAAAATTGTGAATCTAAACCATTCTCAGATCCCCTTTAACACACACAAAAAATTTCATCAAAATCGGTCCAGTCGTTTCAGAGAAGTTCAGTGACATACATACTCACAGAAGAATTATATATATAAAGATATAGCTCTTTGCTTGTAGATTACAGAAAACCCTATAAGAAGTTTATATGTAGTAATAAAATTACTCCAATTCAATAGACGTCGTTTTTTGCGATAGTATAGAGTCTAATCTAATGTATGTGCTTTGGGCTAGTTCTTTTTTATATAAGTTCAATCCCAGCACCTGTGTGTTTTATTTTAATACAATTCGCAATTTTTCTTTACGCCGGATGTCGATAGTCTGCGTCGGAGGTCAGTCCTTGAACAGGTTTAACCATCTCAAATCGTGGATTCATCAAACTCGCATGATATTCTGTCAAAATTCACAGAACACTTATTAAATTGCAGATACTATCACCATATAAAAACCGGCCAAGTGCATGACGTGCCACGCGCAGTGTAGAGTTCCGTAGTAGTAAATGTGTGCCAGCTTCCGCCAATATTTGAGTGTTATCGGTACACACTAATTATTTATGATAATAATGAATAATAATATGATAATTATCTAATCATCTTTTTATCACTAATTATCCTTCAATCGCATCTTCGTGGATATCTGTAGTATAAATCGTTGTTTGGTTTGCGCTTAGATTGCTTGGGTATTTTATCTTAGTGCAGCTGATGCACCGCACAAGTCCTCCAGGGGCCACCAAGGTTTTATGGGTCGATCTCGATTGATATCAGGGAAAAATACCAAGAATAAGCTAACTTGAACATTGCTGTAGAAAATTAGAATATAATAAATTTTGTATTAAACAATATAAAAAAAAACCCGGCAAACTTGAAGATTTTAAAAGATTTAGTCTACTGAATATTTTTTTGAACATCGCATTAACTGATTAATAAGCTCCCGAGACTAAATATGGAGTTGGTATGTCTATTTTCTTTATATGCAATATATTTAATCTCAAATTACAGAACGATTCATTAATCTGAGCATTAAAAGTTACCATTAACAATATTTAAGGCTTTTTGTAACAGAAACGGTCTAAACTATGTAGACTTAAGGGAAAACGGTGGCGGTAAAAATGGATTTAGTCCGTTTTATTTGTTGAAACTCAAAGTTTTAGTCAATACACCCGAGAGCAGGAATATAAGTTTCAGAGTTCTGTTATTATCATTATAATTAAATTCTTGCGACCTTAGCCGTAATTGTTCTGATAAGTTTATTGAAAATATCTCAAATTCAGTAATATAAACTAAACATTTTTGAACCATTGACCTAGCCAATATAAATAATAAATGATGGATTTTATTTATAGTTCACTACTTAGCGCCTACCCGCAGCTTCGTTCACGTAAGCTTATGTTTTTTAAGAATCCCACAGGGACCAAATTTATTTAATTTTCTAACTTGAGTCTACGTTTTGTTTAAAGGCGGTTAGAGTCGCTGCCATGCCAACCCAAGCTGTAAACGGTGTAATCTATAAAGCTGTAATCTATCAAGATTCATGGCACCGATTCCAACCGCGTTATTTCAAAACGCAGCCTAAAGTTGAACCTGGACTTAAACTGATGCTGTCACTCATGTTTGCTAAAGAGAAGACAGAGACCACATTAGTTAGACCAAAACTAACTTTAGTCCACATTTTGGAATAAGGGGGCAAATGTTTGAAATTAGATATATGTAAAGAATTGGATTATTTCTTACTTTTTAGTGGCTTTGTTTTTTTGAAATCGGTTTCTATTTTTGGTAAAAATGGCTTTTATTTTTCACGTTTTTATACGCCGGGAATAACATCAACTTACTAAATAGATTTCTCGCCTGCAATCTCGCTTTCATATTTCGTAAAATAACCTAACACGATTGTATGTATGTATTTGGGAGTTCTGGTGTTTATCTCCGTAATTATTTATTAGATTTTCACCTCATTAATAGGGGGCCATTTCGCTAAGACACTCTTTCAAACGTAAAAAAAGAATCACTCACATCGGAGATATACGCAAACAATAATTAAAAAAAGACGAATTTTGAACATCCTCCTTTTTGAAGTCCTTTAAAAACACACAAACTTACACATTCATAATATTAGTAGGAGAATTTTGTTTATAGAGGTAAAGAGGTGAAGTGATTACATTAATTAACTTAATAAACCAAAGCGTATATAAATTACAGTATCATCAACAACGTATTTCAATTTAGTTCATCGACTATCCTGAAACAGTCATGACTTTGGCTATAATATTGGTTACTTTACTATCGCTGATCATACTTTTGTTATTGTATTGTTTATTAGGAAATAGACAGTACTGGAAACAGTTTAATGTTAAAGGGCCGGAGCCGAGCGCCCTGTTCGGTAACTACAAAGATGTAATTTTAAGACGTGTCACTTCTTTCGACTTTCACGAGAAGATTTACAACTCTCATCCCAATGAGAAAGTCGTTGGCTTATACCGTTTCAATACACCAGTGCTCCTTTTGAGAGACTTGGACATCGTCCAGCAAGTGTCCATACGTGATTTCGACAGTTTCGTCAACCGAGGAATAGAGTTCGGTGATAAGCTGAGTACAAATTTAGGCTCAAGCTGTGATAACACTTGGAGACTGCTCCGCACGCGTTTCTCCCCAATCTTCACTTCTGGCAAATTGAAGAATATGTTGCACCTGGTAGAGAGATGTGGCGACCAACTACTGGAGCACTTGGATGCTACGATTCCGTCATCAATTGAATGTGACGTCGTGAATATAACAAAGAGGTACGCGATCATGTCTATCAGCGCCTGCGTTTTCGGCATCGACAGGGACATGACGAAACCCGATGAGAAACTCGAAGAAGTTAACAAAATGATCTTCACGCAATACCAAGCCTTAGAGTTGTTCTACGTTTGCCCTGAATTATTGAAGAAGATGCATTTCAACGCTTTGCCGAAAAAAATATCTGAATACTTCATTCGTTTGGTCGACGAAGTTATCAACAAGCAACGCAACGGTGTGCCCTCTAATAGGAAAGACTTCATGGATTTATTGCTGGAGATGAAAAACATGACTGAATTAAAAGGAGGCAAAAAGAATGACGGCGATGAAATAACCGTGCTTCCTGTCACGGACGAAGTGATAGCTGCACAGGCTATGGTATTCCATGGAGCTGGTATGGAGAGCAGCGCAACCACGCTCGCATTTGCGCTTCACGAACTAGCGAAGAACCAGGATGTCCAGGAGAAATTGTTTCAAGAGATAAAGCAGCAAGTCTTTGAGAAGAACAACGGAGAACTGAGCTTGGAGACCTTGAAACAGTTGACGTATATGTCTCAAGTATTCGACGAGACACTCCGCATGTATCCAATTATTGATCTTCAAAGAAAGGTTTCTGCATCCTCTGTACAAATACCTGGTACAGATATTACATTGAAAAGGGATGATTACATTTTTGTTCCTATCCGGGGGATCCATTATGATGAAAAATATTATCCTGATCCTTACAAATTTGACCCTGAGAGGTTTTCACCGGAGAACGTTAAGTCCAGACATCCTTGCGCTTTCCTGCCGTTTGGTCTTGGTCCAAGACATTGCATCGGTAAGTTCTATTGATCTATACTTATTTGTCACACACTGTATTGTTATTGCGAAAACATATTGGGTAAAAGGGAGAACGATAACGTTTTAGAGCTACATGGGCTAGAGACTTAGATTAAAACAAAAAGGGAAGATACGGCACTCGCGGCTCAAAAGTGATCCGCTTAAATTGTGGTGCGTGACCACAATTCGCTTTAGTCGCAATTGGACATCCAAACACGATGCATTTAACAATACTGCGTATATTCTGTGTTATAAAGATAAAACATTGCCTTCGACGCTTTTATAAAGAACACAAATAGTTCAAAATCAAATAACAAATGCCACGGCAACACTTTTCATTCGTAAAAGTATAAAAAATAAACTCGAAAATCACGGTTTTCCGTGAATGTTGGTTCCTGATTCTCCATTTTTTATCAAGAAAAGGACAACAATACAACTCAGCCGTCTGTAGAGAGAGAAAAGAAAACGCACTCGGCTGCAAAGCAACCCGGACTCGCGCCATTTCGCTCGCGCTGCGTTGAAGCGTACAATTCTGTCTCGCTCGCTCGATTGAATGTTTATTCACAGAAGTGTGCGTCTGTGAGAGTTGTTTATGTAGTTGAGTCGGATCATATTTTATTTGATGCTAGTATGAGCGTACCGTAATTTCCATTTTTGTTTTTATCTAAGGCTAGAGTGCTTTTGTTTGCACGTTTCGAACATATTTCAGAAATGAAATGAACGTTCTTAACAGACACTCACCTTGGCATTGTTATTTGCAGGTGCGCGCTTTGCCACGGTTCAGAATCGCCTGTTTCTGGTGAAATTTTTGTCTCACTACAAAGTGGAGCCGCCTGCTGTTACGAAAAAGTTTACATACAACCCTATGAAAATCACGCTCGCTGCAACAGATGGAGTTCCCCTGAAGATCACTCGAAGAAATATTTCTTAATTTTTTCACTCCAGAAGAGATGCCTTCGAATATTGGTCGATATTGAAGAAACTGAGAGCTAAAGACCTTATTCTATTTCATAAAAAATATTACTTGTTATTAATTTATTAAATTATTACTATAACAGAAATTTATAATTTATGCCGCAATTACATTTGGTCGTTAGCTCGTATTCGGGTGTACGAAAGACATTACTCGAATTCGGGCGCCCGACCAACGATATTAAATACCCTAGATACAATAACACGAAAAAAATCGGGGCCGAAACGTGTCCAAAAGGTACAAAAAAAATTGTGTGTGTCAGCTCCGACGCACGACTGGAGTTTACTCCTTAAGTTCGATAGTCTAACCAGACGCGAAAAAGAGTTTATTTAACTTAAAAAAGATTGATACTGTATGAAAGGGTAAATTAACAAATTAATGAAAATAATATACATATATAAATATATATTTATTCATTTCATATACATTTATTATAACTAATCGACTAAATATTTTACATTAAACTTTTTACAATAGTCAATTTCAGATGTGCATAAATATATTATTTTAAATTATTGTACATCTTAGTGTTTTTATTTATTTTGTTACCTTAAGTCATGGTGGGCGATAACAGAGTCATGTTGTTAAGTTAAATATTTGTAAGGACAAATCTCAGTTTGTCCTTGGTGGGCGATTATGTATACGCCATTTGTGCATTTAAAATTTTAGTTCATATGTATCAAAATAGATGCGCTGTAGTTCGTTGCATCACGCTTGTAAATATGTTTGGAGCTACATATAGGCAAAACGTCACTTAACTAGCAAAGAAATCTATGGTCTAACAAAATACACTGTAGTTTCAATTTAATTCTTTTGCATCTAAGCTCTCGGATGTAAGAGTCATTTTGGCTCGAACAGGATGCGCACCAAAAACGTAACGAGGTCATTCATCGATAGATTTTACTCCTCAAATATTTCTCATACCGGGCCCCTTATATATGCAAATCGATTCTTAAGGAGTAAACTCCAAAAACAAACAGTTCGAAATGCAAGCTCGTAAAATTTAACGACTTATTGCTTTATGCGGAAGAATATAGATCTTATTCTTTTGAATCTACGCGCAATTCTGAATGCGCTATTAGCAATATAGCAGCTACGGACCGCGAGGAAAAGAGACGGCTATATGGCAACGTATAACTGACCATGTATTTAAATAACACAAATATTTTAAATTAAATCAGTTTTTAGTTAGTATTACAATAGAATAAATTTTCTAATGCGTTAAATCAACAGATATTGATTAAATACCTGTCGAAAAAACGACACTTTTCGTACTATAAGTATGTTTTCGCATTTTTTCACGGAGCTCTGTGTCATCTTGACTTTGTAACAGTCTGCGCATGACTGTGAACCAAGAAGTACTTGATTAGAGTTCAAGCACTTCTTGATTGGGATACATTTTGAGCCCTTGTGGTGTATCTAGGGTATTTAATATATTTACACCCGACGCAACATTTACACTGGAATACAGCCTGAAAGACGGTGTCGTGTAAACAAAAGGAAACCGAATACCGGCGTGCTCGACTCCGTTGATTTACACGTGGTGGTTTACCAGAATACCACTGGCACTCGTATTCGGGCTAGCGGCCAAATGTAATCGCACCATAACATAAACATTTTTGTAAATTTTCAAGAGCACACAGTGATATATATTTTCCAGCTAAAAATCTACCTTCAGCTCGCCGTAATTTATAAGTAGTAGCTCTTTAATAGGAGCTACTGGTGGGTAGGTGTAAAGTTTTATGGCTGGAAAATATATTAATCTGCCGGTTTGCATGATGTGAGGGTGGTCGTACTAAGGGGTAGAAAATAGGAAAAATATAGGTAATCATAATCATTTATTCAGTTTAGTCTGTTACAAGCACTCATAAATGTCTAGAAGCTACGCCTCGATTCGTAAATCTACGGCGGGAGACCTTGTACTGAGAAGAACCGGCAAGAAACTCAGCAAGGGCTGTTGTTTCTCCCTATTTTATTATTTACAGAGTCGTCTTGTTGAAGAATGACTTCAGAGATGATTCATGAAGTCACCATTCATTACATAATGTGAAATTATACATTAATTGTTCACCTGCATTTTGATTGCTGTGTCATACAGTATAAATACAAATAGTGTTATTTATATTAGATACTAGCTGTGCCACGCAGTGTCACCCGCGGTTTATTAGGGATATTTTCCCGCAGTAAAACGTAGCCTATGTATTTATCCAGGGTGTCAGCTAACTCCATACAAAATTTTATTAAAATCGCTCCAGCTGTTTAGACGTGAAAAAGTAACAAACATACACACTTACAACTTGCAAACTTTCGCCTTTTTAGTGTGATTTACATCTTACATATCAAGGTAGTTAGGGCAGACTCATCTCGCTTCGCTCAACCATATTTTGAGGCAACGTAACGACCCGCCTCACACGACACCACCGAAGAGACTTATGAGAGCATGACTACCCATAACCACCTATATTAACCATTAAATATTTACTTAGAATTATTTTATTATATCTGTAGGACACTGCAAACAATTACAAAAGCAAAAACAATGGAGAAATCGTGACGTTTTGTCATTCAAATGTTCTTAAATAGTCTGATATTCTTCCTTAAGTCCATCAGACATTGAGAAGGGATATTACGTTACAACCGTCTGCGCAAATGAACAATTGGTGGAATCTTTAAAAGATACGCTATTCCGGTCAAGTAGACGTGAGAACGTTATTGTAGTGTTAATTACCTCACAGAAGCTTATCGAAAAAGCTGACTCGATACATTTCGTGCCAAACACTCCAAGAAACATTAGAATGAGTCGCACCGACATTCTAATGTAAAAAAATAACAAAAAAAACTGAAGACTAAGCTGTATGGGCATTGCGTCCTTTGCCTTCTCTGGAAAGGGAGAATGTGAAAAAAATATCAATCTCATGTACGTGTTGTCAATATCATCGAATCAATAACAAAAAAATATTTATTTGCGATAAAAATTATTTTTCTGAATCATGGGACATAATATCTAGAAATAATGGAACTCAAAAACATCTGCCGCTGCTGCCTCGCTGAAGGCTGTTACAAAGATTTCATAACTAAGTACTTTTACGATGGAAAATGTGAAGTATATTCAAAAATGTTGCAGGAAACTTTTAATTTAACTGTAAGTTTGTTAATTTCGCACCTCCGGTGCGACACTGTCACTTATGCAAAAAAAACATTTATGCAGGAGAAGCGTTTAAAACTTTAACATCCTAAAACATACAATATTGAAAGTGTTTTTTTAATTTTTTTTAGATGAATAGCTAAGTAGTATAAGCTTTTCATCACGTAAAAATCTTTAAATATTGTATGTTTTGGGATGTTAAAGTTTTAAACGCTCATCCTGAAAAAAAAATTGTTTTTGCATAAAGGACAGTATTTTATTTTGCTACAATTCATACTTTGGAGTCTTAAATTTCGACGCAGAATATCTGAAGATTCCTGATAAGAAATTCATGTAGCTTTTATATTTTCAGTTAAAAAACTATGACAAAATAAAGAGTTTAATTTGTGATGATTGTTTGTCTAAATTAAGAGAAGCTGATCTATTTAAGAAGCAAGTACAGGCTTCTGAAGAGGCTTTACTGAAGATTGTGGACGAGCAACCACAGAAAAAAGGTTTAAAACTTTAATTAAAAATCAATATTAGGAATAATTGGGAAAAAACTATACCCGCTCCGCTGCATCAGATGGTTTATATTTTGTCTAGTGATCTTACCTTAATATAAACGTATAGGATCATAATAAGATAAAATAATTGCTAGGGCTCTACCCCATATAAAAATATTGATTTATATTGTTTATAAAATATCCTAAAATGGTGAAAATTTGTAAATAACATACCTACATATTATGAAATTATTATCCGTTTAAAGTATTTAGATCCTAAAAGTAGCATTATTTGAATAAATTTATTGCAATTTAAATTGTTAGGGAAAATAAAAAAAATTGCACAATTATTGGGTTACGCAGACACTTTAAAAAAATATATACTATATATATTATTTCCAGAAGATGAAACCTCATTTAAATGGGAGTGTGCTGAGGTTGATGACTATGAATTTGACGATAGACTCGACGATAGTACGGATGATAATTTTGTTTGGGACGTTAGTGATACTGCCGAGAAAGAAAAAGGTAAATTTGTTTTGTTCGACTAGACTCTAGTCTAGGGATTGCAATACCAGTAGGCCTAATCGCTAACTACTTTGACAGATGGAAGTGATAATCACTGAGCTATTTAGTGATCTACTACTGCTTTATTATAACGCCACTAAGATACTTATTCTGAAAAGCATCGATGTATATGCAATTTTTTTCTCTTTAGTTACACACTGTGAATGTCAGAAAAGTTAGCGAATAAGCCTACAAGTTGACTTTTTACCAAGTTGACTTAAGTCACCTATGATTTGTTGTAGAGTGATCTAGTTACTGCACCGACTGAAATTTTTGATAGTGGTTTTGCTTATGCACAATTTTTCTTTGAATGTAGAATCAGTGATATCAGAAGAGAAATTTATTCATTCTTTATAAATTCTCCTGTATGAGTATTCATCTTGTCAAACCTTCGTGGAGAGCCATTTTGTAACTAACAACGAAAACATTACAATTGTAATGCAAATCTGACACATCTCCGATCTCATGCCATCACTTCATTCGGCTATTTCTTTTTCCTTATAAAGCATGATAAGGACAGACTTGTAATAGCCAAGTGTAGTGCCACCAAGAATTAACGATAATTTGCCAAATATGTCGGCTTTAAAAAAATACCCCTGTTGCATAGCATAATTGTCGTTGAAGCAAGTAAGGGGCATACCTGTAATTTTTATAACATATGTCTATTTGACGAAATCGGGCCCAGGATACCGGGATCCCGCATATATTTTGCGGGACTAATCTCGCGTGATTACAGAGAAGCGTGATTCATACTCTTCAAATATCTAAATTTAATTGCCTTTTTTCATAAAAAAATACGACGGGTTGCACTCCTGGAGTTCCGGCAGAAGTGAAAACTTGAATATTAACATTGTGCATTTTTGATATTTTGGAATGGTGAGGGAATAATTTTGCACGAATTGCTTTAATTATCAGTATAAAAGTACTATCATATATGTGGAAAGAATACAATATTTATTTATTGCGCTATCGTACACAAATGTGACAATTTATAAATTACATTAAAAAAGTTTATCTCTCAGAAAAATCAACTTACATGAATCACGTTTAAGCGCACTTAGCGACATCTATTGTAAAGAAATCAACTTACATTAATCACTTTTAATATCGGCGATATCTATTGTAAAAAAAATGCATTTTCTTCGCAATATAGCTGCAACTGTTATTATTATAATACGGTAAAATAAAATATTACTATGTTTCGTCCAATATATTGAAAGTCAACAATCTTTCCAATTTTATTGTGTGTCATGATGCGATCAGCCCACGTGTTTAACCTGACGCGAGTTTAACATTTTTTACCCATACAAAAAAAAGTGTACAACGCCGCTAAAGAAGTTTTCACTTCAGAAACATAACGCCTAGGTCTTCGAAGTCAGGCTAAAACTTTCAAGTTTTCTTATAAGACTCTTATAAAGCCTTTGGGCCTTCGAACTTGATCACGGACGATCCCATGAACAAATTAAGAATACTATAGTTCATTTATGTCCCAATTAAGACCATGACAAGGAGGTACATTAGGTTTTTATTGCAATCGAATTCAAAAGTTTAAATCCACCCGCAACGTACCTGGATCCA
Organism: Chilo suppressalis; assembly: GCA_902850365.2. Classification (NCBI taxonomy): domain Eukaryota; kingdom Metazoa; phylum Arthropoda; class Insecta; order Lepidoptera; family Crambidae; genus Chilo; species Chilo suppressalis. The sequence continues at coordinate 3,969,941 of OU963919.1, forward strand.
ACAGGATTAATACGGTTCAATCTAGGGTTGCCACCTATGTTTTTGTCCAAATAAAGTACACTGGATATTAAATGTAGAAAAAAAAAGTACATTGTGTCCAAAATGAAGTAATTTTTATTCCTCTTTATTAGTAAGCTTAAAAATATATTTTACGTTGCTACTAGAAGCTTTTAATAAATAATTTGTGGCTACTAAAAATTTGTAGTTCTTTTCCGCAATGGGAAAGGTCATATAACTTATCCATACAGCCACAAAAATGCTGCAGGAATTAGCTAAGGGCGACATATTCATACTGTCTGTCCGTTTTACGCAAAAATTCTTCTTATCAACCTCTTTTTGTATATTTTATGTAAAATGAATCCCTGAGTTATTAAATCACATTAAATAAAATATTTTCGCGTACTTTATTGTTGCCATAAAGTATAGAGTACAATTACCCGAAATAACGTACAATACTTTATAATAAAGTACGGGTACGCAACCCTTGTGCAATCCCACAAATACCTGAATTGATTGATCCTGGATCTTACAGGATTTAATTCCCTACTCTATTCAAGTGTTTTATATATATATATATATATATACTAGTGGCCCGCCCTCGTTTCGCTTCGGTGTAGAGCTGTAGTGTAGACTATAGTTTTTGTTGTCAGGCTTGTATTATACACAATGACATTCTTCTAATACCTAATTACAATAGGCACGTGCCGCCAAGCCCCCCGCCCGGTAGCGTCGGAACCGCTATGTCCCTTCATTTTAAATCTGTAATATCTTCGAAAATATTCACTTAAATCATACGGTGTAAAGGGCCATATAGATTTATATTAAATGAACAATGTATTCAAGGTATTTAATTGGTTAAGGATTAATGCTGTATTGGTTAAAATCGCTTCGAAAATTAGCCATTATTTGTCGTAAAAAGTAAATGACAAAAAAAAGTTATTGTGGGTTATCCATAAGAGATAGACATATACCATCACGGACTTTTCTGTAGACCTTTTCAATGTGTACAATACTTAGTACATTATTTTGATAAAACTCGTAGGGTTCAGCCTGCGTTTGCAAAGTAAGCGGAAAAAATGCAATTATTTTTTACGACATCACATTAGAAACCTCAAAAATAACAGTACTTCTCCACTATTTAATGGATGTTATTATACATATAAACCTTCCTCTTGAATCACTCTATCTATTAAAAAAAACCGCATCAAAATCCGTTGCGTAGTTTCAAAGATTTAAGCATACAAACGGACATAGGGACAGAGAAAGCGACTTTGTTTTATACTATGTAGTGATATATATATGTATTTAAATATATATATAGGTCCGACAAATGACTCTGCCCCACCTGATGTTAAGTGATGGTGAAGTCCAGACGTGAAGATAGCTGGTACAGCAGTTCTACCTGCCACACCAGCTATCCTCACCTTGCCGGCCTGCATGCTGCTTCTTCACGCCTCTTTTAAAGGATCCCAGGTTGCAAGTGTGGCATGGTTACTTATTTTTTAATAGTATTGTAAACATATTCTCTGTTGCAGGCCAAATATATGTCATTAAACTAGAACCTAAAAAGGAAAACGAAAAAAATTGTGGCGGCAAACTCAAGATTGAGAAAAATCCTGCTAAACCGACGGCTGTTCGTAAAGCCAGAGATAAAATGGAGATCAGGAAAGTTACAAAAAGGAAAAAGCAAAGAACTGCAGTAAATGAACGAATAAGTAAAGGTAATATTTTATCTATTGTATGTTTTATAATGTTGCTAGCTAATAGTTTCAAAGGTCCTCACAATCAGACAGATGATGATGCTTAGTGAAAAAAAGACTGCCCATTTATACCCATTTCTCTTTACATACCCGGCTTCGTTCGGGAGTTGATATGAGATCACGTGGTGGTTGAAATAAAAAAATAAAAACTGACGTAAAAAGTGAAAAAAAATATTGAAATTCTTATTATTTCCACTACTTGTTTATTAACAAATTTTTTTCATTTTGGCTCTAGGATATTCGAGAAAGTTTGAGAATATTATCTTTCTCACACCTTCTCGAAGTTCAAATACTCGACAACAGATGGCGCCACTACACTAAATTTCAAGTTGAAGGGTTGGAAAAGCCCTTATATCTTTAAAAACACGCCCTTTAAGTTAAAACGGGAACTTTCTTGTTCGAGGAGGGATAAAGGGCTATCACACTATATAAGTCCCTTTATCTTGCCGGGACTCCTTTTTAAGTTTTATCGGCACGCACAGTTTATTAACTTAGTTTTATAATGATGTGTTTTTTTTTCTTATTATTGCTTATTTATTATATTGAATTATTAAATACGAAGACTTGATAAGTATATACATCACAGATGTAATTAAAGCCTCGATGACACGGGGCGAGTTTACAAGCTACAAGCCAGCGAGTTCGCTAGCAGTTTGTAACTCGCCTCGCTAGAGGAGCTCGATGGCGCAAGTGGTTAGCGCATTCGGCTGCGATCGTTAAAGTTAAGCAACTTTCGCAGTGGTCGGTCACTGGATGGGTGACCAAAAAAAAAAAAATTACTAACTTGAGCTCCTCCGTGCAGGCACGTTAAGCCGTTGGTCCCGGCTGCATCTGCAGTCGTTAGCACCCACCAATCCGCACTGGGCCCGCGTGGTGGGTCATGGCCCAATCTCCCTATTCCATCCATAGGGAAGGCCTGTGCCCCAGCAGTGGGGACATTAATAGGCTGATGATGATGATGATGATGATGATTGTAACTCGCCCTGTGTCATCGGCTTTTTTAACATCTGCTACTCGATGATACCGGACGAGTTGACAAGCTACTAGCGAACTCGCTGGCTTGTAGTTTTTAAACTCGCTCCTTGTCATCGAGGCTTAAAATATATAAAACACAATTAAGAATAAAATATAGAATGACATGATTGCTGTGTTAACAAGTTACCTAAATAGCAAGATAGTTGTATAACATTGCCACTTAAGCTTCTCTCTAATTACATTGCAGAGAAACAACGCTTACACGTCCGCGATATAGCACCAGTATCGGAGACCCAGATCGCATCCCGGGAGAACTCCCTAAATCTTGTTTTAAACTCGAACATGTGCCTATTCAAATCGCTCAAAACTAAATTCGGTTGCTTCCAATGCAAAGAGAGTTTCATGACCATGCCAGAATTAAGAGAACATTCCAAAACGCATTCCGACGTCAGAAACCTTAAAATCAGGTTCAACCTTCTCAAAGGCTTGTCTTACAAAAGCGTCGATGTTTCAGGATTGACATGCAACTTGTGTTCTTCAAATTGTGATGGCTTGGAAGGACTCAGATCACATTTGATAGACACACACAGTATTAAGTTTAAAGAGGGGGGGCATCACTTTTTGATTCCATTCAATTTGGAGAGCGATTTCAAATGCGTCCTGTGTTCAGATAAATTCAATACTTTCTCGCGTTTAGCTATCCATATGAACACGCATTACGCACACAACGTTTGCGAAATCTGTGGGGTTTCCTACATCAACAGATTGAGTCTCAGAATGCATGTTAGTTCCGTTCACAAGGAGAAGAAGTGTTCGCAATGTTCCGCAACATTTTCGACTCACTACATGAAAGTGAAACACATGAAGAAGGCTCATAATGTAGGCTCTTACAAGCGATACTGCTTGTTGTGCGACAAAACTTTTAGGTACACATATTTGTTGATGGAACACAAGATCAAAGAGCACGGCGCCAAAAGACAGATCAGCAACTGTCCAGATTGCGGGAAAACCTTTTTGTCACCGCAAAATATGAAGGTGCACATAAGATCAGTTCATATAAAGGAGAGGAATTATCCTTGCACTGTTTGCGGGATGAGGTTCTTCACAAAGTGCGATCAAAAACGACATGAGATGACGCACGATGATGTGAAATCGTTCTCTTGCAGTTACTGCGATGGGAAGTTCAAGACTAAAGATTCTTGGCGAAGACATTTAAAGAGACAACACGAACACATGTATGAAGTGCAATAAATGTTATTCTGGAGTTTAGGTTGAGTTTCATTTGAATGACCTCGTTATTATGTATTTATATCATCGTCATCAGCTTTATAATCAAGGAGGAGCACGAGATAATAAGATTTTGATCGCCCGTCTAATTGTATTTATAATGTATGACACAGCAATCAAAATGCAGGTCAATAATTAATGTATATCTCCCATTATGTAATGAAAGGTGACTATATGAATCATCTCTGAAGTCATTTTTCAACTTGACGACTCTGTAAATAATAAAACAGGGAGAGAAAAAACAGCCCTTGCTGAGTTTCTTGCCGGTTCTTCTCAGTACAAGGTCTCCCGCCGTAGATTTACGAACCGATGGCGTAGCTTCTAAACATTCATGAGTGCTTGTAACAGCCTTAACTAAATAAATGATTTTGATTATGATTGATTTATTATCCAATATAAAAATTCGGCTATTGCCGCTGGTCGCACCAACGAGGGGACCCCGGCGATATCTTCTTATCCTCATACCACGTATTTTATAGAAATGGTGGTGTCTAATATTCAGATGTTCTGGGTTCGAATCCAGGCGGGGCAAATGTTTGTTTGATGAATAAGAGCATTTTTTAAATTTAATTATTTATCAAATTAAAATGAATACATTATACCTAAGCTTAAGTGTATAATTGTGCCTCATAAACGTATTGGTTTTCCCGGACATTGCCGTTCGCCATCGAGACCCGCAGGTACGACTACTAAATCAACAATTTAAATTAAACCATTCAGTCATCAAACATTAATCTGAAAGGTAATGTTATTGATATTTTTTTTATATATACCGCACCGCTTTTAATAAAAAGCTAGGTAGCTGTCGGCCAAACACCGCGCCGAGAATAATTTGACTTACCTAATGACTCAATGAGGGCTACCGTTTTCTGCCTCACCAGATGGCGCCACTGTTGAGTGAGGTCCTAAATTGTAACTTTTAAAGTTTATTAATACGCACATGAAATCAAAGGTTACATTTAGATCGTATTTTAACACAAAAGAACCATATCCTAAACATAATAGGCCATGCCACAGTGACGCGCAGTTCCGTTTTATTCGGAAAAAATGGGAACATAATCATTTTTCTAAGCTCAAATTTTTAATAACTGACATTCATTGCCACATAACTCCTATTTGCCATAATTAAGCCGAATTGTTACCAATTATTCACAACATTATTTTAATTAGAAATAAACCCGCGTAGTCAACCAACAAGCAATAACATTTGACATTTCGGAGACCTCACGCTACACTAGCGCCTCTAGCGGCGGATTCATACGCGATAGCCCTCATTACACCTGGAGCTCTATTTTTTTTGAATTACTCGCCTGACATAGTATCGTAGAATGCGACATAAGTCACCTTCGACTTTCAAGTCGCATGATACTGATTTTTCGTATTTTTGAATCGTTTATCTACGGTTAGCAGTTTAGTACAACATTTTTATTTTTATTAGCACGGAAAAAAAGACGTTTAAAAAGATAATAAGCAGTCATTGCCGCTGTGAAAAATAAACGTATAATTCTCAATAAATGGTTGTTTAATATTTTGCCTTTTTTTGCAAAAAAAGATCAAAACGTCGCAACAAATCGTCATCTTATCTGTATTTTAAAAAGATTGGGAAATAATCTTGGATTTAACTGACATTTTGAAAATTATTCTACCTTTCGCCTCCATCTTTCGCCAACGCACGAGTGGTCGAGACCGCTAATATGAAGTATCTGTCATCACGAAACATAAGGTAATATAACGCAAGATGAGCAAACCGTTTCAATTCAAGCATCAACGTTACATGCGAAGTTGAATTCGTACAGCCGTACACAGAATCAAATTGACATCAACAGTACCCTCAGTACGAGTTTTACAATAGGGATGATGACTAATTTTTTTTTCTTCGTTTATCGGGTAGATTATCAAAAAGTATTGGACACGTATTTTTTCTTTTTTCACATAATATAAGCATTGCAGAGATATATTGATTTGAAAAGTCGCATGACGTCACGTTTGAGTACACTTATAAGTGAAAATTCACTCAAAAGTGACGTCACGAGCCCCTACTTCCAAACTTTGACGCGCTATAACTTTGTCATTTTTTGGTTGATTGCCCAAAGAAAAACTACGTGTCCATTATTTTTTGATCATCTAACTGACGGACTAAATAGAATTACGTTTACTGTATCCCGTCATCACCCCTATTACTACACTATCGGCGGAGCTATAGATAGAATTACGAAAACTATGATAGTTTTCGTGAGCTCGCACTCGTACTAAGGGTTGGGTCGTACTCGTACTGATTTTATTGTTTTCGTTTCAATACATATAAACAGTGTTTAGATTCTATTCTATCATTAAATCATTTGTGTGTTCTTAAATTTTAAGTATATGTGGTTATTTTTCACCAAAATGGACATAGAAACATATTTACAATTACGAAAACTATTATAGTTTCCGTGAGCTCAAACTCGTACTAAGGGTACAGACTAGAAATACATTATATATCTAATACAAACTGTCTTAAAACTGATAAGGAATCTGTTAAAGGTTTTTCATCTATCTATACTTATAATAAATCTGTAGAGATGTCAATTCTGTACATGAAATATATTTTTAAAACAACTATCAGGGGGTGATAAGTGATCGATACTGATGCCAAAAATGCAATCAGTAAATTTTTTGTCTGTCTGTCGGTATAGAAACACCAAACTTATACATGAAATAAGCCATCGCGCCGTCGCACGTGAATACTGAATCATGCTATAAGGATTATTTTTGTGTAACGGTTGCCGCGCTCGACACGGGTCGCGGCGGCGGTAGGGTATCAAAATACGGGAGGTCCGAGAGCGAGCTGTCTAAATCTGTTTTCTGCGTCCCCCCCCCCCCCCCCCTGGGGGACGATCGCTTCCGATGAAGCCTTAGAGGCCTTCCCGGCCAGAGGCAGCCCCTACGGGTGTTTTTTAGTCAGTACGAGTCTGACATAACCTTGCAGCCGGCTGTAGGGTATCCATGAGGATTTCTCACCTGCTCCCCAAAACAAAAAAAATAAAAAAAGAGAGCGAGCGAGCTTCAATATTTGGCTGTTGATGCGTTCAGAGCGTTCGACCGTATTGACAGACAATAATTGAGAAATATTGAGTAATCGTGCTTATCAGCGCGACTTTTAGTCTTTAAATAGGTTATTTAAATTTCTTTTTTTGTTATTTTGTAAAATAGGTATTAGTTGTTTTGGTAGTGTTTAAATATTCGTTGAAATTAAAAATTATTAAGCGTAGGTACTTTTATTAATAAAGTAGTTATAAGTATTTATTTTTAAGTGAAGTAGGTATAGGTAGATAGTATTGCACAGGCGTTTCAGCTTTATTTTCATTTCTTTTTTTTTGTGAGTTGTAAATATTTCTGGTTATAATTCTATAAGAATATTTTAGTTTAAATAGTCACATAGATTTTAAGTGTAAGGTAGCTAAAGTTAGGACCACGTATTAGTTGTTTTGGTAGTGTTTAAATATTCGTTCAAAGTGTAATTTAATCATATGGGATGAATGTACGATGGCCCATCGAAAAGGAGTAGAAGCGGTAGACAGAACTTTAAGGGATATAAGACAAAATGATCGACCAATGGGCGGTATCACAGTTTTATTTTGTGGTGATTTCCGACAAACCTTACCGGTAATATCACGGGGAACCCGAGCTGATGAGGTTAGGGCTTGCCTGAAAAGCTCTTATTTGTGGCGTGATATACAATCGGTGCATTTGACTATAAACATGCGAGTGAGAACTGTAGATAACCCGGATGATCGTGAATTTTCTGATATATTATTAAAGAAAATACTTTCACCAAAGATACCTATCCACTGCTACACCAAGGAAAACTTATTCTGACGCCTGAGTTGTGTTGTATAGTGCAATCCCAACAACATATTACATCGTCAGTTTACGGTGACGTAACAAATATATTAAATAAGGATAATTCTTGGCTATGCGAAAGGTCCATTTTAACTCCTCGCAATGACCAGGCATCTGAGATTAATACTGTCGAATATCCAGGGGGAAAGCAAAGTTTATAGTTCAATAAATAGAATGGCCGATGAACAAGAAGCCACTAACTACCCGATAGAATTTTTAAATTCTTTAAATATGCCCGGACTTCCTTCTCATGAAATTTGTTTAAAAATTGGCATTCCGATTATTCTGCTCCGAAATTTAAGACCACCACAAATTTGCAATGGAACTCGGCTTAAAGTAACCCAGTTGCAACAAAATGTAATCGAGGCTCAAATTTTAACAGGTTGCGGTGCAGGAGAAACCATCTTTATTCCCAGAATTCCCATAATACCAAATAATTTTCCATTCCAATTTAAAAGAACGCAATTCCCAGTATCGGTGTGTTGTGCAATGACAATAAATAAGGCTCAAGGGCAGACTATTCGTGTTGCTGGAGTAGATCTCGGTGTCAGTTGCTTTTCACATGGTCAGTTATGTCGCTCTTTCCCGGGTTAGCAGTCCTAGAAATTTTTATGTTCACGTGCCGGATGGGTCAACTTTCAACGTAGTTTACCCGGAAGCTTTGCGCTGAAGTATTTTCATTCTATATGTACCTAAGCCTCATGTGAAAGCGATCTAAACAATATTACCAATACATTAACATAATAACATACAAGGAGTTACATGCTGATGGTCTCGGGGCACAGTGATAATAATAATATTCTGCGGTTCCTTATTGCGATATTTTTAACAGTATTGTGGATTGACATATTATATTTCCCTACTAATACGAAATCTGTCTGTCACATCAAAACCACGGAACCCTGAGGAAGGACATATGCTACTTTTTTACGAAAAACGACGAAAACGCGGACGAAGTCGCGGGCAAAAGCTAGTGATTTAATAAAGCTTTGATACACATTTATAAAATAAAAGCATTTTGGTGAACAACTCGATGGTCGAGTCTACTTAAGGTATGCGCAAACGCCTGTGGATTTTATTACGAAATTAACGGTGCTGTGGACAAGTTTTCCGCGGGTCCGGGCAGCAGACATCACGTTTTCCACGTCCCATATGGTATTTATTATGTAGCTGTTTCTAATATCTTATAAAGTGTTTATTTTTAATAAAAAGAAAGAAACCATTAAGCGTTATTCCTCGTCACGCGCATCTTAAAATTTCAGTCTCCTTATTTTTTCATAACGCGCCTACAGAAGTTTATCTTCAAAGCGAGCGATGGAGAGCTATGGTCCGTGTTTCTCTACGTGGTCGTATCAGAAATGAGGAAGTCCGTAGAAGAACTTGAGCAACCAACATAGCTAAACGGATAACCACGCTGAAGCGGCAATGGGCGGGGCACATTGTTCAGCGAGCCGATGTACGTTATGGTCGGTATACACGTAACGATATATCGTAGCGATTTCAGACTGTGCAGATAAATCGATCGTCCCTAGTGACTCCACACCCCTTCGATATCGGCGTCGATTGTTTGTTCTCCGCAGAAGCTCACGCAAGAAACATGTCATGCACGATGGAAGATTATGACGCACTTGAAATTTTTTGAGTTATTTTTTATAGGTAGTTCTAAGATTATTGATTGGCATTTGGTTCGACGGCTTTGTATTTTTCGACAAGCCTGTTATGGGCATTTTTTTTGTTGCCATCATGATAATCCTTCTCTTTCTTTTTCCGACATGTTGTCATGTAAGAGCCAGCCGCATGTGCGCACACTTGCGAGCTCCGTGAAGTACGAGTACTGTGAAGGCGAACTGAGCGATCGCCATCCACACGCGACGATAAAACTGTGCAAACGCAATCGATAACGATATAAATTGCAACTGGCACCGACGAACGATAATCGACAACGTGTAGCAGGCATTAAGAGTCCTAATGCCTGCTACACATGTAACGATTTATCGTAACGATTAAACTGTGCAAATCAATTTGCGCAGATTTATCGAACGTGTGTATGACAAATCGTTGTCGATTATCGTTCGTCGGTGGCAGTTGCAATTTAAACTAGATAAATCGTTTTCGATTGCGTTTGCACAGCTTTATCGTCGCGTGTGGATGGCGATCGCTCAATTCGGCCGTAGGTACTTCACGGAGTGCGCACATGAGGCTGGCTCTTAAATGGCAACATGTCGGAAGAAGAAATAGAAGGAATATCATGATGCAACAAAAAAAATGCCTATAACAGGCTTGTCGAAAAATACAAAGCCATCGATCCAGATGCCAATAGGGATAGTGGTTAAGAAGATCAATAAATCTTAGAACTACCTATAAAAAAGAACTGAATAAAATTTCAAGTGTGTCTGATTAAGCTATATTAATACAAGTTGATGTTATCGAAACGCAAATGAGCAGATGATTCCTTTCTCCCTCGCACTCATTGCGTGTCTATACCTTTCTCTTTCCCCATCCTTAATAGCAAACTTGTCAATGCGCCGGGGAAAAAATCAACGTGTCCGTCTTTTCGGGTTTGATAATCCCTTATGTTATCAGTGTTATTATATATAAACAGTTAAAGTTTCATAGTGCTAGTGCGTCCTATCAAGGAGGCCTCCAGGACGAGAAACAGGAACTTGAATATTTTATCGAAGTAAGTTTGCCCGGAGCACGTGCGCGACAAGGGTAAGTCCTTCCCTTATTTCCACTGTCCTCCGGTCATTTGCTCATTATGTAATTCAACAAACCCCAACGCGGAAACAGTGTCATAATCTTCCATCGTGGATGACATGTTTCTTGCGTGAGCTTCTGCGGAGAACAAACAATCGACGCCGATATCGATGGGGTGTGGAGTCAGGTTCGATTTATCTGCACAGTCTGAAATCACTACGATATATCATTACGTGTGTACCGACGTACATAATGTGTCACGTCAATGGCGACCTCCAGACCCCTACCAGGTGGACTGACGATATCAAGCGAGTCGAGGGGAACGACTGGATGCGGATTGGACGATTTTTTAAATAACTCGCCTTGCGTCGAACGCTTGATTTATATTAAATTTAATTCGACATAATAAATTCCGTATTTTTGAATCGATCGATGTCAACGAGCGGTCTCGACCACTCGTTGCGCGTTGGCGAATGATGGAGGCGAATGGTAGAATATGTCAGATATTTTCAAGATTTTTTCCATCTTTTTAAAATACAGATATAAGATGACGATTTGTTGCAACGTTTTCATCTTTTCTAACAAAAAAGGCAAAGGATTAAATAGCCAGTTTTTGAGAATTATACGTTTATGTTTTACAGCAGTAATGACTGCTTTTTATCTTTTTGCGTGAAATTAATAAAAATAAATCATCATCATCAGCCTATTAATGTCCCCACTGCTGGGGCACAGGCCTTCCCTATGGATGGAATTAAGAAGAAGAAGAAGATCAGGCCATGACCCACCACGCGGACCCAGTGCGGATTGGTGGGTGCTAACGACTGCAAATGCAGCCGGGACCAACGGCTTAACGTGCCTTTCGAAGCACGAAGGAGCTCGAGATAGTAAATTTTTGGTCACCCATCCAATGACTGAACACTGCCAAAGTTGCTTAACTTCAACGATCGCAGCCGAACGCGCTAAACACTTGCGCCATCGAGCTCCTAATAAAAATAAATATTTTGTTTTAAACTGGTAACACTGTAGATGAACGATTCAAAAATACTGTAAACCAATTTCATGCGACTTTGAAATCTAAAGTTACTTAAGTCTCATTCGACGATACTATGTCAGGCGAGCGAATCAAAAACAGAGCTCCAGGATCGTTGTGTTTGGAGATCCCTAGAGGAGGCCTATATCCATTATGATGATGATTGTGATATTTGATAGACTGTTAAACTTACTGGTTATCAAGCAAGAAACTCAATAGAAAAAAATCCACGCGGACCAGGCAGCAGACGGGACTCGAACCCGCAACCTTCGCAATCCGGGCGAATGCACTGACCAATTATGCTACCGCGGCCCTGACGGCCGCGTCGAAATTTTCCTATCCTTAAAGCTGCAAGGCAGCGCCATCTCTACGCATTGTAGGTAACCCACAATGTCAAATGAATACTTTTCAAGTATTAAACATTTGAAAGAAGAAATAGCATTTATAATTATGTTTTATTTTTTTTAAGCATTTAACTACTAGATATTTAAGTCTAAAGAAAAGTTTTAATAGAAAAAAAAATATAAAAATTATACTTAATTGGTCAGTGCATTCGCCCGGATTGCGAAGGGTGCTGGTTTGAGTCCCGTCCGCTGCCTGGTCGGCGTGGTTTTTTTTTCTATTAAAACTTTGCTTTAGATTTAAACATCTAGCAGTTAAATGCTTAAAAATTTTAAAAAAAATAAGAATCCAAATGCTAAAATGCTAACGAATTGCTGCTTTTTTAAAAATAGCGGTAAAAAGTAAATAAATAAATAAATACTATCAAAAAAAGCACTGTATTTAAACAATTTTATTTCATTACACTATATTACACATGTGTCCTCTTCATATGTCGTCTCAAAGAATCTTTTGTTGCAAACAAACTATTGCATACCGCACAAGAAAACTTTTTCTCACCCGTATGCGTCACCCGATGCCTGACCACATCAGATTTCGTATAAAACATATTATGGCAAACGTCACATTCGTGGTTCTTCTCCTTCATATGAACGTTCTTGACATGGTTATTGCACAAACTCCTGGTTATAAACACTTTGGCACACACACTGCACTTATGTTCCGGTTTAGTCATACCGTGTTTCTCTACCAAATGTTGCACTCTCAGGTTTTCCTGGAAGAATCTCTCCTGACAGTACGGACAAGGGAAACGCAACTTCCTCTCACATTTCAAACCGTGCACTGTGACATCATGACTTCTTTTCTCCGATTTATTCACAAACATGACATTGCACGGCTTACACACCAACGGTCGATGAGATCTGGTCTTGTGAAGATTCAGAAACACCAGATTCGAGAACCCGGTACCGCATATATGGCATACTTGCTTCTGATAGTGCTTGTTCATATGGATGTTCAGAAGTCTGAACATCGTGAAGTTCTCCAAGCATATCTGACATTGTAATTGCCCGTTAATTTTGAATGGTACAAGCAAGTCTTCTTCGGTAACAAATCTTAGACCGTGCTCCTTCAAATGTTGCCTTAGCTCCGTCAAACTGTCCAGCTGCATAGAACAAAGCTTGCACAATATTGATGAGACTTCAACTTTGACCAGTCTATTTTGTTGAAGAATTATCTTCTTTTCGATGTCTTCAATTGCGTGATGGGCATTCGTGTGGTCTTTTAAAGAGTTCAAGTCCGAAAATGGTTCCTTGCAACAGAAGCATCTGTATCTGCTCTTGTTCCATTGGAACACGCAGATGGTGGAATTGGCAAGTAGTTTGAGGGAGTTTTCTCTTAGCAGGGGCCCGTTGCCTCGCCTCTCGACTATCTTGGACCAGTCCTTTGATATGTCTTTTTTTGAGTTGTCTGAAATTAAAACAATGATTTAAAATAGAAGACTAGTACTGGATACTGTTAGAAACGGGCCCAAAAGAGTAACTTAAAAGTTAGCACTTCAGAGCACATTTATGGTCGTAATAGATATGAGGTGTGGCGTTTTTTCATGCCTGATCAACTGTGCTTGTTGTACAAAACGCAAGTTGCGGTCCTGGGTAGAATATTGGTCGCACCATTAAGCGCATTCTACTGACTATACCAGTGTTCTGAGGAGTTATTCTCCCTTATTCCTCCATCACCTTTTCTTCAAAGGACCATGTGCGCTGGGCTACCTTATCACCGACTTACAGTGGCCACTATTCCTACAGGAATTAAGAAATTTGGTGACTGTATTTTTGCAGTTTACTCCTTAAGAATCGATTTGCATATATAAGGGGCCCGGTATGAGAAAAATGTGAGGAGTAAAATCTATCGATGAATAACATTAATGACCTCGTACGTTTTTGTGCGCAACCTCATCTGCGCACCTTTCACTTTTACCCATGGCAATGAATAAAAAACATTAAGTTGTCACAAATATCAATAAAATAAATAAACTAAAAATAGATAAAATCGGAGCAAAATTAATGAAAACAAATAAATAACAGAATATAGAGAAATGCCCGTAAATGTCCAGCACTCTGGAATAGTGATTTTCAGTACAGATGGAATTATAATACATATTTACAAAATGATGACTAGTGTGTGATATTTTTGAAATTGTGTGTTTCCAGAAATACATAATAAAATATATGATGAATATCGCTGATGTTAGATGATAAAATGTGTGACATGGAACCTATGACAGTCGAAACCATGGGACGATTCTGAGGTATCTCTACTTGTATCCGACTGCTTCGGACTTGATTTTGTTTTGTGTCTGTTCTAAGACAATCGTTTTTAGAGTGTAAACTCCGATCGTGCGTCGGAGCTGACACACACAATTTTTTTCTTACAAGGAGGAGGGAAGAAGCCTCCATAGTTCTTACGTCTCATTTCTTTGTCGCACTATCCGTAAATGGAATGCTCTGCCTGCACACGTGTTCCCTCCTTCTTACAACCTGGGATCCTTTATAAGAGGCGTGAAGAAGCAACATGCAGGCCGGCAAGGTGAAGATGGCTGGTGCGGCAGGTAGAACTGCTGCACCAGCTATCTTTACGTCTGAATTTCACCGTCACTTAACATCAGGTAGGGTGGAGTCATTTGTTCTATCTTTTAAAAAAAGGTAAGGTCATAAAAACGCACAAAAATAAAATTATTCTTTCAAAATGCGCGAGTGCCGAGGATCACTCGGATGCGTATGGGAATACAAAATGTATCATGGCAATGGACCTGCACCACCCGCTAGAGAGGTCAGCAGGGCGGTACGCATATCACCTTAGATTAAAACAAAAAGGGTAGATACGGCACTAGCCTCACAAAAGTGATCCGCACAAATTGTGTCCACGACCCTAATCGCTTTAGTCACAACTTGACATGCAAACGACGTACATGTGAACGACAATAAGAAATATTGATAATATTTTGTGTTTATATGATAAAACAATGCCTAAGCGTGTTTTTAAAAAGTGCTCCAATTGCTCAAGAACTAAAAATAAAACCCACGGCATCACTTTTCATTTGTAAGTACTATAAAGTATAATTTTGCATAAAAATTACTGTTTGTTTTGAATCTTATTCGGTAGTGACGTCGAGTACTGGTCGCGTGATTGGTCGGTAATGCAGTGACGCGGATCTCGCCGTCCCGTTCGCGCTGCCGTGGGATCAGTTTTTGTTTGATGCAAATATGAGCGTACCGTATCTACCCTTTTTGTTTTAATCTAAGCTTATCGCACGCAACAAATACTTCGTCGGAGGGTAGACCGATATGTCTGCCAATAACAGCCTACCCGCAATTACTTCAGTTACTCCGTGATCATGGCGCTTGCAACATTGCCAAAATATCGGAAACTCGCTTAAAACAAGGCACATGGTAACAATCCCGTAAATAACATACATTACTATAATGTTAGTGACCATGAAAGTTTAAAGCAATATACTTAGATTAAAACAATAAGGGAAGATACAGCACTCGCGACTCAAAAGTGATCCGCTTAAATTGTGGTGCATGACCATAATTTGCTTTAGTCACAATTGGACATTCAAACACGCTGCATGTGCACTCAATATAACAATAATCCGTAAATTCTGTGTTATGAAGATAAAAAAATGCCTTCGATGCTTTTATAAAGAACACAAATAGTTCAAAATCAAAAAAATGCCTCGGCAACACTTTTCATTCGTAAAACTGTAAAAACATTATTTTTCTCAAAAATCACGGTTTGTCGTGAACGTTATTTACGTAATCGCCATTTTGTTATCAAGAAAAGGACAACAATACAGCTAGCTCAGCCGTACGCGGACTCGCCGTTTCGTTTCGTTCGCGCTGCGTTGAAGCGTACAGTTCTGTCTCGCTCGCTCGATTGAATGTTTATTTACAGACGTGTGCTTGCGTGCGTGTTGCTTATGTAGTTGAGTCGGATCATATTTTATTTCATGCTAGTATGAGCGTACCGTATCTTCCCTTTTTGTTTTAATCTAAGTAATAGACTGATGATGATGAACCATTATTGACGACCTCCGTGGCCGAGTGGTTTGTACGCCGGGTTTCATGGTGTCGCCGACTCGAGAGGTCTCGGGTTCGAATTCCGGTGGGGGCAGATGTTTGTGTGATGAACACGAGCATTTGTACTCCAGTCATGGATGTTTAATTAATGTTAAATATATATATATATATATATATAGAAATACCTATTACCAATAGCCTTTTCACGCTTGGTATTCAACAATCAACTCTACTCGTCACATCCTCCGACATATATATACTTATATATGTACTGTATATGTATTCTATCCGTTACCCTAGCATTCCATAACACAAGCCTTACAGTGCTTACTTTGGGGCTAGGCTAATTGGTGTGAGTGTTGGAAATATTTATTCATTTATTATTATTACATACCTTCATTTTTCATCTTGCATTTCTTGAGTTTAGTCCTTCTCCCTTGGGAACTTCTCTTTTTTGAAAGCAATTTCTTTACTGAACCGTCTTCTGTAATGCATCTTCCTATAGTTTCAATCTTGATGTCTGCTAGTGTTTCTGTGTTATAGACAGACATCTTTACTAAGGGGGTTAGGAACACATAACATTTTTAAGACAGCATTTACAAAATAAAACTTTATTTATTAGACAAAAAAATTATGTGCACGGAGCACACATCTGAAGTTAAACTTCTTTTCTTTAAATAACCTAACATGAGGCGGTGCATAAGGCATAGGGGAATGGAGTAGTGCACGCATCACTCATATATGTATACGACTCATATATGTAGACGACCCAAGACATAGTGTCTCTCTCACACATAACTTAGGACAGCATTTGCGAGATTTTGACAGAATTTGAAAATAGACTGTAGCGTTGCGCTACGCCGGGCGTATTTAAAAACTGGTGTCTCGGACTACTTGGCTTCTTACGATTTCCACCCTCCCCCCCTTGAATTAATAAATCAAATCAAAATATAGGTCAGTAACGAATTCTTTTATTGGCTTCTGCCGTCCTGGGCCATGGCTCTCTTGGCCCCAGCGTAAATATGCCCCTGGCTGCGCCTCCCGCCCAATGAAATGTTCATATTTTTGAAATGAAACTTCTTTTCGGAGGGTGTAAATAGAAAAATTAGACACCAGATTTTAAATACGCCCGGCGTCGCGCAACGCTGCAGTCTATTTTCAAATTCTCTCAAAATCTCGCAAATGCTGTCCTAAGTTATGTGTGGAGAGAGACAATGTCTTGGGTCGTCATTTACAATACGTTTTTCCAATGGCATTAGTTGGTAATTATTTGAAAAGCGTTCTTCGAGCAACTTTCGTGGCGTAATTTCATATTGAGTTTTAAGAAAATATAAAAATATTACATTAAAAGGAAGCTGTAATAGTAAGATATTGTATTTTTTTTTATTATATTAAAGCATGTAACTGCTTGATGTTTAAATCTAAAGAAAACATAACTAGAAAAAATTCCACGCGGACCAGGCAGCAGACGGGACTCGAACCCGCACCCTTCGCAATCCGGGCGAATGCACTGACCAATTATGCTACCGCGGCCCTCACGGACCGCGTCGAAATTCTTCTAGCCAATCTTAAGCTGCAAGGCAGCGCCATCTCTAAGATATAGTATCTATAAAACATGTAAACTGATATATAATTTACCGATATATTTAATTTAGAAAATTTTGTGTCCATGAAAGTTACGGCGTAGACCACGAAAATTACGAAACGAACTTGCCGCTACCAAAATAAGAACAACAGCTAAAATCATTCTCTGCTATGCAGATAATGTGTAAAGTAACAGCAAATAATGGAAACAAGTGCCAACACTCGTTATTCACGTTTGAAAAAAGTTTTAAACATGCATCATCAATGTCCCCACTGCTGGGGCACAGGCTTTCCCTATGGATGGAATAACAAGATTGGGCCATGACCCATCACGCGGGCCCAGTGCGGATTGGCGGGTGCTAACGACTGTAGATGCAGCCGGGACCAACGGCTTAACGTGCCTTCCGAAGCACGGAGGAACTCGAGATAGAAAATTTTTGGTCACCCATCCAGTAACCGACCACTGCGAAAGTTGCTTAACTTCAACGATCGCAGCCGAACGCGCTTACCAACTGCGCCATCGAGCTCCTTATACAATGTATATATATTATGCCTATATTTTACTTGCGAACCACAAGTTTGAGATATTAAGTAAGTAACGTCTTAGGCGCTTTGCAGACGACGGGGTGGGGCGGGCTTCTTGTCCGCGAAGCAATAAAAACCGCGTCTGCCCGTCGATGTCTGCGGCTGCCCTCGCCGCGTACACAAAGCACACGACGGGCAGAGGCGGTCAGTTCAGGAGCTCTATTTTTGAATCACTCGTCTTGCGTCGAACGCTCGATTTCTACTAAATTTCATTCGCCATAATAATTCCGTATTTTTGAATCGCTCGAGTGCAACGAATGGGTGAGACTACTCGCTGCATGGCGAATGGTGGAGGCGAATGATAGAATAATTGTCAATTTTTTTGTGGTATTAGACGACGATAATCTATCATTGTCATACTTTATATGAAACGACAAAAAATAGTAGTAGTAATTACCGGTTTTTATTATTTCTGCGTGAAATGAGTAAAATTTCGTATTTCGTATCACACTGGTGACGAGTGATTCAAAAATACGGTAAATCAGTATTATGCGACTTGAAAGTCGAGTGACTTATGTCGCATTCGACGATACTACACACATCAAAAGTGTCTAGGGATCAAGCATTTTTATGCGGATTTCTTGAGATTGAGATGTGGCTTTGTAATAAATTTATGATTTTATAAATTTATATGGATCCTTTTTGGTGCATTTCATAATTTGAATCAGGAACTGTGAATCAAATTCGAGTAAAAGATGAAAATCAGCTGTCAATATTTTCCCTATAAAAACATACAACGCATTGAAGACATTATTAGTGCTACTGTTTCCCTACTACTGATTAAAACCAACGTTATTATGGAGCGGCGACGTCATTTAAGCAGGGAAGAAATGCTCAGAGCCGTGGGAATGATAGAAGCTGGTTCCCGGCAACGTACTGTGGCTTTAGCTCTGAATACAAGTCAGAGTGTTATCAGTCGACTTTGGACACGATACCGAAGCACTGGTACCGTGGCTGAGCGCCATGGAGGACGGTATCGCTGCACCACACGGAGACAAGACCGATACATTCAAATCTTAACTCGAAGAGCTCCAACAATAACCGCCATGATGTTAGCCGTGAGGCTTCATCACTCTTCAGGGAACTTAATTAGCGACCAAACAGTCAGAAACCGCTTGCATGAAGTGAACCTTCATTCCCGAAGACCGCTACGGGTACCACCTATAGCAATGCACAATCGTAGGATTCGATATCAATGGGCTCTTGAACACAGAAATTGGGCAGAAGAACAATGGCGTTTCGTGTGCTTTTCTGATGAGTCTCGTTTTGGTATGAGACCGGATACAAGACGTATACGACACTGGAGAACCCCTGGACGCCAACAGCGATTAAAATCCTGCCAGGAAGTCCATCCTTATAGTGGTGGAACCATCATGGTATGGGCGGGTATTTGGATCGGCGGAAGAACTGAGTTGATTTGGATCAGAGGCAACCTCAACGCTCAAATTTATGCTGAGACGATTGTATCAGACGTCATCGTTCCTCTACAAGTGCAAATCGGTCCCTTATTTCAGTTAATGCATGATAATGCACGACCGCACACCGCAAGAGTTGTAAGACAGACTCTCGCCGCAGCTAACATCAATGTCCTGCCCTGGCCTGCTCAGTCGCCAGACTTGAACCCGATTGAGCATGCATGGGATATGCTACAGAGAAGAGCTCTGCCGAATATGGAGGGTATCCAGTCGCAAGAAGACCTTTTTTTGTTGTTGCAACGAACATGGGCGGCCATTCCACAGCGTGATTTGGATGAACTCATTTTGAGTATGCCAAACCGATGTTCTTGTGTTGTTAGTGTTCGCGGTAGAAATACGGATTATGAATTGTTTAAGTTACCCAATAAAATTTTAGAGAAAACTGTTATTTCAGTCTTTTTTTCGAACTTTTGTGTTAGTGGTTCAAATGTCAAAAATCCCTTTATTAGGAAAATGGCAAATTTCTTTATTAATGCAAAGGTGACTTGGTTTATCGTTACTGTGACAAACGAAAACACTTTATTTGATGAATCCTTAAAGAAAATTTTAATTAATATCAATCAGGAGAAAAGTTATTGCAAAAATATATGTTGATCCCTAGACACTTTTGATGTGTGTATGTCAGACGAGTGATTCAAAAATAGAGCTCCAGGACGTTCGTTCTAGTGAATAGCACGTTAGTGAAAATGGAGATAGAGAGAATTCGAAACGTTGCTTATTTCGTGTACAAATAAAAATGGGTGCGTCTACTTATGTAGGCGCGTGAGAAGTTATCCTTCTTTGGCATCGTTTAAAATTAGTTTTTAATTGCATGCAAATAATTAATCACAATAAATTAATAAAAAGTCTGGAAAAAGACACAGTCAATAAAGTTTAGTTTTAATTTGAAAAAATAAATAAATAATCAAAATATTCAATTAAAATCGCTACTGAATATAATTTATTAGAACATATGTGATTTGCACTTGTATGAAACTCAAACACGTATTCCGAATATACAAACTAGAAACATGTGGATAAATATTATAAATATGAATACCTATAACTGTTACTTTATTACAAAAAATAAAGATGTGGTTTTTGGTTCTACTACACCAATGGTCAAGAGATGGCGCTGTAGGCTCCTGAATCGCGCTTTGGTTCCGTTGTTCCAGATTAATAAATACTTTTTGTTACTTTATTACAAAAAATAAAGATGTGGTTTTTGGTTCTACTACACCAATGGTCAAGAGATGGCGCTGTAGTCTCCTGAATCGCGCTTTGGTTCCGTTGTTCCAGATTAATAAATACTTTTGATAGGCCTTCACAATGCAGTCGTAAGTGTGGTGTATGATGAGTATTTTAAAAATTACGTTGGCAACACTGTTTTCCGGGTTGGCGTTTTATGTGTGTCATGGCGCTGTTGAGGATAGCTGCACTAATTAATTATTGTAAGTCATATCTTTATATTAGTAATAGTGTAATAAATATCTTTCAATATAATCGTGTTTGGATTGAGACTGGCCCCTACAAACACGAAAGTGGCGACGAGGATGGACGACAGAACGACGACACACGTGTGGGGCCACATGGAGCCATTTGACGAAAATATCCAAAATTATAGTAGTTGGCTTGATCAATTTGAAGAATTCTGTGATTTAAATGAATTGCCACCAGAATCAGCATCCACAAAGCGCAAATCGCTCTTCATTACAACTATTGGTGCCCGCCATTACAATTACATCCGAGAAAAATGTCTGCCAGACTTGCCTAAAGATAAAACCCTTACTACATTGTCTAAACTACTAAAAGAAAAATATGAACCGACAGGGTTAGATTCTACCAACAAATACTTATTTCATAACATCAAACAGAATGAAGGAGAATCTATGTCCTCGATGTTAAAGAGAATCAAGATGGCAGCATCGAAGTGCGATTTTGGTAGTTATACCGAACAAGCATGTGTCCACCAAGCAATATATGGAATTAAAAGCAATGACGTACAAAGAAAATTGTTAGCATTAGAAAAACCGTCGTTTGAGGATATTGCAAAAATTATACAGCGGGAAGAAGCCATAGATACTCAGTTGAAACAGCTCAGTTTGAACTCAAGTGTGAATAAAGTACAGGCAACCAGAAATTTGTCGCAGTCCTATAAAAGGAACCAGTCATACAAACCAACACAGTCTTTTAAACCAATGCAGTCGTACAAATCAGGTCAGGAATTTGGCAAAAAGAAGTTGCCCAATACTAAGGAGTGCCATCGTTGTGGTAGATGGCATGATCCTCAGGGCTGTCCAGCGAGAGACTGGCAGTGCTTTATTTGCAAAAAGATTGGTCATACATCAAGGAAATGTAGGTACCGTAATGTACGCAGAGTTGACGAAGAGTCAAATAATCAATTTCAGTCAGTCGATGAAGAACAGCTAGAGAGTGACATTGCTGAAGAACTTGTCAACAGTGTATCATTAATGGATAATATCAAATTTGATAACAGTAATTGTACATGCATTTCATGTGATTTACCTTCTAGCCCAAAATGTCCTAATTGTCAAAATATTAAATTGTTGCAAATAAACAAGGTAAATCACAAGCCTGAACTGGTAAGTGTAAATATTGGTAAGTGTTGTATTGAAATGGAAATAGACACTGGTGCAGCAATTTCCTTAATTTCATATCCTTGTTATATGAGGTACTTACAAAAAGAGTACAAACTAAATTCAACTAATATAAAATTAAATTCAGTCACTGGTCCTATACCTTGTGCAGGGGAAATATATGTTAAAGTATCATATTGCAATAAAAAATTACCAATAATAGTTTGTGCAGATAAACAAAAAGATTTTAAGTCACTATTGGGTCGAGATTGGTTAGATTGTCTGTGTCCGTCATGGAGAAATACCATTAGTCAGTCATTGTTAGTTTGTCAAGATCATTTTAATAACCTATCAGTATTGTCTAAGTCTAGTAATAAAAATGTGTCCAAGTCTGTAGAGAAAAGCAGTGTTCTAGCTATGAATTGTAAATTGTGTACTAATGAGTCTTATTTTTCAGTCCAGAAAGTAAAGAAACAATATGGGTCTAAAAAACCAAATGATAATGTTTATATAACAAGTATAGTTGAAAAACTGAAGTGTCAGTATTCTAAGGTATTTTCGAAGAATCCACAAAAGTGTATTAAAGGGTTTGAAGCTAATTTATGTTTAAAGGAAGGGTGCACACCTGTTTTCCAAAAACCCTATCAAGTACCATACAATATTGTTGACATTATTTCAAAGTCATTGGACAAAATGGAAGAGGAAGGAAAAATTTACAAGGTAACACATTCAGAGTGGGCCTCACCCTTAGTACCTATTAAAAAAAAAAATGGAACATACAGGTTATGCGTAGATTTTAAGAGAACTGTAAACCCTAACTTAAAAGTTGATTGCTATCCTCTCCCCAAAGCTGAAGATGTGTTTGCAAGTATGGCAAATGGCAAGGTATTTGTTTTATTAGATTTATCTGATGCATATACCCAACTTTTAGCAAGTAAACCAAGTCAAGAGTTGCTCACAGTCAATACACATAAAGGTTTGTACCGCTTTAGGCGTCTTATCTATGGTATAGCTTCTGCCCCTTCATTATTTCAAAAAATGATGGATCAAGTCTTGTCAGGCATAGGAAACACTTGTTGTTACATCGATGATATTTTGATAAAAGGGTCTAGTCTTCAGGATTGCTATAAAACAGTAAATAAAGTGTTGTTCAGGTTGAGTAAACATGATATTCAAGTTAATTTTGAGAAATGTTCATGGTTTTCGTCTTCTGTTGAGTACTTGGGTCATATTATCTCTGCAGAGGGACGGAAGCCAAGTCCATCTCTAGTTGATGCTATAGTCAATGCCAAAGTGCCACAAAATGTCAAAGAGTTGAGATCTTTTTTGGGGTTGTTAAATTTTTATAACAATTACATGGATAATTTGAGTACAATAACAAAACCTTTAAGAGAATTATTAGAAAAACAATCAAAATGGAATTGGTCACAAAAACATCAAGAACTGTTTGAATTTACAAAACAAAAGTTGGTTAACAGTAAAGTCTTAGTGCATTATGATCCCTCATTACCATTAGTGTTGTGTAGTGATGCAAGTCCAGTAGGCTTGGGGGCAGTATTGTGTCACATTGTTAAGGGGGAAAATGGTTCTAAAACAATTGAGAAACCTATTGCCTTTGCATCCTGTTCCTTGACTAAAACTCAACAGGCCTACTCCCAGTTAGACAGGGAAGCCCTTGCTATCATTTATGCAGTTACTAAATTTCACAAATATTTATGGGGAAGGCAGTTTACAATTGTTACAGACAATGCTCCTATTAAGCACATTTTACATCCTTTAAAAAATATTCCTACATTGGCAGCCCACCGTCTTCAACATTGGGCTTTAATTTTAGAAAATTATAACTATGATATAGAGCATAGAAAAAGTGGACTATTAAGTCATGCTGATGCATTATCAAGATTACCTGTTGTCAACTCAATTGTGTGTGATGAAAGTAACATTAATTTTAATCATCCTGTTAGTTATATAGAAATTGCAATTGAAACTAAGAAGGATCCATTATTATGTAAAATTTTAGAATACACTATGTCAGGTTGGCCGAATCATATGAAAGATATGTCTATACTACCTTACTTTAAATTGAGGCATAATATATCTGTTGTTGAAGAATGTTTAATGTTTGGATCCCGATTAATTGTTCCACAAAAATGTCAGGCCCATATTCTTGAAATTTTACATGAGGGACACCCAGGCATGGTCAGAACTAAAATGTTAGCTAGGTCTTTGTTTTGGTGGCCTGCTATGTCCAGGGATATTGAACTAAAGTGTCAGTCATGTGAACCATGTTCAATAATTAATTTTAAACCTGTCAATGTTAAATTATCATGGCCACAAACTAGCGTGCCATTTGAAAGAGTACACATTGACTTCTTTGAATTTCAAAAACAACATTTCCTTATATTTTGTGATTCCTATTCTAAATGGATTGATATAAAAATGATGAATCAGTGTAATGCTACATCTGTCATTAAAGAATTATACTGTATTTTTGCATTAGTGGGATTACCATGTGAAATTGTAAGTGATAATGGACCACCCTTTGATTCTAGTCTATTCATAGAATTTTGTACTAATCTCAATATAAAAGTTACGAAATCTCCACCTTATCATCCTGAAAGTAATGGTTTTGCAGAAAGAAATGTACAGATTGCAAAAAAAGCATTGAAGAAGATTATTTTAAAAAAAGGAGTTGTAGATTTTTCATTAGAACTGTGTAAATTTTTGTTTAATTATAGAAATACTCAAACTACTGTTAATTGTAAGTCACCTAATTCTATGTTATTATCTTATATGCCGAGAACCATGTTGTCAATGATTAATCCATTGCATAATCCCAAGTCGGTTAAGCGTATACCATCATATCCTCACTTCATAGAGAATGATCATGTTTTAATTAAGAGTGGCACAAATTATCCTCTTAGAGGTACTGTTATTAAAATTTTAAGTCCAGTTTTGTATTTAGTATCGGTAGGTGGGGTTTTAAAGAAAGCACACTTGAATCAGCTAAGTCCAGTTTCCTTGCCGGAAGCGGCTGTAGTTCCATGTTCCAACTATGACGAAAGCACACAGTTGTCTTTTACCAATTGTCCTACAACCTCAATAGTTCCTACTACCCCAATACCATCACCAGGAAGTAGGTTGTCTAGCCCCTCACTTACTGCTACCTTACAAGGTCAAGTTGAACCAAATTATAAGGACTGTGTAGAAACTGTTCCAAGACCAGCAACTAGTATGCTAAGCCCAGCAACTAGTGTGCCACGCCCAACCACTAATGTGCCACGCCCAGCAACTATTGTGTCACGCCCAGCAATTCCTTTGAGAAGATCTACAAGGGTAACTAGACCGCCAAAGAGATTAAATCTCTAGGGGGAGGATGTGGTGTATGATGAGTATTTTAAAAATTACGTTGGCAACACTGTTTTCCGGGTTGGCGTTTTATGTGTGTCATGGCGCTGTTGAGGATAGCTGCACTAATTAATTATTGTAAGTCATATCTTTATATTAGTAATAGTGTAATAAATATCTTTCAATATAATCGTGTTTGGATTGAGACTGGCCCCTACAAACACGAAAGTAAGCACCCACTAAATAGAGATTCTATTTCTATTTTGTTGGTAGATTTTCTTAATGTGCGGTAAACACAAAAGTAACAGCATGAAGTTGGTCGTTAGCGACCAACTTCACGCTGTTAAAATTTTGTGATACAGTGATGCGCGCGCATCTTAAAATTTCACTCTCATCATTTTTTCATAACGCGCCTAAAGAAGTATAACTTCAAAAAGGAAGAGACGCAACCGTAATAGAGAATACTGGGTACACCCACTGAATCCAAAAAGCGCGTGGCGCGGAGTGAGCTAGCCGCCCCGCGCCGCCGTCTGGGTTACTGCATATAAACTGGTTTGTATGATCCACGGCGGGCAGCCGCGGACATGCCTTTTTGCTCTCTGTGTGGGTTTGTAATATAGGATTCACTTTGTGCTATCGTTCGCGGCGAAATTGACCGGGCCGCTCCGCCCCGCCGTCTGCAAAGCGCCTTATAGTACAGATAAAGGAAAAATTGCGAAAACCGCAAATTTTTAGTTACATCATATAATAAAAATATTTTTGAAAATTTAGGTGTGTGATTTTGCATTTCGAACTGTCATAACTCTTTGACGCATGCGTTTCAATTAATACCTTAGGCCGTATATAGAAAGAAAGCCGAAAGCCGATCAGCGCTTATCGGCACTGATCCTTTTTGGACCAGCGCCGTTAAGCGCCGATCAGCGCCGATAAGCGCCGACAAATGCCGACACGCGCCGGTCAGTTGGTCATTATGATCTATGTTGTCCGAATAATAAATAATTTGTATTTGAATTATTTATTATCCTATAATTTTAGTATCCTTAGATTAAATCAATCTAAGTTATAATCTTTTTCAAATCTAATAACTTTATCTTTTAGTACTTACCGAATGGTGACTTTAGTCTAGTCTTAGTCTTTCTTCTGGAAGGATTGATTGTTTATGCCAATTGCACCAATTTTTCATCAAACGGTTTTTCACTAAATCCAAAATGTAATAAAATGTTTCTTGAGTCATTCTTATATATGTATAAAATCTTTGATCATCAAATTTCAATTTTTTTACGAATAAATGATGGTATTCTCCGAAACGTTTCCTTTCTCTATTTATAGGATTTATAGCTTTTTTCGCATTTTTAAATACACATTTTCTAACAAAACCAAATCATCGTCCGATGAGTCCGACATTTTGCTTGCTCTGCTTTAATCGGCTTCCTTTATGTAGTAAGGATCGGCGCCGATAAGCGCTGATCGGCTTTCTTTCTGTATACGGCCTTATACAGTATGCATTAACGGTGACTCTTTCAATGTTTAAATTATTAGGATCAATTTTGATTTTGTTCAAATTATTAATCAAATAATTACTTTATAAGTTTAAAAGTAGTTTATCGATCGTTGTATTGAAAATTAATTAAAACCGGAAGTGTCCAATTGCGCGAAAGAAGTTGGCCGACTGAATCATGGCGGGGCATTCTGCTCATAGCGGTCAAAGTGTTCGGATGTGTCGTCTCTAATTATTATTATACGAACTGCTAATTTGGAGTTGAATAAAAAAAAAAAGAAACAAATAAGTTATGATTTTATTTATTTTTTAAGCATTTAACTGCTAGATGTTTTAAAATCTAAAGAAAAGTTTATTAGAAATAAATATTAGATTTTTTTTCTAGTAAACTTTTCTTTAGATTTAAAACATCTTGTACAAGCCATTTTAATTATATTTTATTAAGTTTGCATTCCGAATCGATGCACTCTAAACTGCTGACACAGTTGACCCACTAATTGGTTTAAGAACAATATTTTACATTATATGACAGTGCAATAAAGGCATTCACAGCATATTGACGTATTTTAATAATTATCTCCTGACAATCGTCCCGTGACTAATTGACAAATTGACAGTCGTTAGGGTCCTAGTAACGGCCCCTACACATCTAGCAGCTAAATGCTTAAAAAATAAATAAAATCATAACTATAATTGCTATTTCTTCTTTCAAATGTTTAATACTTGAAAAAGTATTCATTTGACATTGTGGGTTACCTACAATGGCGCTGCCTTGCAGCTTAAGGCTAGAAAAATTTCGACGCGGCTAATAGGGCCGTGGTAGCATAATGGTCAGTGCATTCGCCCGGATAGCGAAGGATGCGGGTTCGAGTCCCGTCCGCTGCCTGGTCCGCGTGGATTTTTTTCTAGTAAACCTTTCTTTAGAATAAATAAGTTGCTGGTTTCTGAAGGAGTTTTCGTACAAAATAATACCTTATATTGTTTTTGACTACGCAATCATCTTAAGGAGCGCCGTGGATCATCCAATATACCTTTTGGACAGGTTTCGGCCACGATTTTGTTCTTTTGTTATTGTAGTAAAAAAAAAATTTGCTTGCCATTATCACTGAAGCTGCTGTCATTCCCATTGTCATGGTGGTCTTCTACCATTTGTTCAACTTCAACTTTCACAGGAACTTGAAGTGGGAGATCTTCATTTGTTTCCACTGTAAGTTAAAAAAAAATAAGTATAAAATTGCCTTAGATTAAAACAAAAAGAAGATACGGCACTCGCGGCTCAAGTAATCCGCTTAAATTGCAGTGTGCAAGTGCGTCACCACAATTCGCTTTAGTCACAAGTGGACATTCTAACACGCTTTATGTGCACTCAATATAACAATATTGCGTATATTCTGTGTCATCATCATCATCATCATCATCATCAGCCTATTAATGTCCCCACTGCTGGGGCACAGGCCTTCCCTATGGATGGAATAGGGAGATTGGGCCATGAGCCACCACGCGGGCCCAGTGCGGATTGATGGGTGCTAACGACTAGCCGGGACCAACGGCTTAACGTGCCTTCCGAAGCACGGAGGGGCTCGAGATAGTAAATGTTTGGTCGCCCATCCAATGACCTACCACTGCGAAAGATGCTTAACTTCAACGATCGCAGCCGAACGCGCTAACCACTTGCGCCGTCGAGCTCTTCTATATATTCTGTGTAATAAAGATAAAACAATGCCTTCGCTGCTTTTATAAAGAACTCAAAAAGTTCAAGATCAAATCACAAATTTCACGGCAACACTATTCATCTTTGTAAAACTATGAAACATATTTTTTCTCAAAAATCACGGTTTGACATGAATATTATTTACTTTTTCGCCATTTGTTATCAAGATCAAGAAAAGGACAACAATACAGCTACGAGAAAAGAAAACGCAGTTGCCTGCGTTAAAACATACAGTTCTGTATCGCTGGCTCGATTGAATGTTTATTTAAAGAAGTGTGCATGCGTGAGAGTTGCTTTTGGAAGTTGAGTCAGAGCATATTTTATTTGATGCTAGTATGAACGTACCGTATCTTCCCTATATGTTTTAATCCAAGACAATTGCACATAATTAAATAACAACTGGCTTTTTTTTACTAAATCAAAGATGGGTAAATAAATAATAATAAATATTTCCAACACTCACACCAATTAGCCTAGCCCCAAAGTAAGCACTGTAAGGCTTGTGTTATGGGATTCTAGGGTAACGGATAGAATACATATACTGTACATATATAAGTATATTTTTATAGATATACATAATATTAAACATCCATGACTGGAGTAAAAATGCCCGTATTCATCACACAAACATCTGCCTCCACCGGGCTTGGAACCCGGGACCTCTCGAGTCGGTGACGCCATGAAACCCGGCGTACAAAACACTCGGTCAAGGAAGTCGTCAAAATGACAGCAGGCTGGTCTTTGTTGTGACATGTGCAAAAAATTTAACATTTTGGTGAGAACCTTTGATTTTTGTTTGATAGTCGCATGCCATATTTCAAACATTGGTGTCAGCATTGGCCCATGGGCAATATTTTACTCATCCCTGAACTAACCTCTCTTCATTATAATTTTGCCGCAATTACATTAGGTCGTTAACCCGTAATTGGGTGCATGGAAGACATTACTCGAATTCGGACACCCAAAGCAATATATACTTTGGAATATAGGCTGGAAAATGGTGTCGGGTATAAAAAAGGAAATCAACCCGAATACAAGTGTTCTCAACTCTGTTCGTTTGCAGTTAGCACTTTTCATGAATTCCATTGGCACTCACATTCTGGCTTACGACCAAGAGTAATCATGCCATTAAAGAAAGTTTTTACAGAAAGTGTAAGTATAATTATGAAATATTTACCTTTTTCAGTGCACAGGCTGTCTATATACTGTTTAAACATTCTATCGCTGTGCAGCACCATATTTTTAAAAGTCGAGGACTGTCGGAGCTGCTCTATACAATCATTACAAATGAGTCGATTATATCCTGCGGCATTATCAATCCGACTAATCTGGAAGGAAATGAAACACATTTGTTATATATTTATGTTTTCCATATTGAAGCTGTGTGAACCTAGCACCCGACTTTGGAAAATCAATTTTTTTCTTAACGATTCTTGAAGACTTTCGTATGTAGTTGATTGTAGTAAAAATTATTTCGTTTGTAGTTGCTTCAAAAAAAAGTTATGGGACTTTTCTCGATGAGATTCAATAAGAAAATTTGGGTTCGGTTGAAACAGGATTATACGGATTTTTCAAAGTCCCATAACTTTTTTTGAAGCAACTACAAACGATAATTCTTTCACTACAATCAACTACAAACGATTCTCGATGAGAATCAATTAGAAAATTTGGTTTCGGTTGAAACGGGATTATAAGGATTTTTCAAAGTCCTATAACTTTTTTTTGAAGCGACTACAAACGAAAATTCTTTCACTACAATCAACTACAAACGATTCTCGATGAGAATCAATCAGAAAATTTGGGTTCGGTTGAAACGGGATTATACGGATTTTTCAAAGTCCCATAACTTTTTTTTGAAGCAACTACAAACGAAAATTCTTTCACTACAATCAACTACAAACGATTCTCGATGAGAATCAATCAGAAAATTTGGGTTCGGTTGAAACGGGATTATAAGGATTTTTCAGTCCTATAACTTTTTTTTGAAGCAACTACAAACGATAATTCTTTCACTACAATCAACTACAAACGATTCTCGATGAGAATCAATAAGAAAATTTGGGTTCGGTTGAAACGGGATTATACGGATTTTTCAAAGTCCCATAACTTTTTTTTAAGCAACTACAAACGAAAATTCTTTCACTACAATCAACTACAAACGATTCTCGTTACGAATCAATCAAAAAATTTGAATTTGGCCGAATCGGGGTGCTAACGATTTTTCGAAGTCCCATAACTTTTTTTGAAGCAACTACAAACGAAAATTCTTTCACTACAATTTCTCGATGAGAATCAAGCAGAAAATTTGGGTTCGGTTGAAACGGGATTATAAGGATTTTTCAAAGTCCTATAACTTTTTATTGAAGCAACTACAAACGATAATTCTTTCACTACAATCAACTACAAACGATTCTCGATGAGAATCAATAAGAAAATTTGGGTTCGGTTGAAACGGGATTATACGGATTTTTCAAAGTTCCTTAACTTTTTTTTGCAGCAACTACAAACGAAAATTCTTTCACTACAATCAACTACAAACGATTCTCGATGAGATTCAACAAGAAAATTTGGGTTCGGTTGAAACGGGATTATACGGATTTTTCAAAGTCCCATAACTTTTTTTTGAAGCAACTACAAACGAAAATTCTTTCACTACAATCAACTGCAAACGATTTTCGATGAGAATCAATAAGAAAATTTGGGTTCGGTTGAAACGGAATTATACGGATTTTTCAAAGTTCCATAACTTTTTTTTTGCAGAAACTACAAACGAAAATTCTTTCACTACAATTAACTACAAACGATTCTCGATTAGAATCAATAAGAAAATTTGGGTTCGGTTGAAACGGCATTATACGGATTTTTCAAAGTCCCATAACTTTTTTTTGAAGCAACTACAAACGAAAATTCTTTCACTACAATCAACTACAAACGATTTTCGATGAGAATCAATAAGAAAATTTGGGTTCGGTTGAAACGGGATTATACGGATTATAAGGATTTTTCAAAGTCCCATCACCTTTTTTGAAGCAACTACAAACGAAAATTCTTTCACTACAATCAACTACAAACGATTCTCGATACGAATCAATCAAAAAATTTGAATTTGGCCGAATTGGGGTGCTAACGATTTTTCGAAGTCCCATATCTTTTTTTTGAAGCAATTACAAACGAAATAATTTTTACTACAATCAACTACATACGAAAGTCTTCAGGAATCGTTAAGAAAAAAATTGATTTTCCAAAGTCGGGTGCTAGGTTCACCCAGCTCCATATGGATGGAATAGGGAGATTGGGCCATGAGCCACTACGCGGTCCCAGTACAGATTGGTGGGTGCTAACAACTGCAGATGCAGCCTGGACTAATGGCTTAACATGCCCTCTGAAGCATGGAGGAGCTTGAGATAGTTAAGTTTTGGTCACCCATTCAATGACCGACCACTGCGAAAGTTGCTTAACTTCAATAATTGCAGTCAAATCCGCTTACCACTTGCACCATCGAGGTCCTCAATATATATATATATATATATTGTATATAAAGATAAAAAAAAAAAAATTGTAAGCAATTAACTGATTGTTGTGAAAAAAAAAAATAACATGTGCTATTTCTTCTTTCAAATGTTTAATACCTGTAAATGTATTCATTTGACATTGTGGGCCACCTACAATGCGAAGAGATGGCGCTGCCTTGCAGCTTAAGAAAAACTAGAGGCCATTAGGGCCGGGGTAGCATAATGGTCAGTGCATTAGGCCAATGGCCGGGATAGCGAAGGGTGCGGGATCGAGTCCCATCTGCTGCCTGGCTGCATGGAATTTTTTCTAGTAAAATTTTAAAGATTTCGTGTGTGTTTCTAATAATTAATACTTTCCGTGACAAAAGTTTCAGTTCGCTACTCAACCACAACTAATGGAAAGCTGAGCCAGATTTATTATTTCAGGGAATTTTATTTGGTTTTTCAGTTTTTAATTTATTTACAAATGTAGGAGCTTAAAGGCTGGGTTATCGGTTTTGCCAATGTACAAATTGTTAATATGGTTTGAAGCTACTCAGAAACTGTACCTGGATGTCAAAGGTTTCCTTCAGCATGGTTTCGTAGACTTCCCTCTGCCCAGCATCAAAGTATTCGCAGTAAAAATCCTTAGCACCATCCTCTTTTAAACAACAGCAGCAAACTTTGTAGTATTTCCATTCTAACACTTTTCTGCTGTCTAAATCCATTGCGTGCGAATATTTTAGGCAATTTCAGTACAATTAATAAGTTATTTCGGCTATTTTCTTAAAAGCATGGGCTAAATTAAGTAAAAATCGGAGTCGCTGAAAAGTAAAACAAAACAAGAGGCCGACTGAAATGACATTTTATTTTTTAATCTTTCTATTGTGAAGGCAAAGGAATTTTCCTTATCCAAATCATAGATCCAATAAGAAAAAAATAAATGAAGACCTTACAAAGAGATGAGCATGGACGACAGCTAAAAGAATAATTTTCTAGTCAGTTTTTACAAAGCTTAAGCCTCGAGTACAAGCCAGCGAGTTTGCTAGCAGCTTGTAATTCGCCCCGTGCCATCGGTTATTTTAGAACATCTGCTTCTCGATGACACGGGACGAGTTACAAACTACTCGAACTCGCTGGTTTGTAGCTTGTAAACTCGCCCGTGTCATCGAGGCTGTAGACATAGCCCACAGACATAACCACAGGACATAACGCACTCCATATCTCTAATGTTTCTTGGCGTTTTAACTTGAAATGTAAGTTAGCTTTCCCAATAGGCTAGTTGACCCTTTTTGGAAAAAGGTTGTAAATGGTTAACAAATGTTCTATTAGACCGAAAAAAAATGTATTGTATTTTTTTTAAACCTAGAAAGCTACAAATCTTTAATTTTAAAATAGACTTTTCATGGACATACAAAAACGCTGTCGGCTATTTTAGTCTATAGATTATCTATGCTATGACGTGAACTGTGGTAAACAAAAACTCGTAAACACGTAGAAAATTACTTTTAACTGAGTTTATAATAAAAAAAAACATGATTTCTAATAAATACCACGAAAAATAAAATAATTATCATTACTGTATTGTACGAGAATATAAAAACACATCCTTGAAGACTCCAGGAAAGTTGTGGATTAAAGTGCCGAAAGAAATTAACCTACGCAACTTTATTACACTTAATCATATGTTGTATCAGTTTTATGTTTATTACTACATTGTAATACTAAACGCACTGTACTTACATAGATGCCTTGTCGTTTCTCTGCTCCGCAGAGCAGAAATCGGGGTTTAGTGCAACAAATTCACCAACCATCAATGCGTCAATTCTTGGCAGATTTGTGCTTTATGCTTTCACAAAGCCGGCATCCATAATTAGTTTTGTCAAAAAAAACTAAGTTCACTGTTTTTTTTCTTTCAAAAAAAAAGTAAAGTTAAAAGTGTTTTAAGATAAATTAGTCAGACGAAAGAATCCTCCTACAGTAACACGCGAATGACATTCAGTTGTTTGTTTACCACAAGAGACGGCAAAATCATGGCGGATGTAGTCCAGTCGGAATAAACATGAGACCTATTCTAAGACACCAGCGCTTAGCCAATTTTTTCCTAGATAGTATAGACCCCCACGAATATGCCCTCCATTTGTCCCCGCTAGAAGGAGAGAAAAATACATTAGTTTAAAAAAAAAATATTCTACGTCAATTTTTTAAAAAAAATTAAATCGTCAAAAAACGAACATTTTTAGTAACGATTTTTTTCTACTCGATCGATTCCTCAAAATTCTTGGTGAATCGAATCACCTGAATTTTTTTCCCCGCTGTGCGCCTTCTGGGAAAGATGGGACAAGGCAAGTACTTTTTTTTCGGAGATTGAGAATTGTTGCTAAAGTTTGCGACACAGGTCGATAAATTTTACATGACTCTCTTGGGAGTGGCGTTACCCACATGATAAACTACTTTAGAAATCAAAATGTTTATTATAACATGTTGAATTGTTGCAAACGTAAAACCGACATAATTGCAATTTACTGCTAAACTAACAATCTCACGTTATTTTTTCATAGAACTGATTTTGTAGAGGGCAAGCTAATGAACAACTTTGATTCAAAAAAATTTTCAAAATCCCCTTTTACAAGCAAAAAAACTCAAAAAAACCGGTTTTTCTTTGTTTAAACAATTTTCCTGGCTACAAAACACGGGTTCTAGCGGGGACAAATGGAGGGCATATTCGTGGGGGTCTATACTACCTAGGAAAAAATTGGCTAAGCGCTGGTGTCTTAGAATAGAAGTCGGTCCAAATTATGGCTATTCCGACTGGACTAATGTGGCGAACAGCGTTTTTAGTGTTTAAAAAGTATAGACTAAAAATTATTTTTTTAAATTAAATTACTACAGCAATCTTCTGCTTTTATGAAGTGAAATCGATATATTTAGGTTCCTTAGACCAAATATTTTAAGAAATAAACATTTATTTAATACAATTCGACATGAGTCAACTAGCCTATTGGCTTGTGTGGCGAGGTAGGTAGCCAGAACCAAGAACTAAAATAAAATTCTTACTTTCACTTTATGATTTAATGTTTATTTTAATAATTACAATAAAATAAACAAAAAAAATAACTAATGAAACCAATAATCTAGTATGTAGTGCACCCATTGACTTTTACAATTTGATGAAACCTGATGAAACAGCGGAATCCTTCGTCCATGAATTACTTTCTCTGTGACATATGTAAGTTTGTAATCAAATAGAATTGCTTCAAATTGTAGTAACACAACTAAATAGTGGTAAACTTTTCTTTCTCAAGTTGAAAAGTCCAAAACCAGAAATCAGCAACAAACAAAATGCCCTCAGATGAGAAGGATCTTTCATGTAAAACAGTAACACGTCAGCAGCCAAATTTCATTGTGAATAAAGGTTTGAAACCAACTGTATTTTCTATAAACTTAACCCTCATTATTATCATCATCAGCTTTAGAGCAAGCGCACCTTGAGCCACCAGTGGCGTCGGCCACTAAGGAACAGACTTTGTATTTGATCTGACAGGGCCCCTACCGTACGCGGGGCCCTGGGCACTTGCCCAAAGTGCCCACTGGGAAAGGGGTCTGCTGGTAACTGGACTGGACTAGGGCTTTGTTATCGTGTCGTTACTTAAAGGGCTCTATGCACTAACCATCGTACTGGATCCAGTGTGCGAGACAGCGCTTTACACGTAAAAGAGATCCTGTATCTCGTATATCTTTTACGCGTATAGCGCTGTCCTGCATGCTGGAACTAGCAAGATGAATAGTGCAGGGGAATTTAGGCTAATGGCAGTCCAAGTTGGTCAATGACAGGCTGGTTGGCTAATGGCAGTCAACATAGATGTTGAATGAGGTGAAATAAGCAGGGCCAAATTTAATTACGGATTGGGGGCGGTACGGTGGGCACTAGGCCGCGTATCCAGCCGCCACGCGCGGGCCTACCTGCGCACGTCTTCGGGGTCCCCGTAATACCGCGGGAGACCCCTGCCGTGGAGCCCTGGCGAGGCCGGGAAGCTGCTGGGGGCGGAGGCGTGGTAGAATCCCTAACGGGGACTCCGCGGCTCCGCACTAAGCAGTGTAGAAGGTATTCGCAGGACTTTTTTAGCGGATATTATGCTGTAAAGCACCCATAAGAGTTGCGGGGTCCTCGGTGAGTAGCCACTGGGGGGTCCCGAAGACTTGCGGGAGCCAGGTCTGAGGTCCGTTCGGCGGTGTGCCTCTTAAAGGCGCCGTCATCTGTAAAAAGATTTTTTACCTGCATTATAAAAAAAGGGCCAAATTTAACTGAGGCCCTGGGGCAATGAAGGAATGTAGGTGTCTAAATCAGGGCAGGGCCATTTACGATTTACAATCCCACTTAAAAAACCCGACCGGAGTCCCGTCTGCCCTGCCTAATCCGGCCCTTTGTTTTGTGACGCAGGCAAAACTGCTATTTACAGACGACGGCGCTTTTAAGGGGCACCCCGCCGAACGGACCTCACACCTGGCTCCCGCAAGCCTTACGAGCCCCCGCAGTGGCTGCCCACTGAGGACCCCGTAACACTTACGGGCGCTTTATGGCATAATATCCGCTTAAAACCCTGCGAATACCCTTTAAACTGCTTAGTGCGAAACCGCGGGATCCCCGTTTAAAGATTCTTACGCGTCTTGCATTATTCGGCCCTGGAAATAATGAAATAAGGGAATGTAGGTATGACACTTTTGAAATGAAACTTCTATAAAGACGGGTGGGGGGGAGGACGGGTATTAGGATTTGGTTGTCACGAAAAAGAGTTACGGCCGCGTGAAGAGGGTAGACGATATATCGCGTAGTGAAAGGTTGGCGGAAGTTTCACTTCTACTCTGTGTCCCAGTTGTTATGTATTCTGAACCTTAACGCAAGAAGAAAACTTATTAATTCTCACTAACCTCACCAGAAATAGCTGATGAGATTGGACGCAACTGCACCACTCTGCCATTATTCGAGAAGGGCCTATTCGAATATACTTACGTCAGGCATTACTCTCTGAAGACGAACGAGTTGCTGAAATGTCACTGGGCGAAGTACAAGAGGGAATATGGGGATAGGGTGTTTGCGCCTTTTCAATTCTTAGATATCAGGTACCTACCTAATAAATTATGTGTTTACACATAGTCGGATTAGTTACGTTTCGTTATCCGTACCCCTAGCACGAACCAATATCGAATTCGAATAGTTTGCGAGTCCGAAATGTCATTGTCAAAATGTGTACTGATTATTAGTTCTCGTTACGTACTTACTTTGTGG
Source organism: Chilo suppressalis (assembly GCA_902850365.2). NCBI lineage: Eukaryota > Metazoa > Arthropoda > Insecta > Lepidoptera > Crambidae > Chilo > Chilo suppressalis. The sequence goes on from OU963919.1 coordinate 4,007,551, forward strand.
CGCTGCTGTTCAAGTTTTCATTCAAAAGACAATGGCATTTTCCACTCGCAAACTATTCGAATTCGATAATGGTTCGTGGTAAAGGTACAGTACCCCTAGCACGAACCAATATCGAATTCGTATCGTTTGCGAGTCCGAAATGTCATTGTCAAATGTGTACTGATTTTTAGTTCTCGTTACGTACTTTGTGCCGCTGCTGTTCAAGTTTCCATACAAAATTTGACATTAAAATATCGGTTTGCAAACTATTCGAATTCGATAATGGTTCGTGGTAAGGGTACGGTTCATAAAATCGACAGTCACTGTATCAAAAACGTACCATCCACGGGTTATCGACAGTCGATGGTACACCAAATCTATATTTCGCCACATATACAGGCCATAAAATCGATAGTACGTTATATATCATATTCTCATGCCTACACAACTGGTTGTGATCCTGCCAGGCAGCTAGTGCGCGATATGTCCCTAAGGTAGTAAGATTGCATCCTATAGTCTGTGCGGAAAGAGAATGGGCGTGGCGAAAAACGGAACTAACATTAAGATTTTTATTTGGCAATCAAACCAATTACCTTATGACTCATTTGAGTAAGATTGTGTGTGTGTGTGTGTGTGTGTGTGTGTGTTTGTGTGTGCGTGTGCATGAGTTTGCGTGAATGTGTTGCGTGAACCCTGCATTCTATTAATAACGCATACTTTTAATAACCAAAGCACTATGTGTTCGCTTCGAATTGGCTGCTTCCACCCTCCCAGCTTCAGAACACCGCGCTTTAGACAGTCCCTATTAGTCGACCTTATTGGACGATGGTACCGGTTGATGTGCCTGTGATTGGCTATCGACGGTCAACTCGAAGCAAACGAGTAGTATTTAACGGGACTAATGTGAATCAACTTTTCTTTACTTTGTTTTTCACCTCCCTATTTTCTTGTATACCTACTTTTATCTTTACTATCCTTCTAGGCTTCCTCTTTCAGACTTCTGCCCGTGCCCCTGGCTGTATCAAATAGCAGCCTCGAGCACGGACATTATATTATTAAACACGTTGAAATTTGAATAAGAATAACCTAGTTAGAGACATATTGTGAATAATTGAATAAAAATATTATGAAAAAAAAACCCAGCAATCTGTAAAACGTCAAAGTTTTGTATTGATACGGATTTGTTTGTTGTTGTGATTTCTTGGTCATGTCTAAAAGGGGTAAAACCTTACAAATACGGTAGAAAAGCACTACAGCGCCCTCCAATCTAAATCCCATTCTCTTTCCGCACAGACTCTACTAATATTACAAACTAGTTGTGCCCCGTGGTATTACCCACGGTTTATCAGGGAGAAAACATAGGGATGTTTTCAGTTAGGGAACAGCCGCATTAAAACGAAGCCCATGTGTTAACCCAGGGAGTCGGCAAACTGCATACCAAATATTAAAATCGCCCATGCCGTTTAGACGTGAATAAGTAACAGACGACCTCCGCGGCCGAGTGATTTGTACGCCGGGTTTCATGGTGTCGCCGATTCGAGAGGTCCCGGGTTCGAATCCCAATGGGGCAGATGTTTGTGTGATGAATACGAGCATTTGTACTCCAGTCATGGATGTTTAATATGTATTTCTATATAAATATACTTATATTTGTACAGTATATTATTATGTATTCTATCCGTAACCCTAGCGTCCCATAACACAATTACAGTGCTTACTTTGGGGCTAGGCTAATTGTTGTGAGTGTTAGAAATATTTATTTATTTATTATTTTACACTCATGAATTTTCGCCTTTATAATATCAGTGTGATATGAAAATTTGTATGTTTGTTTCATTTTATTAATGTTAAAACAGCAGAACGGGTGGGTGAAATTTGCCACATTAAGTATCACGTCTTTGTCACGGTCAATTGACAAAGTAAGTACTATGTTGACCAGGCAGCGGACGGGACTCGAACCCGCACCCTTCGCAATTCGGGCGAATGCACTGACCAATTATGCTACCACGGCCCTGATGGCCGCATCAAAATTTTTCTAGCCTTAAGCTACAAGGCAGCGCCATCTCTTCGCATTGTAGGTAACCCACAATTGTCAGTGCATTCGCCCGGATTGCGAAGGGTGCGCGTTCGAGTCCCGTCCGCTGACTGGTCCGCGTGGATTTTTTTCTAGTAAAACTTTTCTTTGGATTTAAACATCTAGCAGTTGAATGCTTAAAAAAAATGGGTGCGTGTACTTATGTAGGCGCGTGAGAAGTTATCCTTCTTTGACATCGTTTAAAATTAGTTTTTAATTGCATGCAAATAATTAATTACCATAAATTAATAAAAAGTCTGGAAAAGGACACAGTCAATAAAGTTCAGTTTTAATTTGAAAAAATAAATAAATAATCAAAATATTCAATTAAAATCGCTACTGAATATAATTTATTAGAACATATGTGATTTGCACTTGTATGAAACTCAAACACGTATTCCGAATATACAAACTAGAAACATGTGGATAAATATTATAAACTAGCGGTCCGTCCGGTGTAGAGCTGAAGTGTAGACTACAGTTATTGTTCTCAGGCTTGTATTATACACAATGACATTCATCTATGATTCTTCTTATACCTGCATGCAAAGTCTCAGCCCGATCGGTTTAAAATTGATAAAGTTTCATACAAACTTTCATTCCTTATTTTATCCCCTTGGGATTTTCTTTATATTTTTTTCCGTAAGAACCTTGTACAGAGTATTAGAAAACTACAAAAAAAAACAGCCAAATCGGTCAAGCCGTTTTCATGTTATGTCGTGACAACGGAAAACGGGTTTCATTTTTATATATATAGATATGAAAACAGTCTCTGTTCTAAATTCAAAACTCGTAACTTTTCCCGATGTTTGTTGTCGTGTTTCCCGCGCTAGGACCGCGAGTGGCCGCGCATGCGTACGGTGCGGCGGGCGACGCGGTAATGGCAGCGCGGCACATGAAGTTGGTCGCTAAAGCGACCAACTTCATGGTGTTAATTTTTTGTGTTACAGATGCGCGCGCATCTTAAAATTTCACTCTCATAATTTTTTTATAACGCGCCTAAAGAAGTATAACTTCAAAAACATAAGTACTATTTTGTTTGACTGTTCATCATCACCAGTCTATTTGATGTCCCCACTGCTGGGGCACAAGTCTTCCCTATGGATACAATTGGGAGATTGCTGCCATGACATGATACATGATTCACCACGCGGGCCCAGTGCGGATTGGTGTGCCTTCTGAAGCACGGTGGAGCTCCAGATAACATGGATTTGGTCACCCATCCAATGAACGACCATTGCAAAAGTCGCTTAACTTCCATGATCGTATTATTCACCTGCGCTAGCGAGCTCCTTATTTGACCATTAGACGTGATACCTACCTTATTCTAGGCGTGCCGGAATGCTTACCAATAAGCTTTCAAATTATTAAAAGTACTAATATTGTAGGCGACGCATTTATAAAAAGAAAATATATTAAATATTTATTATTTAAAATTATCTGAAAACTTTTAAAAAACAATGTTTCCAATTTGTCTTTGTGTACTACTAACGCCATCTGTTGAGCTAAATGGGAACTAAATTAACTTTTTTATTGAAACTGTTATTGACATTATATGGTGGTAATTCAATACAACGTTTTTTTTGTCATTACTCAAGGTAAACGCTGTGTTTTATTTTCTATCCTTTATAAATATCTTTCTGTTTTTCAGGGATTATCATTTCTACAATTGCCGCAACCGGTTATTGCCTGCCGAGTCCATACACACGAAAAAGGAGTTCCGCTTCAAACTGAAGCCCGGCCCTGGTGTAGACCACATGGGTCAGATGCCCATACCGCAAGAGTTGCACGTAAAGAGAGGTGTTGACAGGCCAAAATTATTTAAAAAACGCAACAACAAAAATGATGGCAACAAATTTAAGGATAATGGGATCAAAGAAAAATCTGCGGAGAATAATAATTAACGGCCTTTTTTTGTTCAATTTTATTTATGCAATCATCAAGTAACAGTTTATTTTAATTAACAGTTTCAGAAGAATATAATGAGTTTTTTATTTGAAGGTAAATTTAAACAAAAACCACGGATATCCACTCCGGGCGGCACTTAGTGGCAAATTTTAATGTAATGGCGTCAATTCTGGCATGATTTTCTAAACTTAAAACTAAATTTAACATCAGGCCCTCCTTTTCATTCTGTATAGAGAATGACAAAGATAGACTGTTGTCAAATTTAAGTTTAGGTTTTGATAATTATGCCAGAGTTGATCAATCTACACCAATATCTACATAAAATCCTTACTTCTTCACTGAGCCACCAGGGAGATTAATAATATTGTCTAACAATAAGGCGCCATCCTCACCGGGGGGCTATTCGCCTAACGGAAATGCTTTGGAAAACGCTAACGCTTACGATTTCATATTGTTATTTCTAGCCGCCTGAGGTTATCAAATGCCTTGCGCTGTTTTTTTTTTCTTTTGCATTGGTAATAACAATATTAAAAAAATGAGCGTGAGGTATTTGAAAACCTTCGGCGGTCAGAAATAACCAAAATTAAAATGAAAGCGTTAGCGTTTTCCAAAGCATTTCCGTTAGGCGAATGGCCCCCGGGTCGGTGCGTTTCTGTACCGAATCTGTACAGTTCTTTCCCGAAAAGCACTTTGTGATCGGCTCAGGCACAGAGTGGTGTTGTTTCGTTTTGTTTGCGGGAGTGCCGACAGGCGAGTCGAATAGTTCGCTACCGAAAGCTGCCAAGAGAGCCTTCGGTAGCACTCGGCACAGAGCTGTGTATTCGTTCAGTAAAGATTCTGTACTGAAACTACTCAGTGAGGAACAGTGGCGGCGCTAGACCACATGTGGATGTCGGCGACATCAATTTCGCGAGGCCTATTTTACTTCGCAGTAAAAAACAGTTAAATTAAGTGAGCCAAATTATAAAATAACGTATGAGTAAACGAGTTTTATTGTTGATAATCAAATGATGACAAAAAGTAATTTTGTAATTAATTATGTTTGTACATAGAAAGGAGATTGCTCAGCTTCCATACATGTTTGGCCTAAAAACCAATAACCATGAAAAATTGTTTCCTACATTCGAAATTATATATAAATTACCGTAGAAACGAATATTATCGACGGCCACTCCTGAGAACTTCTATAAACCATATACACTGAATGATTTTGAGGTTATGTTTGCAAATAGGCACATAGGTATTAGAATAATAAAAACCAAATAACTTATATAGGAAAATAGGGCAATCAAGCCAAGTACCGATATTATGTATTAGATTCAGGTATATAGAGCATGTAAAATAACAGATATGTGCATGTTTTTAAAAACACGAACAGAAACTGTGTGATGATTGTGAATGAACCACAGATTAGAGAGAATTTTTAAACTCTCGTTAATCAAAGAAAGCTAAGAGCTGTAGGTTATACAGCCATATCTTCAGCAGCTTGATTATTTTTGTTATGTTTTTATTATAACCATATTTTAGATTTTTAGTGTATCACACCTTATAATGTGTTTATTTAGGGGTTTGGCAAAAAATGTACGGCAATAGACTTTATGATGTCGCCTACCATCTATATTAATTGTCTTAGCACATTTGCATGTAGTAAAAATGATAATAAAGTTGTGGATATTAATACCACCCGTGTAATAAAAAAAAATATATTTTATCAATCTTTACAAAATAGATTTGTTTTGATGTTATATAAACAACCTCGATCAGTCTTTGTGAATGTTACTACACCCATAGCCAATAAAAATGATTCGTATGTTTTCCAAACCGGTAAAAATAGAAGTCCTTTTTTAAAATTAATATATTATTTAAAGGTGGCCGTTAAAATCTAATGACTGTAAAATAAAGTATAAATTACGCCAAGAATTACTGTATATGTCAATATTTTGCATTTAGGCCAATCTCCTTTAATTACAAAAATAGTGTTGCCAGACAGACGATTCTGAATACCTGTAAAGTACGCTTCCATCATGCACGTTTTCGAAAATAATAAAAGTCATTATCATCTGCTTAGCTTTTTCCCCGAATTGTTCGGGGTCGGCTACCTAAGCCAGGCCAGGAGAAACGAAAATAAATAGGTAACTTGTAAAAAAATTTTGCAAGGCCCCCTCAGGCGCGAGGCCGTCAGCGGTGGCCGTCGTCGCCGACGCCTAGCGCCGCCACTGGTGAGGAAGCTCTCATTCGATAACATACACTCGATAAATAATCTGTACATATTATCTTGGCAGGCTTTCGGTGCGGTATGCAAGGACATAAAATACTCTAGACACCACGTGCGCTCAAAAGTGCCCCAATCAAGAAGTGCTTGAACACCGTTAAAGCATTTCTTGGTTCACAGTCACGCGTGGACCGTTGCAAAGTCAACATGTCGCAGAGCTCCGTGAAAAAATGCGAAAAAAAAATACTTACAGTAGGTACGTAAAGTGTCGTTTTTTCGATAGGCATCTAATCAATGTTCGTCAATTAAACGCATTTGAAGCCAATTTTGTTCTAATACTACTATAAACTGATTTAATAGAAAATATTTGTGATATACTATGTAGCAATAAGTCGTAAAATTTTACGAGCTTGCATTTTGAACTGTTATAACTCTTTCACACATGCGTTTTAATTAAGACCTTATACAGTATGCATTAACGGTGACTTCAAATGTTTAAATAATGCTTTATATTGTTTTTAAGTACGCGATCATCTTACGGACCTCCGTGGATCGTCCAATGTACCTTTTGGACAGGTTTAGCCACGATTTTGTTCGTAATGTTGTATCTAGGGCTAGGGTATTTAATGTCGTTGGCGGTATGGTTTCGTTTTGTTTGCGGGAGTGACAGGACGGGCGAGAAGAATGGTTCGGTATCATTTGGAAGCACTCGATACAAAGAGCGTGTATTCGCTCGGTAAATATGCTGTACGGAAACTACTAAGTGAGGAATTCCCACCACCACTCCAGACGGCTCTGCTACATCACACTGTACTAGTATGTAACCATACTAAAAGTATGAAATCAATACGCTTCTGTACCCCTAGCACGAACCATTATCGTATTCGAATAGTTTGCGAGTGCGACATGTCAATGTCTAATTTTGTATGGAAACTTGAACAGCAGCGCCACAAAGTACGTAACCAAAACTAAAAAAATGGTAAACATTTGACAATGACATTTCGGACTCACAAACTATTCTAATTCGATATTGGTTCGTACTAAGGGTACAGTACCCCTAGCACGAACCAGTAACGAATTCGTATCGTTTACGAATCCGAAATGTCATTGTCAAATGTGTATTGATTTTTAGTTCTCGTTACGTACTTTGTGCTGCTGCTGTTCAAGTTTCCATACAAAATTTGACATTGCCATTTCGGTTTGCAAACTATTCGAATTCGAAAATGGTTCGTGCTAGGGCAGTGGGGGTACTGGTCTGTTTCCGCCAACCATTAGGACATGGCATGAGTAAGACAGCAGATTTCCTTGCGCCATTTCAGTAAAAGAGCCTGTGGTGTGGTGCCGATACTGCAAAAAACACTTTCATTTCACGGCACCTACATTAGTAGGGGTGTATTTTAAAATCTGGCGCTCCGGCTTACTTATGATTTGCATCCTCTTTAGTTAATCAAATGAAAATATAGGTAACGAATGCCTTTATATGGCTTCTGCCATCCTGGGTCATGGCCCTAACGTCCCTGTTCTAATGCCATTGCTTGAAATGCCGGCTATACTCAATTTTACTATGGCAACCCACACCGCATTCCGCGCAAACGAACTTGTACTCCGTGTCGTGAATCCTCATATGTTTTCTGAGCGATATGTTATGCACGTACGCGTTCTTGCACACCGGACATACGAAGTTTCTCTCCCCCGTATGGCATATCATATGCTCCTTCAATTTGGACTCTATCGCGAAACATTTAGAGCACACTGCGCACTTATGTTTCTCCGTGTGAATCCTATTCGAATGCTCGGTGAGAGCTCTCCTGGTGGTGAAACTCGATTTGCATATGTAACACTGGAAAGTCTTCGAGATGCCGTGGACTTGTTTGAGATGCATCATTTTGCTGTAATGCTCTCTGAAGGTTTGAGGGCAATGCGGACACTTTTTCGGCCTGACCCTCTCATTACCTTCGTGCACGATGCCCGTGTGGTATTTCAATTGGCTCTTCTTATAATACACCTTATTGCAGAATTTGCATTCAAACTTTTTCGTAAGATGAACCTCTTTGTGCTTCATAAGCTTGTGCTGGTTCAGGAAACCAGCGCCGCAATCCTCGCAAACGACTTTCACCGAATGGCTGTTCATGTGAGAATTGAGGAGTTTGAATGTGTGAAATACTTTGCCGCACACGTGGCACGCCATTACGTCATTCTTAATCTCCGTATTGTATTCCGTCATACCGTTCCCGGCGGGTTGGAACAGTATCTCGTGTTCTGTCTCCAAATGCGCTCTTATTCGATCGAGATTCGGGTATTTCTCGCCGCAAAGTTTGCAGTTGAGCTTTGATATGTCCACTTGCAGTGTCCTCTTGCCTTTGGGTACGTATTTCTCTAACATTTCTTCCTCTGAGCCTGTCTTGTGTGTCGCCGTGTGCGCCAGTAATGACTTAATTTCGGAATGGTATTCAGTGCAGTAGAAACATTTGAACGTAAAGCCCATGAAGATGAAAGGCCGCACTGTAGTGTAACAGATGAACGCCACCGCGTTTCTTCTCTCCATTATGGTCAATTGCCAGATACTCGTGCCTGACGCTCTCAATTCTGTGGAAAACAAATTATGGGGACTCAGTAGGATTATGGGCACGGAGAAATGTGAGAGTACAAACATATGCATAGTTTTATTTTGGCCAATTACCATCTTGCGGCTTGATCAAATGGCTTGTTCAAATAGGCGTGATCAAGCCAAACTGACCGTGTGCGGGGAGACAATTTGGAAGGACATGCCATTTGACGGAAGGATTTTGGCTTGATCGAGCGGCATGGTGGTGAGTGGCCAACATTAAGCAGTATCCATTCGAAGTTGGAATAAAGAAGGAGTCACCAGAAATAAAAAAGAATAACTAGGTAAAGTCGGGCCACGATAATTCTGCAGTGGACTGATAGTAGCAAAAATTAAAACTTTGCACATGGCAGTACTGATTATAGTTAAATTAACTATCATTGGGCCCAATTCCGGCGTCATTCTCTAAACTTAAAACTAAATTTAAGGTCAGTCTCACCTTTTCATTCCGTATAGAGAAGGACAAGGATGCACTGTTGTCAAATTTAAGTTTAGCTTTAGAGAATCATGCCAGAATCGACATCATTATCAGCCTATTAATTTCCCCAGTGCTGTGGCACAGGCCTTCCCTATGGATGGAATTGGGAGATTGGGCCATGACCGAAATGAAAGCGGTACCTAAAACCTTAATAAACCGGTTTAATCCAGAGCGACACGTGCACGCGTCGGCATCGCTTGAAGTTTGTTTTGTTTGAACTAAAAGTCACAACTTGTTAATGCTCAGAGATTGATGCATTTATTGACACGTTTGCTAGCGTCTAGTGAGTTAAGTTATTCATTTTAAAAACCGCTAAATTGATTCAAAACCTTTTTGATTTCACTTTTTAGAAAAACTGTTTTTTTTAAGGTCAAGGTAGAGCCAAACTTAAATAAAACGCTCCTAATGTACTTGACACTGATTTAGGTTTGAAAATTAACCGGTAAACAAGCCCTGGTTCATGTCACTCAAATACCATTTGTTATTCGTTGAACAGAGACAAAAGATGGAATAACTAATACAAACTTATTCCACGTTTATTAATAAAGCATAATTAGCGAGCTGTAACCGTAACATGCGTGATACAGTACGAGGTGTGTACGCTTGTAGCCCGCACATGGGCAAGGGAAGGACTGGGTCACGTAGGTACACTCGCGGAAAGACCCGCTCTGTCACTCACCCATAATCGCTTGCGGTAGCGGCGTAGTAAAAATTCATTCTAGACATGTAATTATCGCTGTCTTACTTTTTCGTATAGCGCTGTCGCGATCACGATGCGGATGACAAATTGCAATTAAAACAAATGCAATTCAATTCATTATTCAATCAATGAAATGCTCTCTGTCATTCTCTTGTGCGGCGGCCCGGATTGGCGCGTCCGATGCGAAGGCGGGGCGTAGTAAAAACAAAGTAAAAACTACTGTAGACAGAGCGCAAAATTCTGCGATAGTACCCTGGGATGGTCAGCACTTCGAGTGCTGAACACCGTTCAACGGTCCTTTTCAGGACCAGGGTAGGAGCATCACCCCACAGTGAGTCTGATCATTGTGATTAGCGGTAGATGCTCAAAACACCCTTCTTAGGGCCAAGGGGGGCGGGAGAGGGACGGAGAGAACTACGTTCTCCCTCCCACTCCTGTGAGAGCAGCGGGTCTGCCCTGGGGGGGGGGGGGGGGCGCATTGCACAAGCTCTCTTGATGCTGATGCCCCTGATACTCCGGGGCATCTTCATCGTTCGCGGACAATCACCTTGCGGGTGCGCGGACAGTCGGCAACGGTTGCCGCGACCACACCCTCACTCCCGGCGTGCATTGGGAGGACTGCGGTCCTCAGAATATACGCCGGGTGACCGGTGCAGGAGTATTGTCTGGTTTTTAGTGGCCCTGTTCTAGGCGATAGGTAGGGCCCTGCTCATTTCCCCCGGCCTAAGGGCTAGCTGAAAAGAGCAGGGAGGAGTCCCACATACCTTCCTATCGCTTCACCGGTGGTTGAAGGATGCGTAAGAAATTACCTAGATAAAAAAAAAAGGTGTATACGCTTGTAGCTCAGTTGTAAACGTCGGCTCGCTGCAAACTGCACGCGTACCGCTTGCAGCAGGTTAGCGAACCACGTTCACACTATGGTTTTTGGTTACAGTGCATGCAACGGTTACGGTTACAGCTCGTTAATAAGTACCCGTCTTAAGGGGGGTGGCGGCCTCCGAGGCTTGCGTAACAAGCCCGGTTGCAGGTTCTTTGCGTTCCTTGTACCTTGGCCTCACCTTGGATAGCAGGTGGAGCTTCGAAGAGCATTTCGTGCGGTTGGTCCCCCGAGTCAAAAGGGTAGCGGGTGCCTTACACCGCCTGCTGCCCAACCTCGGTGGACCGAGGGACGGCGTTCGCCGCCTGTACGCGGGCGTCGTACGGTCCCCCGAGAAGGGCTCCCCTGGTGGAAGCAGGGGAGCAAAGGCTGCGGGTCCTCAGATGCGATCGATTCTGAGGCCCCGTACAATGCCTGATGGCGGCCATCGCTGGGGTTTTAGTGGGTAGGCCTCCCCCTTCTGGGGAGGAGTGCCCCACATAACCACGTATGGTATACGGTATGCAATTTCATGCATCTCCCCAGCGTATCAAAAAAAAAAGGTTCTCTGCTTTCAACGAGGATGCCCACACAGGTTTTCAAAGAAAAGAGAATAAATAAAACAACCCAGCCTGGTTCCTTCCTTGACTGGGTGGAATTATTTCTAGTAAAAATGTCTTTAGGTATAGAAATAAAACAGATCAATATAAAAATATCTTTATTACTAATACTGTTAATTTCCTTAAATATTGGTACTTAATTAAGTTCTTAAATTATATTGTATAAATTTATCCATCTAAAAGCGGTAATACAACTATGAGATCAAAATCTAATCGTGACCACTCACTGTCCTGCCGTCTGATCAAGCCAAACTGACCGTGTGTGGCAAGACATATTGGAAGGACATTTCGGTTTGACAAAACCTATTTGATCAAGGCTATTGATCAAGCTCCATGATGGAGATTGGCAACCACAATACAGGACGCGTCATGTAAAATGAGTTCTGGCTGTTAAGGCGCTATCCCACGACCTGTGTTGCCAAACGTATGGGAACTCTAACGTTCGAGATTTAGCAGTATCTTTACTGCTATTCTCAACTTGTATTTTGCTCACCGCCAGAAAAACCATCACCATCATCAGCCCATTAATGCCCTCATTACTGGACCTTCCCTATGTATTGAATAGGGAGATTGGGCCATTACCATGACACCACCAGCCCATTTATAGGATCTGACGGCTGCAGATGCAGTCGGGACCAACGGCTTAAAGCTAATTAGAGCCACCCGTCACCGCCTCGTCGCGCAACGTCCAATTTTGGTCAACCAAACACAGGTGGACGCCGCGTTGTCAACCAGAGTCCATTCGCCTAACGGAAATGCTATGGAAAACGCTAACGCTTACGATTTCATTTTGATATTTCTAGCCGCCTCACAGTGGGTGAAAAAAGAGGTCCCCTTTCATAGGATTTTTGAAAAAAGATAATAATCTGCGCTGTATTAATAACTAAATGCTGGGCAAGAAACATAAACAAACTGTTTATTGAGACACATAACCCCGTAAAGCAAAATTACCCTAATAAGCATTTTGAAAAATTCGTATCTTTTGAACGGGGCCGTCCGGGGTGAAGGTCAAAGGTCGCATGGCTTCGTAACAGACCCGGTAATAATCCCTATTAGTTTCAGCTTGACCGTAGAAGACCGAGACAAGTTATGAGCAAAACAAATTCCGTTTTCATACATTTGAAACTCTAAAGCCCGTGCTTTATGGTGTTAGATTAAAAGGAAATTCCCCAAACTATTTTATTATTCAATGTACTGATATGTCCAATAAAACCGCATACCTTAAACGGATAATAAACATTTTTATTTTTTCAAAAATCCTATGAAAGGGGACCTCTTTTTTTCACCCACTGTGCGCCTGAGGTTTTCAAATGCCTCGCGCTCTCTTTTTTTTTCTTTTGCATTGGTAATAACAATATTAAAGAAAATAAGCGTGAGGTATTTGAAAACCTTCGGCGGTCAGAAATAACAAAATGAAATCGAAAGCGTTAGCGTTTTTCAAAGCATTTCCGTTAGGCGAATGGCTAACATCGGATGGGCCACGGGTTCGGTTTTTGAAGTGTAAATACTGTTGGTTGCAGACGACCTTTCTTATGGAGGAGGTTCAAGACATGATATTTTTATAACAATAATAATAAACGGACGGAGCCACATCCTCCTTACGGCCAAAGATCACATCACAAAAAGCCATGTTTCTCCTCATTCCGTCTCACTTAGGTAAGTGCGCCGACGAGGCGTACATAGGTCGCGCTCGTAGTCGCCGAGATTAGTATCTTCACCACGCCTCGCGCTTGTCGTGTGTGACCTTAGCCCCAGACTATCTTAATATGAGATTAGATAAATATTGACGTCATTATGTATTCGTTTGAAAGCATGATGACTCGTTAATTCGGAGTAGTTCCAACAAAACCGAAGTAGCAACGCGAATGCCAATCTTTCACGTGCTTATTGAAGTCGTTTCTATTGGAGAATCCACTTCCGCATTCGGAACATGTGAACTTATTGCAATCTGAGCCATTTGCATGCGTACTCATATGCTGTTTCAAGCTCTTTTGGTGCCTATAAGCTTTCTGGCACAGACTACAGGCGAAGTTCCTTTCTCCTGTATGAGATATCATGTGCTTCTTCAAAGTGGTGACACAACTAAAACTTTTCTTGCAGAGTTCGCATTGCGTCTTTTGCGTGTGAAATTTATTCGTGTGCATAGTCAACGCTCTACGGCTTGGGAAGACAGATTTGCAGATCTCGCACTCGAAAGTAAACGTTATCCCGTGTGCTTCCTTCAAGTGCTTCAACTTTCTGAAATGCTCGGAAAACCTTTCGGGGCAGTGGGCGCAACGCAGCATACGCATCTTGGTCGCGCCTTCGTGAACCTTTTCCACGTGGTATTTAAGGTTAGAATTGGTTGTATACACTTTATCACATTTACTGCAAGGATAGCCTCCAGGTAGGTGGATCTCTTTGTGTTGGATAAGTCTTTGGTGCGTCATGAAACCAGCTCCACAGGTCTCACACACGGCATTGTTAAAATGAACATTCATATGTCTATTTAATAGGATAAAGGTTTGGAATATCTTATCGCAGATGTGACAAGAAAACTGACCATTTCTAGTCGTCAGGTCGTAAGCAACGACGCCATTTCCGGATTTTGTAAAGACTTTTGTATGCTCCGAGGCAAGATGGTTACGTATTTCGTCTATATCTCGGAAGTCTTGCTTGCAAATTCTGCACTTTAGCTCTGATATGTCTACTTTGACTGTTCGTTTGCCTTTCGGTAGGAAATTCTTTAGGATCGTGTAGTGGTCCGGTACTTCGTGCACTTCGCTGTGTTTCAAAACGGTTTGTATCTCTGTATATTGCTCGTGACAAAAGAAACACTTAAAAAAGTATCGGCAGTACACGAAAGGTTTGGCCGTCGTGTTCTCTAAGATAATTGCCGCGTTTTGCCTTTCAGATAGAGTCATTTCCCAAATGCTGCTCAACGTCGCTGTCCTCTTTTTGGTCACTTCTTCTTGTGGTCCTGGGAAGACAAAATGTTTGGATTTTAATTAGCCTCTTCATTTCCATATTCGTTTTCTTTATTGCAAAATATTTCTTAAGTGTTTACACTTTTATATCAGATTTTTTACACAGGTCAAATAAAATAGGAGTTTATAACAAAATATGGCAATTATTTCAATTAGAGGATATCTATTGTCAAATTGTCTTCAGTTGGTTTTAAAACTCTACACGCCTCTTTTCTTATAGCTACCTTAACCCAATGGTTCGCCACCAAAGTTTTTAACTATTGTCTTAAACTGCCACTGAGGATGCCACTGCTTCATGTGCTTATTGTAGTCGTTTCGATTGTGAAACCCGTTTCCACATTCCGAACACGTGAACTTCCATATAGGTCCGTGTACGCGCATATGTTGGCGTAAAGTCCTCTCGTGCATATAGGCTTTCTGGCAAATCTCGCAAAAGAAATTTCTCTCTCCTGTATGGCCTCTCATATGCATCTTCAGTAAGGACTTAGTCCCGAAACACTTTCCGCACACTTTGCATTGTATCTTTTGGGTGTGTAGTTTTGTCGTGTGCTCCGTCAACGCCCTTCTAGTAGGGAAAACCGCTTTACATGTCTGACATTCAAAAGTAAACGATATCCCGTGAGCTTCCTTCAAATGCGTCATCTTTTTATAATGCTCAGCGAAACGTTCCAAGCAATGAGGACATTTTAAAGGTTTAACCTTTTTTGCATTAGTCGCCTCGTGCTTCTTAAATATGTGATAGCGAAGCTTCAATTTAGTCGGAAACACTTCTTGGCATTGCTGGCACTTGTGCACGCCATTTTGATGCACTATCCTATGGTTGATGAGCCGTTGGTGCGACATAAAACCTAGACCGCACGTCTCACATACAACGTTGAAGTGCACATTCATGTGCCTGTTCAACAAGAAGAACGAATTAAAAGTCTTGCAACACTTGTGGCAAGATAACAAGCCGTTGTTTATACTTAAGTCGTAAGCCATAAGTCCATTGCCAGCCGAGTTAAATTCTTTTTTATGGGCGCTTATTAAATGTTTCCTGATATCATCCAAATCAGAATATTTTTGGTCACATATCTTGCATTTTAGCTCTGATATATCTACTTTGATGACACGTTTGCCTTTCCTCAAATATTGTTTCAACAAATTGCATCTGTCAAGGGTTACATGGAAAGCGGTATGTTCCAATAGAGAGTGAATTTCCGGAAATACAGAGCCGCAATAAAAACATTTGAAATTGGCCTGTTGATAAAAGAACGGCTTGACAGTAGTGAATTCTAAGAACGTTGCAGCATTTTGCCTCTCTGATATCGTCATTTGCCATATGCTCGTCCTTGGGCCCGGTCGTCTTGCTGGCAGTCCTGGGAAAACAAAATTTGCCTTAATTTCCTTAGTCCTCGATTCAATTCAACTTCAATAGCGGACTGTAAGGTACTCAATTACTAACCTAGAACTGCCGTATTGTCGACTTTAAGGTTTATGTTAAAAGTAGTAGGTAATGGGTAAGTCAAACTTTGTTTATTAAAATAATGATTTATTGAAAATAATTCACATGAGTATTACTATAAGAATGTTATAATTAGGATTGACTTAACTATCTCCATGAATAAAATTAACTTTCTAATCATATATTTAATAGCACAGATTCCTGTTTAATTACTACAGGATTATTACAATTAAGCTGTCTTATATTTATTTTCGAAATCACAACTTCTCCATATACATAAAAAAGATCAAGTTTAATTAATTTTTTGTGACATTTTGATAAACAAATCATGATTATAATTAATCTAAATTATATTAACTAATTTCAATTGTGATTCTTAATTTTATGCTTGCCTTTTTAGTTAGTCGTTTCCGAGTCTTTCATCCCCTACCTTAACAAAATAGATACTATGCTCCAGATAATATGCTCGTTTTTAGGGTTCCGTAGTACTGACAAGGAACCCTTATAGTTTCGTCATGTCCGTCTGTCCGTACCCGATTTTGCTTTGAGACTATTAGCACTAGAGAGCTGTAATTTTGTGGAGATATGTATATTGATTACGCCGACAAAATTGTAGAACAAAATTATGTTATTTTTGTGGTAGGTCCCCTACATATATCCTGGGGACCTACCACAAAAATACCCCTACATATATAAACCCAGCGAATATACCACTCGGCCACGGAGGTCGTCAAACTTTGATTTAGGTATTTAAGTTGAGATACATAGTTTGATATTATTTTTTTTTATGCGAAATAGGCAATGCTTTTGACCACAATCTCACCTGATGGAAAGCGATGATGAGGCCTAGGATGGTACACGCCTGCCTAGAAGATGCCTGTTCACTCTGGCCTTGAAGATGTCCAGGTTATATTGGTCCGGGAAAACAGACCTCGGCAAGGAGTTCCACTCCCTAGCCGTTCGTATAATGAAGGCCGAAGCAAATCGCTTCGCGCGAATGGGAGGAACTTCGACAACATAAGGGTGGAAGCCCTCGCCGCGCCTGGTCGTCCGGTGGTGGAAAGGGGAATCAAATTATGTAATACCTCCGCACACTCTCCGAAATGTAACCGATAAAACGCCGAAAGCCAAGCTAGTTTAATTAGTTTCTGATATGGAAAATAAAGACTCCTGTTCAAATATATTGTGGTAACTACAGGCCACTACGGAACCCTACACTGCGCGTGGCAAGACACGCACTTCGCCGGTTTTTTATTTCTAAATACCTCTGAAACGACTAAACAAGTGCGTTTTATCTTCAAATAACAATATACAATTACATTGTTACCTTTGCGGTAGGTATTTGGAAGTATAAAACTTATTGAATTCCATAGATTAATGTAGAAGAGAAACAATGATCTATCTTGTCCTAGATTCAGTTTCATCAGGCGAAGACTAAACAACTTCCCTTAACACTCATGAATTTTAAGAGTAATGTATGTTATTAACGGGATTGCTACCATTTACCTTGGTATGATCTATCTTGTCCTAGATTCAGTTTCATCAGGCGAAGACTAAACAACTTTCCTTAACACTCATGAATTTTAAGAGTAATGTATGTTATTAACGGGATTGCTACCATTTACCTTGGTATGATCTATCTTGTCCTAGATTCAGTTTCATCAGGCGAAGACTAAACAACATTCCTTAACACTCATGAATTTTAAGAGTAATGTATGTTATTAACGGGATTGCTACCATTTACCTTGGTTTTTGCGAGTGACTGTCATGCTACCATCATCATCATCAACCTATGCTCGTCCACTGCTGGACATAAGTCTCCCCTAATGCACGCCACTGCTCCTGATTTTCTGCCACTTCTCATCCAGCCCACTCCAGCCACCCTACGAATGTCATCATCCCATCTTGGCTCAGGGCGTCCTACACTACGTTTACCGAGTCATGGTCTCCACTCAAGAACTTTCCGGCTCCAATGGCCGTCAATACTGCGGCTAATATGACCAGCTCACTGCCACTTCAGTTTGCTAATTCGTTTCATGCTACCATATGGGTTGCAATTCCGTTAATAGCATATATTACTATAATTTTAGTGACCTTTAAAGTTTAGAACAATATTCCAAAGAGAATTTCTTATTATTCACTTTCTCCGTGAATTTCAGACACATGTGTTGCAAGAGATGATACCCCGTCAAATTTTTGTCCACATATCGAGCAATCGCGTATCATATCATGAGATCTAATATGTTCCTTCAAGTTATTCTTTCTTGAATAAGCTTTCCCGCAAACGTTGCATATGAAATTCTTTTCACCCGTATGTATAACCATGTGACGCGATAAACAATACTTCGAAAAGAACCGCGATGGACAAATTGGGCACTCGTGGTTTCTTTCCTGCAAATGTACAGACCTGGTGTGGATCAGAAGGTGATACTTCAAGTCATACTCTTTGCCACATGTTTCACATTTGTACAATCCCGTCGTTTGATTGTGCACTATCCTCATATGTTTCGTCCTTTGATAATTCGAATTAAATCTCTCCGGACATATTGGACATCTTCTGGGCAATTGTTTTAAGTGAACACCTCGCATGTGCGTAGTCCTTTTCGACGAGTTACTGAATACTTTGTCACATTTCTCACATGGAAAGTTACCTGTCTCGTGCGTTTTCAAATGTCTCTTTAGTAAATTGTGTGATATAAATACCGAGCCGCACAATTCACAGCTATAATTATTGAAATGTTTACTCATGTGGATTATGAGCAGCCTTAATTTTAGAAACTTTTCGTTGCAAACTTGGCATTCGAATGAGTCTTCTCCCAATTTGAATGGTATTAAATTATCTTGAATACTCAGATCCATATTCATTCCATGGTCTTTCAAATGCGTTTTCAGAGCTTTTAAATCCGGTAAGTGTGATTGACAAATTTTGCATTGCATGTTACCAATATCTACTTTGACATTTGTGTCCCTGTTTCTATTGGTCAATCCCCGTTTAAAGTCTGTGATTGTATGCGCTGTTAACGTATGATCTCTTAAAAAATTAGCGTCTAGAAATGGCTTGGAGCATACGAAACATTTATACCTATTGCCTGAATGTATGAAAGGATAAATAGATGAATATTCAAACAAGTTAAGAGCGTTTTGCTTCCATGCTCTTCTGGGATTAGTTCTTCTAGGTTTTTTCAAAATGGAACCTCGAATAGTTTGCACTTTAAAAGGTACTTCTGTTTTCATTTCAGAATCCTTTAAAATCTCAAGTGATATGGGTTCTTTAACAAAACTTACATTTGTATAATGACTTTTAGCTTTTAATTTAGATCTATTTGTTCTAGCGTTAACTGCTTTTGGTTCGTTTTCAATTTGAACATCGAGGCCATCCAGAGATATGAGTTTCTTGAGTACTGTCAATGTGATCTCGTGGCCGTCTTTATCCTTTACTTTGATGGATGAATCACTCGGCTGGAGGATTCCTAGAAGAAGAAATAATATGCCATAATTCTAGAGGATTAAAAAGCAATAAGGATAATATGACTAATGTAAGCTTAGTCTAACTCGCTAGGGATACAGCGAGAGTATTTTCATGCGTGTTAAACTTTTGATTAATGTTCCGTTAGACCTAAGTACCAAGTTTCGTGTGAGGAAACGCTTTAAATCAGATAAGGACTTGACGGTGATTACAATATGACATTAATATCGCCTTTATAACGTAGGAAATAAAGCTGTGTTTAAGGTGCAATCGTAAAATCTGTTATGTCAACGTCTGTACACACATTTGAATGGAGCACAGTATGTAAGTTCGGTATAGGGCGCTTTCATTTTATGCGTTTCTTGACGGCCTGGTCCTGTTGTAGAGCGTTCGCGGTACCGGCGCCGCACTGTTGCCGCACCGCGCGTTTTGTATGAAAAAAAAAGGATCGTCCGTACGCTGTACGACAAACGCACCGCTTCGGCACCGCAGTAGGCCGTCAAGAAACGCATAAATTGAAAGCGCCCTAAAAACTCTCAAAAGATGGCTTACGCCTGTCAAAGATTAAAAAAGGAATGTTAAAATTGGGTTTAAAAAATAGTGATTCAAGCATTGCTGAAGATTTGCCATTTAGTAAACTTTAAGTGGCTATTCGTATTTATATAGCATTCTCGATTATTGCTCTATGCCAATAACGTGCGTTTTGCTGTATCTTGCTATAAAAGTTCTGGGTACTATGTAAATGTATTATCTCCACCATTATGTGCTTTATATTTACAATCAGCACAACTTGATAAGAATAATAGTCATATTAAATTATTTGTGAATATAATGAAAACTATTTTAGAACGCTCTATCTATTCTATTCACATAATGTCATAACGCCAGAATTCAAAGATGATTGCCAAACTTACGAAGAATATGATCAAGTTACTCTAACAAGATTTCTCTAAGCAACAATCAATGTTACGATCAGCCCATCTCGTGCAGCCTCAGGTGGTCCTTCAAGTTCTTTCTCCTCAAGAAAGCCATACCGCACACTTCGCATTTATAATTCTTTTCACCGGTATGCACCACCATGTGCCTCTTCAGTGTTTCCTTATTGCAAAACCTCTGATGGCAAATGTCGCACTGCTGGTTTCTCTCCTGCAGATGCACAGATCTCGTATGACATATAAGATGATACTTAAGATTGAACGCTCTACCGCATGTCTCGCATTTGTGCACCCTAGTAGATTGGTTGTGCACATCCTGAAGGTGTATAGTCCTTTTGTAATTCGAATTGAATCTCTCAGGACACATAGGACACCGGCGCGGGAATTGCTTCATATGCACACCCCTTACATGAAGATTCCTTTTGTACGAAGTACTGAAGGATTTATTGCAACGCTCGCAAGGGAAATTCCCACTCTCGTGCACCTCCAAATGTTTCTTCAATAGACGCAGAGTCATGAATCCTGAACCGCAAATTTCGCAACTGTAATTATTAAAGTGAACGCTCATGTGTATGACCAATATTCGTATTTTGATAAAGTTCTGGTCGCAGATTACACATTTGTAACCGCTCTCAGTTGGCTGAAGCTTGAAAGGAATGATATTGTCATTTAAATCTGGGTCTATGGGCTTCTGATGGTCTAATTTCAAATGCGACTTCATATCGGCTAAACTGTTCTGTTTCTTATAACAAATTTTACAAGTCAAATCGGTGACATCAACTTTGAGAATGTTTTCTCTTCTGTTGTTGACCAACCTCTTAAGTGGTGCGAATGTGTGAGATTCCGTCATGTGCGAGCTCAGAAGGGATGTTTCGAGGAACGGTTGGGAGCAAATGAAGCACTTGAATTTGTTGTTGCCATAAATGAAAGGGTACACTGTGGAGAATTCGAAGATGGTCAAAGCGTTTTGTCTAACATCAGGGTTTTTATTAGGCCTTGGTGTTCCACGTGCGATTACTGCGGTCGGCAACCTCTGTCTAAGAGGCGATGAGGATTTGACGGGCGGAGAAATTGGAGAGGGACTCCGTGAAGGTGTGTACATCGGCATTAGATTGGTGATTCGTTTTCTGGGCTGCTGCTTGAGATTCCCAATTTTACTGAAGTCCGTGACTGTCCCCAGAGGCCTACAGAGGCTGCGGTCGTATTCAACTTGAAAGAGAGGCACGGTCCGTTTCGGCTGCGTTATTTCAGTTGGTACTACTGTCTGGACGGATCCTAGAAAAGAAATAAATTGAATTGTAGGTAAATGCGACGCCGCAAGGTTAGTTGTTAAAGAAAAATGTTTGTAACTTAAAAGTACCCTCCTCTAAAGTTTATTTGGACCTAACAACTTAAAATTTGTTCGAGTTCGAATAACGTTTAATATCTTGATTACTCTTAAGCCTCTTTGCGCAGTGAGAACTCTCCCCGTTGTTTCAAATATGTGATTTCAATTTAACTACGATTGTTATGTTAAAACATACAAATCTATGAAAATTGAAAAAAAAAACGTACTTATGTTATTCATTTCTTTAGCGTTCCTCTTCTTTGGATGAGATTGAAAATAACTTTCTTGCCTTCTACTTTTTCTACTAAAATTCTCTTTCGCGTTCAAAGTATTGAGTTTTATCACCAATTTGGTTATTTATTCATAATATTAATAATAATAAGAGATTTGGTGACTCATTCCTTTGTCACACTGTGTTTTGCTTGCTCGCTCCCACAACCGGAGTTTCTTTAAAAGAGGCTTAATAAAGAAGTAACTTCCAGGCCGGCATAGTGAGGATGGTTGGTGACCCAGCTCTATTAGCGTCTGGATTCCACCATTTCTATACATCAGGTGGGTCCACCCTATCTTGTCGAATTCTTGTTATAATACAAATAGATAAATAAGTTGAATTGCTAATTTCCTATAGACCACAGTTTCTCTCAACATGAAAATCGGGGGTATCTGCAAAATCTCAGTTAAGCCCATTTAAACAGAGATTAAAAGGAATTTCTAAAATAAGGTATGTTTTTATTCCTAAAATATTTTTAACGGCAATTGAGGATTTTCATTTTTAATTGTGACAGTGGATCGACTCAGAAAATTACCATTAACGACGCCATCTCTTAACTCGTGGATTTTAAAGTCACTGAAGAGGCAATGTAATTTATCGGTGACCTTCTTTAAGATAAAAAGAAACTTGCTCAGACAGCCGTTCGGCTATGCGGACTGACTCGTTTCGAAAATATGAGACAGTGAGTGCGTGGCGCTAAAATATACGTATGTAGGTATAAAGAGTAGCTAATCTTCATGTTTTTACATACTTATAATCGTAAAATTCTGTTAAGTATATCAATCAAGAATTCGCATCAGGAGATTTTAAAACATTTCATAAGTTGGGAGGATGAAGATTCATTGTGTGCTGCTTGAGTGAAGCTTTATGATCGAAAATCTTTCCGCAAATTGTACAACCGACACGTCTATCGCTATCATGTATCCGTATATGTTCTACAAGTGTACACTTCGCCATAAACGACTTCTTGCACATATTGCATGGATATTGTGTTGATCCAGCATGCCGAGTAATGTGTTTCCTCAATTCACCCTTGGAATAAAACTTTGACTCGCAAATATCACAAGAATAACGTTTCACTTTCAAATGGACAGTTCGCGTGTGCACTCCCAGTTTCCCGCTCCACTCGAACACCTTCGGGCACATCGAGCATTTGAACTCTTTGAGCTTCAAGCCGTGAACGCCGGAAATATGCTTGTTCCTTTGGAAGTAGTTCCTGAATGTTTCGGGGCAGTGTGGACACCTGTGCCTCTTAACTTGCCTGTGAACAGTTGCAAAGTGTTCGTTCTTAGCGTTTTTCGATTTAAATGTTTTGCCGCAGCCGTCACAAGGAAAGGACCCTGTCTCGTGCGAGAAAGCGTGATTCCTCAGCCTTGCTGGTGTGACGAAACCAGAGCCGCAATGTTCACATATAAAGTTTTGGAAGTGAACATTCATGTGTTGGTTTAATGTCTTGAACTCTGTGAATATACTATCGCATATCGCGCACTTGAATTCGTGCATAGTGATTCTGAACGGGAGAATGCCATCGCTAGATTTGAGGTCGAGATCCTTTTTGTGTTTCACCAACAAATGACTTTTCAGGGAAGTTAAGTTTGCGATGGCCTCATCGCAAAGCTTACATCCAATATCGGTTATGTCTGCTTTTAGTAATTCATACCTTCTCAGTTTTGATAGTGTTATCTTTATTTGATCAGTTGTCTCATTGAGATGATCAGTTTCGTTATGATTCCTTAAAGCTGCCGGATCTGGATATTCCCGCTCGCAATAAAAGCACATGTACAAATTTTTCCGCCATTTAAAAGGGCACAGTTTGGAATATGTTAATAATATGGAGGCGTTTCTTTTTCTTGCTTTCAAGTCCTCCTTTAGTGTAATCACTTGATTATTGCTGTGATTCTCTACTATTAGCTTTTTCGGTCTCTTATTCGGTTCTACTTCTGTGTTATTCTCGGTTGTAAAAGAGGCGTCACCTAAAATGAGAGAATAATGTGCATAAACAAATTTCTTCCTCATATATCTTTCATGCACAATTTCACTATACATATATTGAAAATACAATAATTGACCATAGAATGATTCAAGTGGAAAATTATGATTTTTCTCAATCATGTGCAAGAACAAGATTACTATCAATACTCTGTTTTGAAAAAATATAATTCAATGTTTCAACTAAACAGCACTTAGTTCAGATCTCTGAAGTAGTACTAAGAAGTAATACTAAGATCCTTGATATATTGTTGGTTTAGTTTTGAGAAAAAGGCAATTTTAAAAATGCTATATTATATTTCTTATAACATTAAGAACCTATGTACAGATTATGGACAAACGTTCTCAACTTGAAGATAAAGTAATAATATTGTAACTTCATACATATTCAACAATAAACCCTACAACCACTGCAAAACCAACAGACCTCTGTCATAACAATGCTGAAAACTTGACAACTCTTAACACTGGAAATTTTGAACATCTCTATGATGCGTTTTCATGTGTCCCTTTAGACTGCATTTCTGAACAAATGCCCGATCGCAATATTGGCAAGCGAATCTTCTATCATTGTTATGAATTTTCATATGTTCAGTTAATGTTTTCTTTCTAGCATAGCTCTTCTTGCAGACCTGACATTTAAAGTTCTTCTCATCGCTATGACAAATCATGTGCATGGTTAGAGCATATTTGTCATAAGTGTGGTAATTACAATGGTCACAGGAGAACTTGTGTATTTTCACATGCGCTAGACGCTCATGGGCCCTCAAATTAGAACTGGTCAGGAAAGTTTTTGGACAAAAGCCGCATTTGTAGTTATCCCTTTGTAAACCGTGAACTGTTTCAAGATGTTTTTGCTTTCTGTAGTAATCTCTAAACGTTTCTGAGCAAAGCGTACATTTGTTCTTTTTAGCTTGCAAATGTACAATTTTTATATGGTCCTGTTTAGCAGAAATTGTGCGGTACACCTTGTCACATATTTCGCAATGGAAAGAGCCATTCTCGTGTGAGACGGCGTGCGTTCTGAGACGACTTTCAGACGGGAAACCCTTCCCGCATTGGTCGCAAATAAAATTACTGTAATGTTTATTCATGTGTCTATTAAGGAGGCGATAGTTGTTACATTGTTCTTCGCATCGCCCGCATATGTAAGAGTCTTCTGTGATTCGAAAGGGTATAACTCCGTCGTCTTTCAAATCTACAAATTTCTTGTGATTTTCAATTAGATGATTCTTAAGGTCCTCAAAGTTTTTCATGTTTTCATTGCAAAGTCTGCACTGGTAGTCAATGATGTTGATTTTGACCGGCTGGATCTTCCCCATTTTAACTAATGCGTCCCTGACGTTGTCTTTATCAATATTGTTATGCTCAGCGTTTGTGTGCTGAACTATTTCAAGCATGAACAGTGACTTGTGCTGACAGAAGAGGCACATGAAAAATCTATTAAATTTAAATGGGCAGACGTTGGTATTGACTATTATAGCGATGGCGCTTTCTCTAATCGATTGCCTTTTATAAATATCCTCACGAATACTCGATGGGGAGTTTCCATTACTCATAATTCCGATTGAGGGGATCAGTTTGCGAACTTTAGCAATCGGATTTGATCGAGCGGTAGTGATGGTACGCCCCGCCGTGATTTCGTTGGGGCGTTTTGGAATACAAGTGCTCACCGTTGTATTACCTAAAAGGAAAGAAAAATCTGTTTGAAACATTTTCTTTGTAATAATTAGATAAATTATAACGAAGGATAAAAATCACAGAACTCACGAGAGTTAAGCTTTTTTAATGCTAACTGAAGTTTAGGTATTTGAAGTCGAAGTACTTAGATACCGCCACATTGGTGAACTTTAGTTATTTCCATAGTGTAATGTCGTATGGAATTTTATTGTGGAGAAACGCCGCCGACATTCAAACTATTTTTGTGATGCAGAAGAGAGCTATTCGATAAATTTATAATCTTAAAATTCAGGAATGCTCAACAGATAAGTTTCAAAAAATTGGCATAATGAGGCAATACATCTGTGAAAATTTATTATTTGTAAGAATAAATATTAACTTGTTCCTTAAACACGGTAATAATATCTATACAGTATTCTATCTTCATACAAACGGTCGGAAAGCGTGTCATACCTACGCCACTCGAGTTCGCGCGGCACCCGGTGGGCATCCAGTCGCAAATGCGCCGCAGTGACGATCGCACGGTGTGAATTGATTTTTTTAAGCAGTTAGCCGTGCTTAAACGGGCGATATGTATTGTCAATATTTGATTGAATTAAGTAGATACCTACATTATTTTGGAATATGTAGAAAAATAGGAGGAGTATTCCGGACATCATTTAAAAAAAACATATCAATTGTATAGTAGCTGCAGGTATATAGGGTGAAATTGAATGTTTCTATGAAACTTCGTGAGATTGTTGGGTTATGTGTATAGAGTATGCCTGTCTTTTTTCGGATTTTTTTGAAGTATAGTTTTTTCATGTATTTATTTATAATTTGTGTATTTTTATGTCCTTTCCTCGTTTTGAGTAGTTATTCATTTTAAACAAACAAACTTACATATCCAGTGAAAAACAACTAATAAATAAGCACTTCTAAAAAACGGAAAAACATTGAAATTCCACCGCGGGTCAACGACCGACCGCGCCCGCCAGCCGTTGAGTAAGTAGCTACCTAACTCTACACAGAGCTCAACTGACTCGTTTGATTCCACACAATAGGTACAATAAAATCGTCTTAGATGCCTTTATTGAAATTGAAATAATAAGCACAAATGTCATCTTTTCTTAAGCAGAGAAAAACTTTAAAAGTTAATAATAATTTTGTCACGATTGGAAATAGGCAAATGTTAAACAAAAAGAAATACTTATTGCTTAATACCCCAAGAATGAAATTTATAACCAGGTATTCAAAAGTACTTACGAGACCGGCGATTTAGGTAGGTACAGTCGCCATCAGATATATCTGAGCATACAAGGTGACCAAATACATCTGAACAGTTAAAATGTCATTAAGTTCTATACGCTACAAGTGACCATAAATATCTGATCATTCATTACTTCAATAATATCTGAGCAGATGCCTGTCAATAATATCTGAACATACAACTTTTCAAAAATATCTGAACACGTCAATGATTATGTATCTACGCAGATCATGCACTGGGCTTACATATTTTGTTACTGCGTGATTGAAAGGATGAACTAAAAACAAAGGCTAAATATAAGGAATAAATACGATGAGAATGGAATAAAAATTTATCAGAAAATCATTCGTGTAGGGTCACCACGAGTAGTAGAAATGGAAGATGCCTAATTTTTTCTCTATTTATTTTGAAGTTATACTTCTTTAGGCGCGTTATGAAAAAATGATGAGAGTGAAATTTTAAGATGCGCGCGCATCACTGTAACACAAAAAATTAACAGCATGAAGTTGCTCGCTTTAGCGACCAACTTCATGCTGTTACTTTTGTGTTTACCGCACATTAAGAAAATCTAATCTACCAACAAAATAGAAATAGAATCTCTATTTAGTGGGTGCTAACGACTGCATTGTGAAGGCCTATCAAAAGTATTTATTAATCTGGAACAACGGAACCAAAGCGCGATTCAGGAGACTACAGCGCCATCTCTTGACCATTGGTGTAGTAGAACCAAAAACCACATCTTTATTTTTCAATGTTACTTTTATGTTATTATTGTAATAAAGTAACAGTTATAGGTATTCATATTTATAATATTTATCCACATGTTTCTAGTTTGTATATTCGGCATACGTGTTTGAGTTTCATACAAGTGCAAATCACATATGTTCTAATAAATTATATTCAGCAGCGATTTTAATTGAATATTTTGATTATTTATTTATTTTTTCAAATTAAAACTGAACTTTATTGACTGTGTCCTTTTCCAGACTTTTTATTAATTTATTGTAATTAATTATTTGCATGCAATTAAAAACTAATTTTAAACGATGCCAAAGAAGGATAACTTCTCACGCGCCTACATAAGTACACGCACCCATTTTTTTTTAAATTAACGAGAAGTTATGTTTTTATTTTATTCTATAGATTAAATTCTCAATATCTCCTTAGAAATTTATTTCAAAATAAGACAACTGCGTTTTTTAACCGCAATAGAAATAAGTAATAATTTGGAGGAAACATTTGTCCCACTATTTCCATTGCAGTGGAAAATGGAATTCTGTACTTATCATGCACTGGGCGCCATCCTTACAAAAATTTTATTTACTCTCTGAGTGGATGTGTTTGTTTGGTTTGGGTATGTATTATTTATAAAAGTGAAAATTAATAAAAAACAATTTTAATTCTTATAAATTTTTATTCAGTTAAATAATCAAAAAATGTAAACGAATTAACTTGGTACCTACCTCAGTAGAAGCTTAAGCTTAAGTATTTATTATTATAATAACATTATAATCGAGATCGAAATAAAAAAAAGCAACTTCTGATACAATGAGTTTAAAATTAAATAGTAACAAAATGTTTTATTCTTATAATTAGTATAATGATACATGAGATCAAATCAAAGAGTTATCAGGCAATTAGTAAGGTTCTTAAAATTAGCGTATTATTATTAGCTGAATAATTTCCCAATATTATCAATGCCCGTTTAGACGGGAATTTCTAACAGACGTAGACGGTCGTAACGTATATTGTCGACTTGTTCTAAGTGACCACCGTTTTTTTAATACAAAATTTAACACGTATAGGTAACTTATCTTACTAATAAATAGAAATAGAAAATAGTGTTAGTTTTTTTTTTCAAAACGACCGGGTTCGATTCCCGAGCTGACCACAGGGTTTTTCTTAAATGTATGAATGCAGTTTTAATTTTTATTAAAATCGATGACATAGTTCCTAAGAACAGATCTTCGTATATATTATAGTTCAGACTTTCCCATACTGACCCATTTAAATGAGCCATCTTGTATACTCTCATATTAAATTTTTGACCATTATATAATTATTTGCCGAACAAGGATTGCTGCCTGATTTTTTAAATTGCTTACAAAATCTTTTTGTGCCGACCAAAATATTTAAAGGCTGACCAATTATATACTTCTCATGAAACATTAGTATTTTGTGTAACCTCCTTCTGCATTTAATACGTCTTGTAAACGTTTCCTCATGGAACCAACTACCTTCTCACAAAAACCTCGACCTCTGAACGATTCCCAAACATCATTTGCATGTCGCCTTAAGGCTTCTATTGTTCGACATTGATTCCCATCCCACTCTTGCACCATTTTACCCCAAAGGTTTTCGATGGGTTTGAGGTCTGGACTTTTTGGTGGTAGTTTGATTAAAGTTAGTTCTCTCTGTTCATTAATCCATGTCTGTACTGTACGAGCATTATGTACTGAGCTGTTGTCTTGAAGGAATGTAATTTGTTGTTCTGGATAAAAAACTTGAGCTGTAGGAAGAAAAGTATCTTCCAGAAGTTCCTTATAATTCATTGCATTCATTCGTCCACTTATTTCCACAAGCTCACCAGGACCATCTTTGCACATCCATCCCCAAAATCCAATTGAAATACGTCCACTCCGGCGATGAGGCAGCACATTTTGTTCTAAGTAACGTGTGTTTTCGGGTCGCCACAAACTTAATCGCCCATTATCTCAGAAATCATCAAAATTGTAGCCGCTGCATTTTGTGCCTTGGCGTGAGAGTTGGTTTTCTTGCCGGTACTCTATTTTTTAAACCTCCTTCTTTTAATCGTCTTCTAATGATGCTAGTGGATATTTCGAATGTGCTTGAAAATTGTGTAGTGTTTATAAATCTGTCATTTTTGGCTTTATCTATAATAGCTATGTCTTGGTTATTTGTAGTACGCGGGCGACCAAATGAAACATGATTATTTAATGTTTCTTCTTGCTGCCATCTTTCTAGCCATAAATATACAGTATTTCTCTGAAATAAATACAATTTTATACTTTGTGAATAAAGTTTCATGTTTTGTGGGCAATTGATTTTTAGCATTTTTCTCCGTGATACTTACGGCTATCCCTAGCTCATCGGCGATATCTTTTACGGATAAACCATCATTTTTTAGTTGTATTATTTTATGTTTCATTTCCGCATCAATACGGTACGAACTCATATTAATTATAGTTAATTTATGGTATGTAGGCATGCGTCCGATATATCAAAACGAATCCAAAATC
Source organism: Chilo suppressalis (assembly GCA_902850365.2). Taxonomy (NCBI): domain Eukaryota; kingdom Metazoa; phylum Arthropoda; class Insecta; order Lepidoptera; family Crambidae; genus Chilo; species Chilo suppressalis. The sequence goes on from OU963919.1 coordinate 4,037,570, forward strand.
CGATTTCAAACACAAATCGATACCGAACGATTTCTCAACTAGAAAATCCGATTTCAGAAATCTAACCGAACCAAAACGCTAGCGATCACGTATCCAAATGTAAATCGGATTCGAAATTCGTGCTATCTTTTTTTCTCCGCTTTGTAGCGATTGGTTAGAAAGAGAGAAAGCGAATTTGTTTACAATTTCGAACGTCAGTAAAATTCGCTTTGTCTCTTTCTTACCAATCGTAACAAAGCGGAGTAAAAAAGATGCCGCGAATTTCGGAAGTCCGATTTGGATTTCTTGTTTACGGAAATCTATTGCCATTGAATATGTGCGATCAATATAGTCTTACGACACAGTACTTAAAGACTATATTTGCGTGACTAGGCTGTGAGGTGATGTATTTTGGCTTATATCTTAGCGTGCGTTTGTTTACTACAAAAACTTGGTGCTTTTGTTTAGATGCAAATTTGACCTTGATATGCAAGTGCACGCATGTCAGTCAGTGATTTTTGTTTGCCGGGTTTAGATAATTATTAATTACGTGTTTGTTAAGACTGGATTGGAGTTCAGAGTTCATAAAGATAATAATAATAAGTCAACTTAGTAAATTGTGTACCCACATATTATTGAAATTTTGACGTGACAACGTCTTAAATTAGGTTGCGGCTGGGAGTCACTTATGAAAAAGTGTAACGCTCGGTAACGTTACGATGAGTCTCTCGTGTTAAGTTTAAGTTTACATGTACAATGTTTTAGTAAACAAAATATATTTCTATAGTTAAAAACCACACCAGGCTGGTGCACCACGCGCAGGTAATGTGTGACCCACGCGTGCCCCACCTGCGGGGCATGCTTCACCTACCACGCCGCGCTATACAACCACACCAGGCTGGTGCACCACGCGCAGGTAATGTGTGACCCACGCGTGCCCCACCTGCGGGGCATGCTTCACCTACCACGCCGCGCTATACAACCACACCAGGCTGGTGCACCACGCGCAGGTAATGTGTGACCCACGCGTGCCCCACCTGCGGGGCATGCTTCACCTACCACGCCGCGCTATACGACCACACCAGGCTGGTGCACCACGCGCAGGTAATGTGTGACCCACGCGTGCCCCACCTGCGGGGCATGCTTCACCTAACACGCCGCGCTATACAACCACACCAGGCTGGTGCACCACGCGCAGGTAATGTGTGACCCACACGTGCCCCACCTGCGGGGCATGCTTCACCTACCACGCCGCGCTATACGACCACACCAGGCTGGTGCACCACGCGCAGGTAATGTGTGACCCACGCGTGCCCCACCTGCGGGGCATGCTTCACCTACCACGCCGCGCTATACAACCACACCAGGCTGGTGCACCACGCGCAGGTAATGTGTGACCCACGCGTGCCCCACCTGCGGGGCATGCTTCACCTACCACGCCGCGCTATACAACCACACCAGGCTGGTGCACCACGCGCAGGTAATGTGTGACCCACGCGTGCCCCACCTGCCGGGCATGCTTCACCTACCACGCCGCGCTATACGACCACACCAGGCTGGTGCACCACGCGCAGGTAATGTGTGACCCACGCGTGCAAGTAAATTCTTATTCTTATTTTCATTCAATTCCTTGTTCCTATTGTGCAATTTAATTATATTCTTATCAATAAATATTCTACCGAGAAAAAGACGTTTTTAATTTGTTTTTTTTTAACTGTTGACTTTTTAATTGATTAGACGAGTTTTGTGTTGGTTTTCAAAATATCGTTAATTAATTGTTTGTTATTGTCGTTAGCTAATAAAACCAAATCTTAACACAAACTAGTGAATTGGCTAAGTTAGGCACATCTGAAATCGGATATCTAAAAACGGATTTTGAAATCGATTTTGAAATCTGAAATCCGATATATATCCGTTTGCGTTCAAAACCAAAAACGCCCATGTCTAATGGTATGAACTAATACGTAAGCAAGCTGCTTGAATTTATTTGTGCATGACACATGACAGAGGTGATAAGAATAAAAACTGGAAAGTGTTTAACTGCCAGCGTCATCTTATTATAAATAAATAATTAAGAGGTCCTATTAAAATTGTTCAGATATTTTTGAAAAGTTGTATGTTCAGATATTATTGACAGGCATCTGCTCAGATATTATTGAAGTAATGAATGATCAGATATTTATGGTCACTTGTAGTGTATAGAACTTACTGACATTTTAACTGTTCAGATGTATTTGGTCATCTTGTATGCTCAGATATATCTGATGGCGACTGTACAACGAGGAACGAGGAACATATTCATTTTTTTCACTAGAACTTTTTATCAAATCAATCACACTGGTAGTACACAATTAGTTGTTTCTAATCAAAAAGTATTTACACTAGCAATAAAAAGAGACTTAAATTATTATCTGCAAAATTGTTGCTCTAAACCACCATTTTGCTGCAAACAAAGGTTGCCTGTTTGCGGACGTGTCTTTTCACCTTTTTTAAAGTGTCCCTATCACTACTCACTGCACAAAATGCAACTTCTATGGTTTAGGGACTCATTCGTAAACCAAACCTACTTCGTCACACTCGCGATAGCAGTACACCATCTCTAAATATTCTTGGTTTGTATACCGAGGCATAATGAAATTATCACAGTGTAGGTCACCAAGTCAAAAGATGCGCACGCTCACGCGCGATTGATATACTTGCGACTGCGTTTTGCATGCAATCAAAGCAAACGTCCGCGTGCGGGGAAGAGGGGAGGTGGGCGGAATTCACATCATCAAAGACGCCGCAACCGGCGCTAGTTGCCAGCGTGCGGCGCGCCGCCCGCCCGTGCTTGCCGCAAAACAACATATTGTTATGTGTGTGTGTGTGTATGTGTGACTGTGGCTGTGATTAAATGTGTTCGGAATTTCATGACGTGGGCAAATCAGACACGAAGAGTTCCTTCCTTCACTAAGCTCGTAAGTTATACCGATTTGCTCTTAATTTTAAGAAGATTTATTTTATTGATTAATTACCTGTGCTTTATGAAATAATATTCAAAGGTATTGTGTATCAGTGAATAAATAATTATAATATAGCATCTAAGACTATTTTATTGTATTGTTTTTAAATAGTGTGGATCAAAGCGAGTAGGTAAGCGCCAAGTCATCTGTGCGTGTAGTTAGGTACCTACAGGCGGCCGCCGGTCGTCGCCCCGACCGGCGGTGATCTCGACTGGAGGCATAATGAAGGCATTCATTAAGTTTCCGTTTTTTTAGTAGTGCTTATTTTAAGTTGCTTTATAACTTCTATGTAGACGTGTTTAAAATGAATAATTACTCATAAGGAAGAAATGACAAAAAAATAACCAAATAAAAAATTAAAAAACGAAAAAAATTATTTTAAAAAATCCGAAAAAAATCAGGCATACTCTATACATGTAACCCATCAATCTCACGAAGTTTCATAGAAACATTCAATTTCACCCTGTATATTACCAAGTTAAAGATATTCCCTTTTCTGCTCCTTGCCAATGTTTCCCTAAAGTATTTTTAATTAAACTTTTTATACGAATGCGTATTTATTATACTATTAAATCTAATAATAAAGCTTTTCGTACGTGTCAGTCGAGGCGTAAATATTTTTCTTTCTCAAATGTATATTTTTTTATATTAAATATTACCTAAAAATAACATGTATTTTATTGAACACTTCCTAATTCATTCACAACATTTTTTTTACATATAAAAAAAAATATTTATAATCTCAAAACTAAAAAGAAACTCAATTATGTAGATGAAATTAAAATACTGTAGGCGGGCAGTCCTACCGCGTGTTTACGCTCCGCTCGGCAGTAGGCAGTTATTTCAAGGACAGGGCCGAGTCACAATACTGTATCGATAATATTACCGTGACAGTGATATTCACACACTTAATACAATAAATAAAAATATACTATTCATTTAAAGGTCTTTGTGTTCGCTTATAGATATTTGAGATAAATTAAACCCAGGATTAACGGTCAGTCGTGGAATGTCCCATTATTATAGAAAGCATCTTATATAAACATTTTTTTACATTAATTAATTCACAATAAGTTGGGTAGGTAAATAATAAAGTTTTCGGACAAAAGCCGCCTTTGTGAGTATCCCCTTTAAGCCGTGAACTGTTACAAGATGTTTTTGCTTCCTGTAGTAATCTCCAAGCTGTGAAAAGCGATCATTTGTTCTTTTTACGAATGGATCAATGGAGAATATCCAATACTCATGATTCCGATTAGGAGAATCCTTTAAATAACCAAAGTTCCAACTGAGCAGAAGCTAGTTCAGATCTCAGAAGGTGAACGTTAATTAATAATAAAACCCTTGATATATTGTTGTTTTAAGTAATAAATAGGCTAGTTTTATAATGCAGTAATATATTTCATATAACACAAAGTACCTGCTCACAAATTATGAACAAACGGACTGAAATTTAAGATAAAATAATTGTAACTTAATACCTACATATTAACCAATAAATCGCTTTCTGCAGTTTAAGGTTAAAAGAAATGAGTGCGAACACACTCTTTTAGAAATACCAGAAGTACAGACCTCTGCCATTTATCAAAGGGTATTTCCGTTGAACTTTATCTTATGTAACATTGATGAAAACTTGTGAACTGCTAACACACGAAACTTTGAACATCACTATGATGAGTTTTCATGTGACTCTTTATACTGCATTTCTGTATAAATGTCCGATCGCAATATTGGCAAGCGAATCTCCTTTCATTGTTATGAATTCTCATATGTGCAGTTAATGTTCTCTTCCTAGAATAGCTCTTGTTGCAGACCTGGCATTTATAGTTCTTCTGATCGCTATGACAATCCATATGACAAATCAGAGAATATTTGTCATAGGCGCGGTAGCTACAATGGTCACAAGAGTACTTGTATATTTTCACATGCGCTGAACGCTCATGGGCTCTTAAACCGGCAGTTCGCAAGAAAGTTTTAGGACAATCCCCGCATTTGTAGATATGCCTTTGTACACCGTGAACTGTTTCAAGATGTATCTGCTTCCCATAGTAATCTCCAAACCTTTCTGAGCAAATCGTACATTTGTTCTTTTTGGTTTGCATATGCACCTGTTTTATATGTTCCTGTTTAGCAAACATTGACCGATACACTTTCTCACATATTTCGCATGAGTAAGAGCCGTTCTCGTGTGAGACGGCGTGCACTCTGAGACGAGTTTTAGACGGGAAACTCTTTCCGCATTCATCGCATATAACATTACTGTAATGTTTTATCATGTGTTTATTGAGGAGTCGATAGTTGTCGAACTGTTCGCCGCAACGCTCACATATGTAGGAGTCTTCTATGATTCTAAAGGGCAAAACTCCGTCGTTTTTCAAATTCACAATTTTATTATGGATTCCAACTAGATGATTCTTAAGATCCTCGAAGTTTAACAAGTTTTCATTGCAAAGTCTGCACTTGTAGTCGATGATGTTGATTTTGACCGGCTGGGTTGTCCCAATTTTGACTAATGCTTTCCAAACGTTGTGTTTATCAATATTTTTATGCTCAGTATTTGTATGCTGAATTATTTCATGCATGAACAATGTTATATGCGGACAGTAGAGACACATGAAATCTCCATGAAATTTGAAAGGGCAGACGTTAGTATTGAGTATTATAGTGATGACGCTTTCTCTAATCGGTAATCTTTTATCAATATCCTCATGACTGTTCGATGGGGAGTCTCCATTACTCGTAATTCCGGTTAGAGGAATCAGTTTGCGATCGTTAGCAATCGGATTTGATTGAGCGGTGGCAATGGTACGTACCGCTGTGATTTTGATGGGGCGTTTTGGAATACAAGTGCTCACCGTCGTATTACCTAAAAGGAAAGAAAAACCTTTGTGAAAATAATTGTTTAATAATTAGATAAATTATAACGAAGGATGAAAATCACAGAAGCTGTGCTAACTTTTAATGCTTACGAAAGTGTGGATATTTGAGTCTGTGTTACTTCGAATGCAATTCATTTGACCACATTATCTCGAGAAATTAGGGTAAACATTTAGAAATTTTAGGTTTTACTTTATTTCAACAAAATCCGTCCCGGCATGTAAAAAACTAATGGCCTGCCATCGCTTCGCTACGGTGATGACTAGTTTTTGCCTAGTATAGTTAATTCACTATTTAGTATTAAAGAGTTTGAGTAAAGCAGAATTAATTTCGGACGAAGATGGCAGCGGATTAAAATTTGATTGGAATCGGGATCATTTTAGGGCAGTAAATAAATATATATATATATATAACACTCGCACCAATTAGCCTGGCCCCAAAGTAAGCAAGGCTTGTATTATGGGATACTAGATATATTATAATGGAAAATATAAACATCCATGACTTACGTACAAATACTCGGATTCATCATACAAACATTTGCCTTGTCGGGACTCGAACCCGGGACTTCTGAGGAGGCGACACATTGAAACCGGGCCTATAAATACAATTCGAGCCAGAGCCGGAGGTCGTCTAAATTATTAATTTGTAGTAAATAGGATAGTTACATTCCTTCTGTTACCTCCTTAAGATATATGACGGAGAAATATTGCTAATAGGCTGAGTTAGTTCAATGTACATGGCTGTTTTTATTTTTATTTTGTTAGTAGTTTTAAGTAAGTTACAGTGAAAAAAACGTTGTCCATAATAGCCTGCGCAGACGAAGAACTTTTGTCCAGGGACTACTTTGCCCGCCAAAATAGTTGGCTTACAACTGCAACAAGTAACGAACACGAGGGCTTAAAAGTACTGCGTATTCTTTTTATAAATTTAAATTCGGCCACATTTGAAATAAAATGAACATATACCTAATCTAGCACTCGAAATTTTCAACATCCTTATGATGAGTTTTCATGTGTCCCTTTAGACTGCATTTCTGTACAAATGCCCGATCGCAATATTGGCAAGCGAACCTCCTATCATTGTTATGAATTCTCATATGTTCGGTTAATGTTTTTTTTCTAGCATAACTCTTCTTGCAGACCTGGCACTTAAAATTCTTCTGATCGCTATGACAATTCATGTGCATAGTAAGCGCATATTTGTCGTAAGTGTGATAATTGCAATGGTCACAGGAGTACTTATGTATTTTAACATGTGCTAAACGCTCGTGGGCTCTCAAATTGGAACTGCTCAGGAAATTTTTAGAACAATAGCTGCATTTGTAGGTTTTCCTTTGTACGCCGTGAACTGTGACAAGATGGTTCAGCTTACTGTAGTAATCTCTGAACTTTTCCGGGCAAAGCGTACACTTGTTCTTTTTAGCATGCAAATGTACCATTTTTATATGGCTCTGTTTAGCAGAAATTGATCGATACACTTTGTCACACTTTTCGCATTGGAAAGAGCCGTTTTCGTGTGAGTCGGCGTGCTTTTTAAGACGATCTTTAGACACGAAACCCCTTCCGCATTGGTCGCAAATAAAATTATTATAATGTTCACTCATGTGTGTATTGAGGAGGCGATAGTCATCACACTTTTCGTCGCATCGCCCGCACATGTAAGAGTCGTCTGTGATTCTAAAAGGCACTACTCCGTCATTCTTCAAATCTAGAAACGTCTTATGATTTTCTACTAAATGTTTCTTAAGGTCCTCAAAGTTTAACAAGTTTTCATTGCAAAGTCTGCAGGTGTAGTTAATAATGTTGATTTTGGTGGGTTGGATCCTTCCCATCCTAACCATTGCTTTCATAACGTAGTGGTTATCAGTATTGTTATGCTCAGTATTTGTGTGCTGAATCAAATCAGACATGGTGAGTGATTTATGTTTACAGTAGAAGCACATGAAAATTCTATTAAATTTGAAAGGGCAGACGTTGGTATTGACTATTATAGAGATGGCGCTTTCTCTTATCAAACTTCTTTTATAAATATCCTTATGAATGCTCGATGAAGAGTCTGCATTACTCATGATTCCGATTGGGCGAACCGGTTTGCTAAGTTGAGTTTGAGCGGTAGTCATGGTACGCACCGCCGAGTTTTGGATTGGCCGTATTGGAATACAAGTGGTCATCGCCGTATTACCTAAAAGGAAAGAAAAATATTTTTGAAACATATATTTTTTTTTAGAATTAGATAAATTATAACGAAAGATGTGAGTCACAGAACTCACGAGAGCTGATGTTATTTGAAATGCTAACTTAGGGTCAGCTTATACCGATACGCGACGCGACGCGCCACTACTGGAAGAGACCAATGATTTTGCGCCGCGCATCGTGAAATCGTCGGCTGCACAACGCCTTGCTCACCGTGTTTCTACATTCGCCGCGTGTACCCCGATTATAACAAGATCTCAGTCTATCATTAATAATTTCCTCTCAAGCACTCGACCTAACTGCATCAATTGTAAATGAACACTGTATGAAACAAAACAGGGAGAAATAAATACCCCTTGCCGAGTTTCTTGCCGGTTCTTCTCAGTACAAGGTCGTCCGCCGATTTACGAACCGATGGCGTAGCATTTGACTTTCACAAGAGCTTGTAATAGCCTAGACTGAATAAATGAGTTTGAGTTTTAATAATCGACACGTAGGCCTCAGGCAGCCACTATTGCACGCCACGCATATCGACGATGCACCGCTGTGTCCCGATGCATTGCTCTATGCCACAAGGCAAATCAAGGCGCAACGCAGCGTAGTGCAACATATTCTAAATTCTCACAACGAATGTGTATCATTTCGTGTAATACTGAAATTAAGTAATTTTTTGGGTCGCTTTATTAAAAATTGCGCGCAGCGTCGCGTCGCGTCGCGTCTGGGTGTGAACTGAGTTTTAGGCTTATTTGAGTCAGTGCGTTACTTAGATTCTAGTCCTGTATTGTATCCCTGTGATATCCAATTAATTGATTTTATATTGACTCTGTAATAATATATTTTTTGTAAATATTGTTACATAATTTACAAAAAAAAAACCTTTTTTATCTTTAGCCAAATTAATATTATTGGAGTTCATGCCAACCCAAGTAGTAAATGGGAACTCAGATCCCGGCTGCTGCCGTGCAATTTAGAGGGGAGGGAACCTACTCGAACAAAAATGTACACTTTATGGTATAATGTTTCACGAACGGATCCCTTAATCTAGAAATAGTCGTAGCAACCCCTAAGACGTGTAAAAGGACCTATTCAACTATATCCCACACAATGGGGTAGACGATAAAAAAAATCTCCCATGTAAGGAAGCTGCTCCAAAAATTTTTTTTTTCCAATTTTATATGGGACCAACATCGGAGTATACCACCCTTTCTTTGAAAAAATAATTATCATATCAGACTACTCGGTATAAAGTTATGCGTCAACATACACAAAAAAAAAATCCGCGTCGACTTGATAACCTCCTCCGTTTTTTTTTCGTCGGTTGAAAAGTGGTACTATCGCGGAATTTTGCGCTCTGTCACTTGGCGAACAAAATGCTTTGAACGGTTTTCTACAGTAGTTTTTACTACGCCCCGCCTTCGCGTCGGACGCGCCAATCGGGGCCGCCGCACAAAAGTAAGACAGAGAGCATTTCATTGATTGAATAATGAATTGAATTGCATTTGTTTTAGTTGCAATTTGTCATCCGCATCGTGATCGCGACAGCGCTATACGAAAAAGTAAGACAGCGATAATTACATGTTTATGAATGATTTTTTACTACGCCGCTACCGCAAGCGATTATGGCATTATGGGTGACAGAGCGGGTCTTTCCGCGAGTGTACCTACATAATACTAAACATGCAACCGATTTTTTAACAACATTAATTTCCAATGCTTACCATATCACTTACAATAAGGTTCAAATATATTTTAAACGAAAGTAAACATCTCATCTAACTCGAAACTTTTAACATCTCTATGATGAGTTTTCATGTGACTCTTTAGATTGCAGTTCTGTACAAATTTCCGTTCGCAATATTGGCAAGCGAATCTCCTATCATTGTTATGAATTTTCATATGTTCAGATAACGTTTTCTTTCTGGCATAGCCTTTTTTGCAGACCTGGCACTTGAATTTATTCTCGCTATGACAATCCAGGTGCGAGATAAGCGCAGTTCTATCATAAGCGAGGTAAGAGCAATGGTCACAGATGTACTTATTTATTTTCTCGTGTGCTTTGTGCTCATGGAATCTTAAACCGGAAGTTTTCACGAATGTTTTAGGGCAAAAGCTGCATTTGTAGCTATTCCTTTTCACTCCGTGGACTGTGACAAGATGTTTTTGCTTATTGTGATAATCTCTGAACCTTTCCGGACAAAGGGAACATATGCTATTTTTGACGTTCAAATGTACAAGTTTAACATGTGCCTCTTTAGCATAAAGTGAGCGATACACTTTGTTACACATTTCGCATGAGAAAGACCCGTTTTCATGTGAGATGGCATGCTTTTTGCGACTTCGTTCGGACATAAAACCCTTTCCGCATTGGTCGCAAATTACATTATTGTAATGTTTATTCATGTGTAAACTGACGAGGCGATAGTTGTCACACTGTTCGTAGCATCGCCCGCATATGTATGAGTCTTCTGTGATTCTGAAGGGCACAACTCCATCGTTCTTCAGATCAAGAAATATCTTATGATTGTCAACTAGATGATTCTTGAGATCTTCAAAGTTTGACATGTTTTCATTGCAAAGCCGACATGTGTAGTCGATGATGTTGATTTTGACCGGTTGGTCCTTCGTTGCTCTATTTATTACTTTCTTAACGATGAGGTTATCAATATTGGCATGCTCAGTATTTCTGTGCTCAATTAGTTCAGGCATTGAGAGCGATTTGTGCTTACAGTAGAGGCACATGAAAAATCTATTAAATTTGAAAGGGCAAACGTTGGTATTGACTATTACAGAGATGGCGCTGTCTCTCATCGATTGTCTTTTATTAATATCCATATGAATCCTCGTTACAGAGTCTACATTACTGATGTTTCCGGTTTGGCGAACCGGTTTGCTAATGTGTGTTTGAGCGGTTGTGATGGTACGCGCCGCCGTTATTTCGACGGGGCGTATTGGAATACAAGTGTTCGCCGTTGTATTGCCTAAAAGGAAAGAAAAATCTATTTGAGACAACATAATTTTGTAATAATCATATAAATTATAACGAAAGATCAGAACTCACGAGGATTGATGCTCTTCTGTAATGCTATCTAAATCTGTATTTGAGTCAGTCAGTATGTTATGTAGATTATTTCCTTGACGACATTGTACCAAGAAAGCAAGAATAGCGTGTATATCGTTGGCACAATGGATGACTATTAATTTACTGACTCTAGCTCGTCCTTGCTTCGAAGAGCACGTTAGGCTGTTCCTAAGTGCCGAGTCTTGACTGCAATCGTTACAACCCAAACACCTCGCGGGCTCAATGGCATCACCAGACATAAACCTTTTCCCTAGATCTTCCATACTATGCATGAGCAGTGGGGATATTAATGGGTTAATGATGAAGTCAATTTTTATTGGTCGGTTCAACTTAATTTCCAAAGATTTTCTTTCTGTGGATATAAGATTGATTTGACGACCTCCGTGGCCGAGTGGTTTGTACGCCGGGTTTCATGGGGTCGCCGACTCGAGAGATCCCGGGTTCGAATCCCGGTGGGGGCAGATGTTTGTGTGATGAACACGAGCATTTGTACTCCAGTCATGGATGTTTAATATGTATTTCTATATAAATATACTTATATATGTAAAGTATATGTATTCTATCCATTATCCTAGTATCCCATAACAGAAGCCGTACAGTGCTTATTTTGGGGCTAAGCTAATTGGTGTGGCAGTTGAGCGGGCTCCACGTTCCTGCCAAAACTACGAAAATATTGCCGAATACGAGAGTGTAGAGCGAGCATTTCTCGATCTGTAGCATGATGTAGTAGTCATATTACAACAGATAATTATATTTCACGATGTCAAATTCAATATCGTTTATTCTGTCTAAGCTGTTACAAGCACTTGTGAATGTCGAAAAGCTACGACATCGGTTCGCAAATCTACGGCGCGGCGGGAGACCTTGTACTGAGAAGAACCGTCCATCCAACCGTCCATTCCGTACCAGTGCCCATTTTCAACTATGCCGACCGAGAAAGTAGAGAGAGACGACACGAGACCGGCTCGTGTGCTCTCGTCTCAACACCCATTCTCGACAGAACGTTTTCAATATTTATTATTGCTTTAATTAACATTAGCGGAAATAACTCGTAATGTTACGTAAAATATCGTATGCTCATTACTGTTGTAAGACCAGTTTCTAAATTGTATTTCTTAATATCGTATTAACTCGCGGATGGTAGGGAAAATATTGGAGAAAAACGAAAATACGAAACAAAAAGCGTATATTAACGTTACGTTATTATAAAACGGTTTATCATCATACGGCATATAACGGCTTAACGTGCTTTCCGAAGCACGGAGAAGCTCAAGATAGTAAAATTTGGTCACCCATGCAAAGACCGAACGCGTTAACCACTTGCGCCATCGCATCGCCGCGGTATTCCTGGCCAGTGTCATCGCTGCCTGTAATATGGTCACGCCGCCGCGAATTGCGCTGCCCCTCACTGGTGCTAAGTGCCTAGACCTAAATCCGACGCGCGAATGCACATGGGGGGGGGGGGGGATTTGGGGAGTTGCACTCGCAACTCCCCAAATCCCCCCGCCCCCTTTCCCGCCGCGCTTACGTCCTCTCTGGTCAATCAGGCCACACAGCAAAAAACGGTTTATTTAATTTTAAAATTATTTGGATAAGTTTTTTATAAATTTCTTACTGTGACAATGAAAGAAACAAAGAAAGAAATATGTCCCAGATCAATTCATTTGTTTATTATTAGTAAAATAGGTACGTACATAATGGTATCGATTCCGGCATGTTTCTCTAAACTTTAAACTATATTTAACATCAGTCTCTTCTTTTATACTGAATAGAGAATGACAAGGATACACTGTTGTCAAATTAAAGTTAAGGTTTAGAGAATCTTGTCAGAAGTCGATTCTGACATGATTCTCTGAACCATTAATTATATTTACCAATGTTAATATTTTGGCCTGCGCAGAAGAGGGACTTTTGTCAGTGGACTTTTTTATCCGTCAAAATAGAACAACAAACCGCTTACAACTGCCTCGGATAATGCACACGAGTGATTAAAAGTACCACATTCAAAAAGTACCCCGAATTACTTAAAAAAATATACTCATCAAAAAAGTCTAAACAACATAAACGTTAATGAACTTATGCAGTTTTTTTAATACTTAAATTCTTTTGTCAATAATAAATAACCAAAACAATTTATAAATGACTAAATAAAAAAAAACTTCTAATAAATTATACACAAATTATGAAACTTGCAGTTTGCGTGAATGATGCATGATTAGACTTTTTCGATGTATCTAAATTGCTATACATGTTTCTGTTAAAAAATTACAATTTTCCAGATTGATCCAGGGTCCTAGATCCTAGATCGAGATCCACATAATTTTATAATCATCCACATAACTTTTTAAATATATAAATTTGAAAATTGTTTTGCGATCAACGGAAACATCGGTGGACATACACAGAAAATATATTCAAATAACGAATGTGACCACCGAACAAGAAGGGAAAAAGTGTACCAACTTTTCTATAAATGCTTCGGTTACATTGGATGAACATATCTCATCTCTAACACTCCAAATTTTCAACATCCCTATGATGAGTTCTCATGTGACCCTTCAGACTGCATTTTTGAACAAATGCCCTATCGCAATGCTGGCAAGCAAACCTCCTATCGTTATTGTGAATTCTCATATGCCCCGTTAATGTCTTCTTTCTGGTATAGCTCTTTTTGCAGACCTGGCACTTAAATTTCTTCTCATCGCTATGACTAATCATATGTGGGATTAGGGCGTATTTATCGTAAGTATGGTAATTACAATGGTCACAAAAGTATTTTTGTATTTTCACGTGTGTTAAACGCTCATGTGCTTTCAAATTGGAACTGGCCAGAAAAGTTTTCGGACAGAAGCCGCATTTGTAGGTATTCCTTTGTACACCGTGAACTGTGAGAAGATGTTTCTGCTTCCTGTAGTAATCTTGAAACTTTTCTGGACAAAGAGTACATTTATACTTTTTGGTGTGCAAATGAGCAATTTTGATATGGTCTCGCTTAGCAGAAATTGTGCGATACACTTTGTCGCACATTTCGCATGGGAAAGAGCCGCTGTCATGCGAGTTGGCGTGCGATTTGAGACGATCTTCAGACGGAAAACTCTTTCCGCATTGATCGCAGACACAATTCTTGTAATGAACATTCATGTGTCTATTGAGCAAGATATAGCTGTCGCATTGTGCATCGCATCTCCCGCAAATGAAAGAGTCATCTGTGATTTTGAAGGGTACAACTCCGTCGTTCTTCAAATCCACATATTTCCTATGCTCTGTAACTAGATGATTCTTAAGATCTTCAAAGCTCGACAAATTCCGATTGCAAATTCTGCACGTGTAATCGATGATGTTGATTTTGATTGGTTGGTTCCCCCCTTTTATATTCAATGTTTTTCTAACATTATGTACATCAATATTGTAATGGTCAGTATTTAAATGTTCAATTAATTGAGACATGAAGAGTGATTTGTGCTTACAATAGAGGCACATGAAATATCTATTAAATTTAAAAGGACAGACGTTGGCATTGGCTATAATAGTCATGGTGCTTTCTCTAATCGATTGTTTTACATCAATATCGTTACAACTGCTTGATGGGGCGTTTCCAATACCCATATATCCGATTGGGCGTATCGGTTTGATAAGTTGTGTTTGTGCGGAAGTGGTGGTACGCACCGCCTTGATTTCGATTGGCCGTATTGGAATAGAAGGGACCACCGTCGTATCACCTAAAAGGAAGGAAAAATCTTTTTGAAACATCATTTTGTAATAGTTGTAGAACTGACGCTATTTTCAAGTGCTAACTAAAATGTGTTTAAGGCAGTTTACTTACATCGTAATTTATTTGACACAATGGTCTCAACTGCGTAGTGAGTTAGAGTTTGCGAGGTTGGTCTAGTCTGTTTGCACTCTAGAACCAAACTTCTTTATTACAAAACGGTTGAAAATGCTACTGTCACGTTCGTTTGTTGAATCGCAAACAGAGACAGTATTAAGTTTAATAAACCGTCTTACATTTGGCCACGTAAACTTCATCTTTTACCGTCACAGGCAGCAGTTATTTTTTTATTTGAGGACGATCAACACAATATACACTTATATAAGAAAACAATATATAAGCATCAACGCTTGTTAGGTGCTATTTTAATTACAGGTCATCATATATATTGATTATTCTGAAATCTATTAATAATAATGACAATAAATTAACATAGATAGAAGGAGATAATAAAATATTGTACACTGTTAAGAAGTACAACTTTTTTAATATAGAAGAAATAATTGCTATTAGACTTTTAGCACATATTCTGATTATAGTTATTATATAAGTGATCATGGCGCTTGCGATAATGCCTAAATTTCGAAGACTCACAAAAAACAAGGTACATGTTAGTGACCATGAAAGTTTAAAACACTATATTCTGATAAATCTGAAACCTGATAATAATAATAAATTACTGAATTCAGATAGAAGTACCTAGATAAATAAAATGTACACAGTTAAGTAGTAATTCTTTTTTATAAATTAAAAATAAAATTTGCGACGAAAACGGCAGCAAATAACAATTTGATTAAAATCGAGATAATTTTCGAGCAGAAGGAACTGAAACTTTTGGGAGTTCAGACTTTAAGTTAATGAGATAGAAACAGACAATTAATAGGAAAACTGATAAGTCCTACATGCTGCTTTGTTTTGTATGAGCTAGCAAATATCAGCAATAGTGTTACGACAGCGCCATCTAGTCTAGGTAAATCTAGATGGCTTGCAATGTTCGCATTGTGTGTTCAGGTTTCGACACTTGTAACGAATCGTTATTCACGAATACATTTCGTTACTCGTATGTGTCGTACTGTACCCTTAGTATGAGTTTGAGCTCACGAAAACTATCATAGTTTTCGTAATAATTGTAAATTATGTTTCAATGTCCATTTTGGTGAAAAGTAACCGAATATACTCAAAACTTAAGAAGACGCAAATGATTTAATGATAGAATTTAAACACTGTTTATTTGTATTGAAACGAAAACAATAAAATCAGTACTCTTAGTACGAGTACGAGATCACGAAAACTATCATAGTTTTCGTTTTGTAAAACTCGTACTGAGGGTACTGATAATGTCAATTTGATTCTGTGTACGGATGTACGAATTCAACTGCGCATGTAACGTTGATGCTTGAATTGAAACGGTTTGCTCATCTTGCGTTATAAATCATCTTATGTTTCGTGATGAACAAAAATACTTAATATTGTTCGTTGAATCGAATGTATTGAAACACTCGTTACGAAAAATGATTGTTTATACAACACCAAATTTGTATACTGCAAGAGCTCAAC
The DNA here is from genome assembly GCA_902850365.2 of Chilo suppressalis. NCBI lineage: Eukaryota > Metazoa > Arthropoda > Insecta > Lepidoptera > Crambidae > Chilo > Chilo suppressalis. The sequence continues at coordinate 4,054,025 of OU963919.1, forward strand.
AGTTAAATAATAAGTATTATGAATGTGATGACAGTTGAACTTCAATCTAGTATACTATTATAAGTACAGTAAGAAAGGAAATTGATTAGACAAAGCTTGAAGCTGAAATTGAAACAAGTTTAATTTAAACGCACAACGTCATATTATACGTAACTCGACTCGACTCGATCAATGCAGTGGCTTACACTAGTACCGAAAGTAACAAGTAACGTAACGGTACGATAGTAACGAGTATTGATTGTTATAATAACGAATACGAGTACCAAATATCTCGTTACTTTTACAGCTCCGATTGGCTTCCGAGTAGTAAACATCTGAACCTACCTATCGCACTGTCTTTCATTTGGGCACTCATTTTATTACAGATAGGTACAAATAAGTGATCTTAGATATTATTTAAGAGGAAATCGCTTTAATCCATCACATTGGTACCATCTCTAACTGTCTAGGTTTTTATCGCATCTGCGAGCCAGCGCACACGTTTACACATTTGTTTAAGTCGAATTAAAATTAGGTACGGGGCCTTAGGCACTAATGTCGTTCTTTATATGCGTCGGATGATGCACTCTAACGTGTTGTTTGAGACTACAATTTTGAATGAACGCTTGTCCACACACAAAACAGACGAATCTCCGGTCATCGTTGTGTATCCTCATGTGTTCCCTAAGAGTCTTCAGTCTAGCATATGATTTCTTGCAAACATCACACTGGTATATCCTTTCACCGTTGTGTTTAATAGAATGCTCCTGTAACTCATAATTGGAGAAGAACTTCATTCCGCACTCGTGACAGATGTGCTTCCGTTCTTGAAGGTGCTGGAACTTGAAGTGTGCAGTCCGGCGGCTGCACAGATCGAAGACTTTAGGACACAGGGTGCAAGGGAAGACAGCCGTCTTCTCACCGTGTACCGTATTCAAGTGCTTCACGCGATGCTTGTACGAGGCGAATTTTTCATCGCAGACTGGGCATTTGTATCTCTTATTCGAACGATGCACTTTAGCCACGTGAGCGTACATCGCTGCATAAGACGGAAAGGTTTCCTTGCATTGTCTACAGGGGAAACAGCCTCGTTCATGAGTCCTGGCGTGATTCACCATCCTCTGCAATGTCACAAAGTTCTTCCCGCAATTCTCACAAATATAATGCCCGTAATGGTCGTTCATGTGCTTATGGAGACTGAGGAACATTTCGTATCTCTTACCGCAGATCTGACAGCAATATTCATCTTTACTTAACTTATAAGGCAGCACACATTCACCGTAAGTGCAGTCGATCGTTTTGTTATGTTCTGTTTTCAAGTGCAGTTTCAAAGATGTGTAATCGAGTATGTCTACACCGCAAAGTTTGCATGCGATTTTCGTGAAGTCCATTTTTAGAGGCTCATATTTCCTCGGTTTGACCGTAATTTGAATGTCCGAATGGTGGGTTTTGTTGTGTTCCCTTAGCTTTTCCGGTTCTAGGAACGTGTTTTTACAATAGAAACACAAATACGTCCCTTTCCTGTACTTGAAAGGGTAAGCAGTACAACATTCAATTATGAGTGTTATATTCCTTCGAAACAAGGATCGTTTCTCGTCGCCGATATCGCGAGCTGATGCTAACAATGCAGCTGCGTTTATCTCTGAACCAGACTGTTCTGCGCATGTTCTGGCTTCGTTTACTATCTGTTGAGATTTTCTTCCTAAAAATAGAAAAACATCCGATATAGGATCTGGATAGAAGACCAGTATTTATTATTCACATAAAACTAAGCTTAGTAATGGACTTGACATAGGGAACATGGAGTGTAACTAAAAAAAGCGTCTTTTTCAGAAATAGTTTTAATTGGGGTCATATATACAATCTTACTTTTACATCGTTATAATTTTTTAAAGTAAATTTGATTCTTCTTTTTTAAGAGACTCCGCGTTAGGGTGATGCGCTCTAAGATGACTTTTCAAACTACATTTCTGTACAAAAGCATTATTGCAATATTCGCAAACAAATCTCTTATCATTATTATGTATACGCATATGTTCTTTGAGAGATTTTTGGCGTGAGTAAGATTTTTTGCAGACTTCGCAGTGAAAGTTCCTCTCCCCAGTGTGTTTCACAACATGGTTCTTCAATTGAGCAGCAGTGCCAAATTGGGATGGGCATAGTAAACAAAAGAATTTTCTGACTTTTAAGTGAACCTGCTCGATATGTTTTGTTCTCTGGTTAAACATCGTAAAAACAGCAGGACACAAATGACACTGGTACTCCACTTTTCTGTCATGTGCTTCATTGAGATGTTTTGATCGAAGTAAATAACTTTTGAAACTGTCTTTGCAAAAGGGGCATCGATACCTATACTCTTTCCCATGTACTATGGCATTGTGACTGTATTTCTGAATTTTCGTGGTAAAAACTTTATCACATTTCGTACATTTTGGCTGCTCTTTGGTGGTTGAGGCGTGTATGGCTAAATGTGCTTTAAGTCTGCTTGGCGCAGAAAAAGATTTTCCGCATTCGTAGCAAATGTTGTTTGGGTAATGCTTATTCATGTGCGTGTTCACTTTGGAGAACACTGCAAATCTTTCATTACAATGTGAGCATATGAAATCGTTGTTATCAGTTAAAAATGGCGTCACCCCCAAATCGTGTTCCAATGCGAAGGGTTTATTGTGAACGTTTAGTAAATGATCTTTCAGAGTGTTGACGTCTACTATTTTTTCAGAACAAAGCTCGCATTTGAGTTCGGTAATATCTATTTTAACATTGTCGCCGCGCTTCGAGAAACGTACAGCCTCGATTTTATTCGAGTGTACCTTAGAATGGTCTCTGACGGCTGATAGATCGCCAAACGTGAGTTGACAGCACCCGCAGATAAAAGAGCCACGCCATCTGAACGGGGTCGCATTAGAAAACTCTAAAATAATCGCAGCATTGTCTCTGTGATCGTTATACTTGCGTTTGGGGTTCCATTTAAGATTGTTGTCGGATCCTAAAAAAGAAAAATAACTTTTAAATTCTGATGGTTGATCTACCACAGATTACAGGAGGAGGTTAAAAGGGTTTTCCCTGAAGTAACTGTGTTCTACGTTGTTCTGAAGTGTGAATTTGAGTTATGAACAATAGTTCCCCAAAATAACTTCTCTATATCATAATTATTTTTATGAATATCGGAAACTCCCAGCTATCTTTCTTCACACACAATGTCTGATTGAATAACACGACATGAAAGTGCACGTTGCAAATACTTACGAACGACTCATAAATACGAGAGCATGTTCAGTGTATGCATTACCTACAACTATTACAAGCCTTGTCCACGCTATACATTACGAAAAGGTGTATATTATGTAAATCATGGAAAAGAACATAAGTACAATTATTTTTCATTTTTTTTAACATTTAATTGCTAGATGTTTAAATCTAAAGAAAAGTTTTAATAGAAATCTTTAAATTGATAAAATTGCCATAATAGTCATAATAATTTTTATTAACGGTAAATAAATTTATTATCCAAACAGGTAGAATTTAATCTAATTTTGAACCATGAAGCAGATAAAATTGCAATATCTAGCTAAAAGATAACCATGAGAAAAATAGAAGGTACACGAAAATTTGGAACTCAGAGAACATATTGGCTGTGTAACATTAGGGAGTGGACAGGAAGTCCTTGATTCAATGAGGCCAGTTGAGACGCTGCGCGTGCTAAACAGTCGGCATATAAATCATGGCATTCGGCTAACATGTTTGTGTCAAGCTCCGAATTTAAAGAGGAAAGGAATAAAAGCCGCTTCGGGGACTCACAAGAATGCTATAGCGAGAGCAAAGGCACAATATATTTGGCGAGTAAGTCAGAAGCTGAATGGGTTTCCCTCCGGCAAACATATCATTTTGGTCATCATACCCTTTGTCGGGTTGCCATTCCACCGCTACATACACCTATGGCGCTGTGGCCCTCAGTGTGAATGACAAGGCAGACTTACTGGTTAAACTCTTCCCTTCCAACTCGACCTTGGACGATCGGAGAACTACGCCTCCAATAATCTCCTTATGTGGAAGTTCAATGCCGTAAATCCGCATCACCCAGCGGACGTTCGGCAAGAACTTATGCAGTTAAACGTTCATAAGTTGTGTAGACCTGACATACACCCATGTGTCGACGACATCTACACGGTCCATCAACGACCGATCGACTCGAGCTATTGCTCGAAACCAGGTTTGTAGGCAGCGAGCAAATAACGTGTACAGTAGGAGAACTACTGCCTTCCTAGTCCCGTGTATGATCAACATATATAATGAACAAAACAATACACTCCATAATAACAGATGGCTCTACCGGCGCTGCACTCAAAATTATGGAAAGTCTACATCGCGCAAGGATAAACCTTCATAATATGCAAGCAAAATTGGTAGGGACCAATATAATAAAGATATAACAATGAGCAGCAGAACAATTGGCAAAAACTTTTCAATCTCGATGTAACAAAAATTTAAGTAAGTGGGCAAGAGCTCACTTTCTTAAATTATAAACTTATTTCTTTTTGATAAAAGAAATATGACTAACAGAGACTAACTATGACTTGGCAGAGAACTTTATTGTTTAGACCCCCAACTATTGTGGAGAAATCACAATATATGAGATGCTAGAAAGCAATCAAAAAATTCATCAGGAAATAGGAGAGTATTTGATGTTGGTGAAAAGGTCAAAAAAACCATGGATTCAGGGTATCGACATAGGAATCTGTTCCTAACATACCTTACATTATGGATGTGGATGGTTGTCAATGAAAAAGGCACACAAGCCAAATGTTGGAATGTAATGAAAGCCAGAACAGCATATATATCAAATATTCTGTTCTTGATTCTTTACGGATCACGGTGAGGAGAATAATGCAAAATTAAAAAATATTGTTTTAACGCAGAAGCGTTGTTCTGTATCCAGAGGTTAACATGCGAGTCTCTCGCTTACCCTTGTGTTCTTATTCTCTTTTCTCTCTGCCCTGCTGGCTGACGCTCGTTTTGAGAGTAATAAAAGTGCATATTAATTAATTAAACAAATTTTAATAAATTATCAAGACATAACAGTAAACATATCATCTAAGTCGAAATTTTGAACATCCCTATGATGAGTTTTCAGGTGACCCTTTAGACTGCATTTTTGTACAAATTTCCGGTCGCAATATTGGCATGCGAATCTCCTATCATTGTTATGAATTTTCATATGTTCAGATAATGATTTCTTTCTGCTATAGCTCTTTTTACAGACCTGACACTCAAATTTTTTCTCATCGCTATGACAGTACAGGTGCGAGATAATTGATGGTCTATTGTAAGTGTGGTAAGAACAATGGTCACAGATGTACTTATACATTTTCTCGTGTGCTTTACGCTCATGATTTCTCACACCGGAAGTTCTCGAGAAAGTTTTAGGACAATAGCCGCATTTGAAGGTTTTCTTTTGTAAGCCGTGGACAGTGACAAGATGTTTTTGCTTATTGTAGTGATCTGAGAACTTTTCTGGACAAAGCGAACATTTGCTCCTTTTTACGTTCAAATGTACACGTTTTATATGTTCCTCTTTAGCAGTAATTGAGCGATACAATTTGTTACACTTTTCACATGAGAAAGAGCCGTTTTCGTGTGTGACAGCATGCTTTTTGAGATATTGTTCAGCAACGAAACCCTTTCCGCATTGGTCGCAAATAAAATTATTGTAATGTTTGCTCATGTGTTTATTGACGAGGAGATAGTTGTCACATTCTTCGTCGCATCGCCCGCAAATGTAAGAGTTTTCTGTGATTCTAAAGGGCACCACGCCGTCGTTCTTCAAATCTATAAATTTCTTATGATTATCAACTAGATGATTCTTAAGATCTTCAAAGTTTAACAAGATTTCATTGCAAAGTCTGCAAGTGTAGTCGATTACGTTGATTTTGATCGGTATAAACTTCCCTGTTCTAATTATTGCTTTCCTAACGAAGTGGTAATCAATGATGCCATGTTCGGTATTTGTGTGCTGAATTAATTCAGCCATGAAAGGCGATTTGTGCTGACAGTAGAGGCACATAAAAAATCTATCAAATCTGAACGGGCAAACGTTGGTATGGACTATTATAGAGATGGCGCTTTCTCTAAGCGATTGTCTTTCATAAATATCCTTATGAATGCTCAATGAGGAGTCTCCATCACTCGTATTTCCGATTGGAGGAACCTCTTTTCTAATGTGTGTTTGAGCGGTTGTGATAGCACGCACCGCTGTAATTTCGACGGGGCGTAATGGATAACAAGTGCTCACCGTCGAATTGCCTAAAAGAAAAGAAAAATTATATTGAAACAACATAGTTTTGTAATAATAAGATAAATTATTACGAAAGTTTAGCACTCACGAATTATTAATAGCATTAGCCCTAATCAGCATTCATATGCTGGGTATCTTAAGTGTGTTTGAGTCATTATGTTACTTAGATTGTTATTTACATGACAATATTATTCCAAGAAAGGGAGTATCTTGCTGGAGCATAATTGGAGTATCGTCAAATTTAGTTCAAGAAGCCGGTCAAAGAATATATGACTAATAAATTTACTGTCCTAGCTTGTCCTTGCTTCGGACAGCACGAAAGGCTGTTGGTCCAGAGTCCTGATTGCAGCCGGAATGGTCACTCAGTTGGGAATCATGGCCCGTTCCCATAATTCGTTCATTTATGTAAAGTCCTATGCCTGTTCGAATGGTGAGTTTTGTTGTGTTCTCTTAGCTTTTTCGGTTGTAGGAACGTGCTATTACAATAATGAAGACGTGCCCTTCCTGTACTTAAAAGGGTAAGCAGTACAAGATTCTATTAAGAGTGTTATGTTCCTACGGAACAAGGATCGTTTCTCGTCACCGATATCGCGAGCTGATGTTAACAATGCAGCTGCGTTTATCTCTGAACCAGACTGTTCTGCGCATGTTTTGGCTTCGTTTACTATCTATTGAGATTTTCTTCCTAAAAATAGAAAAACGTCCCATATAGGATCTGGATAGACGTCCAAAATTTCTTATTCACATAAAACTAAGTTTAATAATGGTCTTGATGTAGAAAACATTAAAATGTAATGTAAGAAAATAAAACATAAACTTATTTCAAAGAAAAAGCTTTTATTAAGTAAGATCGTGTACATACTTCCATCATTACAATTTATTAAAATTTTCAAATTACATTTATGTCTTCTTTTTTAAGAGATTCCGCGTTAGGATGATGTGCTCTTAGATGACTTTTCAAACTACATTTTTGTACAAAGGCATGATTGCAATACTCGCAAACAAATCTCTTATCATTGTTGTGTATCCGCATATGTTCTTTGAGAGTTTTTTGGCGTGGGTAAGACTTTTTGCAGACTTCGCAGTGAAAGTTCCTCTCCCCAGTGTGTTTCACAACATGGTTCTTCAATTGGGCAGCAGTGCCAAATTGGGCCGGGCACAGTACACAAAAGAATTTTTTGACTTTTAAGTGAACCTGTTCGATGTGTCTTGTTCTCTGGTTGAACATCGTAAAAACAGCAGGACACAAATGACACTGGTATTCAACTTTTCTGTCATGAGCTTCATTGAGATGTTTTGATCGAAGTAAATAACTTTTGAAACTGTCTTTGCAGAAGGGGCATCGGTATCTATACTCCGGTCCATGGACTAAAGCAATGTGACTGTATTTCTGTATTTTCGTTGAAAAAACTTTATCACATTTCGTACATTTCGGCTGCTCTTTGGTGGTCGAGGCGTGTATGGCTAAATGTGCTTTAAGTCTGCTTGGCGCAGAAAACGATTTTCCGCATTCATAGCAAATGTTGTTTTGGTAATGCTTATTCATGTGCGTGTTCACTTTGGTAAACACTTCGAACCTTTCGTTACAATGTGTGCATAAGAAATCGTTATTGTCAGTCAAAAATGGCGTCACGCCTAAGTCGTGTTTCGGTACGAAGGGTTTGTTGTGAACGGTCAGTAAATGTTCTTTCAAGGCGTTAATATCTACCATTTTTTCGGAGCAAAGCTCGCATCGAAGTCCTGTGATGTCTATTTTAATATTGTCGCCGCGCTTCGAGAAACGTACTGCCTCGCTTTTATTACAGTGTTCCTTGGAATGATCTCGTACGGCTGATAGATCGCCAAACGCGAGTTGACAGTACCCGCAGATGAAAGAGCCACGCTTCCATCTGAATGGGAACGCATTAGAATACTCTAAAATAATCGCAGCATTGTCTCTATGATCGTTATACTTGCGCTTGGGGTTCCATTTAAGATTGTTGTCAGATCCTAAAAAAGAAAAATAACTTTTAAATTCTGAGGGTTAATGGCGAACTGGCGAACTTCGTACCGCTTACAGTCTGAGAATATTGTAACTTTTACCATAATGGGTTTTAATAACGAAATATAAAAAACGGACATGTGCTGTTCACATGCGATAGAAGTGAAACCTACAAAAATGTGAACACGCCTGTGTTAAAATTCAACTCTCTAGGTGAAAATTAAATGTTTTAAACTTTCTTTTGAAAAATGAATAATAGCTTAATAAAAGAGAAAAAAAAATAACTGAGCTCAGGATCAAACCACCGATCATTTGGTATCGACCCAAAGACCGTTACCGTTCGCCTATTTGTCTCTTATAGTAAATGATAAAATTACGGATACCTATCTTGTGCCAAATATTCGACTTCCGTTTCATCGAATCTTAAGTCACAACGATACTAAAGAGGTTTTCACTTCAAAAAAAAATGAGTGTACTTAGGACAATACGACTGAAGTGAAACTTTTTTTAGATCCATCTGTATGTATGTATATATATACATGTGTGTGTACAATATATACATGTATATACATATTTCATTTACTAGCTATCCACTTATCCTATATTATAGCTTACCCCTCAAGTCAAGCGTACGTAAAGAAGTTTCACTTAAAAAAAAATGAATGGTTTATGAGGATAATTATATTATATAAAGAAAATGACAAACCATTTCTATTTCAATAACATGTCAATAAGATAGTTGATTTTTTCGCGGCATGAGTAGCACTCGATTAATTTTATTTAGTGCAGCACCTTGTGATTGTGACAATGTGTATAGTAAGGTCGACATCTGAATATGCCACCTAAAATTACCATAAAAAAGCGTTCTCAAAATGCAGAGCCTTAAACTAGAGAACACCCCTGTGATTTGTGAATCGTTATGGTGAATACAAGATGAATCGAAAAGTGGTGTATTCGCTTAATCGGGCTTATCAGAAACCTCAGAATAAAACTCTGGCTTTTGAATTTTCAAGTTTTATCACACAATTTCAGTTTTCTTATCACCAAAGATATTTCTATTACGTGGTTGATTTAGATTGTGAAGGATGGTCACCACCGAGCTTACTTTCAGTTTTAATAATGGCGTGGTTAGCTGGACACTTTAAATTATCAATAATAAATAGAGTTAAAAAGTCAATCAGATGCCTAGTTAGTTGGTTGGCTACGTCATCGTTTGTTATATAATGAATGTAGGGTATCGATTACCAACGATATGTTTTATTAAAGACATCTACACCTACCTCCTTGGCGCCCAAAATGTCTTGTTCTCTCAACTACTTTTAATTGTTTTTGTTAGTAATTATGTGCGGAAGTACTTTGTTTCAGAACTCACATTCGATGAGACGAAATTTCGATTGAACAGAGACAAAGCTTTCACAACTAATTAGCAATTCTTTGGACGAATCTTCTGAAGATTGACCGTTCTGCAAATTAATTCTCATATCTACTGCCATCTGAAAATTCATTACTTAACGCTTAAAATACCATTATTAGCGGCAAGCCCTTATTTCATTGGCAGTGGTAGATCTTGGAATAACTTTCACTGTTTAGCGGAAATCTCTATACAGTAAAATTATTGCACCCCCGAAACGAAAAAAACTATCGATCTATTGAGGTGATCCATATTGCTTAAAAATGTAGTACGAATATCTTCCAATATGGCCGTTATTTCAGAAGAAGCATCTGCAACCCCAAATTTCAGATTACACATGAACAGTAGCCAAATTCAATGATATGAAGAATGTCTTTTGATTTCTACCGATCGCATCTTAGAATAATAAGCCGCAATGCAATTAATAAATCTGACAACGACAAACATTTATTTCTGATGTTGGTATGTTGCATTTTTTTCTCACCTGAAACGAAGACAGAAAAAAAATGTATCTTCGAAGAAAAAATCACGTCTGTATTCCCCGAGGGAGTGGACGGAGTCGTGTGATCACTAAATCGTCGAAGGTTACCATATAGCTTAATTAAAAAGGGTCAACAAAGGTTTCCAGATCTTTGCCCAATATTTTCCAAACACAGCCAGTTTCTTAGTCGAACCTTACGACTTATTGGGAACTTTAGATGTACGTGTGCGTGAGTGCCCTTCGAGAGACCACTGTGGAAAACGCAGGTTTCGTATACTTACATAAAGGTTTAGCAGGATCTTTTAAAAAAGTTTGTTGTCAGAAGTAGAAATTTATAGCTGCTGTAAATCGAAGTAAGTCGCACATGAAACGCATCAATTACTATATTACTGTATTCGACCTATTTAAATAATTTTATGAATGGTAATATTTAACAGGTTATTAGGAAAAATAAGAGCGATGCTCGGTAACTCAAAATATAGAAAATTTAATCAGTCAGATCTCACGCGCACAAAAACTGTAATGCTAGGTACAAATTTATCTTAAATTTGCCTCTATAGAGAATAAGAAACATAGTAAAATACCGACCGAATGAAGAACCTCCTCCTTTTCGAATTCGCTTAAAAAAATATTTGTCCAGTAAACGGCTACTAGGCAGTGATGGCAGAAATTTACTGAGTTATTAAAGTTATGATTATCAATATCGAGGGATTGTGAAAGTCACTTGTAAAGGTCACTTCTTTACTGAACAATTATAGTCAAAATACTTTGCGATTGTGCAATAGACCCTAGAATAGATAATGTTAATAAAACTCATCTAAGTATTATCAATGTTAGTTTATTAAAAAAATATTCGATGTTTTCATTACTCAGTTGCTTTGTTTGCCCAGCTTCTTCTTCGTCTTGTGTACGGAATTGACGTGAGAATACCTGAGCGCGCTTGTTCCGAACACAGAAGGGCATAAATTACACTTATATTCAACTTTCTGTCCGTGAATTTTATCCAAATGCCTTAATCTCGCGTAGTAAGAATCAAAATAGTGGTCGCACAGGGGACACCGGTATCTCTCCTTGCGTCCGTGCACTGTCGCCACGTGGCGGTTTTTCGACGCGCGATTCTCAAAGGATAAATCGCATTTGGGACACACGAATCGTCCAACGTCGTGTGAAGCCTGATGAGAGCGGTATTTGTGCCTTAGAGAGAACGCCTTGCCACAAGTGGGGCAAACAAAACTCTGATAGTGCTGATTCATGTGCACAGACAGAGATTGGGCACGCTCAAATTTCAAACCGCATAGTACGCATTCGTAACTGCTCTCTGTGAGCACAAACGGAATCACTCCATCCTCGTGATCCGCGTTAAAACTCTTCGTGTGTTCCTCCTTTAAATGCTGTTTGAAATCTTCAAGATTACGCATAGCTTGGTCACAAATCGTGCAAGTCAGGTCAGTAATGTCGATCCTAAGTGGGAATGTTACTCTCAAGTTTGTGTTTTCAAAAATTTCCATTTTGTCGTGTGACGCGCAATGGGTACGTAGCTCTTTTACGTTCAAACAACACGTTTGACAATATGCACACATCAATTTTCCACGGTGTGATCTAAATGTCACCGCGTTTGAATGCTGTAGAATCAAAGCAGCATTCGCTTTGTCTTCTGTAAGATAACGACGCCGTTTCCATTTTACTTTTAATGGAAGTACGTCGTCTGTCTTTGGTCGGACCTCTTCCAGTCCTACAAAAAAACAAAATCAATTGAAATACTCCATATTTCTTCTTCGTCGAAATTGCCAGTTCTAAAATTGTTGCCACCTTATAAAAATGATCTAACAGCCAGTGGCATGTACATTAGCATCGACATCTTATAAATTAAAATTTTCCTGAAGATTGAACCTTGTAGAAGTCTAACTTTATATTATTAAAAATTATTAATAATTAATAATACCTATGAGGTACACAAGAATGGGAACAAGGGGAAAAAATCGAGAACTGTGGATTTGCCTAAAATCGAGGATTTATTTCAGATTTTGAAAGAATTACTTTTAAAATGTCCTTTAATTGGAAACATTGAGGCCATATTCTAACATGTACTTTTAGGTGCAGACCAGGAAGAGGTATATTTTCACTTTAGCAATTCTTCTTTTTTAGTATGAATCAGTAAATGTCTCTGCAGTTTTGATTTGGTAATGAAAGAGCCTCCACAATCGGTACAATGATATTTTTTCTCAACATAAGTGTGAGCAAAACGATAATGTTTAGCCCGTTGGGTGCTAGTGTCAAAGCTTCTGTCGCATGCTGAACAGTTGTATTCGATCCTTTTTTGCCCATGTTTCTCGACCAAATGTCTGGCTCGGGCATAGTAGGCTGTAAACGCTTCTGAACAAATTGGACATGCGTAGCGCACACCATTTTTATGAACTCTCATTCTATGGCAGAACCGCTGGGTTCTCGTGTTAAATACTTCATCGCATTCGCCACAGGGAAATTGTCCCACCTCGTGACTTTGCATGTGTTTTCTTATTCGAGGTATGGTCGCGAAAGTCTTTCCACACTCATCACATACATAATTCTGATAGTGGGTGTTCATGTGCCGGTCGACTTTTGGGAAGGTGTCAAACACTGCCGAGCATTTTTGACAAGTGAATTCGTTAGCGCTCAGTTTGAAAGGCATCACGCCATCACTACAATCTGGTAGCAATAGCTTGCCGTGACAACTAATATGTTGCTTCAAGCTATCTATACTACCAAATTCCGAGTGACACAGTCTACAAGCTAGGTGTGTGACATCAACTTTCAACATGTTATTTTCTGTCAGTTTCGAAAATACTCTTTCGGTGGGTGTTTCTTTCAAATGAAAGCTGCAGACATGTTCGCGTAGGAGATTTACATCAGTATATTTTATATCACAATACGAGCAATAGAATGTGGCTTTAAAATATCTGAAAGCCCAAGCAGTCGAAGATTTGAGAAGGATCATGGCATTTTGACGCATCTTTATTACTTCGAGCCGTTTCTCTATCCTCAGAGGGCATTCATTGTTGGCACGTCGACGTCGGCGCATTTGGCGTTCGCCAACGTTTTCTTTTACTTTCCTAGGCTTTCGAGCGGGTAAAACGATGCCTACATTAGCCTCTGTGACTGCAGTAACGGAACCTAAAAAGAAAAGACACGAGTTATCTTTGTCGCAGATTATTTTTCCACCGATCCAAATCCTCTTATTTTGGGGTAAATATCGCCTTAACCTAGTTATTGCTTCAGTGAAAAACAAATAGTATCTTTGTTGTTATAAATCATTAACTCCCATAGGATTGTTCAAGAGTGTGATAACATCTGTATCTGTAACAATAATTCTAATTTGATTATTTATGGGTAAAATGACTTTTAAGTCTTTTGATGGAATTATATATGAATCGTTTCTATTTCCCTTCTATTTTGAAAATATGACTTCAAACAATTGCAATTTTCTGTAAGAGAAAAAATAATGTCCCTCCCCCGCTTCGCTTCGGATTAGGTTGTTTTCGGGCTTGTATTATCTTTATATATATAATTCTTCTGTGAGTGTGTATGTCACTGAACATCTCTTAAACGACTGGACCGAATTTGATGAAATTTTTTGTGTGTGTTCAAGGGGATCTGAGAATGGTTTAGATTCACAAAGACGTGTAGACAGGACAACGTCTGTCGGGTCCGCTAGTATATATAAAAAGTATTCTATGTCTCAATCCAGATGATTAACTACCTTTGTGCGCCATATTTCATACAAATGTATGCAGCCGTTTTAGCATGATTAAGTAATAAACATTAGGATATGGTTTCGGAATGAATTCGAGAAATCGTTAGAAAGCATATTTTATTTTATTTATACAGAAAACCAACAGCCTAACAAGATTTTTTTTAGACTTTCTAATAACAAGGCTAATAAAAGGTTTTTTTATGGAATTTTTCAACTGTACTAGGATGTGGGAAGACATGATCTCTTGTATGTTACTTAATACTTGTAAATTTATTGTGTATAATGGAGGATATGTACTCAACATAGTTTTTCATCAATAACTGCTCCTAGCGACCCGAGTCTTTGTTAACAGAAGGAATGTTATATAATTTTGCCAGCATAATTCGGAAATATTCATCTCATTGGTAAAACACTTGTTCTTGTATTAGTGAAGGATAACTTCAATATGATCAAGAAAAAAGTGTTAGGGCTTCACAAATTTAATTCCAAAATAATACTGTATTCTTAAAAAATAACAAAGTTAGGCTTTCTCAATATCAGTCTGACTGACGTTCATGTCCAAATGAGGATGATTTATACGCAAGTGAGATAGCAATTGAGACCGTTGTTTAAAAATAGCTGTACACCATTTACATCCGAACTCTTCGTGCGTTTTGAGATGCGTAGCTAACGCTCCGCTTCTAGGAAACGTTTTACCGCAGATTTTGCAATGAAAATTTCTCTCTCCAGTATGCTTTATCATGTGTCTCTTTAGTTCGTAACCAGTTTTGAATTGCCATTCGCAATATGGACAGCTGAACTCCCTTTGAGGTGGGAAATGGACAGATCGCACGTGCACAGCACGTTTACCACTCGTCTTAAAGCTCAAGTCGCAATGAGCGCAGTTGTATACGACCTCTTTTACTCTATGCGCTTCGTTTAAATGCGCCATTCTGTCGTAATAGCCTTCGAAGCGGAGATTACAATGGGGGCACCCATACCGAGGCCCTTTAGCATGAGCGTGAGCTTTGTGATAATCTCTCGCAGCGCGCATTGTGAATACACGCCCGCATTCGTTGCAAGGGAAAGATCCCGATATATGGACTTCCGAATGCTTCCTCAATCTAGGCGCTGTCATGTAACCTTTGCCGCACGTAGAACATATGTAGTGTTGGTAATGAACATTCATGTGTTCGTACAGTTTGAGAAAGTTGTTAAATTTTTCACAGCATATGATGCATTTCCAACAATCTTTGTCCAGATAGAAAGGCAAAACGCCGTCTGGGTGGTCGTTGTTGAAACTGTAACCGTGTTGGGTGACGTGACTTCGCATTTGGTTGACGTCAACAAAGGAGACTGAACAAAACTTGCAGCAAGCCTCGGTTGTGTCCACGTTAATGAGATGCATCTCCTTGAATTTGCTATAGATATCTTTGACACTATGACTGTTCGCGCACACCCTGACGTGTTCCCTCAACAATTGACAATCAGTGAAGTTAGCCTCACAATATGCACATTTGAACCCATTACGTTTCCACCTGAAAGGTACAAATGCCCAGCATTCTAGTATGGCATTGGCGTTCATCTTAGTTATTAGTCTAGCCTCAGCCCTTGCGCTTCTTTTGTAGCGCCGTTTTTCTCTTGCTTTATCAGTTAGCACGTTTTCTAAGCTTTCTGCTTCTTCTACTTTAATTTTAGAGGAATCGGTATTTTGTCCACGTTTACCTAAAAATAGAAAATTTCTAGTAAGATTCCCAGGGTTATTTTTCACCTTAATATTACGTTTATCTTTTTTAATTACCGTTTTTCGTGAATGCATTGTCTACGAGTGAAATTGTTGTATATAATTTTTAAAGGTGTTGTTTTCAATAAAAACGCATAATGTTTAATACTTATATCATATATTTACACAGAATAAATAAGATTAGGCATATAAATTATGTGGATATATTATGCTAATAGTCAATTTTAAAAAAGCTTAATGGTATAAAATGTTATACTATATCAATAGTACTAACACTTATAAACTCTGTTAAAGAAGCACAATATTTTAGGAATGTTATTACACATTTTATAGTTGTTGACAAAATATGTTTTTTTTTTAAGAATATTGCTTTGTATTGTTGACATCATAGTATAGAAGGAGTCTCTTTATATTTGGTGGATGGATTCGATATTTGAAAAAGTTGCTGACTGAGTGACTGCACGGTTAATACTAGCTCTTTAATTTTGAAATCAAAATTAATTTAATTGATAACAAATTCAACGTTTAGATATAAATGATTTCGTAATTCATTTGTTTTATCAGAAAACAGTTTTTGTCACGGAGCAAACAGATCATTCTCAAAAGTAAAATAAAAATACATGTATTTATACAGGCGGTCAATAAATTAGGACCTACTCTTGAATTGACAAAATTTGAGTATTCATACAAGTAAACGTATAAAAAAAGGTTTATCACAATTTTAATGAGATTTCGATAAAATTTCTACAGTCTACTCAACTATCTCTAAGTTACCTAATATTTTTTACCAAGTACAAGCATCAAACGTGGAAGTGCTTTTTGGCTATATGTTTGTCTAAAGACAATTTAGAAGCAAAAGCCCTAGAGCAATTACCACAAGGATAAGTATATTCAGTATCTTTCTTTGTCCTGTGAGCCTTAACATTATGATGATATTTTTGAGATCGCGTTTTGAAAGTCATATGGCACGTTGTACATTCATACATTTCAGCTCCAGGCTTATAATTATGGAATTCCATGAGATGCCGCTTCCGTAATTCCCAAGTTGCGAACCTTGGCTTTTCTTTGCAGTAAACACACATGTATGGAAGGGTAGTATGCTGAGTCTTTATATGGACATTCCTCTCCTCTAAGGACGAAAATGTAGCGACACAACGGCTGCAGGTGTATTTGTTACCATGTGGAATCCTCGTGTGCGCGATCAATGCAGTTTCTGTAATGAATCCCTCACCACATGTGTCGCAAACATAATTCTGATAATGTTCAGCGGTATGCTTCTTTAGAGATATGAAGTCCGTAAATTGAATTTTACATATGGCACACTTCCAACAGGATCCATCGTTCAGTTTGAATGGCAGGACACCTGGTTGGACATCAGCATTTATTGGCTGTTTGTGATCATTTTTCAAGTGTGTTATCAAGTCGTCAAGGCTGTCTATGGGCATAAAACAAAGTTTGCATTGGAGATCTGTGATATCGACTTTAAGAAATTCCTTCCTTAATTTCCTGTTGAACACTAACTGAACATCAAAGTTAGCGTGATGTGCAGCCATGTGTGTTCGCAAGCCATTCGGATCGTTAGATTGGACGCGGCAGAAAACACAGTTGAAGTTTTGCCCCCAGGTCCTGAAAGGACATGCTGTAGAACACTGGAGGATAATTTCAGTGTTGCTGCGATGCTTCAAAGCTTTTCCGAAGCGAGGTTTGTAGGATGTTTTGTAACACTTAAACTTCCTTTCGTGTTGTTTCAGCCCGTGTTCAGTCAAAAAGGTAGCACCACACTTCTCACAAGTGAATATTTTCACGTGACTTCTCAAGTGTCCGTTGATTTGTGAGAATTCGGAGAATGACTTGTCACAGTCCAAGCACATCCAATGCCCTGTGTGACCTTGTCTATATGGGAGCACACCAAACGGAACATCAAAATTAACGGCAATGTCGTGATCTTGTGACAAATGTGTCATTAATGTATCAACATTAGGAATTTCTACCGAACATATATTACACTTAAGCTCAGTGATATCAATTTTTAAATCATCCACTACTTTGTAAAAAGCACTGTTGTAATCCGCATTAGAATGTTCGGTCTTTATGTGAGTTCTGAGCGCCGACATTGGTTCGAATTCATCATGGCAATACGAGCACACTATCCTATTAAATCTAGTTTTGAAAGGGAATGCCGTAGAATGTCTTAATATAAGAACAGCGTTTTGTCGTTGTGGATTCTGGTTAACCGATCTTTCGAAAAGTCTCTTTTTCGGTTTAGTTTTTTTCTCACTAAGCCCGTCTATATCCTTTCTGGGTCCTAAAAAAAGAAAAGAAACTTCATCATTATTACATTCCATTACATTCTTCTTGAAAGGATGATAAGAATCTAATTTAAAATGCTGCAACTACATTTAAATAATGATCTAAATCCGTTCTGTCTATATCATCAAAAAACTATCGTCTTTTTAGTATAGGATAGCCACCTTCATTTAGCAACGATTGAGCGTAAAACTCTTCATAAGTCGTAATGTTTCTTAGCGGTATGTTTATCCAAGAACAGTTTTGTTGTAAAAGCCTTTGGGCAACTTGGACAAGGATAATTAAGTTCAGTATCTTTTTTCATTCGGTGTGTCCTCGCCATGTGATTGTATTTTCCAGATCGCGTTTTAAATGTCTTCTGACAAGTGGAACACTCATATTTATCAGCACCTGTTTTATAATTGTGAACTTCCATTAGATGCTTCTTCCTAAGTTCCCAATTGGCGAATCGGGGTTTGTCTTTGCAGTAGTTGCACATATAAGGCATTGATGTGTGTTGTGTTTTCACATGAATATTACGTTCGTCCAAAGATGAAAAAGTCGCTATGCATCGACTGCAACTATACTTATTTTCGTGTGGTATCTTTGTGTGCGCTATCATCGCAGATTCAGTTATAAATCCTTCACCGCATGTATCACAGACGTAGTTTTGGAAATGCTCCGCAGTGTGCTTTTTTAGTGATATGAAATCTTTAAACTCATTCGGACAAATAGTGCATTTCCATATTGAACCATCATTTAGCCTGAAAGGTAGTACTCCTAACTGATGTTCAGTATTGATTGGCTGATCGTGGTCATTTTTCAAGTGGCAAGTCAAAGTTTCGAAGTCGTTAATAGGTAAATAGCAAAGTTTACAATGTAAATCAGTAACGTCTATTTTAAGGAATTCCTTGCCTAGTTTTTTGTAAAATGCTGCTTGTACATCGTAATTAACGTGGCGTGTTGCCATGTGACTTCGCAGGCCATTTGGATCGCTAAATTGCACACGGCAGAAGACGCAATTGAAGTTGTTTTTCCATGTGCGAAAAGGACATGCGGTAGAACATTGAAGAATTATTTCTGCGTTACCCCTAGGCTTCATTACGAGACCGTTACGAGGTTTGTAAGCCGTTCGAAAGCATTTCACTTGACGATGATGGTCACGTAGCGCGTGATCCGACACAAATGTTGTACCACATTTCTCACAGCTGAAGTTCATAAAATGAGAGCTGATATGACGTTTGAAATGAACAAAATCTACAGACACCCTCTGACAATACACGCAAACATAATGGCTTTCGCTATTCTGCTTATAAGGTAAAACGCCAAAGCGAGCATTAAATTTCACAGGCTTGCCATGCTCGTTGGAAAAATGATTCATTAAAGTGTCCACATCAACTATTTCTTGGGAACATATTTTACATTTCAATTCAGTTATGTCGACTTTTATTAAATTATCTTTCGTTCTATAGAAAACGTTTTTAAAGTCAGAATTGAGATGCTCTGATTTCATATGGCATCTAAGGAGACCGAGTGTGTCGTATTCCTCATGGCAATACGCACAAAGTATTTGACTAAACCTAGTTTTAAAGGGATAGGCAGTGGAAAATCTTAGGATCATTTCGGCGTTACGCCGCTGTGGCGTCTGGAACACAAGAACCACTTTCTTTTTTGTTTTATTATCACTTTCACTTCGTCCAACGTGTATTTCCAATGTGGACCCTAAAAACAAAAAAGAATCTGGTCAGTGTAATAGCCTAACGTCAACGAGTAAGGCTTCTTGTAAACGCTAAGGGAAAAGTAAGATCGTACAAAAGTACTACGTTTTAACATCTATCGCATGGAATTTTCTTTGTCGGGTCAAGAAAAACGCTAACAAATAAATACGACACAATAGCTTTAAATAAGTGTTTATTCTAGTTCATATATATTATTCTATATAAACATTTTAGAAGTAATACGATAAACCATTATCCTCAAGCAAGCCTAAGTTATAGAATATAAACACACTAAAATTTATGACCTAAATTAAAATATTAATTTTATTTTACACATCAAATTAAACTTCAGCATCGGGATCATGGGACTTTATGTGGCAATTCAAGCTTTTTTTTTTGAGCGAATTGTTTCTCGCAAATTTTGCACGCGAATCTCTTCTTCTCTCTGTGTATCCACAAATGCTGTGCGAGGGTTTTTTTTTCTAGAGAAATACTTGAAAAAGGTTTATCACAATTTTAATGAGATTTCAATTTTCAATGCAGTTTCTGTTATGAATCCCTCACCACATGTGTCGCAAACATAATTCTGATAATGTTCAGCGGTATGCTTCTTTAGAGATATGAAGTCCGTAAATTGAATTTTACATATGGCACACTTCCAACAGACTCCATCGTTCAGTTTGAATGGCAGGACACCTGGTTGGACATCAGCATTTATTGGCTGTTTGTGATCATTTTTCAAGTGTGTTATCAAGTCGTCAAGGCTGTCTATGGGCATAAAACAAAGTTTGCATTGGAGATCTGTGATATCGACTTTAAGAAATTCCTTCCTTAATTTTCTGTTGAACACTAACTGAACATCAAAGTTAGCGTGATGTGCAGCCATGTGTGTTCGCAAGCCATTCGGATCGTTAGATTGGACGCGGCAGAAAACACAGTTGTTGTTTTGCCTCCAGGTCCTGAAAGGACATGCTGTAGAACACTGGAGGATAATTTCAGGGTTGCTGCGATGCTTCAAAGCTTTTCCGAAGCGAGGTTTGTAGGATGTTTTGTAACACTTAAACTTCCTTTCGTGTTGTTTCAGCCCGTGTTCAGTCAAAAAGGTAACACCACACTTCTCACAAGTGAATATTTTCACGTGACTTCTCAAGTGTCCGTTGATTTGTGAGAATTCGGAGAATGACTTAAGTTCATAAAATGAGAGCTGATATGACGTTTGAAATGAACAAAATCTACAGACACCCTCTGACAATACACGCAAACATAATGGCTTTCGCTATTCTGCTTATAAGGTAAAACGCCAAAGCGAGTATTAAATTTCACAGGCTTGCCATGCTCGTTGGAAAAATGATTCATTAAAGTGTCCACATCAACTATTTCTTGGGAACATATTTTACATTTCAATTCAGTTATGTCGACTTTTATTAAATTATCTTTCATTCTATAGAAAACGTTTTTAAAGTCAGAATTGAGATGCTCTGATTTCATATGGCATCTAAGGAGACTGAGTGTGTCGTATTCCTCATGGCAATACGCACAAAGTATTTGACTATACCTAGTTTTAAAGGGACAGGCAGTGGAAAATCTTAGGATCATTTCGGCGTTACGCCGCTGTGGCGTCTGGAACCCAAGAACCACTTTCTTTTTTGTTTTATTATCACTTTCACTTCGTCCAACGTGTATTTCCAATGTGGACCCTAAAAACAAAAAAGAATCTGGTCAGTGTAATAGCCTAACGTCAACGAGTAAGGCTTCTTGTAAACGCTAAGGGAAAAGTAAGATCGTACAAAAGTACTACGATTTAAGATCTATCGCATGGAATTTTCTTTGTCGGGACAAGAAAAACGCTAACAAATAAATACGACACAATAGCTTTAAATAAGTGTTTATTCTAGTTCATATATATTATTCTATATAAACATTTTAGAAGTAATACGATAAACCATTATCCTCAAGCAAGCCTAAGTTATAGAATATAAACACACTAAAATTTATGAACTCAATTAAAATATTAATTTTATTTTACACGTCAAATTAAACTTCAGCATCTGGATGATGGGACTTCATGTGACAATTCAAGCTATTTTTTTGAGCGAATTGTTTCTCGCAAATTTTGCACGCGAATCTCTTCTTCTCACTGTGTATCCACAAATGCTGTGCGAGGGTTTTTTTTCTAGAGAAAAACTTGAAACAAATGGAACACTTAAACAATTTCTCACCAGTGTGCACAAATGTGTGATCATCAAAACTAATCTTATTCGTGAAAGTCATACCGCAAATGGAACAGACAAATATTTCGTCGGAATGCTTTAAATTATAATGGTCGCGGAATCCTCTGCGACTGGTGAACGTAGAGTCACAATATGCGCATTCGATAATGTTTTGCGGGCAGTTGTGCATTTCGACCATGTGCTTCTGCTTAGATTCCCATGACTTAAATCTGTCACCACAACGGGTACAGCAATAAGCCCAGCAGGATTTAGTCATCGCACAATGTTCTTTTCTCAACTCTTCTGTTGAGAACTCCTGTCTGCACCTTCTGCATGGGTACCTTCCAGAATGGGAGCTCTTGATGTGATAATTAAGCGCATCACCTGTGTAATAACTCTTGCCGCATGTATCACATGTGTGCTTCAAATAATGAGTTATAGTATGTCTGCGTAACGTGACGATAGAAGAGAGCTTCTTGTTACAAATGTAACATTCCCAATTTTCTTTGTCTAGTTTATACGGTTGCAGATTAACTTCGTACTTCAAATTCAGGTTTTGCGTATCGTGGTATTGATAAATATGTTTGGCTAAAAGATTTAAGTCGTCATAGAGTTCCAGGCATACTCTACATTTAAGGCCAGTGACATCTACTTTAAGGTAGTTGTTGTAATTCTGAAAGTGCGCAAAAGCCGTGGAAACTGTAAAATTCTCATGGCTTTCATCCATATGTTGCCTGTACTCTGCGGGATCTTCGTAAGATTCGCGGCAGTACACGCATATCAGCATTTTGCCTTGCAGTCTGAAGGGGTACGCGGTAGAATATTGTAAGACCGTTTCTGCATTTCGTCTTGCCCAAACGAGGCTGCCTTGTTCTAGAAAAAAAAAGAAAAAATCTAGTGGCGACCTTATCTTTTCTTGTCAAGCATATTTAGGGACGTAAGATCAAAATGACATAGTTGTCTAAGTTTTGCAGTTGTTTAAATTTTGGGGATATAGTTTTGATAATAACCTAAGAAAAGCTTTTATAATTGAAAAAATTTAAAATAAATATTTCCAACCATCACAGCAATTAGCCTAGCCCCAAAGCACTATAGGCCTGTGTTATGGGATAATACATATACTGATACACATATTTATACAGGATGTTTGGAAGATGAGTGCAAAGTTTAAAGGAAAGCTAACAGAGACCATTTAGAAACATTTAAGCCATACTTGTCATAGACGAAGTCTGACCATTTTATTTTTAATAATTTTGAACGATTTTAAAGAAAAAACCTAAAAGTATACAGTTAGTTCCAAATAATGGCTAACTGACATAATACATGAATTGTTTTTGAATTTATTTCATAAAACAAATGTGATAGCAAGCTAAGAAAAAAAGTTTAAATCATCAGTATCAGCAAACAAATTTTTTACAGATATTTAAAATTATCGTAAATTTTTAAAATGGTAAAAAGCTGTTTATCTTAGGCTTACAAAAAAACACGGAGGGTGTTTTGTTTGTTCAAAGCTTTTTAAAAACATGTTCAGTTATTGTACTTTCTTTTGAGGTATCGTTTATGCAAATTGCTTAGAAATTGTTGAAACTAATACCAGAAATCCTAATTGAGGAAGATTTTTTCATGTTTTAGATGAATAAATTAAAACAAAATTTAAACTGAAATCTAAGTGAGTTTTTCGTGTTCAAAATGTTCGCCGCGATTTCTAACACACGCACGGGCCCGTGTTCTTACTTCCGTTGTCATTATTTTCAACATCATCTCCTGTTTCATCGTTTGAAATGCTGGATTTATTCTATTAATTGTTCTTTTGTGTTTATCTCCACATGAGTGTAAACTAGTTCCTTGGCTTGACCTCACACGAAAAAGTCCATTTGGGTAAGGTCGGGTGACCAAGCAGGCCAAGAGATTGGGCCATCTCTGCCGATCCAGCAGCATCAGGGAAGTGGGGCCCAATCAACGTTCTGCCAACCACACCAGCCCACACATGAACGGAAAATTTTCTTTGAAATGTCACCTGCTTTTTCCAATGCGGATTATTGTCTTTATCGGCCCATTGATGCAGGTTATGAAAGTTTGTAATGCCCTATCTAGCGAATTTACTTTCATCTGTCCTTAGGATTGATTTTAAAAACCTTTGAGAAGAATTCGGCAAAATTGAATCCTTCGCTGAGGATCTCCTTCTTCCAGACCTTGCCGCCTGTGCCATGGAACGGATACTTGATATTTTGGTGCATTGTATTCCACACCTTCTAATGAGAAATGTATTCTCATAACACTTTATATTCATAATAGCTTTTTTATTCTCAATTTGGTATGTAGATCCTATTTTCAATGATTTATAAGATATCTACATAAATTATTCAAGATTCATTATTGAAGATTCCGGTGCTCCAATATTCGAAACTGATCGAGAGATCATCTTTCAGCAGGACAGGTGACCAGCCCAGTGGACTTTAAATGTAATAAATAAGAGAGCAATTAAATAATTGCTTCCCTGATGCTGCTGGATCGGCAGAGATGGCCCAATCTCTTGGCGTGCTTGGTTACCCGACCTTACCCCAATGGACTTTTTCGTGTGGGGTCAGGCCAAGGAACTAGTTTACACTCATGTGGAGATAAACACAAAAGAATACTAATATAAAGAATATTAATAGAAAGAATAAATGCAGGATTTCAAACGATGAAACAGGAGATGATGTTGAAAATAACGACAACGGAGGTAAGAAAACGGGCCCTTGCGTGTGTTAGAAATCGCGGCGAACATTTTGAACACGAAAAATAAGTGATTTCAGTTTAAATTTTGTTTTTATTTATTCATCTAAAACATAAAAAAAAAGTTGTTGGATTAGGAAATATTTGTTTTATTTTACTCTGGTTCTGTTCAATCTCAAACTGACAATTGTGTTGTTGGTAACTTAAATGAATCTAAAGCTTGGTTGACTTGGTGATGCCTCAGATCAATAATTATATAAAAATAATATTAAAGGGGGTATAAAATTTATGAACTTTTCATCATCATCATCATGATCATCAGCCTATTAACATCTTCACTGCTGGGGCACAGGACTTCCCTTTGGATGGAATAGGGAGATTGGGCCATGATCCACCACGCAGGCCCAGTGCGGATTGGTGGGTACTAACGACTGTATATGCAGCCGGGACCAACGGCTTAACGTGTATTAATGTAATATTTCTAGGTAATTTGTTATGAATTTTCACACACATTGACAGGGGGCCACTTCGAAACATTTTTAATTTGCAGGTTGGTAGAGCTAATTTATTTTGTGGTCTAAGAATTTGAGGACGTTGGTAATACGGAAAGAGAGTGCTTGCTAACAAATTCGCACACGGCGTATATGTATAGGGATGCTAGAGTTAATATATTTAACATGCATGATACAGTACGAGGTTCTAGTGTGTACGCTTGTAGCTCAGTTGTAAACGTCGGCTCGCTGCAAACCGCACGCGTACCGCTCGCAGCAGGTTAGCGAACCACGTACACACTATGCTTTTTGGTTACAGTGAATGCAACAGTTAGGCGTTGAGCAGACGACGGGGCGGGGCGGGCATTTTGTCCGCGAAGCAATAAAGACCGCGTCTGCCCGTCGATATCTGCGGCTGCCCGCGCCGCGTACACAAAGCACACGACGGGCAGAGGCGGTCAGTTTAGGACGTTCGTTCTAGTGAATAGTCCATGACTTACTGCATATAAACTGGTTTGTATGATCCACGGCCCGCCGGGCACCCAAGGCGCGGTCTATTTGACCGCTGTGTGCGTTTGAAGTATAGGTTTCACTTTGTGCTATTATTCGCGGCGAAATTGACCGGCCCGCCCCGCCCCGTCGTCTGCAAAGCGCCTTACGGTTACAGCTCGCTAATGAGTACCCGGCTTAAATGAACATGGAGTCGAGTCGATGGATTTTTCTTTTTAGGGTTGACGAAGAAGACTCTTAGATAAATACTTTACAAAAGCTATCAACCCCTTTCATTTTTATTCATATTAATCGTTCTTTTAAAATACTTTAGTAGTAGTCCGATAAAACTCCTCATGCAAAGCAATAATAATAGTCATATAATAAAAACGATTTAATAATTTATGTACTTTATTAAAATAATAATTTTGGGTTACGATGGGTCTTCATGTGACCATTCAAGCCATCACTTTGAGCGAATCGCTTCCCACATATTTTGCATTCGAACCTTTTGATCTCACTGTGTATCCGTGAATGCTCTCTGAGGTATCTTTTTTCAGAGAACACTTTGAGACAAATGTCACACTCAAATATCTTCTCTCTAGTAACATTTTCGTCAGAATGTATTTTTATATAATGGTTTTGGAAGGTATCTCGACTGGCGCACGTATAGTCACAATAAGCGCATTCGTAAATGTTCTGTGGGCAGTCGTGCATTTCAAACATGTGCTTCACTTTCGTATGCCATGATTTGAATCTGTCACCACAATGGGTACAGATATAAGCCCAACAGGATTTACTCAACGCATAATGTTCTTTTCTCAACTCTTCGGTTGAGAACTCCTGCCTACAATTTCTACAAATGTGCTTTCCAGAATGGGAGCTCTTGATGTGACATTTAAGAGCATGGCCCGTGAAGTAACTTTTGCCACATGTATCACATGTGTACTTCAAGTAATGTGCTACAGTATGTCTGCGTAACGTGACGATAGAAGAGAGCTTCTTGTTACAAATGTAACATTCCCAATTTCCTTTGTCTAGTTTGTAGGGCTGAAGAGCCACTTCGTGTTCAAAGTTGAGTTTTCGGGAAGCGTGGTACTGGTGAATATGTCTGGCTAAAAGATTTAAGTCGTCATAGGGTTCCAAGCATACTCTACATTTGAGGCCAGTGACATCTACTTTAAGGTAGTTGCTATATTTCGTAATGTGTGCAAATGCCGTGGAAACTGTGAACTTCTTATGGCTATCGTCCACATGTTGCCTGTATTCTGCGGGATCTTCGTAAGATTCGAGGCAGTACACGCATATCAGCACTTTGCCTCGCAGCCTGAAGGGGTACGCGGTAGAATATGTCAAGACCATTTCCGCGTTTCGTCTTGCCAATAGGCGGCTGCTGGGTTCTAGAAAAAGAAATAAAAATACTAATTGCGACCTTCCCTTCACTTGTCCAAATCAAGTCTGGAACGAAGTTACTCTCAGATATTTTTTTACATACAGGACGCAGCTAATAACCCCACCCCGCCTGATGTAGAGTGTAGGTGGACTCCAGTCGTAAAGATAGATGATGCGGCAAAAAATGTACTGCGTGAGCCATCCTAACCTTGCCGACCGGAACATAACACCCTACCCCGTCTGGAGATCATTTTTTTATCAATTTGAATTGTTATGTCTTTTTTTATATTTATATGTGACGCTGTTTATCAAATTTGTCTTGTTAATTAGATTTATTTTTCGTAGTATCATTAATATCTCAATTTACAATGTGACACAATTTCTAATTGTAGCTCATCAACTTAGTGGTTGCAGTGTGTGGTCTGCGACTTCTTATTGTTTTATTTAAATAAATTACTTATGAGCTGATTGGATTTCATTCATTCGCCGCATGCGTAGTTACTATTTCAAAAAAGAATGTTTGGAAGGCGAACAATTTCGGAATTGGAACTTTTTTATTGGCTTGATAATTTTAATGGTCAACAGAGATAATCGGAATAACAAAGTGTTCGTAATCCAGTGCTTCAAAGTAATTATTAAACTGGCTTTTAGTTCAAAATATATTGATTCAGTGAATGGTCATCATTATCATCTTTATTTAACGTGATGTTTCCTTTCGCTGATATCAGAAAGAAAATGGCAGTAAGAATTAACAATAATATAAACATAAACAAATCGCAAAATAAAATACGTTCATAAATGAGTGGGGCAGTGTAAATTAATAAAAACTTTGAATACAGAATAGTAAAACAAAAGCAAAATTTAATTACTTTTTTTATTTCTGTTATTTTTCTTATATGTAAGCGTGTCACCATACAGTATTTACAATGAATCTCAATTGCCAGCATTTATACTAAATATGTTAATGTAAATTTACAATGTAAAGGATCCATTCTTTTCTCCATACACTTCTGCCCAATTTTGTACTTTAAGTATTATCATGCATTTATGGGTAAATTCAAACTCAAAATCATTGATTCAGTCTAGGCTGTTACAAGCTCTTGTGAACGTCAACTCTATGCCATCGCTTCGTAAATCTACGGTAACCAAATTCATCAAAAATATAAATGGAGTTTAGTATTCACTCGTCCAACATAAAAAAGTGGTTAATACATTTAAAGTAATGGCAACACAGACAATATAATGTTAAATGTGCATCTCTGGAGTTAATAACAATTAGCTACGGAAATAACGTGTTTTTTGATACAACCAATCACAATTAAGGAAATGAATTTAAATAAAAAAATGAATAGTACTAGCTGTCATCTGTCAGTCAATGACAAATGCGTCTCAGTAATGACGTTTCTTTATACGTAGATTCCTTATACTGGGTTGATACTGAGATTTTCACAAATGAGTTTTTAAGAATAAATTTAGATGTTTTTTGAGATAATTTATACTAAGGTACAAATTGGGCAAAAGTCGAAGGTCTCCAGCGAAATTGGTCTCTCCTAATCATTTCCTACATAGCATATTAAGGATATTAAAAAAAAAACGAATAGCCATATAAAGTGCTAGTATAACAGATAAATGAGAATCACTATTTCAATCAGACGATTTCAACATTTGGGTGACGAGATCTCATGTGAGTTTTGTAAGAGATTTTCTGATTAAATTTCTTTTTGCATCGTACACACTCAAATCGCTTGGCCTCACTGTGAATCCACATGTGTTGGACCAGGTTAGTCTTTCTGCAAAAAGCTTTTGAGCAAACCGTACACGGGAACAGCTTCTCCTTGGTGTGAACGACTGCGTGTCTTTCAAGATCCCTTTTTTTAGCGAACTTTCGGCCACAGGTACAAGTGAAAAACTCTTTGGTGTGAGTTAAGACAAAGTGCGTCCTGTATGCATTTCTGTTCGGTAGAACTTCCCGGCACTCGGGACAAAGAAAAGTTCTGGATTGCTCGCCATGAGCCCGAGCTCTGTGCTCTCTTTTTAAACTATCTGTCACAAATCTTTCGCCGCAATCTATGCATACGAAGGGCCAACAGCGAGGAGTTTCCTTCACGTGGTTTTTCTTATCTTCTAGAGTTTCGAATGTAGTCTTGCATTTGAGGCATATACGCAAATCTCCAATCTGACACAATAACTTATGGTGGCGAAGTGAGGTAGACGTAAAATACGATTTACCACATTGTTCGCATGTGTATTTCAGAAAGTGGGATTGTGTGTGACTACTTAGTGTGCGTAAGGTGGAAAGCTTCGCATTGCATATAGCGCACATCCACATGTCTTTATAGAACGTAAACGGTTGCACGCCCATATCGTTATTGAGATCAATGTCTTTTTTATGGACCTTGATCAAATGACTGGTTATGGACTCCAACGTCTCATGTGTTTCCAAGCAGATCCTGCACGAGAGGTCGGTACAATCGACTTTTATGTGGCCCTCACGAATGTGAGAGAATGCTACGCGTGTCTTCGCTTCGCGATGAGAGTAGCGCATGTGCTCTCTAAAAAAAAGCGGCTCTTCGTACTCCTCTTGGCAGTAAACGCAGACTAAGGCACATTCGGGCAGCTTGAACGGATACGCAGTCACGTATTTGACTATAATCTGGGCGTTACGCCTCGCGACAGCCATCGGATTAACCTCTAGAACAAACAGAAATGTTCTCGATCAGTTGTACCTCACGTTTTTTTCGTGTGCCGTCCATATATATATCTTTTTTTTTTATTCAAGTCTCATTATTATCTGATAAGTGTTATGTGGTTGAATTAAGGCAAATAATATTTTATAAGCCAACAGAAATCTCATCATCATCATCACCACCAACTCATGTTCGTCCACTGCTGGACATAGGTCTCCCCTAATGCACGCCACTGCTCCCGATTTTGTGCTACGCTCATCCAGCCCACTCCAGCCAGCCTACGAATATCATCATCCCATCTTGTCTCAGGGCGTCCTACAGTACGTTTACCGAGTCGTGGTCCCCACTCAAGAACTTTCCGGCTCCAACGGCCATCTACGGCTAATTTATGGTCCAAACCCGCCTACATGATAAGTACAACAGAAGTCTACATAACCTAAAGTTATAAAAGTTTCTCTCAGTGTAAAAGCTATTTAACTTTTTAGCGATATTTGTATTCACAGCCTATTAATGTCCCCACTGATGGGTAGAATAGGGAGATTGAGCTGTGACCCACCACGCGGGCCCTATGCGGATTAACGAGTGCTAATGACTGCAGATGCAGCCGAGACCAACGGATTAACGTACCTTCCAAACAACGGAGGAGCTCGAAATATTAAGCTTTTGGTCGATATACGGCGATATATGCTATACATGCATTTTATCTTGTGAAAACAGATTAGCGCCATGAGCGGGGAACATAGTTTAGCGAATTGATAGACGTTGGGGTCAGTTTCCTTGCACCAGGAAGCGTAGTGGCGGGAGACTCCTAACCAGACGGACTAACGATATAAAGCGAGTCATCTTGATTTGTTTTATACAAGGCGCAACAAATTACCCCTCATCACCTAATGTAAGTGAAGTCAAGTGGCGAAGATAGATAGAAGGAGTTCCGCTCCAGTCATCCTCAACTTGCTGGCCTGAACTCCGCGGAGCCCTGGAACCCTATCCACCATCAGAAACACAACACCACCAAAATCTAGTCTTATTTTATTGTGGTCTTTTGTAAAGAGGAGGTGGTTGCTTCCCCACACGGGCGCTCCAATTCGAGCGGTAAATCCGCTGTGCTCTTAGGCTGGAGCGGTGCGATACGAAAAAATATTAACCAATAAAATTGCACAAAATCTGTCCACTGAAGAGGAGCGGAGATTTTGTGCAATTTAATTGGTTAATATTTCTCCGTTTCTCCGCTCCAGTGGACAGGCAGCCTAAATGAGTGGCTATCTAGAACTGTGCGATTATATCGATTTTTACGACGTCCAACAATGAAATATAAAGCCACCAAGTGTTTCCAAAACCTTAAATCTTTTAAAATATTTTCTCTTAAAGACCGGCAACGTATTTGTGATATTTCTGCTATTGAAGATGTGTATGTGCGCCGGCGATCACTCTCCATCAGGAAAGCCTTTGCTCGTATGCCTCCTATATGCATAATTAGCGGAAATTAAAGGATTCAGTTTGGGGACAGAATCCTTAAATGCATCTCCCTGTATTTAGCTCTATTTCCAAATCCTGTACATAGTCAACAAATTTGGGTAATTTTGTGTTTTCCGTGGTCTTTGGTTTGTCAACTCCACATAAAAAACTAACTATAATAAAATAACTCAAAGACCTCCTCATAACATTACAATAAAAATATAATTTCTCCCCAAACGGTAATATTGCAATTTTTATTCGTAATTATTTAAACAAGCATAATTGGTAAAAAAATACATGTTTTTATTATCAGTTGCAAGTTGCAATTATTTATTGGTCTTTCGTTTCGAATACAAACATCTATCGACATATTTTGCCAACACTATAATGAGAGAACCAAGTTACAACTTTCACTATTTCCATTTATACGTAATTCGTGTAAACACGACTCGATAACTATTTCTAGATATGTATAATCGAGGACGACTACTTCTCAAGAGATTTCCACATCTGGGTGATACGACTTCATGTGAGATTTGTAAGAGACTTTCTGATTGAATTTCTTATTGCATTGTACGCATTCAAATCTCTTATTCTCACTGTGAATCCACATGTGTTGGGTGAGATCCTTCTTTCTGGAGAAAGTTTTCGGGCAACTCGTGCACGAGAACAGCTTCTCCTTGGTATGTACGATTCTGTGTTTCTCTAAAATACTTTTGGTCGCGAATTTTAGACCACAGGTGCAAGTGAAATACTCGTTAGTGTGATTGAGCACAAAATGCGCCTTATACCTATGTCTCACCGGGAAAACCTGGCCACACTCAGGGCACACGTAAGTCCTCGACTGCTCCCCGTGAGCTTGAGCTCTGTGCTCTCTTTTCAAAGTAGCCGTAAGGAATCTTTCTCCGCAATCTTTACATGGAAAAGGCCAGCATCGAGGTGTCTCGTTAACGTGGTTCCTCCTAGCTTCTTGAGATTCGAAATTCGTTTTGCATTTCCCGCATGCTATTCGCACACCTCCGGTCCGGCAGTAGTGTTGGCGAAGTGAGGAGGACGTAAAATACGATTTGCCGCATTGTTCGCACGTGTATTTCAGAAAGTGGGATAGTGTGTGTTTGCTCAGCGTGCGTAAGGTTGAAAGCTTCGCATTACATATAGCGCACGCCCACATGCTTTTATGGAACATAAACGGTTGCAAGCCCATATCGTTATCGAAGTCAATTTCTTTGTCGTGGACCTTGGCCAAATGAGTGGTTATGGACTCCAACGACACATGTGTTTCCGAGCAAATCCTGCAGGCGAGTTCTGTGCAATCGACTTTTATGTATCCCGCGGGGATGTGGGAGAATGCTACGTGTATTTTCACTTCGGGGTGGGAGGTACGCATGTGCTCTCTAAAGGAGGACGGCGCTTCGTACTCCTCTCGGCAGTAAACGCAGACTAGGGAACATTCGGGCAGCTTGAATGGATACGCAGTCGTGTATTTGACTATAATCTGGGCGTTCCGCCTCGCGATGACCATCGGATTAACCTCTAGAACAAACAGAAATGTTCTCGATCAGTTGCATCCCACGTTTTCGAAGTGAAAACGGAAGTAGAGTATTGGACACAGGGCAGGTATTCGTAATTTTGTAACACTACAACGGACGGATAGCCAGCCGAAGTAATCGGTCTTGGGGTCAATACCAAAAAAGCGGTGATTCGATCCTGAGCTCATATTCTTATCTACTAACTACTTATAAACTATAATGTTTATTATCACGGCCCTCACGGACGGGCCGCGGTAGCATAATTGGTCAGTGCATTCGCCCGGATTGCGAAGGGTACGGGTTCGAGACCCGTCTGCTGCCTGGTCCGCGTGGAATTTTTCTATTTATATTTTCTTTAGATTTAAACATCAAGCAGTTACATGCTTTAAAAATAATAAAAAATATAACTATAATTGCTATTTCTTCTTTCAAATTTTTAATACTTGTAAAAGTATTCATTTGAGATTGTGGGTCGCCTATAATGCGAAGAGATGGCGCTGCCTTGCAGCTAAGAATGGCTAGAAGAATTTCGACGCGGTTCGTGAGGGCCACGATAGCATAATAGGTCAGTGCATTCGCCAGAATTGCGAAGGGTGCGGGTTCGAGTCCCGTCTGCCTGGTCCGCGTGGAATTTTTCTAGTTATATTTTATTTAGATTTTTTTTTTACTTATAAACTAGCTATACTGGCGAACTGCAATTTATTTTGTGTAAGCAGTAAGTCTGGTTAAACGGTTTAACTGTTTTTGCCTGCTGCCGATGTTTTGTCAATACGTTGAAGATCATCATCTCAGTCTTCTGACTTATTCAATCAATCATTTTTCATAAGACGTAGACATGAAGTACTTCTATGAGTTCACATTTTTGTAGGTTTCGCTTTTATAGCATGTGAACTGCACACATGCTCGATGTTTATTCATACGCCGCCCATATTTTTTTCTTATTAACATTTTAAGTGTTAATAAGAACACGTGTTCCCTCCTTCTTATAATCTGGGGTTCTTTAAGAGAGGCGTGAAGAAGCATTTTTGCAGGCCGGCAAGGTGAGGATGGCTGGTGTGGCAGTTTATAACTGCTGTACCAGCTATCTTCGTATTTGGACTTTATCACCACTTAACATCAGGTGGGGTAGTCATTTGCCTCATCATCATCATCAGCCTCTTTATGTCCCCACTGCTGGGGCACAGGCCTTCCCTATGGATGGAATAGGGAGATTGGGCCATGACCCATGCCAGTGCGGATTGGCGGGTTCTAACGATTGCAGATGCAACCGGGACCAACGGCTTAACGTGCCTTCCGAAGCACGGAGGAACTCGAGATAGAAATTTTTGGTCACCCATCCAATGACCGACCACTGCGAAAGTTGCTTAACTACAACGATCGCAGCCGAACGCACTAACCACCTGCGCCATCGAGCTCCTCAGTGCCTACCTCGCTATAAAAAACAAAAAAAGGTCCCATTTTTATCTGACTGTATGTGGTTGGATTATGTCAAATATATTTTTTTTAATGAGAAGAAGGAAAAAATAAAGGAAATTTACGAATATATTGAACATTTGGAAATACTTTCAACTATAGAAAGCTATATTTTTCTTGAGCTTATACTAGGCTATTTTTATCATGTTAAAATAAATTCCACCCGTAAAAGGCGCATTTCTCATCGGATGGGTGTTGGCTGGTTTTTTTTTTTTCCTTAACCGAATCTGTAGATTATTTTTCGAGTGTATGTAATTAAATGGGAGCTTACTCACTGAGTAACTTCGGTGCAGATTTTTTACCGAGCATAGCTCCCTGTACCGAGTGCTACGAAACCATTCGACTCGTCCGTCCCGTCACTCCCGCAAACAAAACAAAAAACCGATACCGCACCGACCCGGGAGTCAATTGCCTAATGGGATTTTCTATAGCTATCGCTATCGCTTATGATTTCATTTTTTTGTTTCTAACCTACGAAAGTTTTCAAATACCTTACGCTCATTTTCTTTAATATTTTTATTACCAATGCAAAAGAAAAAAAAACCGAGTGCGAGGCATTTCAAAACCTTGAGCGGTCAGAAATAAAAAAAAATGTAAGCGATAGCGATAGCTATAGCAATCTCGTTAGGCGATTAGCCTGCCGGTGCGAAGTCGCCTAAGGCATGGGCGGGATGCTAGCATTTATAACGGAGTAATTCGAAGTCGAGAAATTTCACCCTCCGACATCTTGATCGAATCTTTTCAAAACAAGTATCTTAATGGCGTTATTCCATCACCATTTCCATCTTTTAAAACCTTTAGCAAATAGGTCTTATGGCCTATACTTTATTATGAAAACCTTTAAAATTATAAAGTACTCTTGATACTTCTGGTGTTGCATATGTCTATGAGGATAACTTTAATCAGGTGAACCGTCTACTGGGTGTCCTCTTTATTAAAAAAAATAGCAGAAAATAAGTGATCGTCGGGATAGCAGGCCACTAATTTCATTTAACGTTGAAATCACTTGAATTGTTTGCCAAGAATTGCTTCACATTTGCTTCCTCAATATCTAGAGTATATTAAGAATTATCGAAACTTTTAAGGGTCCTGTGGTTTTTTTTGATGTTAAGTGGTAATTAAGTCCAACGCGAAGATAGCTGGTACAGCAGTTTATAAACAGCTACACAAATTTCTGACGAAACATGGCTAAAATAACGAAGACATAGAGAGAAAAACCAGATGTCATCATAAATATTTATTTATTTCAAATAAGAAAAAAAACGGCCAGTTTCAAACAATAAACAGGAAACCATAGGATTCATAAATGTAACCTAACATAAAATATAAACAATGGTCGATAATGAAAAAATTAAGGGCATCTTTTTTTTGTAATTATAACACAGTGCAATCCGTTTATAATGACATCTAAGGGAATTGACAAACACGTCATAATAAGCGGAAGTCATACAAAGCGTTTTGTGGAGAAAATATCGAAATATGTACTAATTTATTATAATAGAAAAGAAAAGAATAAGAGACAGACTGAAACATAGTACATATATTAAATAAAAATAATAAATAAATATTTCCAACACTCACACCAATTAGCCTAGCCCGAAAGTAAGCACTGTAAGGCTCGTGTTATGGGATACTAGGGTAACGGATAGAATACATATACTGTACATACATAAGTATATTTATATAGAAATACATATTAAACATCCATGACTGGAGTACAAATGATCGTATTCATCACACAAACATCTGCCCCCACCGGCATTCGAACCGGGACCTCTCGAGTCGGCGACACCATGAAACCCGGCGTACAAACCACTCGGCCACGGAGGTCGTCAAAAATTGCACTTTATAAGTACATACGATAATGTATGAACTATATTTTTTTATCTAAGTAATCTTAAACTTTTGTCTGCTTTTGTTTTTTATTTTTTTTTGAAATAACAGTCTCTATTGTTGGCGGCGGCGTTGACATGACATTTTTTTTTTCACAGGATATCACCAAAAACAATGCGTGACCTTCAAGTACCAATTACTCACTGAGATTCAAAGCAAAAACGAGCCACGTGCCGAAAGTCGCCAGGAATCAACGAACATTACCGAAGGTGTAAAGAATCATGTCGGTCATTATGACCGGACATAATTTATCAAAAATGGGTCAAAATCATAATTATGCGCGACATGTCACTGTAAGGCGCTTAGCAGACGACACGGGGCGGGGCGGGCATTTTGTCCTCGAAGCAATAAAGACCGCGTCTGCCCGCGCCGCGTACACAAAGCACACGACGGGCAGAGGCGGTCAGTTCAGGACGTTCGTTCTAGTGAATAGTCCATACTAAAAAGAGCGTGGCGCGGACTGAGCTAGCCGCCCCGCGCCGCCGTCTGCGTTACTGAATATAAACTGGTTTGTATGATCCACGGCGGGCAGCCGCGGACATGCCGCGCCGCCACTGCCCGCCGGACACCTGCGGCGCGGTCTTTTTGCCCTCTGTGTGCGTTTGAAGTATAGGATTCACTTTATGCTGTTATTCGCGGCGAAATTGACCGGCCCGGCCCGCCCCGCCCCGTCGTCTGCAAAGCGCCTAAGGGAAATCATTATATCCGACTTTCTTTTAAATAATTTTATATGATAACCAAACTTCGTAGTAAATACGTCATAATAATCGCTTGGTTAATATAGGCGGAGTCATTATAAACGGATTCTACTGTATTGTTATTAAATCGTTAAAATACCTCGTTGCTGTCGGTTTGACCAATAAGAAAGAACAATTTTTTTGTGCTGACCGAGCAAGCTTCCATTCTTCTAATCGATTTTATAGGAATACCTAAACCTTAAATCCTTACTCTAATAAATAAAACAAAATAACTCGAGAAACACAATCCTGCCTTGGCCACTGAATACTCAACATTGTTTTTTTTTATAAACACCATACTAAAACACCTTTTACTATGATACAATAACTCAAAGACCGTATTCTCATTATATTACATTTAAAATGTTATTTCTCCCCAAACCGTAATATTGCAATTTATCTACGTAAAATATTTAAACAAGCATAAATATCGGTTCAATATAAGTTTGTTTGTAATATCAGTTGCAATTTACTTATTGGTCTTTCGTCTCAAATAAATTCATGTATTGACAAATTTTGGCAATGAGCAAACCCAGTTTTATTTATATTTACAACTTTCTTTATTTCCGTGTATACGTAATTCGTATAAATAACCTAACAATATCTAGGAATGTCTGTCTTCTATCAAGAGATTTCAACACCTGGGTGATACGACTTCATATGAGATTTGTAAGTGACTCTCTGATTGAATTTCTTATTGCATTGTACGCATTCGAATCTCTTAATCTCACTGTGAATCCACATGTGTTGGATCAGATTTTTCTTTCTGGAGAAAGCTTTTGAGCAACTCGTGCAAGGGAACAGCTTCTCCTTGGTGTGTACGACTCTGTGCTTTTCCAGATTACTTTTGTTCGCGAACTTTTGACCACATGTGCAAGTGAAAAACTCGTTGGTGTGAGTTATCACAAAATGAACCCTGTACTTCGTTCTGTCCGGGAAAACCTGCCGACATTCAGGGCAAACGTAAGTCCTTGACTGCTCCCCGTGAGCCTGAGCTCTATGATCTCTTTTCAAAGCGGCCGTAATGAATCTTACTCCGCAATCTTTGCACGCGAAAGGCCAGCAACGAGGCGATTCCTTCACGTGATTCCTTCGAGCTTCTAGAGTCTTGAAAGTCTTCTTGCATTTCACGCATACACGCACATCTCCGATCTGGCAGAAGAGCATGTGTTGGCGAAGTGATGAGGACGTAAAATACGATTTGCCGCATTGTTCGCACGTGTATTTCAGAAAGTGGGATTGTGTGTGTCTGCTCAGCGTACGTAAGGTGGAAAGCTTCGCATTACACAAAGCACACGCCCACATGTCTTTATGGAACATAAACGGTTGCACGCCCATATCGTTATTGAAGTCAATGTCTTTGTTATGGACCTTCACCAAATGGTGGGTTATGGACTCCAACGAGGCATGTTTTTCAGAGCAAATCCTGCAGGCGAGTTCGGTACAATCGACTTTTATGTATCCCTCGGGAATGTGGGAGAATGCTACGCGTATTTTCACTTCGGGGTGAGTGTTACGCATGTGCTCTTTAAAGGAGGCCGGCGATTCATACTCCTCTTTGCAGTACACGCAGACTAAGGCACATTCCGGCAGCTTGAATGGATACGCAGTTGTGAATTTGACTATAATGTGGGCGTTGCGCCTCGCGACGGCCATCGGATTTACCTCTAGAACAAACAGAAATGTTCTCGATCAGTTGTATTGCCTCGATTTTGATCGTATTCCAACCGTGTCGCAATCTCATAAACGCTTGGAAGTCACAATAATAGTTGAATAAGTTGAGGGGGTGGGGATGAGATAAAATGTATTTCAATAAGCCGAACGTTATAATAGCACTTCTTAAAGTAAGGACATCAACTCCTTTATATACCACAAGCAGGCTTTGGCTGACTGAACAGATAACTGTTATACGTATTTCATGATAATATCTACATTCCATCTAGCGATGGACTTCGTATCATTTTCTAGGATCAGGATGCTCTTAATGACAGAGGTTTATATAAACATTTCTAATCTGTTTTTAGTATAGAATAGAGACGTTTGATGTTATTGTTTTTCCCTTCATAGGCACTAGTTGATTGGTAAGGAGGAATGTATATCTCTGGATGATAGGACTTCATATGTGTCTTCCAGCTGACTCTCTGATTAAACTGCTTATTGCACAAAGTACATTCAAATCTTTTGTGTTCGCTGTGTATCCACATGTGCTGTGCTAAATTCTTCTTCCTAGGGAAAGATTTAGAACATACTGTACACGGGAACAACCGTTCCTTAGTGTGAACAACTCGGTGTTCGTCCAAATCTCGTTTCACCTCAAACTTCAAACCGCAGCAGGAGCACATGAAGTTGTCGTCCGTGTGAGTTATTTTAAAGTGAGCACGATACTTTTTCCTTTCGTTGAAAACGATACCACATTCGGGGCAGACGTACGTCCGTTTCTTAGCGCCGTGCACTTGACTCATATGAGCTTGTTTCAAGTTCCAAGTTACAAAGCGTTCGCCGCACAAATTGCAGAGATGAGCCCAGCATTTCGGCGTCTCTTGCAAATGCTTCCTTTTGGCTTCCAAAGAACCGAACGTAGCCTTGCACTTTCTACAAATACGTTGGTTGTCTATGTGTGAAAATCTGATATGATGCTTCAAAGTGGTTGACGTAGCGTAAGATTTACCGCAAGCCTCGCACGTGAACTTCAGGAAATGCGTTTGAGTGTGCCTACTGAGTTGTCTCAGACCAAGAGATTTCGCATTACAA
The DNA here is from genome assembly GCA_902850365.2 of Chilo suppressalis. Classification (NCBI taxonomy): domain Eukaryota; kingdom Metazoa; phylum Arthropoda; class Insecta; order Lepidoptera; family Crambidae; genus Chilo; species Chilo suppressalis. The sequence continues at coordinate 4,093,448 of OU963919.1, forward strand.
ATGGCACAGGTAAACCTGTCCTGGTCCAAATTGAACGGTTGTATTCCTAATTCTGCGTCCAAGTTGATCGGTTGATGATGGGTCGAGTGCAAATGGCTTGCGACCTCTTCTAGATTGTTCATTGATTCGGTACAAAGTCTGCACTGGAGCACTGTACAGTCGGCTTTGATGAAGCCTTCGGTGCAATGTGCGAAAGCTACCCTCAACGAGAACGTCTGGTGTTCAGTATCCATGTGTCTCCTATACGCAGTGGAGGTATCGTAACTCTCCGCGCAGTACACACACACCATGTTTTCCTCCGGTAGTCTGAACGGGTACACCGTGGAATATTTCACGATAATCTCGGCGTTCCGTCTCGCGATGACATAAGAATCGTTTTCTAGAACAAAAAGAAATGCCCTGAGTCAGTCATCTATCTCGTTTGACCGTGTCAACTTTTTAATATTCTTATGCGCTTGGCAAATGGATTCGTAGTCTGTTTAATATCATAACGCCGCACCGTTCAAATACCACTATGTATCAGAAAAAAATAAAATATGAGTACCTATGTAAGAAAATCAAACAAGATTTGATTTCTACCCAATTTTATTAACAAAATCAGTTTATAAGTACAAGCATAATTATTAAAAGTTGTCCGTTTCAGGATGATACGATTTCATGTGAGTTCTCCAACTGACTCTCTGGTTGAATTTCTTATTACAAGGTGCACATTCAAATCTTTTATGTTCGTTGTGTATCCAAGAATGTTGTATGAGATACTTTTTAGTGCCAAAACACTTCGAACATACGCTGCATTCAAATTTCTTCTCTTTCGTGTGTGACACTTTGTGAGCGTCCAACTGTCGAGCACTGGGGAAATTCTTGTTGCAATATGGGCAGCCGAACTTGTTTGTGTGGGTAAGCATAAAATGCCTTCGATACGCGTCCCATTTCTCGAACACTTCTTCGCAATCTGGACATGGGTAATTTCTATCTCGTTTATCGTGGACGTTCTTCAAGTGTTCAGATTTAGATTTCTTAAAAGGAAAACGCTTATTGCAAATAGTACAGGTGAAGGACCAACAACGGGGAGATTGCTCGATATGCCGCCGCCTAGCATCCATATTGGGAAACGACTTTTTGCATTTAACACAAACTTTCTCATTAGTGTGACTAAACTGTAGGTGTTTTTGTAGATTCTCTTTGCTCATGTAGGACCTTCCGCACGTTTCGCACGTATGTTTATGGTAATGAGTAGTGGTATGGCGGCTCAGAGTTCTCAGACAGGGTAGCTTCTCATCGCAAACAGTACAGACCCATTTCTTCGTAAATTTGAAAACTTGCAATCGAAAACCAGCTTTTAAATTGATATTCTTGTCATGTGCCTCATTCAGATGTTCGGTGATGGATTCGAGGGTTTCAAACGGCTGATCGCACAATCTACACTTCCAGTCGGTGCAATCAACTTTTACGTATTCATTAGTGCTTGGTACGTGAGCTAGCGCTGTAGCAATGTTAAAAGAGGCATGCTCCTTAAGCATGTGCTCCCTATAATCTTCTGGGTCCGCGTAACTCTCGCAACAATAAACGCACAACAATTCCTTAGCCGGAATTCTGAATGGGTACGCCGTTGAGTATTTCATGATAATTTCAGCATTGCGTCGCGCTTCAATGATCGATACACACTCTAGAACAAAGAGAAAGTCTTCGTGACAAAGTGAAGATTTATATATTTTCGAGTTGATTGAATAGCTTCCAGACCTAATCTTACTAAACGACGAATAAATTAATTTATCTATGCTTTAAGTAAGCAACTTAACGGGAAAACTGATTTCGGGCAAATCCGTTTAATGTCGGGTAAACCTAATTGCGGTTTTGAATAATACTTTACTAGTATTGCATGTTCAGTAGGTAGTATGATAATAACCGATTGGTCAACATCTCCTATTTTAAATAGCCCAGCCATGAAAAAATCTACTATAGGAAAATATTATTATTATCATCAGCCTAATAATGTTCCCACTGCAGGGGCACAGGCCTTCCTTATGGATGGAATAAGGAGATTGGGGCCATGACCCACCACGCGAGCCCAGTGGGGATTGGTGGGAGCTAACGACTGCAGATGCAACCGGGAGCAACGGCTTAACGTGTCTTCTGACAACGGCTTAACGTGTTTTCGGTAGATTTGTACCTCGATTAATAGACATCGGAGCGGTTGATTGATAAAAAATCACATAAAAAATACCGATGTTTTCGGTAGTATATTGGCAACGTTTTTGGCTGAATGCCTGAGGAAACTTTTATATTCAAAGAATATTATAGAATCATATGTTTAGGGGAGCTCGATGGCGAAATTGGTTAGAGCTTTCGTTAAAATTTAAGTAACTTTCGCAGAAGTCGGTTATTTGATGGGCGACTAAAAATCTTCAATTTCGAGTTCTTTCGTGCTTTGGAAGGCACGTTAAGCCGTTGGTCCCGGCTGCATCTGCAGTCGTAAGCACCCGCCAATCCGCACTGGGCCCGCGTGGTGGGTCATGTGGGCCAATCTCCCTATTCCATCCATAGGGAAGGCCTGTGCCACAGGAGTGGGGACATTAATAGGTTGATGATGATGCTGATGATGAAAATAATTATGGATAAGCTCCTGATTTATTCAAAAGATTTCTAACGAATTTTAATGATCGGCAATACTGACAACAAACAACGCTAAAGAAGATCACCACACTCCACAATGTGTATGGGTCAGGATTTGGGAACCCAGGATACCAGGATAGGTGAGACGCGAGCGGAACTCTGGTTTCACAAGCGTCTAAAAGCCATGGTGGCCTAATCATCAGCCGGCAAATTTTTACGGCGCCATCTCTCCAATAGGACGTTGTAAGAAGAATGAAAATTCGTATTATTTTCAGCGATTTAGTTAATTTTATTACAAATACCATTCATAGAGAAATCAATAATTTCGATTGTTTTCAAATAACTCGTTAAATGCTCAGTATAATACAATTCCATAATATAATTATAATGACATTTACGATTCGTGTTGTAAAAATATTATGAGTTTGCAAAAAGCACATCACATCTAATTTGATCATTAGATAAATAAGAGATCTGAGTTACGCAATACTTTAACAAAGTCAAGCCACATGTTTCTCTAAATGTCTATTCAACCTCGACGGAGTTGCGAACTTCAAGCCGCAGTGAATGCACAAGAAACAGTCTTGCGAATGTCGCAACTTGTAATGATCGTAGAAAGCCCTACGATCCTCGCACACCCAATCGCAATTCGTGCAACGGTAAGTTTTCTTTTGCATTCCGTGCACTTCCACCATGTGCCTCTGCTTCGTCTCCCAATTTGGGAACCTCTCGGGACACTCTAAGCAGCAGTGTATCATGCATCGCTTCTCCGTCCTTTGATGCAGAGCCTTCGCTTCCATAGATGGGAACTCGGTTTTGCAGCGTCTACAAAACGCTTTGTTTCCTTCGTCGTGTTTCGCTCGAATGTGCTGAACCAGACCAGTGGACGCTTTGTAACTTTTTCCGCAAACCTCGCACACGTGGCTCTGGAAATGAGTAATCGTGTGCTTGTTCAAGTGCAAGAGGGACGGCAGACTCTTTTCGCATACGGCGCATATCCACCTGTCCTTTTCCAACACGTAAGGCATGACTCCCAAGTCCGCGTCGGGATCGACGGTTTTGCGGTGAGTGTCTTTCAGATGTTTTGCCGCTTCTTTTATTGTGGGAAATGGGTGGTCGCAGATTCTACATTTCAATTCGGCTATGTCCGCTTTCACGGATTCAGTTTTGGGTAATTTGACGAAAGCCATGCTCAGTGTGAATTTTTCGTGTTCCCGAGACATGTGTGCGCGGAATTCTGCGGGTTCATCTATCAAGTCGGCACAGTAAACGCATCGGAAGGACTTGAGATTCACGCGAAACGGATAAGCCGTGGTATGCTTAATGATAAGCTCGGCGTTTCTCCTCACGAGGTAGTTTGGTGTGCCGGCTAGAAAAGGAAAAAAATATATGTTGTAGTCCTTTTGACCAATTTGTCAATGTCCGCGAAGCTTCTCATGCATGTCTCTCGTTCTTTTCTTTTGTAGAAATAACTAAAGTTACTGATATATTTTCGGCCATTAGGAATGACACTAATACATTTTTGTAAGATAAAATAAAAGCATAATTTAATATTTAAGTCAAGGAAATACGAATTAAGTAGTCATACTTTCTCCTCGCTAAAATATAGGAGACAATTTCTCAATAGGGGAATATATCTCCCAGAAATATTATATTTTGGCTAATAAGAAATTCAATTTTGAGGCCATAAAGGAGACGGTTCAAAAGTAGTAGTCGGTTTCCGGCAGCAATAAAATATATATCATTTGAAAGCTTGTTTTATGTAATTACATGGACAGATATTTGTATTTTTCATTTATCTCCGATTAATTATTATTAAATCGCGTTTGAAGATTGAACTATTACGGAAAAATGTTGGCTACCCTGCCAGGTCATATATAAAGTCTGTAGCAGTTTATTAACGTCAACTCAATCACTGTAAAATATCAATCAGTCCTGTCAAGCCTGATACTCGTGAAATCATAGTAAAATAATTTTACCAATTATTGATTGGTTTTTCTTGAGATTCAATATCCACAAAATACCTGATAACACAATTAGAGATGAACGGGATAATTACCCCTGGGGGCCAATCGCCTAACGGAAATGCTTTGGGAAACGCTAACGCTTACGATTTTATATTGTTATTTCTAGCCGCCTGAGGTTTTCGAATACCTCACGATCATTTTTTTTTATATTGTTATTACCAATGCAAGAGAAAAAGAAAGAGCGCGAGGCATATGAGTAAGTAACCTATAGAACAGAAAATTTTTGATGCTTTGGCAACAAATATTACATAAATAAACTTGCCAAATACCAAACAATAACTATGTGATCTAAAGAAAAGTTTACTAGAAAAAAATCCACGCGGACCAGGGGGCCAATCGCCTAACGGAAATGCTTTGGAAAACGCTAACGCTTACGATTTTATTTTGTTATTTCTAGCCGCCTGAGGTATTCAAATGCCTCGCGCTCTTTCTTTTTCTTTTGCATTGGTAATAACAATATTAAAAAAAATGAGCGTGAGGTATTCGAAAACCTCAGGCGGCTAGAAATAACAATATAAAAGCGTAAGCGTTAGCGTTTCCCAAAGCATTTGCGTTAGGCGATTGGCCCCCAGGCAGCGGACGGGACGGGACCCGGTCCCGTCCGCTGCCTGGTCCGCGTGGATTTTTTTTTCTAGTAAACTTTTCTTTAGATTTAAACATCTAGCAGTTAAATGCTTAAAAAATAAATAAAATCATAAATAACTATGTGATTTTAAATTATAATATTTTTTTTAAAAAACGGGGATACAATAAATTCTTGTTTCTTGTAAAACGATTTTAAATAAATTCAAGTTTCTTGTCAAACGATTTACAATTAAGTGTCAAAACTACATGCCATATAAATTTGGAGTCTACCGGCGACTGGTTACTACCCTCCATACAAATTTGAATAATGTACTTTGGTGATAAGATTAGTTATTAGATACTTTTTTGCATTAATCACGGAATTTAATAAATAAAAAAAATATGTAATACTTATTTTAATTTCTAGTAAGCACGGTTAAAAATGGTTATGTAACGAATATGGTTAAATAAAATTTGCAGAGAAATCTAATTTAAGGGTATTGTGTACAATTTCCTTACACGTCGATTTAATATTAAAGTCATCATTATTGTTCTTCTAGATTCTAGATTATAAAACCCGAATGATTCAAAGGTAGCTAGCTATGACGCTATACGTTTTTTTGGAAATATCTTAAAGCCAAAGTCCAAAATTCTTTATTCAAATTGGATGCAGTGAAGAGCATTTTTTAGCTGTAGAAAAAAACTATCTAAAAAAAATTCAAAATTCACAACGTTAAATAATTATGTAACAATATGTACAAAAAAATATATTGTTACGATGTCAATACAAAGTCATATTCATCTTCATCAACATTATATGAAAAGCCTGAACGTATGGAACAGTTTAAACCCAAGCATTTTTGTCTGAAATATAATCAGACGCCTTATAATAATAGGCTTTATTAATAAGAACTTTTTTAATAGAAGCTTTAAATTTATTGACGCTCAATTTTTGATACTGATAGGGACTTTATTGTAGAAGCGTACAAAAAGACCTTTAAATTAATTAAAAGCGGAGAGGCAAGACCAATTTATATGAAGGTGGAATAATCAAAGAGCACTGGTTGTGCCATCAACGCTTCTCAGATATAACCAGTATTCTAACAAAGAGGTTAATAACGGCTAAATTAAAGATGAAGTAAGACTTCGAGTATTAATACAAATATTATGAGAACCCAGCTCTCAAAAATAAATAAAACGATAAACAACATCTCAGTCTTGGTATCATGGAGCATCAAAAAATATCCGAAACGTAAAGAATTTCCTTTAAGGTTTGTTGGTCGCATATTTAATTAAAGGAGTATAAATCCGTTAGGTGTACCCATATTGATTTGTGACTCAAGTTATTGCAGAAAAGGTTAAAAAATATCACTAAAATTAAGCGTAAAGTTCGAGACGACTCGCAAAATACAATCGTCATTTTAATTCATCTTAATTTTAAGGAGGTAAATATTCGCGTAAACCGACCGAAACGCCGTGCTTGGACATGTGACGTTTCAAGCGATACTTAGAGATGAATTTCAAACCACAATATTTGCACATGGCACAATCATCAGAATGCTGTAATTTAAAATGATCGTAGTAGGAATTCTCATTAGTGAAGTTGATGTCGCAATCGCCACAACGGTACGTCCTCTTCGACTGTCCGTGCTCAGTTTCCATGTGTCGCTTTCTCGATTTCCAATCCAGAAATCTCTCATTGCATTTCGGACAGCAATAGGGCAAGCAAGACTTCTCCTGCCTGCGGTGTTTCTCCTTGGCTTCCATAGTAGGGAACACTTTGCCGCATCTCTTGCAAGACACTTCGTATTCTTGGTGTTTGGACCTAACGTGTCTGAGTAAGCCAGTGGTCGCAATGTAACTAGAGCCGCAAACGTGGCACACGTAACTCAGGAAGTGAGTTATGGTGTGCCTATTTAAGTGGAACAGCGACGGAAAATTCTTGCCGCAAACGGCGCAGTTGAAAGAGTCTTTCTGCAAGTAATATGGCATCACGCCTATTTTGTGTTTGAAATTGATCTTGTGGTTGTGATCTCCGAGATGGTTAGCTATAGCGTCCAGATCGTCGAATTTCTCTGTACATATCCTGCATTTGAGGTTCGTCAAGTCTGCTTTGATAAACTCTGGTTTTGGGAGATTGTGGAATGCGACTTTTAGGTTGAACGCTGCATGTTCATCGTCCATGTGCTTTCTGAACACGTCTGGGTCATCGTATAGCTCGTGGCAGTAGACGCACAGTATGGACTTATCATTGACCCGGAAAGGGTATGCAGTGGTGAACCGGACTATCAGCTCCGCGTTCGCCCGCACGGGGTCGAAGCGTTCCGCTAAAAAAGAAAAATGTTCGCTATGTAGTCGGTTCACGCTCCTTTTCATTTGGTTTATAACGTTTTGTTTCACGTATCCGCAATTAATTCCTTAAGAGGTGTTCAGGGTTTATTTTTTCGAATGAGTCAAGTGCTTAAGGGCGCACAGCCCATGTTACAAAATTTCAGTAGCATATTCAAACCAGTAAAAGCTTATCCAACTAGTCTTACATCTAAAAAAGACGAATAGTGAAATACAGCTATGATGTTTAGTACAAGTCGATTTGTACTTGATTCTGAATTATTTGTAAATGCAAAAACATCAGTGCTGTATTTCGACTCGTCTAGTGCAGTATCGGATCAAATGAACGAATCAGGGTAAGTTTGACTTTTTGGCGAGCTAATAAGATCGATTATCCAATGAATATAGAAACTTTAACCTATTAATTCGTTCAGATAACATTGATACGCATTGGGAACTATATCCCGAACATATGGACGTGTCTCTTAAATTTTGAAGAAAAGTCTTAAAACTAACTCGACCATGTTGGCTACGGTACTGAGTCTACTAAATAACGTTTGTAGCACATGGACAGTGTAAACAGAGCTCTCTTATCAAATTACATGTCTAACACTCACCGTAGAATGCTGGATCGGACGACGTTCGGGAATCGAACCCGACAACTGCTACTCGGAGTTGGGTTTTAAGGTAAATACTTGATGCATATCAAAATGTTGAGCAGTTATACTTTAGATGTATGTCATGTAATATCGTCGAAACTCAAAGTTCAAGATGGTGCATATAGCATAGCATAAATGCGAAAGTTTGTCTGTGTGTCTGTCACCTTCACGCTTATAACACTGGACCGATTTTGATAAAATTTTAAATAAGTATAGTTTCGAGTCTCGAGAAAAGGCATAGGATTAATTTAATCCCAGAAATCGTTTTTAAGGGGGGGTGAAAATTTGTATGGGAAATCAATCTAAGAAGGGGGTGCCTTCTTAATTATAATATTAGATCATCGAGTTAAAGAGTCAAGGCAATTTCACTAGATTTCAACTTTATTAAAAACTAATCAAGCAACGAACACTTGAAAATAGAACACTATTAAAATGACTATCAGAAACACATATTGACAACAAATTTTTGACATTCTTATAAGAACGTAAAGAAAACAGATAGTCAATACGTTTATGGCAGATATTTTGCTTTCTTTATTAAATAGGTTTCAACTACTAACTCCACTCCACTTGATATGAGAATGTAGAGGCACAGCAATTAGCCCACACCATCTAATGTTAGATGTTCAGTCGTGAAGAGAGTAGTGCAAGCAACGATATTAAATACCCTAGATACACCAACACGAACAAAATCGTACCCGAAACCTGTCCAAAAGGTACATTGAACGATCCACGGAGCTCCGTAAGATGATCGCGTAGTCAAAATCAATATAAGGCATTATTTAAATACTAGCAAACCAGTGAACCAAATGTTCACAAAAAAAAATGTATTTAAATAATTGAGAACTTCGGAGATTTTGTGTGGTTTCGTTTGAAATAGAAATTACGTGATTTCTTGAAAACCGGAAGTGCTACGTTACTCAAATCCGGTTTGTAGTCTTATCAGACTATTCTTAACTTATAACTTAAACATTCTCTTTATCTATCTCTTACGGTTTGGCCGCTGAAACAGCACCACGGACGGACGGACGGACTTGTCTATTAGATAAGAGATTTTATAGTTTATTTAAATTTAGTATTTAAGTAGTTAACCTTTAATAGATACTGTATAAGGTCTTAAATAAAACGCATGCGTCAAGGACTTCTGACAGTTCGAAATGCAAGCTCGTAAAATTTTACGACTTATTGCTATATGCGGAAGAATTTAGACCTTAGTTCTTTGACTCTACGCGCAATTCTGAACGCGGTGTTAGCAATATAGCAGGCACGGTCCGTGAGGAAAAGAGATGGCTATATGGCGACGCATAACCGACCACGCATTTGAACATCACAAATATTTTATATTAAATCAGTTTATAGTAAGTATCAGATCAAAATTTGCTTCAAATGCGTTCAATTAACAAACATTGACTGTCGAAAAAACGACACTTTTCGTACTCTTAGTATTATTTTCACATTTTTTCGCTTAGCTCTGTGGCATTGGTGACTTTGTAACAGTCCGCGCGTGACTGTGAACCAAGAAGTGCTTGAGTGGAGTTCAAGCACTTCTTGATTGGGACACATTTTGAGCGCTCGTGGTGTATCTAGGGTATTTAATATCGTTGAGTGCAAGACGAAAACTGTGCCAGTACAGCAATCCTCACCTAGCCAGCAAGCTTAAGGCTTTCCAATCCCCTAACCTACTCCGTAGAGACTACCAAGAAGGACACAAAAACTGTTTTTCAGAAAACCATATAAATGGCCAGTCGCGGATAACTTATAAAATGCAGATAGTCGAACTACCTACAGACTGTAAGGGAAGTTTCGTGGGCTCCTTAATGTGCTTGACAAACTATTGTTTCTGATCTTAGGCAATGGCCGATAGCTGTGTTTTCGGTCTTACCCAGTCAACTCCACCACTCAACTATTATAGTGATTTAAAGACTTTCATTTGCGCCAACTCCTCATCTCATCTTCTAAGTAACTTACTTAACTAAGCATAAACAGAAGCTTTGATTTTATTATACTGGGACTTTTTTGTATGATTCATTTTCTGTCTCATGTTTTCGCTTTTTAGAAACTATCTTCTAATAAAACACCTATAAAATATTAGATAAAGAAGAAGAAAGTGGCAGGCAATTAAAGGCGAGAATCGTTTGAAGTCCATGCCAAAAGTATTAGGAAAATGTATGAATTAATCACCATCAAGAGTAGGAGATTCACATCCAAAATGGATAGACTGCCAATTTCTTCAATAGAAGGTGCTGAATCATTTCTTAAACAAAATAGTTGACAACGTATATTTTTCGTCTCTTGCGCCTGTTCCTGTATTAAAATCCCAATGTCCATCGCTTTGTTATAATCATCCAATTAAAATGGCAAAAAGGACGTGAAATTATAATGAAAAAAAAACAATATTAATAATCGTTTTTAAGCGTGACAAAGGGCTCGACTTAAATTTATTTTAAAAAAAGTAGCTCTGCATACTTTTAACAACAATGACATCCAAATTTCATTAGGATCGAATGGATACTTGGAGAAATATAATAAAACAACCTCGGACTTTACTACAATATATAAAGATTATGACCACTCCCGGACAGAACAAAATATTTTATAATTCTCTGAAGATTTGGCTTATTGCCTATAAACAAAAACAAAATAACAGATTTTGCCTTGTCTATACAATAATATATGACAACTAAAACTATGGACGTAAGACTTGGCAGTATGGCTTAGTACCTTCGGCTGTCTCAATGGACGAAATTAAACTACTACTACCTAGGATCGAATGTTGTGGACAAGCCTTTGCCTATTGTCAAAGTATTTAAACTGACTTCAGAAAGACGGAGGATGAGAATCTCCTCGTCAGTATATTTTTGTTTCTAAACAAGCGCTTAGTGATTTAAATATCTAAAGCAAGGCCTGATTTAGAGGTGTGAAAGCCCTTAGGCAAGAAAGGAATGGAGGCCCATCGTCCTACTCCTAAATAGTTCATATGACATAGAGTAGGACACACGATGAAGTTGATGTTGAATTCCCCCTCAGGATTAAGATCTGTGGTTTCTGTATACTATCTTTCCCGACCCAAAAACCGAAATGATCCCCATAATAATAAATACCGCTTTAAGAATGTCATTACGTTATTAAAAGTATTTATCTAGTACTGAGACATGTCCATATGTTTATAAATTCAATTATATAGTTATAAATACAAAAACAGTGCATTTGTAAGATATTCAGTTGGCGTAGTCGTTGAATTGAGAAAATGTATTTAATAAATTATTAAATTACACGACTATTGAAGGAATCACTTTTAATCATTAAAGTCGCGTAATATTAATGTTGGAGACAATACTTTGTAATTCTCAGCTTTTAATAACTTCTTTTTCATCTTAAAAAGAAAATAATCTATTTGATGTGCCAACTAAATATCTAACAAAGATAAATCAGTGAGGGTAGATACCGTGATTGACATTTAATTTATTCCTTCCATCTTACCATACTGTGTTTGAAAAATATTCTTTTATTCAATAATTCTAATAAAATAGAAGTAAAAATGAAAAATAGTTTCCATTTACAGCATGGGTTGGTATTGCGCCTCGATGTTAATATCCTTAGATATTATTGGAATAAAACAGGGAGAAAAAAACGGCCCTTTCTTAGTTTCTTGCCGGTTCTTCTCAGTATAAGATCTCCCGCCATGGATTTGCGAACTAACAGCGTAGCTTTCAAATTTCCCATGTGCTTGTAAAAGCCTAAACTGCATAAATGAATTTTGAACTTATTTGAACACTGCTTAATTCCATTTGCAATATCATAAAATTCATTTAAACTTCATTTATTTACTATTACCGATCGTTGGGTTTATTTTCTACATTTATTTACTATTCACGATCGTTGGATTTATTTTCTACATTTATTTACTATTCACTATAGTTGGATTTATTTTCTACATTTATTTACTATTCCTGATCGTTGGATTTATTTTATACATTTATTCACTATTCCAGATCGTTGGATTAATTCTGTACATTTATTTACTATTCCCCATCGTTGGATTTTTCGACAAATGCTATCCAAATAAAAGCCGTTTTTTTTAATAACTGTAGATACATATATTATTTAAAAAGAATGTCCGGTGTATGCTTTTGATGCATATTAACTGTTTAACTTGCTAATCACTTTTGAATTACGAGAACCAAGTCAGTATAAGTTGTAAAGATTTATAAATTTTATTTTTTTAAGCATTTAACTGCTAAAATAATGGTCCGCGTGGAATTTCTTGTAAAGCTTTGTCAACCACAGCAACTCGCCATCACCGATTCAACAGAAATCACAAATCGAATCTTACCTTTTTTCTTCTTCTCAATTTTCACAGTTTTGGAGCTACTGCTGGTCGGTTTTGCTTCCTTTTTGGTTGTTTTGCTCTTTTTAGCTGGAGCGGATTTAGTTTTAGTTGAGGATTTCCTCTTGAGCGCTGCCTTCGCATTGTCCAGTAGATCTAGAATGTCCACGGACTCTTTCTTGGGCACTTTGCTCGCCAACTTCGTTAGCGGTTGGTCATCAACTGTGGAAAAATAATTATCATTTAAACATGGTCACGATCATATAATATAATCTATACTTATAATAAATCTGTAGAGAGGTCAATTCTGTACATGAAATATATTTTCAAAATAACTATTAGTGATCGATACTGATGCCAAAAATGTAATCAGTAAAAATTTTGTCTGTCTGTCTGTGTGTATGTTCCTTATAGAAACAAAAACTACTCGACGGATTTTAACGAAACTTGGTACAATTATTCTTCATACTCCTGGGCAGGTTATAGTATACTTTTCATCACGCTACAATCAATAGGAGCAGAGTAGTGAAGGGAAATGTTGGGAAAACGGGAGAAGTTACTCCATTTTTTCAGCTTCCGTCGGTGTGCAGCCTTAATGGTTAGAGTTACATAGAAATTATGTATGACGGGAATATTCTACATAAAATTGTCTAAAAAATATCCCGCAACAGCATATGTCTATCTTTTATGGTTGACTCACAATAACACGTATAATTCCTGATAGCTAGCAGTTCGGAGCATTCCGATTATATAACGTAAATATGAGAATTTTAGTTTGATTATAAATACAGGTAATAAAAATGACCGTTTTTATCTATATATGTATATAAAAGTCAAAGGGGACTGACTGACATAGTGATCTATCAACGCACAGCCCAAACCACTGGACGGATCGGGCTGAAATTTGGTAGATGTTATGACGTAGGCATCCGCTAAGAAAGGATTTTGATCAATTCTACCCCCAAGGAGATAAAATAGGGAATGAAAGTTTGTATGAAACTTTGTCAATTTTAAACCAATCGGGCTGAGACTTTGCATGCAGGTATAAGAAGAATTATAGATGAATGTCATTGTGTTAAATACAAGCCTGAGAAAAAAAACTATAGTGTACACTTCAGCTCTACACCGAAGCGAAGCGAGGGCGGGCCGCTAGTATACATAATCTGTAATACCTACACTTAACCACAGAATAACATAACACAGCTAATGATACTGGGTTACATATATATATATTTATTTATTTTTTAGAAACTGTTCATTTTTGCACTTAGCACTATTTATCTAATTATAAATCTATTCGTATTCTTTATTAAATTTATTATATTGTTATTTGTATACCGAAACACCGTGCACCATACAGGCCCTGTCAGAATACCAGCGTTGTCGTGACACGTTTAGTTACATGTCACGGCAGCATTATGCTGAGGCAGGCTCCTTCTTCACCAATATGATGGCTGTTAGGTTTATATACCTATGTGTGTAATGCTTACTTTTTATATATGTTTTTTATTTTAGCAGTTCATAATTATATGTTTGTGTTTTATTGATCAATAAAATGGTTCTCTCTCTCTCTCTCTTTCTCTCTACAGATCAAACAAATAAAGGTATTTGATCAAATCATAATCCATTAACTCGTATTTTAATAATTGTGGTAATAAAATTAATAGCAACTAAATTTCTCCACAGCTAAAATTAAAATATCCTTAATTGGTGGTAGGGAAAAAATATGGGCGATAAAAAGGATTTTTCCATAACTCACCCCTAAAGGGGTAAAACGAAGGTTTGTATGTAGCACCAAGACCGCTAGGGATCATTTAACCAGATGAGCAAATACCTGTTTCAGGGTAAATTAATTTACTTAATCTTTATTATAATCTGAAGTGAACAAAACCGCGGGTAAATTCTAGCTTCTGATTATTTGACAAATAGAGATACACTAGATTTCCCGCTCGAATTGGAGCGGCCAGTCTGGGGAAGTAAACTCCAACTTACAGAAGATCGTAGTGGAATAACACTACCTTTTGGTGGTGTTATGTTTCTGTCGGCGAGTAAGGTTCCAGAGCTCTTCGGGGTAGGGGATTGGGCCAGGGTAGCGGCGCGTGTAATATATTTGGTATCGCTATCGTCTAAAGACTATGGTAGCCACTTAAAATCAGGCCTTATGCTTGTTGGCCACCCTTTTGACATAAAAAAAAATCTTTACTGACTGATAAATGATGGCCATGATAACTTGTTGTCAATTCGGAGACCTAGATATTTTTTTATTTTGTTTTTCTGCTATGGGTTGATTATTAATGTAGTAAAATTTGAAAATGTTTTATTTAAAAATACAGTAGCAAGTCTTATAAATATTAATTGTAAGCAGATTCAATTCGTACGAATCAAAGATGAAATTCAAATCAACTTGTGCTTTCCTGATCATATCATTAATTCCCCATGATAGAAAAGACATGTATCATCCGCCTATAAAGTTTGTCCATGGAGTTTGGTCTCAGTTAAGTTATTATACATCAGGAAGAGTAAAGGACCACGATTGGACCCCTGCTGTACTCCGCAGGAAGTCGATCTCGGTCCACTCATATGTTCACCTATTTTAGTGATTTGCTGCCTATTGCTTAAGAACGACTTAAACATATTTAAGGTAGTACCAACGACACCAATGATTTCAAGTTTTTTTATCAGCAGGTCATGGGTTGACTGTGTCGAATGCTTTCTTTATATCAATAAAGATTCCTTGCATGATGATATTTTTTGTCAATATATTATTTTATATTAATATAAGATCTATTGTAGCCCCGCTTGAGTATTTAAACCCTTCCTGACACCATATTGATGTTCGGATAGATAGCGCAAATTAAAGCTGCCTTCAATTATATTATCTTTTATAGCTTCAACAATTCTCAGTGCTTGGACACAGGTCTTACCTATGCATGAATGAATGAATAGGGAGACGATTCCCTATGAATATGGAGATAGTGCCATTACCTACCACCTTTGATTATAAACACACCTAGATAGAGCAATCCAAATAATCCAGGCAAAGAAAACAGCTCATTTTACGCGCAAAGAGTGTGTGATTCAGATGAAATTTGGTATATTGAGGAGGATAGTTTTAATCCCAGAAATGATACTTTAATGGGGTGAAACGGTATAAGTTTGTAAGGGACAAATAACAATAAGCAAATACGGTCATCAAATTAATTAGCCGTAGACTACGCAATACTTTCGTGGCATGTTTAAAAACTCCGCGGACAGCTCACGCAATACGTTAGACACACGAGACTGACAGCACCGCGATGTCTTCTTAGGGGCCGTGTTGAGACGTGCGTCTGTAGGCATGTGTACCGAAAGTCTCTAAGTAGCATTCCTTACTGTCACGATTTATTGTCTGTGACTCACCTGTGAGTCCTTTACACACCTACACGTCACGTGAAACGGTGCAGGCAACGTTGCAAAAACGATCGTAAATTTGCAACGTTACTGGCTGACGACGCCATGACGTGGAAATGTGGACAAGCACATATGTAGTACCTAGATATTTTGGGCCGCTTGCGTGCAGTTAATACGGTATATAAGCGTGTAAATAATCAAAGCTCAAAATCATGCTCAATTTTTTTTTTGTTCATAGCCAGGTAGGCAAAGGACTCTATGTTGTCCGATGTTAAGTGGTATTAAAGTCCAAACGCGAAGATAGCTGATACAGCAGTTATAAAATGCGGATTGTTGTGTGCTAACAACTGCAGATGCCAACTGCGGACCACCGGTTCAATGTGCCTTTAGAAGCGGAGCCCCTGACGAGCTTGAGTTGATAAATTTTTGGCCACCCATCCGATTCCCGGCCGTTACGAAGGTTACTTACTTTTCACGATGCCAGATCGAATGCGCTAAACATTTGCGCCATCGAGCTACTCGACAGCATGTTTTAGCCTACTAATATTGTAGATGCGAGAGTTTCAGTTTCTCAATCATGCAAAAATGACTAAACCGATTTAGATAAAACTCGGCACACATATAGTGTGGTGTTTTATATACGGTTATCAAATTATACGTATCTTTATTAATTTGTAATTGGTTAAATAAAATAGCTATTTGGGTGGCAAAAGCAACTAATGGTCTGCAAATATTTCTAAATCAGTCTGTAATTTATATCATTCAGAACAGCATTTTTTTTTCACAGCTGAATATATATAAAGCCTGTTTGGTAAGTACACAGAGAAAAATTCGCAGAAGATTTTTTTTTTTTCAGTCCGCTAATATAGGTCTAGCAAAATTTATTGTACTGCACAAAACGGGCGCATCCCTAAGATTTATATATGTATTATCTCTCATTCTGGATATTATAAGTACCTAATATTAGGATAGCGTGACATAATAATAAACAATTTGATTTATATTTTCATAATTATAATAAAGATCATAAAGAATATAAGAAATACATAGTAACAATATATTTTTATAGTAGATACCTACTTAAACAATCAATACTATGAGACATAAGAACTAAGGCTAAAGCCATGGAGGTTAGAGATAAGGCGAACGATAACTGTAGAAAATAGTGTCCCAGAAATATGGACAAAATAAGTTCTCAGCGCTGGTCCTTACTGGTAACAGTTACAAAAAGGGCTGTTCATTAATTTCAAAGGGCGGTGCCAGCGCGACCAGCGCGTTTCGAAGATTGTCGGAACTTGTCGGCGACGTTCGGCGCTTATCGGCGCTGGTCCATAGAAATGCCTGCGCCGGTTACCTACGCGAACCGGTTTATATAAGCGCTGGTAGGCTACCAGCTTTCTTTCTGTATACGGCCTAAAAATGTACGCGGGTCGTCGCGCGGCCATCTGAACTTAGCCTAATTATTACTTTAATTCTTATTGTATTATCAATGCTCGTCTTGCCTTTGGGGGCCGGCCACGTTTCCTTTTTTCCCCTACTATGGGATTTATTGCTTCGAGCGGAGCCACCACATACTTTAAGCGGATTGCCAGACCAATCACGTGCTTACAAATGTAGAACTTGAAAAAATCTGGACAGTCGCATTTACCCTGTCTCCATTCATCTTTTTCAACAGGCATAAAGACAAGCAACTTACTGAAATTTTGTTTCTTGAAATCGTCAAAATTTTCCCATGGCGCATCGAAATCTTCACAATTAACCGCTTCACCAGATGGAATTTGATAATAATTGTACTTTTCATCTTTACGTAGCAAAATCAAATTATTTGGTGTATTTGCCCAATGGTAGGCTTCCGTCCAGAGTTTAGAAGTTAAAAAGGGTACGTTGGCAATATAATTCTCTTCTGGGTCAGTGATATATTTATTAGACCACTGGTGTACCATTTCTTTTGCAACCTCCAAAAACCTTGACAAAGGAAAGCGTTCTCGAAGTCTTTCCTTTATTACTCTGTTAAAAGACTCCAAAACGTTGTTGGTCGAAGGAGAATTGGGTGCCGCACCCAAAAACCAATTGCGATTTTGTGCTAACCAATGCGTTTGGAAATAAGTGACGAATTCGGTCTGATCTTTATATTTCTGCAGAAAAGCACTAGAAGCTGCGGCAAATATATCCTCTCGTGTGATAGAATGCAATGTATCAACATCACTCAAGAGATTATCACGCAATAGCTTGTTTTTGATTCTTCCTAACCTCTCCTGAATTTTTCTTTTTGCGTGTGCCCAACACATCCGCACCACTACATCTTCACCGAAAACTTCAAGAAATGCGTTCTGGATACTTTCAGTAGCATCGCAAACCAATACTTTTGGATTCCATGAACTTTCGAAAAGTTCGTGTATTTTGTCCTTAAGTCCTCGGAACATCAATTCAAAATCTTTTTTTTGTTCATTACTTGAAACTGCTAAGCATAGAGGGTGAAATTTGCGGTTTTGGTCCGTGGTTCCACATACGAAAACAGGAAAACCCTGCCAGATGATTTTGTTTGTGGCATCAGCATGAACGACGCTTGCATTTTTCGAAATTTCAATCATATATTTTGTGGATATAACAAAACGGAATGTGGGATTTTCTTCATCACCATCACCAATTTGGTGACAAATCACAAAAACTTCATGCTGATCCGAAGGTAGACTTGAGTGCGAATGAATCCAAGCTTTAAGTTCTTCTAAACTTATGGTCGACTGGCGGTTTACAGTACGACGTCGATCGCTTAAATAATTTCTTAACTGAGACATTTTAGGAACTCGAATATTCTCCATTCTTGCGAGACTGTGCATTATTGCTTTTGGTTTCATTTTTAAATCAAACAGTCGACTAATTTCGATCTTTACAGTGTCACTCAAACCATGCGTCGAGGCAAACTCCTTTTTCCCATCGTGATCATGAGCAGCATTAGTTTTAAACAATAACACAGAATCTGAAGTGCTTTCGAATAACAAATACATTTTTGCGGAACATTGTGGACCACGTTTCTTCACCTTGTTGCATCTATAGTATTTCTTATTTCCCTCTTCTGTTTTCTGGGAATAATGTAGTGCCCAAGTACCCTCGGTTTTCACGTATGTTTCAGCCTGTTCACAGTTATCAAACTTCTGAACTAAACTCCAGTCCAAATACACCTTTTTTTTCTTCTTAACCACTAATTCTTCATTATCACTGCTGCGCTCCACGTCAGATTTGTATTCTGGAACGGATCATACGCATATCGTCAGATACGCAGGTGGTCACAGAATGCATTTCGTTAGACTACAAAACAGCAAATCGACTAGGCAAATACGCAGTTAGTCAGACATGCAACGCAACTGCTATGCATCTCGTCAGACACGCAACTGATACGCATATCGTCCGATATTTGTTGAAGCGGGGATTTTTGAATTTACTCGAGCGCGGCGGAATAACTTAAGGGGGGCAACTTGGCACCTTGTAAGTACTCCCATCATACCTGAGCCCTCTATGTAAGGCCGAAAGTCTAGGGCCATATACAGAAAGAAAGCTGGAAGTCGACCAGCGCTTATCAGCGCTTGTCAGCGCTGGTAACAGTTACATAAAGGAAGCAGATTGAAGCCTAGTTGTTCAATACAATACACAATACTTTATTGAAAACACCACAACACAGAACAGAAATGAGGGACAATACAATTGTAAAAAAAAGAGTGCTTCAATGGGCGGTCTTATCGCTAAAAGCGATTTCTTCCAGACAACCTTTGGATGGAGAGGATTGAAAGAAAACTGGAGTCGGCGGTGTCAGTAAAAGGAACAAGGGATTTAAACGAATTTGTGAATTAAGTATATATACATACATAAATACACATCATATATACATATTATATACCTATATATATTACATATATATACATAGACTACACATATATAGGTTTAGTCCAGTCAACAGAGATAAAAATGCACCTACATCGACAAATAGTGATTCACAACAAGATTTTTAAAGACATTAATAGATTGTGCTCGTCTTATGGATACTGGAAGAGAATTCCATAGGCGTATAGCTTGGACGGTAAAAGAACGACCATAGAAGGTCGTGTCATGGGTAGGAATTTTTAGGGTTAAATTTTCTGATGACCTAAGAGATAACGCATTCGAATTATTCATACTGTTCATTAATTTCAAAGAGCGGTGCTGGCTGACCAGCGCGTGACGGCGCTTATCGGCGCTGGTCCATAGAAATGCTTGCGCCGGTTACCAGTAAGGACCAGCGCTGGTCGGCTTCCAGCTTTCTTTCTGTATACGGCCTAGGGCAACAAAAAGAAACGACCATGTCTTTTGGTCGCGTCCATATCGTCATTCTTTTGAATAGAAGCTCCTGGACGGTTCATAAGCTGCTGATGATGGAAAAAATATTGATCTGCCTGTTTGTAAGGTGTGGAGGTAGCCGTACGAAAGGGAGAATATAGGGGGAAAAAATTGAAGCGCGTCAGATGTTGATGGCTCAATTACATTTGGTCGTTAGCCGTGGAACCCTGGAACCTTACTTACCGACAAACACCACTAAAAAGGTAGTGTTATATAACTGTGGTCCTCCGTGTTAAAAATCCGCTGTGACATACCTCTCTTAAATATACAAAAATATCGTTTAGCGCCATCTATCTTATCATTATAGTATTAAATGCAAAAACGCATATCAATATGTCTACTCGCGTATAGGGTTACCATCCGTCCGGATTAGTGCGGACATGTCCGGTCTTTAAAACTATAGTCCGGACTTTATCCACATCTCTAAATTGTCCAGTTTTTTAAAATTACATTGAATATGAATAATAAATGTACTTACATATTGATTTAAATATTATATACCATACCATTGTAACTAAGTGAGTGATGGTACCATTTTGTGACTTAAAGTCCGGAGTTTTTTCCAATGTCAGGATTTTTGTCAGGACTTTTGAAATTCCTAAATGGTAACCCTACTCGCGTAGTAAAAGTTAAACAGCGCCATGTACAAAATTGGCAACATAACAATCCTAATTCACTTTCTATTTATAGGAGTTAAAAAAAACTAATTTGCACACTTAATAACTAATTATGAACAACCAAATTTTGTAGCAAAACGGATGGCGCAATAAAAAGTTTCATACAAATCTCATCCTCATGCGATCCTAAAAGGGCTGAAAATTGGAGTGTGGAAGTCTGTATGCAAAACTAATTTTTCCATGAAGACGTCATTAGCTTATTAATGTCCCCACTGCTGGGGCACAGGCCTTCTCTATGGATAGAATTGGGATATTGGGTCGTGACCCACCACTCAGGGCAAAAAATCGCACCTCCGCGAAAATAACTTTCAAGCGTTATTAACCCTTAACATGTGCATGTACGCCCACCAATATGAGTATCATATGAAAGCCCATTAAAACCTTTAAAAATAACCCAGAAGAGTATACCAGCGGCTCCAGAAAACCGATGGCCATGTCCGGAGGCATGTGTTTGGTAGACGTCGTTACATCTTGGAGAGAGACGACCGATTCATCATATCGACATCTCTAAAAAATCGGTCCTCTAACGCTGTTGAGTTGCAACAGCAACTCCAGGCAGCTCGCAGTATAACCGTGAACGTTTCTACGGTTAGACGAAGACTGAGGGAGAAGAAGATAGCGGCTCATAGATCTGCTAAGAGTCCAAAATTGACCGCATGTCGCGACCACGTCAATCGGACCCTTGACCAATGGAGAGCTGTTCTGTTATCAGACGAGACGGGAGTGTGCCTTTTCTGCAACGATAGACGCAGTAGGGTGTACAGAACACTAGAAGAAGACAGAGGGAACGTTTCGCCCAAGTCTGCATCCAGGAGACGGTGGAATACGGGGGCGGTTCCTGTACGGTGTTTTGGGGCGGCACGTCGGCTGACGGTAAAACCGGCCTTGTAAGCGCCTCACGGACTGGAGGAGTTCGCGAGCAAGGGTTGCTGTTTGCTCACCGGTACGTCACAGAGATCCTGGAAGAGCATGTGGTCCCCTATGCCGGTTTTGTTGGCGAGGGGTTCACATTAATGCACGCTAATGCTTGCGCTCACACTGCATAATTGTGCGCGACTACCTGAGGAGTTTGGGATCTGTCATGCAGTGGCCAGCGAGAAGTCCAGACCTGAACCCGAAAGATCACCCCTCTGGGAACATTTGAAACGCCAGGTTCGGTCTCGTAATCCCGCTCCCACGACTCTCCAAGAGCTCGAAGAGGCCGTTATTGAAGAATGGGCCAGTATTCCTCAAGAAAAGCTCCTAAAATTGGTAAGATCCATGAGGGAGCGTATGGAAGCCGTCATCCGGGCAAAGGGGGGTAACACTAGGTTCTAGGTTAGTTTTAACTCTTTTTTTTTTGTGTAATTAACCTGTTTTTTTTTTATTAAGATTTTTATTGTTTTGTAAACTTTATTTGTTTTTGTAATGTTCCAATAAAAAATATAAATTACTTGAATAGTTTTTTTTAGTTTATTTTTAATGGGCTTTCTAATGACACCAATATTGGTGGAGGTAAATGCACGTGTTAAGGGTTATAATAACGCTTAAAAGTTATTTTCGCAAAGATGCGTTTTTTTTAACGCCGAGTGTATTAAAATTTTCGTATGTCGTCTGAAAATTTTACAGTAAGTTTCCCCTCTTGCAAAATTTAGATGGAAACTTACTGTAAAACTTTCAGAAGTGGCTTTAAATAAAATTCATTCAGAGATCAACATTGGTGTCGATTCTGGAATGATTCTCTAAACTTAAAACTAAATTTAACATCAGTCTCTCCTTTTCATTCTGTATAGAGAATGACAAAGATACACTGTTGTCAAATTTCAGTTTAGGTTTAGAGATTCATGACAGAATCGACACCATAATTTAAATAAAAATATATTATTGTGTTCATTTTCATCGTGTGCCATTTGGCGAAGATCTCCTGATCTACAATAATTTCCACTCTTTCCTCTCCCTAGCAAGCCTGGTCCAAGTTTTCCCCTGTAACTGAACTATGTCGTTCTCCCATCTCTTCAAGTGTTTCCCTTTTCACTTCTTACCCTCTCTTGGGTACCATAAGATTTCTTTTTATCAATTCTAGTTCCTCTGACTCAAGTCAGAGAACTCATAATATCATAAGGTTACTGACTTGCTGGTGACCCACCCACTAGTAACAAATAAACAAATGCGAGTACTCATCATTAGGTTACTGACTTGGTGGTCACCACCCACTAGTAATAAATAAACAAATGTGAGTACTCGTCATAAGATAACGGACTTGCTGGTCTACCCACTAGTAATAAATAAACAAATGTGAGTACTCATCATAAAGTTACTGACTTGCTGGTCACCACCCACTAGTAATAAACAATTGCGAGTACTCATCATTAGGTTACTGACTTGCTGGTCTACCCACTAGTAATAAATAAACAAATGTGAGTACTCATCATAAGATAACTGACTTGCTGGTCTACCCACTAGTAATAAATAAACAAATTGAGTACTCATCATAAGGTTACTGACTTGCTGGTCACCCACCCACTAGTAACAAATAAACAAATTGAGTACTCATCATAAGGTTACTGACTTTCTGGTCACCTACCCACTAGTAACAAATAAACAAATGCGAATGAATACTCACGATCGTCGTCATCGTCGTCGTCGAAGCCGGTTCTGTCGTCGAAGTCGTCATCGTCACTGGCCATCTTCTCGACCTTCACCTGCTCCACTTTCACTTGGGAATCCAGCTGATCGATGGGAACTGAATGGAAACAAATAAATAATATATTTACATAAGATTTAACAAAAGATGCAGAAACATAACTTTTACTTTGTAGTGAAATAAAAAATGAGCTTAATCATTGAGATATTTTTATTTTTTAAGTATTTAACTGCTAGATGTTTAAATCTAAAGAAAATTTTACTAGAAAAAATCCACGTGAATCAGGCAGCAGACGGGACTCGAACCCGCACCCTCTGCTATCTGGGCGGATGTACTGACCATTATGCTACCGCGGCCCTGATGCCCGTGTCGAAATTTCTCTAGTATTTCTTAGACTGTAAGGCAGCGCCATTTCTACACATTGTAGGTAACCCACAATGAAGATTTATTATTATTATAATTATAAATGATACTCTGCTGAGCTGATGGGTTGTCATAAATACTTAAGGCCACATGTAAATAAATTTGAAGTGTGGTTAGTGCTTTTCATTCAATTTATAAATTATTTACCTTCTGTCTCCGAAATGGAAGACACACCAGGGTCGAGGTACTGAGTGAAGGTCTTCTCGCACTCCTGCACTTGCCTCTTGAAGTCGGTGGCGTCCCGCAGCCTGGAGATGCATGGTTCGCATATCAGACGACTGTTGCTATTCGGCCCACCCGATTGCGAATAGGAGATCTGTTAGGAGAGGAGGAATACAAGCGTTATCATCATGTTTTTTTTTTGTTATATTTATTAGTTCACAAAGGCTTTGTTATCATCAGCATCATCATCATCAGCCTATTAATGTCCCCACTGCTGGGGCACAGGCCTTCCCTAAGGATGGAATAGGGAGATTGGGCCATGACCCACCACGCGGCCCCAGTGCGGATTGGCGGATGCTAACAACTGCAGATGCAGCCGGGACCAACAGCTTAACGTGCCTTCCGAAGCACGGAGGAACTTGAGATAGCAGATTTTTGGTCACCCATCCAATGACCGACCACTGCTGCAAATGTGCCTGCTGCAAGAACACAGCCTTCTCTACGAATGGAATAGGGAGACTAGGCCATGACCCACCACACAGGCCCAGTAGGGATTGGTGGGTGCTAATAAGTATTTGGTGACCTGAACATTTAAGCCTAACAAAAGCTAGACAAGCCAGACACCTGGCAGCGCTACACCCATCCAATGACTGATCACGCACTAATTGCTTTCGCCATCCTCCCTCCCCCTCATATCACACTAATATTATAAAGGCGAAAGTTTGTGAGTATGTGAGTGTGTATGTTTGTTACTTCTTCACGTCTAAACGGCTAGAGCGATTTTAATAAAATTTGGTATGGGGTTAGCTGACACCCTAGATTAACACATAGGCTACTTTTCCAGTTCCAATCCAGAGGGATTTTCAAGAAGCTAAGTTAACGCAGACGAAGTCGCGGGCGACCTCTAGTTATGAATAACAATATTATAAATAAATAAATTAATTAAATTTTGTATGTAAATTTTGGGTAAACTAATTACACAAATTACAAAAATTCTTTGACATTTAGAAAATAGTGATCAGAGAAATCATGGAGACCATAAATTAACTGGATGTTTAATCAAAAAGTCCAAGTGGTAAATGTATTGTTCTTTCTATCATCACCTATCAATTTCTATAATTATGTATGGGTCAGAGCCTTGAGGGCAGTTCAAGTATATGCTTAGCATTCACTAAAGCTAGTGTTGCGAAGTGTCTGGATAAAGACATAGGTTTTTTGATTGCGGCTGGACACGCAATAAAGTGTCGGGCTTGTCCAGCTTTTGTTAGGATTATTATTTCACAAACTCTGAGAGTGGCCAGAGCGGAGTTCACTGTCAGTCATTTTTGCAAACAATATATTACTGAGCCAAAAAATCCTCACTAATATAGGGTGTCCAGCCTTTACACTCAAATGTCCAGCCAAACTGACTGGTCTGTCTAGCAACAAGGGAAACCCTACGTATAGCAGAGCATTTCAAGAAGTCTAAAAATGCTTAAGATTTTTTTTATACTTCATTTTTTAATAGATAAAATGCATTCTAGGAAAATAGTTTTTATTGCCTGAATTGTTGCTATTAATGGCCTTTATCCGAAAACCGCAAAAAAGGACAAAGTCGTTGTTGAATAGTAATTAGGTCTCAGGAATAACTTATAATTTA
This sequence comes from Chilo suppressalis, assembly GCA_902850365.2. NCBI lineage: Eukaryota > Metazoa > Arthropoda > Insecta > Lepidoptera > Crambidae > Chilo > Chilo suppressalis. The sequence goes on from OU963919.1 coordinate 4,119,248, forward strand.
TCATAAGAAAATTTTGTACTTTCAATTAATTGAAACAAGTTTCTCATAAATGTTTATCAGAAGAAATTAATCCTAGATTTATCCCAAAATCATAACGTGCTAAACTAATAGACATACAAAACAATGTTCATTCAAATCAACTCATGTTACAGACTTAGCATCAATGAAGTTTTTATTGAAGATGGCGAACTATGCAGTGGTGCCAGTAAACTATTGATTTTTACAACCCGACCACTTCAAGAAGCATGTCATTGCGCGGATAACAAAGAGCGCTGCGTGTCTTCACAATTCGGTCAGGGTAAACCCATTATACCAGAAAATGGACGCCACTTGAAAAACAATAAAGAAAAACAGTACTCACAGTAAGATTGAATGAATTCAGAAGCATTTCCGCATACACTTCTCTCTTGCCCATCCAAAAATATTCAGTGGATATATCTTTGTAACATCCTTCGGAGAGGCAGCAACGGCAGACCGTAGGGCCGGGCCTCCAATCGGTTGATTTAGTTGCCATTGTCACAGCTATGATGCTAATTCTATATTAATTACAATTATCATACTATTTCTAACTAATTCACTAAAACTATATAGCAAGAACGATGTCTTGATAAGTATTTAATTTTACACATCACAGAAACAAAAACGTTCGCCGAACGGACGCCATCAAGAAAGCGGTGCCAAGCGGACAAGCGGTGCGTTTTAGTAGGGATGGCGATCGATTAGCGGCATTCATTACCAAGAACCGATTTTATGTATCGATTAACCTGGATGCGATATTCCCCGCATAAAAGCATATAATATTATTAAAGACTAGAGCATATACCAATGGAGATAGCATAGGCGGGCGATCCCCTTTCGCCAAAGTACGTAGCCACTCTGACATATGAAAACCTAACAAACAAATACATAGTTTCTTTGATATGTAGTATCGTATTCTATTGTAATCTACAAAAGCAGTACCTATTCATCTGGGATGATTAGAGCACGTGGCCACTCTGACATATGAAAACCTAACAAACAAATACATAGTTTCTTTGATATGTAGTATCGTATTCTATTGTAATCTACAAAAGTAGTACCTATTCATCTAGGATGCTTAGAGCATATACCACTGGAGAGTGTGTTTATAGCAACAACACGCTCATATTTGTGGGAGTATTGCATATTTTCGTTAGTGTGCTATACGTGTGAACCTCGTCTTCCACTAAAAATGGCGAAAATTTCTGTAAGGCGAGTGAACGGTATGTATGGTATCTCTATTGGTATATGCTGTAAGTGCTACCTTTCCATGTTTTTGTTAAAAAATGTTAATGGGCATTCACGCCAGTAGGCGACCCTCCACTTTTTTAAATGTCCCACGATTTTACATGGCATTTAGTGAAAATCTGTACAGCATATTATCTGAGAATATTTCAAGCATCTATCTGTTTTCGTTATTAATATCGAGTAAAAAAAATGACAAGAAAAACTCGCGTCTGTTGTATCGAAGCCCCCCCCCCACCCCCCCTTCCATAAATATTAATTTCATATTGTTAAGTTATATTCTTATTATCCTTTGGGTACGGATCCCTTACAAAATGAAACGAAACTTAGGTGAACACGACGAAGACCTCGTCTTTACAAAAAGGAGTTGACTCCTTCTTTTTAAAAAGTCTTTTTACTAAGAAGTGTCGTAAGTTCAAAAGACCAGACAAGAGATTCGGTTTATATACTGCATTTGCTGCAGAATCGGTTTTGTTCTTTGAATCTTTGACCTGTAAATAAATATAATCTGTAGTTATATTAATTCAGACAAGACGAACCATGGAACAGACTGCCACACATAAAGTTATAGCTAACCAGACAATTGTATCAATAGAATGTGAATCTTATAATAAGTATTTGAGCATGATGAAGGTAAAAGTCAGTTTAAGTAATTTTATGATTTTGGATAACTTGTAGTTATAAACAAATAAGGTTATTTCTGTTTATAACGGAGCTTACCACCAGCACCCGCCACGTACAGGTCGCGGCACGTAACTCTAGCGCTGAACAAAACGAGGAGGGGATAGCTGTGCATGGGTACGACTGGAGAGACAACGGCACAACGCACGCCCTCCCGCGAACCTCGCTTCCCTCCAAGACATCTTAATTTTTACTTCTGCGCAATATTTATTAATTTATTTATTTATTATAGGTACACTAACAGAATACAGTCAATACATGTTTAACATAAAATTATAGTTGAAGTAATCTAGACAGTACTCCTTTTTACGTGTACACAACATGATTAAAATTGAACAGTACATAATATGTAATTTATATAATTGAAGGTAAAGCTTAATCTTAACTTAAAAAATATAGTTTTACTTAATAATGTAGTTTTAATTGCTATCTGAGGACCATTTGGCTTTAATAATATTGGTCACAACTCGTTTGTACTGTGAAAACCTTCCATTAAATATGTCCATGCCCCTGTTGCCACGGACATATTCTATCAGCGCTAGAGTTTCGTGCCGCGACTTATAACACGCACTTAATTGGATCCGTCCAAATTGTATGGTGGATATAGGCTATATTAGCCGCTTCCCGCTTTGTCAGCTCATTAGTTCGTTCTGCTCATCGAAGGTAGCTTTGCCCATGTATCAGAAAAAAAAGCCGATATTTGGACTGATTTTTTAACAGTCTACCGATGACCTCTATGCACCATACAATTTGGTCTGGTTGAACCATTTGAATAGGATGTATGTTTAGATTAAAAGTATATGTTTCCATTTTTCTTTTGAAAGAAACCTAATGCAAATCATCCGGTTTTATATTGTAGCAGCACACAATAATAACACAACACAGAAGTTAATCCTTTTATTCAAATGACGAAACACCGTCCAGGAAATAGTGATGCTGAATAATTCTTTGGTTACATAGCTCTGAAAAGAGCTTTCGTGCGAAACAACGTTTCACTCTCGGCTATCACTGCAGCTTCACGATCACCGCATCTCTTCAAGCAGTCGCCGCGACACGCGGCACGCCACTCGCTCGCCGCGCATCGAAGAGGACTCCACACGTCTGCACCGTAGGTGTCGCCCGACGAAATGGACGAATAGGGATATTTGATATACATCGATGCATCAAAAACATCGATGTTTGCAATGAAAAACATCGAATCGATCCGATGTTTTGAAAAACTTTCAATATACTCGATACATCGATGTTTTAAAAAAACATCGAATTGGTAATAGACTTTGATCACGTAGTGATAATATCCTCTTTGGTTTGACCTCAGTAAAAAAAAACTTAAGTTTGACCACTGAAATTTTACTTATTACTATTACTAATGGACCCGATGTTAAGTCAAGTGCAGTGACAATAAAAAATATCTACGTGTTTCTATGTTTATAAACATTTAATAACCTTTGGTTTTGTGAAACAAACTAAGATTGTAGTATATTTCTTATATTCTTTTGAAGGTCTTAGCAAAAATTTTGCGGGTTATTTAGTGTTTTTCAATTTGATCTTTTGTAAAATATAATACAGATTTTTCTTGTTACATGGCTTTTACTTGTATTTACTTTTACCTACTTATTATGAAAGGAGTTAATTCTATTATTTTATGAAAGATTCTAATCTAAAGATATTAAAATTATGGATTAAGGTCCTTTCATATACTACAATAGTAACGTATTTTACTATGAAAAGATGGCCTCTTTTGAGATGAGTCACTTTTCACATAAGTTGGGTTTTGTAATAAAATTTCAGAAAAAGTACTCGATGTTTAAAATACATCGATGTTTTCATCCGATACATCGAAAGACATCGATGTACAGTTGCGATGTATCGAATCAAAAAATACATCAATGTTTTTTCAGAGTGGACACCCCTATGGACGAGTGCCGCCGCGGAAGGCGGTTTTGTCGAGCGACGCGCACGCTTCCCCGCGCGCCGCATTCATCGCGCCGGGTGCGAGTGAAAGGCGCAAACCTACCTCTCCCGCTCGCACATCACTCATATAGATTATTATGAAACTACCCAATTATCATAGATTAAATAATGTAAAATTTTATATAAATATAACATGATTTCCAAAATAAAAACATTCCTTAACTGACTATCAAAGAGTTTAATTTACTGACACCTACAATCGCTAAAGTGGTGACCTCGAACAAGAACACAAGGAAAAATGGAAAACGAAGAACCAGAAACACAATTGCAATTCCTGGCAGACGCAATAAGGACACTAAAGCTAGAAATCGCAGACCTCCGAGCATCCCGAAGACACTACTCGTACAGCCGATACAAGACGATGCACAACGCCCTGCAATTTCATCAACCACGAAACGCCGCAAAACTAAATAACACGTTGGCAGAGGCAGAACCCAACGGCGTCGGAATCAAATCATACCGCCTCTTCGTTACTGACAAAAGCTCAAGATTATCGTTTTTGGTCGACACTGGCGCTAATATCTCCGTCCTGCCGAAGCGAAAAGGAACCGCAGCAAAGCCACTACCGTTCATTTTGTATGCAGCCAATAACACGATAATACCTACCTACGGCGAAAAAACATTAATATTGGACCTCAATCTACGCAGGCAATACAAATGGCGTTTCATCGTGGCGGATGTCAGCAAACCCATAATCGGCGCAGATTTCCTAAAACACCACAATCTGCTAGTTGATCTGAAGAACCGAAGACTCATAGACAACACGACAAAGCTCGGTACCAACGCAATAGGACGCTACACCGACATGCCTACAGTTCGCAGTATCGACATCCAGCAATCTTACCATGGAATACTGGCAGAATATCCCGGCATCACCCGCCTTACTTCGATGAAACTCAACCCCAAGCTCAGAGTGGAACACTTCATAGAAACAACAGGCCCACCGATCCACTGCCGCGCCCGACCCATACCACCACACCGCTACGATCAAGTCAAAAAGGAGTTCGAAAACATGATCAGCCAAGGCCTATGCAGACCAAGCAAAAGCCCTTGGGCAAGCCCACTCCACATCGTACTCAAGAAAAATGGTGATCTACGTGTTTGTGGGGATTACAGACGCCTGAACACAATCACAAAGCCCGATCGCTACCCAATACCACGGATCAGAGATTTTACACACCAGCTCGCCGGAAAAACAATCTTCAGCACCATAGACCTCAACCGCGCATACCAACAAGTCCCAGTTCGTGACGAGGACATTGAGAAGACAGCCATCATCACACCGATGGGATTGTTCGAATTTCCTCGAATGTGCCCAGGTCTCAAGAACGCAGGACAAACCTTTCAACGGTACATCCACGAAGTTCTAAGAGGGCTTCCCTTCGTATTTCCCTTCATCGATGACCTACTCCTAGGGTCCGAAAATGCCACGCAGCACAAAGAACAGCTACGCATCGTACTAAGCAGACTCGAAGAAAACGGCATAACTATAAACCCGGCAAAATGCAACTTCGGTCAATCAGAAGTGCAGTTCCTGGGATATACTGTTTCACAAGAAGGCATAAAACCACCGCAGCACAAAGTCCAAGCCATCACGGAGTACCCCAAGCCAAAGAATGTGGAAGAACTTAGACGCTTTCTCGGAATGATAAACTTTTACCGTGAACACATTCCGAACGCCGCAGCGATACAAGCTCCACTTAACGCCTACCTCCATAATACGAAAAAACGCGACAAATCCGTTATCGAATGGAACACAGAAGCAGAGAAGTCGTTCACAGCATGTAAAACCAGCATCATAAACGCCGCTTTACTCGCTCACCCTACTCACGAAGCAACACTTGCAATATTTTGCGACGCCTCCGATAACGCAGCCGGCGCAGTACTACAACAACACTACAAAAACCAATGGCAGCCGCTCGGATATTTTTCGAAGAAATTCTCAACCGCACAGAAAAAATATTCGACATACGACAGAGAGCTCCTAGCTATCTACATGGCAATCAAACACTTCAGAAAAATCTTCGAAGGACGTCATCTTATTATTTTCACCGACCACAAGCCACTCACCTTCGCTATGTCAAAAATACAAACTACAAATGAAACGCCACGCCGGACTCGCCAATTCCTATTCATCAGCGAATTCACAACCGATATACGGCACATCAGTGGAAAAGAAAATATAGTTGCCGATACCCTAAGCCGCATAGAAACTATATCGTGCCCCGAAACAATTACCTACGCAGATATAGCTAAAGCACAAGAAAAGGACAGCAACTTATCGCAACTCGCACTTCAAAACATGAAGAATAAGAATATAATAATCAAGAAAATCACCATTCCCGGCACTGATCTCGAGCTATATTGCGAAACATCCACGCCCTACGCACGCCCAGTTATACCTACTGAACATAGACTACAAATTTTCAATATGGTACACAACGTTAGTCATCCCGGCACCCGTACAACACGCAAGCTCGTCGCAAAAAGATACTTTTGGCCATCAATGAATGCGGACTTAGGCAAATGGACAAAAGCGTGCATTCCATGTCAGAAGAGCAAGATACAGCGGCATACTGTCTCACCCAACTCATTGTTCCCGCCAGCTGATCGATTTCAACACATACATATTGACATCGTCAGATCGCTACCCACTACAGAACACGGTCTACGTTACGTTATCACAATGATAGACAGAGAGACAAGATGGCCCGAAGCAATACCCACTGACGACATTTCAACAAACACAGTAGCGAAAATAGTCTATCAGCACTGGATTACACGTTTCGGATGCCCAGCAACACTAACAAGTGACCAGGGCCGACAATTTGAGAGCCAGCTTTTCACCAACCTGATGAAACAAATGGGAATAGCGAAAACACGTACAACGGCTTACCACCCACAGTCTAACGGAATGGTCGAACGCTGGCACCGCTCGCTCAAGAATGCCTTGCGTGCAAGACTCATCGCTGCCTCAACTAGATGGACAGATGAACTACCAACGGTTCTACTAGGACTACGAGCAGCCTTGCGCACAGACACAGCAGTCAGCCCAGCCGAACTTACCTACGGTTACCATCTACGTTTACCAGGCGAATTTTTCAACGCAAGCACAAACGTACCTACGATGAATCATACCTACGTTGAAAAATTACGAGACGTCATTCAAGCAAACAAGCCGATCGCAACTAACTCACACCACAACACCAATAAACACATGTTTGTGCATAAAGACCTTAGTGCATGCACGCACGTGTTTATCAGAACTGACGCTGTGAAAAAGCCGCTGCAGCCACCGTACGAGGGCCCGTACCAAGTCATGGATCGGAACAAGAAAGTTTTCACCATCAAACTACCAAACCGTGAAGCTAACATATCCATCGACCGGTTGAAGCCCGCATACGTTTTGCAAGAACAAGAACTTACCCCGGATTTACCACAGCAAGTTACCAAAACATTACCGAGAAAAACTTTACCACCAGAACCTTTACCAAGAAGCAGCATGACAACACAACCGGCAGATAAGCGAACCACATCCGGCCGAGTTGTCAAGCCACCTGTACGCTTCGCTTGAAGGGGAGCACTGTAGCAGCACACAATAATAACACAACACAGAAGTTAATCCTTTTATTCAAATGACGAAACACCGTCCAGGAAATAGTGATGCTGAATAATTCTTTGATTACATAGCTCTGAAAAGAGCTTTCGTGCGAAACAACGTTTCACTCTCGGCTATCACTGCAGCTTCACGATCACCGCATCTCTTCAAGCAGTCGCCGCGGCACGCGGCACGCCGCCCGCTCGCCGCGCATCGAAGAGGACTCCACACGTCTGCACCGTAGGTGTCGCCCGACGAAATGGACGAGTGCCGCCGCGGACGGCGGTTTTGTCGAGCGACGCGCACGCTTCCCCGCGCGCCGCATTCCTCGCACCGGATGCGAGTGAAAGGCGCAAACCTACCTCTCCCGCTCGCACATCACTCATATAAATTATTATGAAACTACCCAATTATCATCGATTAAATAATGTAAAATTTTATATAAATATAACATGATTTCCAAAATAAAAACATTCCTTAACTGACTATCAAAGAGTTTAATTTACTGAAACCTACAATCGCTAAAATATCAATATACCGATTTCCCATGACTACTAAATTTAGCTTTTTAATGATCGCAGCACTAGAGTTGAAAGATCTCTGTACTCTGTGGATCGAACGACTATTACACTACCCAATTTTAAGGACCTTATGGAAAGGGTGGGTGTGTCCTCTTTCAATCGGACCTTTATGCGGAATTTACACTACCCATTTTAAGGGACCCTTACCCTGACTAAGGGTAGCGAAATACGAGTTAGGGAGTAAGGGACCCAATCTAGGGCGAAAGGTGTGGTGTAATTATTGTTTACCCTAGCTAAGAGCCACGCCCATACTTTCGATTAGGCCATTAAAATTGGGTAGTGTATATCCCGTTTTACTCAGTCTTTAAGTAAGTCGTTTTGGTTGAACGTAGTCGTTTTGGCACCGAATGCGTCATGATCAAATTTTCATATACTTCTCTAAATGCTTCGGTACTTTTCCCTTTAAAGGGAAATATGTAAATGACCATATTTTTTTATTTTTCATATAAATTAAGACAATTGCATGTTGGTAACCCAAAACGTCAGATTAGGTACAAATTGTATGTTTTTGAGGATCAATTACTATTTTTCACTGATTATTTAAATAGATTTTGATTTCTTTCCACCACAAAATTATAAATCTCAATTAAAATAAAGTAACACTTCTTTCCATTTATTTTAACCATCACAACAATTAACTAAATTAACCGATTCCAACTACCTACAAAAATGTCCGCACTATACGCTCTCGGAGCCTCGCCTTAGCTCCCTTTATTACCTAACTAGCAAACCAGTGAACCAAATGTTTACCAAAACCTGATTTCTCGAAAACCGGAAGTGCTACGTTACTCAAATCCGGTTTGTAGTCTTATCAGACTATTCTTAACTTATAACTTAAATATTCTCTTTATCTATCTCTTACGGTTTGGCCGCTGAAACAGCACCACAGACAGACGGACGGACTTGTCTAATAGATTTTATTGGTTTACTTGGATTTAATTCTTGAAAAAGTGATTGATATCTTTGGTTTTGCAACAAACATTACTTATTCTTAACATTAAGGTGAGATTCTATCAATAATCTATGGATACTTCACCTGAAGTCGCCGCCCAAGCTGTGGCACTTATTCAGGCCGGACACAGCCAAAGAAACGTGAGTGCTCAACTTAATTTAAGTCGATCTGCGGTCCGAAATGTTTATCGGAGGTACCTAGAGGCTGGCGGCGGCTGCGACAACAACTGAAAGGCAGGATCGATTCATCGTGACGACCAGCTTGAGAAATCGTCACCTTACCTCCATTGAGATACAAAAACAAATTCGCGACTTCCACGGAGTGTCTGTGAGCGTTCGAACTGTTCGGAGAAGGTTAAAAGAACGCGATATGGTACCACACAAGCCAGCTAATGGGCCCAAACTAACGCGAGCCCACCGAACAGCGCGCCTTCATTTCGCACGCAGTCATTTCAATTGGACACAGCAAGATTGGAGCCGTGTACTCTTTTCTGATGAGTCTAAAATTGTGTTACATGGCAATGATGGAAGGAAGAAGGTCTACCGACGTAAGGGAGAGCGTTTCGCACAATGCTGCTTTGAAGAGAGGATTGCTTTTATGGCGGTGGCTGTGGACTGTCTGGGGCGGTATATCCGCGAGCGGCAAAACTAAACTTGAGCTTGTTACAGGACCACGGCTGCCAACATTAAATGCTGAAAGATCCATTTCTGAGTGCTTAGAAGATTACGTGATACCATACCTGGACTATGTGGGCCCAAATTTCCTTTTTATGCATGATAATGCAAGAGCCCATGCGGCCGGCATCGTCAGGGAATATCTTCGGGATGTGAACATCACAGTTATGGACTGGCTAGCTAGAAGCCCAGACATGAACCCCATTGAGCACATGTGGGACGAGCTAAAAAGACATGTTAGGGCTCGTCAATCAGTTGCCCAGACGATGCAGGAGTTGAAAACTGCCAAAGAGGAATGGAAGATGATCCCTCAAAATTTCATAGAGCGGTTGATAAACTCTATGCCTAATCGTATGAGAGCTGTGGTAGATGCCCATGGAGGCAACACCCGTTATTAAATTAAACCTTTATTTGATAAAACATGTGTTTTATTCAAAAATCAATTGCCTTTAACTAGGCGCATATCCGACTTGTTATGCGTAGCTCCATGTCGTATGGTATTCTGAATTCAAATTTAAAACAATACGATTGAAAAAGATGGTAAAATGTATCAGGTTTAAACTGCATCAACAGTTTTTGTTCAATCTAGCAATCATATTTCGGTATGGGCCATCGAAACCTAAACTCAAGGTGGGCCAATAGATCTGTCCAGAAGTGTATTTTCCAATAAAACCCAATACCGATTTTAGCATCTCGCAGTGGGTTCAAAAAAACTCACAGTTAAGATTTTAGTGTTCGCTTCAAAACCATGAACTATTTCAAACTAGCTGGTGCCTTAAGATGTAAAATGCATAATAATTGTGTATTTTAGTGCTTTGGTCTCCAGTCAATTTGAAACTGTAGTTATATTATAATATGTATTATATATGTAATTCGCATTCAATCAAGTTTAGGTATAATAGCAGCTAAAACAAACTTATACAAAATATATTCAAAACCCTTCCAAATATCGATATTATGAGTTTTTAAATTCGACTTTAACAATATTCATGAACTTAACATGTCGGATTTTGGTGCGAACCAACTTTTTTGTCCCGACAAGAAAAAAGTGGAGAAGGGGTTAGCGTTACTGTGGTATCGATTCTGGCATGATTAGCTAAACTTACAACTAAAATAAGATCAGTCTCTCCTTTTCATTTTGTATCGAGAATGATAAGGATACACTGTTGTCAAATTTAAGTTTAGATTTAGAGAATCATGCCAAAATCGACACCTGTGTTGTGTCAATGTTATCAGGGAATTAAATAGCAGTACAGTAGAACGCCGATTATCCGAATCGGTCCTAAGCGTAATATAAAAAATGTAAACCCAGTGTTACCAACCCTTACCTAAATTTTACCCTAAGTATATTTTAAATTCCCCTAAAATCCCCTAAATATAGAAATTTATATGTACCTACTTATCTTATTACCTAAATTTTTTGGTTGCTCATAAATTAAAACGTTTCATATTTAGTTACAGTAAATTATTTATTGAATAAATACATTTTCCGAATGGAAAATCAAAAGAAAATGAGCTGATAGGCTGTTAAATCATATTTAGCTGTTTTGATTGGTGGAAGGCAAAGAACTTTAGTCCATACAGCCTTAAGAAACAACCTGCCACACAGTGAGTTCAGTCGTTTCATAGCGTGGTGCGTTCCATTCTACGCACAAAACTGAAAGAAAACACGCTTTATTTTTCGATTTAATTGCAAGTTTTGTTAAAAGACCCTAAAAAACCCCCAAAAAATTCCAGTCCCTAAAAAAGTCCATTTTAACCCTTCTAGCCCCTAAATCTGGGGGCAAAACCCCTAAGTTGGGAACCGTGTGTAAACCAAATCATTATTGTTTTGTTGTATTCTAACAAGTTGAAACTCGCTGGAGTCCAGATATATTTCAACTGTTATGGTTGAAAGCAAGGACGTATAAAAAAGGCGGACAGAGTTTCGGCTAAGACAATACTGAGGCACCGTAATGGCGGCGGCTATTGATGAGTGAGTGAATTGTTGGGTTGCTAGGTTAGCCAATTTTTTACCAATAAAACACAGTAAAAAAATGAAAATATTTTGATTGTTCTTTTTGCCCGACTGCGGAGGATAATGTTTTTCGAGCGTATGTATGCATGTATGTATGTATGTCCAATAATTTGGCACGCCCTACAGCCTGAACGTCTTGACGGATTTTGACATGCGAGGTGTCATTTGATTTGTCGTGATTGTGTGAGTGGCACTCGGTATATAAAAATTTCAAAAAATCAAAATAACAGATTTTATGCGCCAAAATGAAACATTTTGAAAAAAAAGTATAAGTATTTTTATAACCCGTCAAGCGAGGTATCAAAGTGAAGGGTTTTAAAATAATATTTAGAAAATATACAACTCGTGTAATTAAAAATAATGAAATTAAAATGTCGAATATAAAAAAAAATGTACTAAAAAGAAAAAAACAAGTCCAGTAGTCTAGAATTCTGTTTAATAAGGAACAAAGTTATTTTAACAGTCGGGATTCATTAGAAATTCTAGAATGTATCGAATTTTCTCAATATTGGGTGAATCAACTAAATATAGATGGCCTGGCCTACATTCTCTTTCATATTTCTTAAAATGAACTAACACCCATTGAGTACTGTTTGTAATTGAGGAGACCCATTGTTTTCCTCCGAAAGTACTCTTCAGATCTCCAGTAAATTAATATGCAGCCATCACGCTAGTAAACTGATTAAAACAAAAAAAGAATCATCATAAACGGTCCACGAATCTCGGAGATCTGCGCGAACAATAATAAAAAAAACAAATATGACGCATTGCGAACCTCTTTCTTTTCGAAATCGGTTAAAAAATTTAATCAACCTTTTGAGGTAATGCATACGTAATAACACGCCGGAGTCCTCCTTTAGTTGTATATAAGTCTTGAGCTTCAAAATGAAGACTAAAAATGACACTACTACTTAATTGTTTGGAAATCATTCATTTTCCAGTAATTTCTCCATACTACATTTTCTTTATTAAATCTGATAAAAAAGAATAATAAATAATAGATTGAAGTTAATGTCAACCCAATTTCCCATATTTTAGGTAATATGGTTACATGAACATTGGCAACACTGGGCTTTAGACTAATCATTTTGTCCTTAGAGTGAAAATTGATTTCGATTTCTAAAAACTGGAAAAAAGTGATTAAATAATTCATTTGCCTATGAAACGTGATTCCTGGATTTTTTTCTTTCGGTCACTACGGTTTTTACACCATTTTACCACGCAAGACATCTTGTTTAACTTATTTTTATCTCCACGTAACGTGTCGGCTGCTTTGACGTTTGCACGCGTAATGGCTGACTATGGTGTGAATGTGTGTGTGCCGGCTTGTACGTATAGCGACCTGGCCGACTCTGAGCGACACAGTTTGTTGTTTACCGGGACTCTGTCCGCCTTTTTTTATACGTCCATGGTTGAAAGCTAGAAACAAGATACTGTATGTTCAACTGTTCTTAATTTTGTTTTTCTTCTGATACTCTATGTTCCTCTATTATTTTATAATAATAATAAATTATTTATTTGTTTCAACATACAATTGGTACAATACACAAATAGAATGACAGTAAATAATTGAAACAAAAAGGTATGTGGCTCAGCATGTGACAGTCAAGTTTTGACTTGTCGCTGGTATTCTGACACCACCTCACTATTATTATATTCTAAAAAACACATTACTAAGGACAATATCAGCAAGTCGAGACAATAATTTAATTTTAATTACTACAACAATTAAACAGCATCATATTTTGTACTTGCCGCCTCGTGTTGTTGTTCAAGGAACCACCGTTTACACCTTTGCTTAAAACTGCTTTCGGATATTAGGCCGTATACAGAAAGAAAGCCGAAAGCCGATCGGCGCCGATCCTTCCTACATAAAGGAAGCCGATTAAAGCAGATCAAGCAAAATGTCGGACTCATCGGACGATGATTTGGTTTTGTTAGAAAATATTTATTTAAAAATGCGAAAAACAGCTATACATCCTATAAATAGAGAAAGGAAACGTTTCGGAGAATACCATCATTTATTTGTAAAAAAAAATAAATTTGATGAACAAAGATTTTATACATTTACTTACAAGAATGATTCAAGAAACATTTTATTACATTTTGGATTTAGTGAAAAACCGTTTGATGAAAAATTGGGGCAATTGGCATAAACAACCAATCCTTCCAGAAGAAAGACTTGTTGTCACCATTCGGTAAGTACGAAACAAATAATTTTAGCGCTTAGTTAATAAAAGATAGTTATTAGATTTATAAAAAGATTATAACTTAGATTGATTTAATCTAAGGATAATAATTCAGATACAAATTATTTATTATTCGGACCAGCGCGTGTCGGCGCTTATCGGCGCCGATCAGCGCCGATGGGCGCCGGTCAGCGCCGATGGGCGCCGGTCCATAGAAAAAGGATCAGCGTCAATAGGCGCCGATAAGCGCCGATCGGCGCTGATCGGCTTTCGGCTTTCTTTCTGTATACGGCCTTATAAGGCTTTGCCGCAAAGGAGGAGGCAAGTCATTCCATATTTTCGAAGCGGCAAATACAAAACGTCCCCTAGCAACAGCATTTCTAAATGAAGGCAGAGACAGGCGCAGGCCAGTGTCCCTCAAATTAGAACAACGAGTCCTCCATTTTAACTTACTAGCCAAATATTCCAGTATATTTATTTTAAGCAAGGAATACAAAAAACAAACATATTTCAGATCCCATACTCCGCCCATATTCAGAACCCATTATATTTATCTAGTATTGTTGAACTTTGTTTGTTAAACTTAATAAAGTTTATTCTGTGTGACTGTTCGTTTTTCCTAATTACCGGTCTATGTCCAATTATCCGTATTTTCGATTATCCGAATCTTCCCCGGTCCCAATTATTTCGGATAATCGGCGTTCTACTGTATTTCAGCCGCGTTATAAAATCTATTGACAGCGCCATCTATTGACGCGCGGGGTAAACTGATGTTTAAGTTTTAACAGAATGGGAAACCATACAGTTCCCAATAATAAAACACAGGTAAAATGTTCATATTATTACAGTTTATTAAACTGTTGTATTAACATTTCAGCTTATTTAAGTTCTGTACAATAATTTATACACATAAACAATTTTCATTGACAATGGTAGCACTCAGTTTTTTTAAGTTATACTTCTTTAGGCGGATTATGAAAAATTATGAGAGTGAAATTTAAAGATGCGCGCGCATCACTGTAACACAAAGTAACCATGAAGTTGGCCACTAAACCTAACGATATTAAATACCGTAGATACACCAACACGAACAAAATTGTGCCCGAAACCTGTCCAAAAGATACATTGAACGACCCACGGAGCTCCGTAAGATGATTACGTAGTCAAAATCAATATAGGGCATTATTTAAATATTGAAAGTAACCTTTAATACATACTGTAAAAGGTCCTAAATAAAACACATGCGTCAAGGACTTCTGACAGGTCGAAATGCAAGCTCGTAAAATTTTACGGCTTATTGCTATATATGCGGAAGAATTTAGTTCTTTGACTCTACGCGCAATTCTAAACGCGCTGATAGCAATATAGCAGGCACGGTCCGCGAGGAAAAGAGACGGTTATATGGCGACGCATAACCGACCATGCATTTAAATATCACAAATATTTTATATTAAATCAGTTTACAGTAAGTATTAGATCAAAATTTGCTTCAAATGCGTTAAATTAACAAACATTAACTAGATACCTGTCGAAAAACGACACTTTTCGTACTCTAAGTATTATTTTCGATTTTTTTCACGGAGCTCTATGGCATCTTGACTTTATAACGGTCCGCGCGTGACTGTGAACCAAGAAGTGCTTGAGTGGAGTTCAAGCACTTCTTGATTGGGACACATTTTGAGCGTTCGTGGTGTATCTAGGGTATTTAATATCTTTGACTAAACTGCATATTAAGTCTCGAAAAAATGCTATCAACAAAATAGAATCTCGTGTATAAGTCGCGCATGTTGGCACGCTCGTCGCCTCCGATCACTGTTTTCATATTTATAATATTTATCCACATGTTTCAAGTTTCTATATTCACAACCCGTGTTTTAGTTTCATACAAGTGCGAATCATATATGTGCTAATAAATTATATATTTAATGGAATATTTTAATTATTTATTTAATTTTTCAAATTAAAACTGAACTTTATTGACTAAGCTTTTCAGTCCTTTTATTATTTTATTGTAATTAGTTATTTACATGAAATTATAAACTAATTTTTAATGATACCAAAGAAGTATAACTTCTCACGCGCGTACATAAATAAACGCACACATTTTTTTAAATTTGTTTTGTGATTTAAATGTGATGTAAATAATTCGTTTTAACCAAACTAACAATTATTTAATTAGTAATTCCTATAATAAATTATTATTTCGCCTATATGCTTTACTTACAGGACATAAAAAATATTAATTACAAGATCAGTCATTATTATTCCATGTTTGAGAGATACACAAAAGATATTATTTAAACTATGTCAACTAAATAAAGTATATATTACATATTCATAATCATGGTGTTATCATTACAACGATAACAGCCATACTCAGTCGAACTCGATGGCGCAGGTAGTTAGCGCGTTCGGCTGCGATCGTTGAAGTTAAGCAACTTTCGCAGTGATCGGTCATTGGATGGGTGACCAAAGATTTACTATCTCGAGCTCCTCCGTGCTTCTAGAAGAGGCTAGAAAGAATTCGACACGGCCGTCAGGGCCGCGGTAGCATAATTGTTCAGTGCATCCGCCCGTATAGCCAATGGTGCGGGTTCGAATCCCGTCTGCTGCCTGGTCCGCGTGAAATGTTTTCTAGTAATATTTTCTTTTAATTTAAACATCGAGCAGTTACATGATTAAAAAATTAATTTATAATACTAAAGATTGAGTAAATAATTAATTTTATAGCACAGTGTGACGTAAACCCGCACTTTACGCACGCTTTTCCGTGACCTAAGTTGCCTATTTCTGCACGGTGTGTAAATGAATTGACCAACTTCACTCATGTAGAATTAGTACATTACGATACGCGTAACTTAACTTTACTATGCCAATCAAGGAATAAACGTTCATGGATACATTGAAATTCTATTTTGTTGTAATGATATTTGATTTTTTCCTTTTGAAATATACTTTCAAAATGGTAATCTGAACCGGAATTCTTTCTTTTCAGAGTTTGACTTGCAGTCTGTATTGCAATTCTTTGTGATTGCAATACATGAATTTTACTTTCAAAACACTAATCGCATCCCCCCCCCCCCCCCTCTTGCCCGCGTCGGGGCGGGTTTATGTCACACTTGCTATAAAATAGTATACGATACTTGTGGCCTAAGTTGTCTATTACTGCACGGCGTTTAGCACCCGAGCGGAGCGAGGTAATAGGCAACTTAGGTCACGCGTATCGTACAGTAAGTAATAGGCAACTTAGGTCACGCGTATCGTAATGTACTATTGCTGTCACTTTCATTGTTATAACAGTAAATTAAGACACGTGATTAAATGATATTACGTCACTGAGTATGGCTTTAAGTCCATGATCTTTATCTACATACATACCTATAATACGTAGTATAAAAGGAAGTCTTTTCGCCGCGTCTGTCTGTATATCCGCAAAGTCTTTTACCAAAACTCACACTATATCCATCTATATATATAAAACTCAAAGGTGACTGACTGCCATAGTGATCTATCAACGCACAGCCCAAACCACTGGACGGATCGGGCTGAAATTTGTCATGCAGGTAGATGTTATGACGTAGGCATCCGCTAAGAAAGGATTTTGATCAATTCTACCCCCAAGGGGATAAAATAGGGAATGAAAGTTTGTACGAAACTTTGTCAATTTCTAATCGATCGGGCTGTGACTTTGCATGCAGGTATAAGAAGAATCATAGATGAATGTCATTGTGTATAATACAAGCCTGAGAACAAAAACTGCAGTCTACACTTCAGCTCTACACCGAAGCGAAGCGAGGGCGGGCCGCTAGTCTATGATAAATTTCATCTGAATCGGATCAGCGGATTAAGTGTGATGTGGAACAGAAAGACAGACAGACACACTTTCCGCACAACATTGTAAAAGCTACGATGCTCTGCTTTATTCATACTGAAGTTACATGGTTTTTTTTGTTTATCCATATTCTGGGTGTTGACTCTTCATGTGACCTTTCAAACTGCAGTTTTGTATGAAAGCTTGGCCGCAGATATGACACCTGTTAAAAACATATTTATATATTAGACAAAATATAATTATTACATAATATACATAAATAACTGGGCTCGCGTGATGGGTCAGGGCTATGGTTACCATCTATGAATATCAAAAGTCCTGAAAAAATCCTGACATTTCGAAAAAAGTCCCCACGTTTTAGTTACAAAATAGTATCATTACTCACTTAGTTACAATGGTATGGTATCTAAATCAATATGTACTTTAATTATTTATATTCATTGTAATTCAAAAATCTGGACAATGTCCGCACTATAGTCTAGAAGTCCAGACATGTCCAGACTAATCCGGACGGATGGTAACCCTAGTCGTGGCCCAAATTCCCTATTCCATCCATAAGGAAGGTCTGTGCCCCAGCAGTGGGGACATTAATAGGCCGATGATGATGATGATGATAAAATTGTGATAAACTTGTCAAATAGCCTGACATGAATTTGTTAAGTTTTTAAAATATTCATACGTTATTTATAAGTGTATAGTGACTTCATAAAAAGTGGATATTGATTTATATTTTTTCCAAAACTCATACCAATTAGCCTAGCCCCAAAGTAAGCACTGTAAGTCTTGTGTTATGGGATACTAGGGTAACGGATAGAATTAGTGGTGGGTCGTTCTCAAAAATTTTGACCAAGAAACGCAACCAAAACCAGTTCTCGAAACGGTTCTCGTTCGCAACTGGTTTTGGTTGCGGCTGGCTGACGCAACGTAATGACACGCGACGCGACGGTCTAACGAATGTAACGTAACGAAACTAAACTAAACAAAAGCTTGTCAACGTTCGTTGCGACGAGTGAAAAGACTGCTAATTTGCAATGCCAACTTGGTTTTAAATAAATTGTTATAAATTTGTTGCTAAACAAACTTGCACTCTATGTTAATGGAACTAAGGTCATACATAAGCGGCACAGTGGTGTCACCGCCACCGTGCTGCGAACGAGACGACGAAACATCGAAATAAAAGTAGTATTATACGATAATCGACTTTAGATGTTCAATAATAAAGATTATATTATTGTAAAATTAAAGCTTAATTGTCATAGAACGAAACGGTCTCATATCATTGCTTTCTATTATATACTGAATTTGGTTCAACATTAAGTAGAAATTGGCGTGTAGACAATCCGAGGACTAATTGTTCGACGAAGACTGTTTTGATCCGAAACGTAAAACGGTTCTATCGTTGCAGAACACAAAACGGTCCTTGAAACCGGTTCGTCTTTAGAACGGTCATACCTAGATAGAATACAAAGTATAATTTCATTTCATTATTATTGGCCATTAGTGGCTTCGATTGATTTCTTAAAGCAAACCTCTACAAAGCATCTCTTTGTATTTTCTCCATGACATCTGATCAAATTAGACGATTGGGTAACCCTCAAACCCGTCATAATCCTAAGCTAAGTGTAATCCCGAAATACAGGGATCAGAAATAAAAATACCCGGGATCAAATCTTCTAATCTTAATTCAACAGCCAGATCAAATTCGCTTACCTATATCGCCTATCGTTGGTATGTATTCGCATGTGATCCTTCAAAGTCTTAAGTCTCGGATAAGTCTTCTCGCAGACTTTACACTTAAAGTTCCTCTCACCGGTGTGTGTGGGCATGTGATTGTTTAAAGCGAACCGTGTAAAGAATTTTTGACCACAACATTGGCATTCGTACCTGAAACAAAAATGATTTTATTTTATCTTAAAAGGTTGGTGAATAAAAAAACGTATGGCACTCGGGGACTGCCGCGGTAAAGCTATTGCATAGCATTATTTATCAATTAATGCAATTATAATTATTTATTTATTTTATTTATGCAGTATTTTCTTTTCTTCGATATTAATTCAAGTTTTTTTCTTTAATATTAATAGATGGCGAGGCAGGCCTTATGTTATTTTTATTTTATTGGGCCTTTTAATGGGCAAGCACAGCAAACAACAGCATTGCCCGGTGCCAAAAATCTTCCGTCCGTCATTTTAGTCCTATAATTTAAATTATAATTATAGTCTAAATAAAAGGGAGACAAATAAAAAAAAAGGTGCTGGGGTCTCAAATAAATATATATAAAAAAAGAAAAAAATACGAGTGCGGGATTTGAACCGACGACCGCGGTGATGCATCGAACGTTGATGCCGTAGCAAAAATTTAACACACTGCGCCATTTCGACCGATACTGGGAAGGCGAAAATTGTGTTTATATGCACCGTTGTCAGGATATTTTCGTTACGGAATTTCTTGATTCGGTCGCCGCGCTCACAGCCCGCGATAAAATCTATGCAATAGCTTAATAAACATATGCAAATATAAACATCTATACATATAATGAAATGGTAGGAAAGTCAAAACTGTACATTGAATATCGTTTTAAAAGAATACTTGGGGTGGTGTGATCTACAATCGATACCGAAGCCAAAAATATAGTTTTTAGAATTTTTGTCTGTTAGTCTGTATGTATGTCCGGGATAAACTCAAAAAGTACTACATGGATTTACTTCAAATTTGGCTGAATATTATTAAGAAGTCGGGTCAACATATAGGCAACATATAGGCTACATATTATCACGCTATCACCTACGGGGAACGAGCAGTGAACCTTTATTTCTAACCAACTCCACGCGTACCGAAGTCGCAACCGGCCGCTAGTATATAAATAAATAAAAAAAAAATATGTGGAGGAGCTCGATGGCGCAGGTGGTTAGCGCGTTCGGCTGCGATCGTTGTAGTAAAGCAACTTTCGCAGTGGTCCCTCATTGGATGGGTGACCAAAAATTTCTATCTCGAGTTCCTCCGCGCTTCGGAAGGCACGTTAAGCCGTTGGTCCCGGTTGCATTTGCAGTCGTTAGTACCCGCCAATCCGCACTGGGCCCGCGTGGTGGGTAATGGCCCGATCTCCCTATTCCATCCATAGGGTAGCCTGTGCCCCAGCAGTGGGGACATTAAGAGGCTGATGATGATGTGGCCGCCCTGATAGTAAACGGACACCATAGCCTATAGAAGGGTCGTTATGTTCCCTAAAATATGGTTGAGCGAAGCGATAGCTGGTTCATGCGTCATGCTCGTGAACGGGTGCCGCCAGCGGAGATGAGTCTGCCCTAACTTCCATAATATTGAAGATGTTAATGTTTAGCACACTTATTATAAATAACACTATTTGTATCTACACTGCATGACACAGCAATCAAAATGCAGGTAAACAATTAATGTATATTTAATCAAGGATATCACACAAAGAATTTTAAGGAGACTCATTTCTTTGTCGTACTATTCGTAAGTTGAGTTCTTTACCCACGCACGTGTTCCCTCCTTCCTACAATCTGGGGTCCTTTAAGAGAGGCATGAAGAAGCATTTTTGCAGGCCGGCAAGGTGAGGATGGTTGGTGTGGCAGTTTATAACTGCTGTACCAGCTATCTTCGCGTTTGGACTTTATCACCACTAAACATCAGGTGGGGTAGAGTCATTTGCCTACCTCGCTATAAAAAAAGAACATTATGTAATGAAAGGTGACTTCATGAATCATCCCTGAGGTAATTTTTCAGCTTGACGACTCTGTAAATAATAAAACGGGGGAAAAAAAACAACCGTTGCTGTGTTTCTTGCCGGTTCTTCTCAGTCCAAGGTCTCCCGCCGTAGATTTACGAACCGATGGCGCAGCTTCTAGACATTTCCCGTAGTGTAGCTTCTAGAGATTTCCCTGTTTTATTATTTACAGAGTCGTCAAGTTGATAAATGACTTCAGAGATGATTTATGAAGCAACCTTTTATACATAATTATTGAAAATATTTTAATTGTTTACCTGCATTTTGATTGATGTGTCATACAGTATAAATACAAATAGTGTTATTCATATTTATTTATTTATGAGGAGCTCGATGGCGCAAATGGTTAGCGCATTCGGCTGCGATCGTTGAAGTTAAGCAACTTTCGCAGTGGTCGGTCATGGGATGGGTGTTCAAAAATTTACTATCTCGAGCTCCTCCGTGCTTCGGAAGGCACGTTAAGCCGTTGGTCCCGGCTGCATCTGCAGTCGTCAGCACCCGCCAATCCGCACTGGGCCCGCGTGGTGGGTCTAATCTCCCTATTCCATCCGGAAAGGCCTGTGCCCAGGCAGTGGGGACATTAATAGGCTGATGATGATATTTATTTATTTAATCTTTATTGTCATTTTACAACAAATGGCGGACCTAATGCCACATGGCATTCTCTACCAGTCAACTATCGGACTAAGCAGAGACATTATGCGGTAAAGTAAATAAAAGCAAAAGGTGAAAGTATAATGATATACATATATATATGTTAAGTGTAACTAAACACTAACATCTTCAATATCTAGAAAGTTAGGGCAGACTCATCTCCGCTGGCGGCACCCGTTCACGGGCATGACGCATGAACCAGCCATCGCTTCGCTCCACCATATTTTGGGAAACGTAACGACCCGCCTCACACGACACCGCCGAAGAGACTTCTAAGAGAGCATGAATACCCAATAACCGCCCATAATAACTACAACATATTTACTTACATATAATGCCATCAGTGTAATAAATAATAAAAAAAAACAGAACTTACCTATAGTCTTTCAAATGATCCTTCCTTCTATGTATAGTCAAAGTCCTTCTCGTATCAAAGATCCTATCGCACATACTGCAAGGGAAACTCAACGGTTCCTCCCCGTGCACTTCAACTAAATGCTTCAACTTCTGCGGGTAAGACATCAACTTAATATCACACTTGGGACAGTAAACCCTTCCCCTCTTCATATGAACTCGGTCTATATGAAGATCTCTGTTGTACTGAGCTTTGAAGATCTTCCCGCAGGTTTCACAAGGGAAATCGGCTTCCTCATGCCGCTGCTGATGCATCACAAACCGTCCTTTGTCCACAAACCCTAAACCGCATGTTTCACACACATAATTACTGAAATGTTCGTTCATATGTTTGTTCAAAGCGTGAAAATATGGGAACACCACATCACAGATCGCGCACTTCGATTCCTGTTTAGTCAACTTGAACGGCAACACTGAATCTTTGTAATCGAAATAATACTTCTTGTTGTGAACCGATGAGATGTGACGTTTGAATTCTTCCAGACTAGTTATGCTGGCGTTGCATAAGCGACAATCCACGCGGGTCAAATCGATTTTGATCATGTTCTTGTGCTCGGCAACTTTGAACTTCTTCGGGTTGTGACTTTTCAGCGAATGTTCGCGCAGTTCTTCGGGATCCGCGAAGAATATGCCGCACTAGTAGCACAGTATGTTGTTGTGCCTGCACTTGAACGGGCAAACGTATGAAAATTCCACTATTGTGAGTATGTTCGTCTCTATCAAGTATGTGGGGTCTCTTTCGCGGATCAGCTGTTGGACTTTCGACATTGGTAGTGCTGGAACAAAAACGTACGAACGTGTATTTGTTAGGCCAAGTAGTTGACATTTTAAACTTTATTTATATAACTTTATATATATATTTTTGTTGTAAAGGTCTCTGTTAATTCGTTGACAGTATATCGTATTTTTCTGGCGCAACACTGACCTAAAGCTAGTGTTAAGCTATGAGTTGTGGTCACAACACTAACCTAACCTAGTGTGAAGTTATAACTTGTGGTCGCGACACTAACCTAACCTGGTGTGAAGTTATGAGTTATGGTCACAACACTACTCTAACCTGGTGTGAAATTTTGAGTTATGGTTACAACACTAACCTAACCTGGTGTGAAGTTGTGAGTTAATATTAACAATAACACTAAACTAACCTAAGGAATTTAACAAAACTATTCGTCATCGAACCTCAGTGAGAGCACACGCGTTCATAATTTGCGTTATTACCAGGGCTTGTTTACCGGTTAATTTTCAAACTTAAATCAGTGTCAAGTACATTAGGAGCGTTTTATTTAGGTTTGGCTCTATATTAACATTAAAAAACCGGTTTTCTTAAAGAGCGAAATCAAATAGGTTTTGAATCAATTTAGCGGTTTTTAAAGGGTTTCATTTCGCTCTTTCTGACGGCATCGATAATAAATGAACAACTTGACTCACTAGATGCTAGCAATCGTGTCAATAAATGCATCAATCTCTAAGCATTAACAAGTTGCGACTTGATTAGTTCAAATAAAACAAACTTCGAGCGATGCCGAGGCGTGCACTTGTCGCTCTGGATTAAACCGGTTTATTAAGGTTTTAGGTACCGCTTTCATTTCGGACGTGCACCGAACGAAACCTTTACTAAAAACCGGTATTAAACTTTATTTACCGGTATATTCGAAACCAGTTACAAGCGCTGGTTATTACGAATCAGTGCGTACCTATTATTGTAAAATTACGTTGCGCCACGCATTTGTTGGATAATCAATATACATCCAAAGTGAATATATGTACAAGCAAAGCGAACCAGCATGTCACCTGTGAATAGCCCCCCTGTAAAGTTTGCTTCAAACTCGGATTTACAACTTCAAGACTTATTTAATTTTTTTCTTTATTTGAATATAAATTTTTGGTACTTAAAAAAAACAAGTTTCAACGGTATATATTTATTTATGACGATTCGCATCCTTTTCAGGCTGCTTTGTCAAAAATAAGTCTTTCGAATGTAGCTCGACAAAGTAAATAAATCATAATAGGCTACTTGACCCTTTTGGGGACAAGGTTTTAAATGGTTAATAAATGTTCTATTAGACCGAAAAGAAAGTATTGTATTTTTTTGAGACCTAGAACTTGAAGCTACAAATCTTTAATTTTAAAATTGACTTTTCATGGACATACAAAAACGCTGTCGGCCATTTTAGTCACACAAAAACTGGTAAGCACGCAGTTTTAATAATACAAGTTTTAAGGTTATGCATTATGACATTTAGTTGTTTACTACCAAAGAGACGTCATAATCATGGCGGATGTGGCGAACAGCGTTCTTAGTGTTTAAAAAGTTTAGACCAAAAAAATATTATTTTTAAATTAAATTTCTACAGCAATCTTCTGCTTTTATGAAGTGAAATAAATACTTTAAGAAATAAACATTTATTTAATACCAATCGACATGAGTCAACTAGCCTATTCTGGTGACGCAGCCTGAAAAGGATGGGAAACGTCATAAATAAATAAATAAATCAATGCATCTATACCGTTGAAACTTGTTTTATTTCTGGTAGTTGGTATAGGTTGTGGCAACGTCTTGAGCAAAACCACAGACAAATAAACTTGCGTAGTAGACCTTTTTTGGATGTAAAACTGCTCCTGCGCAGGCTTCCTTGTCTATGGTCGATGCTCAAGACGTTAGCCGGGATGTATATAATATAACAATAAAAGGCCCTCCAGGCAAGTAAATTTGATATTAATCTAAATCAATCAAATATTGATGAAAAATTCCAAATACATTACTTCTAAGACTTTCTTTACTAGGAAAATTATCTTTACATCTATATATATAAAAAATAATTGCTATTCGTTAGTCTCGCTAAAACTCGAGAACGTCTGAACGGATGTATCTTATCTTGGTCTTGAAATGTTCGTGGAGGTCTAGGGAAGGTTTAAAAGGTACATGGAAAAAATGCGAGGAAGATAGTAAAAACGTCAAATTATTTTTCCCATATAAACTGTTCTAATTTTTTTCCTGTGAAGCATTAATTGACGTTCGTCCCTTTCGGTACGGCAGACTCGCGGATCCGTCATTTCTTCCAAATAATTTGAACCCGTACGAAGTACGCGGGGTCAACTAGTACTTATATAAATCAAACAGTTTAATGCTAAATTATAAAATACAATACTTACGAGGTTTCTTCAATACCATCACTTTCTTCAAAGGTGATGAGGGAACGTCTTTCCTTTTCTTCACCTGTCTCGGCTTGATCCGGTGAACGAGGGGCATATCATCATCATCATCCAAGTTTTTTTCCGACTTAACATCATCTGAAATTAAAAAGAAATAATTTAATAATTAATATAGACAAAACTCATGCTATGACATTTCGAAATAGACCTAGAACTCCCATATCAATCGACGTTGAGCATTGTGGAAAGATCGTTAAGGAAGTGTACTTAATATAAATTTTAGGTATAACTGTTGATTGTAACCTCAACTGGAAAGCGCATATTGAGAGTGTTTGTGTTAAACT
Organism: Chilo suppressalis; assembly: GCA_902850365.2. NCBI lineage: Eukaryota > Metazoa > Arthropoda > Insecta > Lepidoptera > Crambidae > Chilo > Chilo suppressalis. Next base: position 4,145,322 of record OU963919.1, read on the forward strand.
CAGTAAATTCTCCTATCAAAATCAGAAATCAATATATCTTTATTCAAATTGGATGTATAGTACAACTCTTGAATCGTCCAAAAATTTTTTTTCCCTACCACTCGTTAAGGACATATTTTTTAGCTGCGGAGAAAAACGAGCGAAAAGAACTCCACAACATTAAAAGTCTAATGTAACAACATTTACAAATCATTATGTTGTTACAACGTCAATACAATAATGATTTATTTAATATAGAAAACCTGTTGGAATGATTGGAACAGTTCAAACCCAAGCATTTTTGTCTGTAATATAATCAGACACTTTGTAATAAGCTTTTTTAATAAGTGTTTTTTTTATAATATCTTTAAATTTATTTATGGCTAACTCTTGGATATTGCTTGGGACTTTATTGTATAAGCGAACACAAAGACCTTTAAATGAATTATTAATTGTATGTTCTATGTTCTATACATGCTAGGTTAGGTGGTCCATATATCATCCATCAACAGTATTAATAGCGTATCATGCGAATGTAGCTTCTACGTTACGGTATATTTTGGGGGAACTCAGTTGACAAAGAAAATGCATTTAAAGCTCAAAAAAAATGTATAAGGGCTATTTGTAAAATTAAGCAAACTGACAGTTGTAAACCGCATTTTATATGATTAAACCTTTTGAAATTGCCATGTATTTACATATATGAAATTGCTGTTTTTGTTAGAGCCAATTTACACTTATATGTTACTTTTAATAGTAGAAGATTCGAAACCAGACTTTGTTTACCATCTAACAAGACATGGCTTATGAATAATAGTGTACTTTGTATGGCACCTCAGGTATATAAATAAATTCCAATTGAAATTAAAAAAGCTGAAAGCCCCAATATATTTCGCTCTGAATTAAAGAATATGTTACTTAAAAAAGCATATTATAGTATTAAGGAATTTTTAGAGGACAAATCTGTGTAAATGGATGTACACTATGTGTTTATTTTAATTTGCATGTTTGTGGTGAAATATGGATTAAGCGTACGTATTATAATTTAACACCTTTATATCACCTGTATTTGCAAATAAATAATTGATAGATTGATTGAAAAAAAGCACTTATCAAAAAAGCTTCAAAGCGTCTGATTATATTACAAACAAAAATGCCTGGGTTTGAACTGGGTGCTTACTCTTGAAGCCAATCCCGATCGATCGACATTGGTATTGTTACGTTTCGTACTCTTGAGTTGCAACACTAGCGCCAAATTGAACTCATATTGCGCGGAGATTGGTTAAACTAAATGGCATTGAGTTTTACATAAATCCGTACTCTTGACGCTATTTTGACAGCTGTAATTGCGATTGTATTGTGTTGAAATTGGTTGAAGATTGAGATTTTTACAATAGCAAAAAAGGTACTGTGTGTGTATTGAGTTCGATTATTTTATGTTAAAACTAGCATTTTATGTGAGATATGGTGCGATTAGCCCTTCCCTTCGTTATTTTACGTAATGCCCGAAGAAACGAACTCAAAATACGAATAAATGAGCATCGTTTGGCGCGATAAATGGATAGGGCATTCTCCGTGGGAGAAGAAGAATTTGTGGCAAATTACCGCGTCACAAAAGACTTATTTATTTTATATTATGAGGAGCTGAGACCCTTCTTACCTGTTTCAAAGAGGAGAAGTGACATATCACCAAAATATAAAGTAGTCATACATAGTAATAGTATAAATTTCATATACCAAAGTAATAATATTTTTATAAAAATTATATTCTTAATGTATACAACTATAAATACAGACTAATCATGGTGTATATGATGACTCCTATTGTGGGTGCTGCTGAAGGGTCTCTAGAAGAGTACTTACTATACTTATATACTATACTAAAGTGCATTGTTCTGCACGCAATGTTGTGGAATGTACTATTGGAGTACTAAAGAATAGGTGGCGATGTTTATTAGGGCATAGGGTGCTTCATTATCATCCTAGTATAGCATCCAAATTCATTAATGGATGTTGTGTGTTACACAATATCTGCAACCAGTCCCACATTTTTTATCATATTGGGGATGCTGAGATATATGATGATGCTGTATTTTTTCCAGGATCTCAAGAAACTCATGGGACTGGTCCATCAGTTGCTGAACTTAGGAGAGGTATTGAAAAAAGAAATTCTTTGGTTCAGCAACTACGGTCAGCTCGTAGGTGATTTTAATAAGGTTGTTTCTGTAGTGTAAAATAAAACATAAATTTAAACTTGATTTATAATTACCTAATTAAATAACACTGTAAAACTTTAATAAGTTGTTTTAGTAATCCTAAGTGTAGTCTCAGAAGTACAACAACTACTTTACAATTTCAACTTGGATATATTTAAAAATTGTTATAATTTTATCTAACTTCCTTGTTATATTTTGTGATAGTAATTTGTGTCATAATTATTACTTTTTTGTTACAATCTTGTAAATAAAACTAATACTAATTATATGTTTTATAAGTTACATTATTTGGTTGTTTTTATTTCAGTCTTGTTAATATAGCTAATATTTTAATATATGATAAACTATTCCGTTTTACAGTCTTACAAGTAAAATAAACTTATACTCCAATTATTTACATTTTACATTCCAAATAATAATAATACCTAAAGTGAAAATACAAAAACTAAACTTATTTTTTTCTTAATTTTTTAACCTATTACTTATTACCCCTAATGCATTTGCTGCCCTCGTATGAGCCTCAGCTATGGGCAGCATCTGCGAGTCGGTCAAAACTTCTGCTGGCATTAGCAAAGGCCTGGGAATAAGCCTCTTAGCCTCTACGCGCCTTTCTTCTATGCATGCCATACGGTCTATCTCTGCATCAACACGTCCTGAGAGCAATAGTCCTGACCGTCGATGAGAAGCATTTGTAGCGGAATCTTAAAACACAAATTGCATACTGAATAATTTGTTACTAATTCTTCAAAAAACAATTATAAAACAACACTTTAAAGATAAAAAAAGATCTGCATATAACTCAACACTATCCTAACAAGTGGGTCTCCATTGTTTTTTTTGACATTCCAATCGAAAGACCTCTTAAGTGTTTTGTCAATGTGCTTGTATAGTACTGTATTGAAGGAATGTCTCTTGTGGTTTTGAAACAATTTATTGAGGAACTCAATATATGTATATTTTAAATGACTTTATATGCAAGGTTAATAATAAATAACTCACTTGATGGAGGTGGTACTGTGCCAGCGGCAGCAGAAGTATCTTGCCTTGAGGTCCCAGCAGTGGGGAGTGGAGGAGGCAGTAAAAGTTCTTCGTCTATTATCTCCTCCCTCCCCAATGATAATATGACATCATTTGCAGAAGTGGTAGGTGGTCTTCCCAGCTTCTATTATTGACTGCTGAAAATTATTAAAGTCACAAAATATAGTTTCTTTTTGAGAATAAGTATATTAATTACACCTAGGGCATTTAAAGACAGCTATTTCGGTCTAATTCCTTTTGTAATCTCGTTTGCTCTATGAAGTCCTTAGAAAACCCCTAGTGACATCGGGATTTTGCTCAAGGATCTCCACAAGAGTTCCAATTGTTGAGAAGTAGGCCGATTTAAAACAAATTGCATACATTCAACATAAAATAATCAGTCAAAAATACGTACCTTAATATTTTCTGCACCAGTATTTCGAGAAAATTTATTCTATGACTTATGGTTTACAGATACAATAACAAAACCATTAGATCATTTATTAAATTTTATTATTGAAGCACTTGCTTCTTCAGACGACAGTTCTTTGCCGAAAAATAACAAAAATTGTGGAATTATTTATTGTCGTAAAAAAGAAAGTACTGAAGATATTGCAGAACGATTAAGTAAAGCAGGAGTTCCTACACGCCACTTCTCAAATTCTATCTAAATATCTTAACATCTATAACCGCCGACACCCTCTTTGTATTCCACTGATCTTGAAAAATAATTTGATCGTTAAAAATCGTTTTAATATTTTTTGTTGAAAATCGTTTCAAAATTAACAAACGTAAACGGCACATACTTACAATCAGTTATCCGGGTCTATGGCGAGGTCGTAGCGCCGGGCCACAACAGCTTTGGCATTCCTGCACCCGTAGGTAGTATCAAAGAAGTAGGTGTTGATGGCTTCTTTGTCTAACCTAATTTCCTCTTGTTCTTCCGATGGCCCCCAACTAGAGGCACCATCGAATTCATCGGGTCTCTTGAAGGGATCCAAATGAAGCCTCTGCATGATGGGCTCGCGGCCGTCTTGGTTAGAGTACACACGATTCCAGATTAATTCATGGTCACGACTCACAATGTTTAGTTTATTGAGTTCGTGTTTGAGCATTATCTTCCACTTTTCATGTCCATAATCGGCTTCAAATCTAAATTTTTGTTCATACACCTTTCTCATAGCCAACTCACATTCTATTGCAGCCCTTTTAACACATGTCACTTCTTCATTACCCCGAGTGGCCATTTCATGATAATTACAGAAACGGCCTTTTTTTGTTAAATTATCACATTCCAAATCCCGGTAAATGAATGCCTCGCACGGCCGTAATTTTTTTACGGTTAAGTCAGCCGAGATTTTCTTTATTGTTTTTCACGTGGCGTCCATTTTCTGGTATAATGGGTTTACCCTGACCGAATTGTGAAGACACGCAGCGCTCTTTGTTATCCGCGCAATGACATGCTTCTTGAAGTGGTCGGGTTGTAAAAATCAATAGTTTACTGGCACCACTGCATAGTTCGCCATCTTCAATAAAAACTTCATTGATGCTAAGTCTGTATGTAACATGAGTTGATTTGAATGAACATTATTTTGTATTTCTATTTGTTTAGCACGTTATGATTTTGGTATAAATCTAGGATTAATTTCTTCTGGTAAACATTTATGAGAAACTTGTTTCAATTAATTGAAAGTACAAAATTTTCTTATATTTATGCTAAAAGTTTTTCCCGAGACCTAAATTCACTTAATTACTATTCAACAACGAATTTGTCCTTTTTTGGGGTTTTCGGATAAAGGGCATTAATAGCAACAATTCAGGCAATAAAAACTATTTCCCTAGAATGCATAAATTTTGGTTGAAGTCGATATCTCAATCCTTCTTAAGATATCGAAAACGAAAATAATGCTGACATACGTACGTACACACACATCATTCTAAAAATTAGTCAGTATGCTTGCAATATCTTGAAACGTGGAGATATGATGAAAATCCATATTTCACGAATCGACCCAATTACAATAACTTCCTAATGGAAAGTTAGAAAGATTATTATACATCCTAAAACATTTTATTGTTAATATGATTACGAATTTTATAGTTTTTTTAATTCAGCCTGAACTTGGAAAAATTTAATTTACGCGGGTCTACGGTGAATGTATCAAATCTATTTGAAAACATTTGAAAACGAAATGATACTGTAGTGAAATGAAACTATAGTCATTCTATGTATTTATTACATGAATATCAGGCTTTAAAATCATCACGTGATCTAAAGCCAATCAAATTAATCAAATTTTCTACAGTACTCTCAAATTAATAATGCGCATAGAAATCTTCGCTAATGGTCGTATTCCCGGAAACACCCGAATCATTGAATCGTAAAACCCCTGAACAATGCACTTGTATTTTGCACCTTGTTCGAAAGAAATAGGAGTAAATATCATATGTACACAATGGAAAACAATTCGGGCAGCCGGGGTGGCGGTCGCCGGTCAGTCAGTTGTCTTTAAATATTAGTGGTGACTGCACGTGTTCTTTTTATGTGGAATCATATAGAGCTCCTATTACCCTTCTTGGTTTTGTTTTTAGAGGTAAGTTTAATTTCAACTTTAATGAGTGTCTATTGATCATGTCAGTCATTCTTTCTTATTCAAATTTAAAAAGTCTATTTTGTGAAATAGGCAATATTTAAAAATAAACAATACCTACCTTTAAAATAAATGAAGTACAAGAAAAAAATTTTTTTTTTTTAAATTAAGCTTATATAAATGTAATGGAATCATAGAATTGCATAAATAAACAAATAGGTATATCAATAAATAATATTATAGAAGTAAACAGAATGCAAAATAGAACAAATAAACAAAAATTTGCCTAACTCCGCCCATTCCATCTTCTTTCAGATCGAATTCTTCCAGAATGGATAAATTCAAACGTGGGAAGCCGCTTAAGTCACAAACACGGCAAATGGTATTTAATGTGTACCTTTATTTTTTAAATGAAGCCAATGTATACAAAAGAGACCATGATGGTTATTTTAATAAAGTTCAGGACCGTGTTACAAAAGCTACAGGAATTTCACGGCGAACTTTGAGTAATATCTTGAACGAAAAAAAACACAATCAATCAATGAAATTTTCCACACCGAAAAAAGGAAAACCTAAAAGTAGGTTTCGGCTGGGTCTTGATGATTTCGACTATTGTTTTATTCGAAATATGATATACAATTTTCAGTTGACGCTCAAAGAACTCCCAACTCTAAATAATTTAAGAAAAAAGTTAATGGAAGCTATTAATTTTAAAGGCTGTGCAGAGACTTTAAGGCTCATCTTAAAAGAAATGGGGTTTAGGTTTCAGAAAACCGAAACAAACAGACGGTTACTTATGGAAAAGCATGATATACGTCTAAAAAGGATCAAATATCTCAGAGAAATACAACAGCTGAGGGATGCTGGTAGAAACATAGTTTTTATGGACGAATCATATGTGCATACATCGCATACTAAAGGTAAAACTTGGCAAGATAGCAGCAAAAAAGGAATTAAACAACCCATTTCTAAAGGAGAGCGAATAATTATTGTACATGCAGGCAATGAAAAAGGCTTTGTCCCATGGGCTGTAATGTTACATAAATGTGTTGACTCAGAAGGTGACTATCATAAAGAAATCAACGCGGAACGTTATCAAACTTGGCTACGCAATCAATTAATTCCCAACTTGCCTGCTAATAATAATAAAAGCCTTTATTCTCTGACCTTGAATAATTAAACCTAAATGTAATTAATAATATTGTTTTTCTTCTTCTTATATTATATTATTCGATTATGGCATCACCTTCCTGTGCTCGGTCAGGCTGTCCCCGGACATAGGCCTCCTCCAGGCACCTCCACCCTTCTCTGTTCCACGCTGCCCTCCTCCAGCCTTTCGGCAAGTCGTCCTCCCATCTCTTAATTTGTCTTCCTCTTCTCCTTTTTCCGTCCCTTGGATACCATTCAGTGATATCTTTAGTCCACTTCTTTGTTTTGGATCTCCACATGTGCCCTGTCCAACGCCATTTCAAAGTTTTTGCCTTCTTGATCACGTCTACAACTTTTGTTTTTGCTCTGATGTTTCCGAGTGTTTGTCTGTCAGATAGACGGATGCCCAACATACTGCGCTCCATACTTTGTTGACATACTTTTAATTTCTGGGTTGAAGCGGCTGTGAAGGCCCAAGTTTGACAACCGTATGTCAGTACCGGCAGAATACATGTATCCCAGACCCTCTTCTTCTCTGATATTGTAATATGTTTGTTTTTCATTATGTCCTTTAACGACCAGTACCTTACCCAACTGTTATTCACTCTTCTTCGTATTTCTTTAGCAGTTTGATCTTTTGGTGTTATTAACTGGCCTAGGTATATATATTCATCTACATATTCAATCTCCTTGTCATCTACTTGTATTTTAGACTTTAAACTATTTGTCATAACCTTAGTTTTTGAAGCGTTCATTGTTAGACCAGCCTTGTTGCTTTCAGTTGAGAGAGACTGCAACATGTTTTGTAAAGTTTTAGCGTCTTCTGCAAACAGCACTAGGTCATCAGCGAATCTTAGATGGCTTAACGTAGTACCATTGATGTTTATTCCTGTCTCCCAGTCAAGGTTCTTAAAGATTTCTTCTAAAACCGCTGTAAAAAGCTTAGGTGATAGTGGATCTCCCTGCCTTACGCCTTTTTTCACTTCAAAAGGCTCGCCAGTTTTTTCCAGCTGGATTTTCGCTGTGATGTCTTTATAAATCAAGCAGATTATTTCGGTGTACTTATTATTTATTCTTTGGTTAGCTAGTGCTTTATATATAAAATTGTGTCGTAAGGAGTCGAAGGCTTTGTTGTAGTCGACAAGGCCAATATAGTATATGTTCCCATACTCATTTAGTTTCTCTATTAGTTGTTTTACAACATGCATATGATCTACGGTGGAAAAGTCTCTACGAAAACCGGCTTGCTCTTTAGGTTGTTCTTCTTCTAGTATTGTTGCTAATCGTCCTAGTATTATTTTGGCAAAGACTTTGTATATGTTGCTCATCAGACTTATTGGTCGATAGTTGTCGATTTTATTTTTATCGCCTTTCTTATGAATTAGGACTATTGTTGAGTTTGTACATTGTTTTGGTATTTGTCCTGTATATAGTATTTCGTTGAATAATGTTGTTAAGGGTTCATCTATAACATCGATTATTTGTTTTAATATTTCGTTTGAAATTTTATCTTCTCCTGGTGCTTTAAAGTTTTTCTGTGACATTATTGCTTTCCTTGTCTCGCTTGTTAGGATACTTGGAACTGCATCCTCCTCTGTTGTAGCACTCGGCAATATATCGAAAGTTTCATTTTTATCTGTGTTATAAAGGTCCTTGTAGAAGTCGGTTGCTATTTTTAAAATGTTTGATCGGCTTGATGTTTGTGAGTTGTCTTTGCGTTGTATGCTTGGCATCTATTTTTTGTGGTCTTTTAGTTGTTTTAGGGCTTTTTTGATACCTCCTGTTTTTTCAATTTCTTTCCTTATTGTTTCTGTTCTTGTTACTTGCTGGTGTTTCCTGATACTTGTCGTGATCTTTTTGCTGATATTTTCTATTTCTTTTATATTGGTTTTTCGGTCAAGTGTTAATTCTCTTCTTTTTTCCATAAGTTCTCTAGCTTCTTCCCCCACTTTGTCTTTCTTGCTTTTTCCTATTGACAGTTTTTTCCCCACATCCTTTATATATTTTTCTAGTATGTCATAGTTTTGTTGTATTGCTTTGTCCGAATTAATTTCTGGGAGTGATTCTTTCAATTTTACTACCGTTTCTTCCGATATTTTTGCAGCTGTGTACATAAAATCGCTTGCTTTGTAGTGTTTTCTTGATCTTTTTGTGCTTTTTGGGTCGAAAGTTGCTCTGACCATCCTGTGATTTGTACTGAAATTTAGCTGGTTGATTACTTCTATATTCGAAAGATGTTGAGACATATTAGTCAATATAAAGTCTATTTCATTTTTATACTTGCCATCTGGCGAAATCCAAGTCCACTTTCTTTTGCTGTGTTTTTTGTCGAATCCGTTCATTATTTTTACGTTATATTCCAATGCAAAGTCTACTAATCTCTGTCCATTATTGTTTCTTTTCCCAGAGCTATAGCGGCCCAATATCAATTCTTCGCCTTCCTGCATTGTCCCTACCTTGCTGTTAAAATCACCTATTATAATTTTTTGTTTATTTGTCTTTTCCATAGATTCGTGTAGAGTTTGGTAAAATTTTTCTTTTTCTTCCTCGATTGTATCTTCTGTTGGAGCATATATCTGGATTACGGATATTGGTTTTTCATTTCCAGGTAGCTTGATATTTAGTACGGCAATTCTGTCAGATATACCTCTGAATTCTTCAATGTGTTGTCTATATTCTTTTTTTATTATGAATCCTACGCCGTACATCCCTTTCTTTTCTCCATGGTAATAGAAGATGAAGTCGTCGTACTCTCTGATTTCGTCTCCCAAACGTCTTACTTCACTTAATCCGATAATGTCCCATTTCACCTTTGTTAGCGCTTGTTTGCGCTCTTCCAGTCTATCTTCTGTACTTAATGTTCTTGTGTTTAAAGTTGAGATGTATATGTAATTATTTTCAGTTGTTCTTTGGTTCTGAGGATTTTCTTTATTTTGTTGTTTTAAATTATGTTGTTCTGAATTTTTCTGCTTTAAATTTGTTTGTTCTAACCTTTGTTGTTTTAAATCAGTTGAATGTTCTTGTTTTAATTTGGTTAAAACTGTTTTTTGTTTTCGTTCTTGTTCTCGTTCTTGTTTATGTTTGCCTGGAGGGTGTTGGTCTGATATCCCACGGGGACCAGCCGGGTTGGGATATGTTTTATTTGAGTCGTTTTTTGGTTGTTGTTGGTTATTGTTAATCCGGTTGGCGATGCCTGCTGGTTGTTATTGCCCGCTTGTTGGGCGGCTGAGTGAACTGTTCCTTGCTTTTTGGAAGATATTAGTTTTAGTTACTTTTTTTGGGGCTTTATTTGAATTTTCTGCAGCTGGTCTTTCTGCGGGTGGCGTGGAAGGTTGTCTTTTTCTTTTTTCGTTGTTCTCTTTATCTTTGATTATTAACTTGTCATAGCGGATGTATGCTATATTTCCTTTATCGGTCTCTTCCTTGACTTTAACTTTTAACTCACGTCGCTTGTCCAAAACTTCTTTTGGGTAGTCATCAGTAGCATAGACATCTTTTGGAAAGTGCTTGTTGCTTTTTAGAATTTCTATCTTCCGCCACTCCAGTACAAGTTTCACCAGTACCGGTCTGGCTTTATTTTCGCTTTTCTTTCCAACTCGTATGACTTTACTAACCTCCCACTTGTCCCATTCTCTAACTTTTGCTTTTTCACTCATTGAATTGAGTCTTTAAGACTAAATCCATGAGATGGTTATTTTCTTCTTCTTGTTCAGCAATTCCATGTATAATGATGTTAGATCTTCTGTTTTCTTTTTCCAAAAAGTATGTTTTAATTTTCAAGGAATCAATTTCTTTCTTTAGTTTTTCATTTTCTTCTATCATGGGCTTAAGTTTTTCATCAAAAGTTTTTGATAATGAAATCGTCACCCTTTGTGTTATTTCGGCTGTTTGTTGTTGCATTTCTTCCCTTATTCCTGCCCTTAGTAGTTTCATTTGTTCCTCCATCATTACTTGCAATTGAGTTTTTTCCCCCAAATCTTGCGAATCCATTTTGGTGTGGCAACACTCTCTACGCAATGTACGACGAAGTCCAACGCGCAATGTATATCGTATGTTTTGCTTTTATTTTGGCAGCCTTGACTGACCAGTTTCCTAGTCAATGGTATAACCTCAAAATCGCATCTTTATTTTTGCTTGTAAATATTTCGCTGATTTTAGCACTTGTTTTGTCACTTTTTGTGGTGAATTGATGACTCGAACCTAGTTCTACGTGATTAATGTGTTCTAGCGTTGTTGCACTTATTTTTGCACAAAATTATTTTTTATTTCCGAGAGCTGTGAAATACGCGTCTAAACTTGATTGCACCGGAACCGGAAGCCAATATATGCCTGCTAATAGTGTATTGGTAATTGATAACGCCCCGTATCATAATAAGCTGTCTGTGAAACCACCAAACTGAAATACAACCAAACCACAAATGATAGCGTGGTTACAACAACACCATATTCCGCATGACCCAAAGCAGCTGAAACCCGAATTGTATAAAATTATAAAAATACATAAAGAAAAATACTCAGAATTTGCCATTGACGGTATAATGGAGGAACATGGGCATAAAATTGTAAGATTGCCACCATATCATCCCGATTTTAACCCCATTGAAAACATTTGGTCCCAAATAAAACATCACGTAGCCAAAAAAAATATTGCAATGAATGTCACGTCAGTAAAAGATTCTATATTAGAAAAAATCAATAATATAGGCCCGGAAGAATGGAAAAAAGTTTGTGATCATGCTGTTAAATGCGAAGATGAATATAGGAAATTCGACCCAAGAATCGATACTTATTCCGATGAAATGGTTATTTACACAGGTGATAGCAGTGAGGACAGTGATAATGATCAAAACTATAATGAAAGTTCCGATGACTCTACGATGTCAGGAATAGAGATACTCCCTGATTCTGATTAATAATTGTAATATTATTGAGGGATGATCAATGTTGTAAATACTTTTAAACTGTAATTTAAGGTTTTAATATAAACCTGTGTTTAAACCTTTTTGTCTTTTCATTATAAACCTTTTTATTTAAACCTTCTTTTCTTCCATCGTTTAACCAGCTTCAGTAATACACTTGAAATGTACTATTAAATTTTCGATGCAAATCTATCCAACAAAGTTTGTAACATAATACCCGTAATTGTGTAGTTTTCCTCGCTATTTACATACATGGAATTAACGAATAAAATCTTGTTACTGATAAATCAATATTTATATCATTTAGCACAAAATATATAATTAAACTAAATTACATGAAGTAAATGCACTTAACCACTCTATATAGATGTCGTCTTCCGACGCTCGGGAAATACGACCGTTGCCGAATAGTGGCGAAGATTTGTATGCGCATTATCAATTTGGGAGAACTGTATATGGTTGTCAAATATGGCAGCCAATATGGCGTTTTTCAATTTCAACATGGCGTCACTGCGACACCACGTCTCTTTTAGAATAGGATTTAGAATATTTTGTTTCTTAATTCAGGGGTGGCACAAATTTAAAGTTGTCGCCGAAGTTTGGAGTCTGCGCAGTACGGATGAACAGAAGTTTGTCAAAATCGTGTTAAACTCTGGCTGTTGAATTTATTCACTTATTTATGTTTTGCGGACATATTGCACTGTATGAATGTGTCATATGAGTGAGTCATAAAGTATTGGAACAGATTTTTTAAGTCTATTAACTCGAGGGTGTGATTGAATTTTATTTCAGAACACTAATTTTGAAGTTATAGTTAAATTTTGGAATTAAAATGTTAACAAATCGCTCTTTATACTGTAATTAATGCACATTGAATTAAAATCTGAAGGTAATGAGTAAAACACTTAAGAAGGATTATAGGGAAATTAATGGTTCAATGAAACACTTGTATAAATATAAATAAACCTGCGTCCCTAGTAGGAATGTTAACATAGTAGGCAGTAATTAAAAGACAGTTATGACGCGAATATTTCCTCGCACGGGTATAAAAATGCTTTGCATAAATAATATTTTCAATGGAACATTCAGGTCAACTTACTCGTGTCTAATATATTATAGTCAATTTATGGTTATGTTATGATAATCATTTCATAAATATTCCATAAATTTAAATTGGAAATTATCGAACTATGAATTCTAAAAACCGATTTGTTTTACCAGCACCATTATTCTCTTCATCTTACGATGAATTTATACAATAATATCATTTATTAGATATTTATGTATTGTACGAGACGACCGCCCTACGACCGAAGCGAAAAGAAATGAACTTACGACAATACGAGAACAATGTATAAAAATGTATCTATAATTTCACATGAATCGGTTGTATACGCATTAAAAATATCATTCCCTTGTTGTCTTATTAGAATGAGTCGGATATCGCAACAATAGATAGCTCTGCCCATAGTAAACCATTGTAAAATTGATAGTTCAGAGCGATATTCCGCCCCGTTCTCTCCAATAATCTTATAAGACTTTATCTAAACGATCGCCACGACGCCAAGCGGTGGCGCGGGGAAACTAGTCAGAATACTGATAGTTCCGACCTATAGGAGGGACGGAGACAATAGGTTGTCCTTGTCACACGTCTTATAGGATTTTGCCTGAGTTGACAATTTTCGATAATAGTATGTTTTATGTTTGGATTGATTTATTTTATGTCTTATTAGATAGTAGGTAGTTATAGGAATAATATATCGAAGTTTTGTATGAATCGTGTTAGTAGTTTAAGCGTAATTAAGGAAAATATCGGGAATAGTTTTTTATGAATAGTCAATAGGATATAGGTATAATTGTTATAATAATGATGTCATTTTATGTGTTTTTACTTCTTCTTTAAAATGGTGTATGATAGTTAAACATTAAGCGAGTATAAGTAGGTTTTTTAAGACTTTTTAATTTGCAAACTTTATAGGGCCGTACAGCTGTTGTTTATTAATATTCTTGTAAGAAACTTGTTGTATTAGATAGGTAACACGTAGGGCTACGTAAATAAATAGGTATCACATCAATAAGTGTAAAAATGTACTGTGTAGGAGAAAAAACATGTTTGTATAGAACCGTTTTCTGAGACATGTCGCGCTCCCCACCCGGCGCGCCCGGAGCGCGCGGGTGGGGCAGCGAAGCCCCGTGGCAGGGCGAAGCCCTATGGAGGGGGAAAGTATAAATATTGCGGAGACCTATTTTTTGCGCGCCACACCTAAAATATCGTGTTTACGGACACATAACTATGTTAAAAATATGCCCAAATGTATGCCCGATGTATGTACAATTAGTTTTAAGCTCGCACTATTGTAAATCTTGAGAAAATGGAAAATAAAGTATAGCGTGGGTGAGGTAATGGATCGCTGGCCAGCTCAGTCCTAGCATATAAAATTCGAGTCGGAACATGCCCCGACATGCATTCAGCGACAGGCGCTCCTACCCTAAGGAACAGGAAGAAACAACCAAGCGGTTCACTCTGGACCTGAAGCCTCCTCTCACCGGCCATCCATTATCAGCGCCCACCGATTTCTTCAATACCGAACACCAGGGGTTTTATTCGCCGAAACTACAGTCCACTACAGTCAAGACTCCTGCGTGTAACTTCCTCCACCCCCTCAGTACGAGTCGGTAACTGTCCGCTGCTGCGACAGCCCGGCGTCCCGTACATGTATCTTTAGATATCTTAAATTTTATTTCTAGAGATAATTTTTAGAAAATTAAAAACAATACTAAATATAACTCATATGTAGTTTGCTTTGTTTCAGATCTGATGACCAATCGCTTTTGGCTAATATTTAAAATTTTTCCTTCCCACCGGCTTTGGCACTAATATTTAAATTATAGCCTTATCAGTAGTTAATAGAGGGGGGTTAGCGTTCCACTTCTCACGTTCATTTTGATAAGCTGTAGAACATAGTATTTCATTCATCTCTTGATCGAGGCGTGCTAAAACTGAATCATAAATTTTATCTAACTTATTCGTTAATAATTTTGTATCTGCTGCTTGAAAATTCTTTATAGTCTCTTCAGGTATTAAAACCATTTTTTTAGCATGATTCATTTTCAGCCGTTAATCAGCTTTGATATTAAGCTGCCGAGAATAGGTGCCAAAAGAACTGGTAAAAAACCACCCCCTTTCTGTAAAATGATTTTCTTCTTCCTCTTGGCACTACCACGTGAAGCTAGACGCCGTAAAAGAGAAGCGTGTCGCTTTAATTTACGTTTCTGATCAGCTGTCAATGACACGTTGCCCCGTAAAATATTAAGGGCACATTCACATATATAGCGCACTAGTTGAGGATCAGCTTTCCGTAATATAGCGGCACGTTGTTCTTTGCTTAGATAAAATAAAGAACTGAGAATTGCAGCTTGTTTCTTTCGTGATGCATTCGCAGCCATTACTAAGTAACAACTGGTAAATTACGAGCATGTGGGCTCTTATTTATAGGTTTACGCTGCACATAAACATAGTGCTTCGGGTCCTCTGGAAAAATACATGTGCGGAAACGACAATTTTCAGGTGTTGATTGTTTCAAGTCTAGCAATAAGTAGCCATGCGGTTGAGCTGTTGCGTCATAATATATTTCTTGGAAAAAGCGGGTGTTTTCTGGACACACTTGCCGGGCTAGATGTTGGATCTGTGAGCGGTCCCGGGGATTTTTAAAAATTACAATATAGTTAGCATTTAAAGAAATGTCTCGTTGGCCTTTTCCCTGATGAAATAAATTTTATGTTATAAATATAACACTCAAATTACGATGATGACTGCCCTTCGTAAAAAGGTCAATAATTGCACTACTTGATGATTCGCGCATAAAATCGTCAATGATAATTAATTTTGGCGTGTGATCAGACGTGTAATCATCGCTACATGGTAGTCCTTCTTTAAATTGAAGGGGTAGAAATTTTGGATAGTTATGATAACTCTCTTGCCATTCAGCATAATGAAATATAATTTTTGAGAAGAGCGTATCACTCATTTGATTTATAGTACGAATGAATCTTTTCACAAAAACAGTTTTGCCGCACCCTGTAGGACCACAAATAATTGAAGTCCAGGGATGTTTCCAGCGAGGATCCATAATTATTAGTCCCTAATCAGAAGCGACTATTATTTTTATGTTATAAAAGTTTTAAGAGATATATACAGAAACGCATGACCATCAGCATTTTTTGTTGACGATCAACACATCTCTTATCATCATGGTCATATGATCTTTTAAGAAGCGCTCTGAACATCGTGAATTTTTTCTAGATGATTAATTTAATGAAAGAGCATTAGTAGCGAAAAGGCTTTCACAGAGTTTAAAGCAATAAAGCAACTATTCAAAAATGTTTCAGTTTGTGATAAACACCTTTTTCAAATTTATAAAGTACATTGTGCGGTGTATGTGGCTAATGTTTGATATTTGCTGTGATGAACAAACTGTGATGAAAAATCAGCAAAAATTTAATTATTTCTCGGCTGACTTAACCGTAAAAAATTTACGGCCGTGCGAGGCATTCATTTACCGGGATTTGGAGTGTGATAATTTAACAAAAAAAGGCCGTTTCTGTAATTATCATGAAAAGATACGTCGATTAATGCATGATCACTACCATTTCGTGCGGAACTTCCCATTTTTTACCTGGGCCACTCGGGGTAATGAAGAAGTGACATGTGTTAAAAGGGCTGCAATAGAATGTGAGTTGGCTATGAGAAAGGTGTATGAACAAAAATTTAGATTTGAAGCCGATTATGGACATGAAAAGTGGAAGATAATGCTCAAACACGAACTTAATAAACTAAACATTGTGAGTCGTGACCATGAATTAATCTGGAATCGTGTGTACTATGTTTAGTTTATTGAGTATAAGAGTATATAATTAGACACGCTTTCAACCTCCACTAAAATGTTAATTCTGTGTATTGTGATGTTTTGTGTTTTGTCGTGCATGCCATAAAATGTCTTGTGTTTTGTTACAGGGTCGTTAAATCAACATAGGAAGTGACAGAATTTTTAAAATAGTATTTTCAACTTCTCTAATTTAAAATCAATTTTATTAAGAATCCCTTGTCGTGTAGTGGCTATCTACGTGAAATTGGCAGAATTGTGGGTATATCCCCGTTGAGCCATAAAAAAAAGAAAGAAGAAGAAGAAGACTTAAGCGGCTTCCCACGTTTGAATTTATCCATTCTGGAAGAATTCGATCTGAAAGAAGATGGAATGGGCGGAGTTAGGCAAATTTTTGTTTATTTGTTGTATTTTGCATTCTGTTTACTTCTATAATATTATTTATTGATATACCTATTTGTTTATTTATGCAATTCTATGATTCCATTACATTTAATAAGCTTAATTTAAAAAAAAAAAATTTTTTCTTGTACTTCATTTATTTTAAAGGTAGGTATTGTTTATTTTTAAATATTGCCTATTTCACAAAATAGACTTTTTAAATTTGAATAAGAAAGAATGACTGACATGATCAATAGACACTCATTAAAGTTGAAATTAAACTTACCTCTAAAAACAAAACCAAGAAGGGTAATAGGAGCTCTATATAATTCCACATAAAAAGAACACGTGCAGTCACCACTAATATTTAAAGACAACTGACTGACCGGTGACCGCCACCCCGGCTGCCCGAATTGTTTTCCATTGTGTACATATGATATTTACTCCTATTTCTTTCGAACAAGGTGCAAAATACAAGTACATTGTTTAGGGGTTTTACGATTCAATGATTCGGGTGTTTCCGGGAATACGACCATTAGCGAAGATTTCTATGCGCATTATTAATTTGGGAGTACTGTAGAAAATTTGATTAATTTGATTGGCTTTAGATCACGTGATGATTTTAAAGCCTGATATTCATGTAATAAATACATAGAATGACTATAGTTTCATTTCACTACAGTATCATTTCGTTTTCAAATGTTTTCAAATAGATTTGATACATTCACCGTAGACCCGCGTAAATTAAATTTTTCAAGTTCAGGCTGAATTAAAAAAACTATAAAATTCGTAATCATATTAACAATAAAATGTTTTAGGATGTATAATAATCTTTCTAACTTTCCATTAGGAAGTTATTGTAATTGGGTCGATTCGTGAAATGTGGATTTTCATCATATCTCCACGTTTCAAGATATTTGCAAGCATACTGACTAATTTTTAGAATGATGTGTGTGTACGTACGTATGTCAGCATTATTTTCGTTTTCGATATCTTAAGAAGGATTGAGATATCGACTTCAACCAAAATTTATGCATTCTAGGGAAATAGTTTTTATTGCCTGAATTGTTGCTATTAATGCCCTTTATCCGAAAACCCCAAAAAAGGACAAATTCGTTGTTGAATAGTAATTAAGTGAATTTAGGTCTCGGGAAAAACTTTTAGCATATAAGAAAATTTTGTACTTTCAATTAATTGAAACAAGTTTCTCATAAATGTTTACCAGAAGAAATTAATCCTAGATTTATACCAAAATCATAACATGCTAAACAAATAGAAATACAAAATAATGTTCATTCAAATCAACTCATGTTACAGACTTAGCATCAATGAAGTTTTTATTGAAGATGGCGAACTATGCAGTGGTGCCAGTAAACTATTGATTTTTACAACCCGACCACTTCAAGAAGCATGTCATTGCGCGGATAACAAAGAGCGCTGCGTGTCTTCACAATTCGGTCAGGGTAAACCCATTATACCAGAAAATGGACGCCACTTGAAAAACAATAAAGAAAAACAGTACTCACAGTCAGATTAAATGAATTCAGAAGCATTTCCGCATACACTTCTCTCTTGCCCATCCAAAAATATTCAGTGGATATATCTTTGTAACATCCTTCGGAGAGGCAGCAACGGCAGACCGTAGGGCCCGGCCTCCAATCGGTTGATTTAGTTGCCATTGTCACAGCTATGATGCTAATTCTATATTAATTACAATTATCATACTATTTCTAACTAATTCACTAAAACTATATAGCAAGAACGATGTCTTGATAAGTATATAATTTTACACATCACAGAAACAAAAACTTTCGCCGAACGGACGCTATCAAGAAAGCGGTGCCAAGCGGTGCGTTTTAGTAGGGATGGCGATCGATTAGCGGCATTGCCAAGAACCGATTTTTTTGGGAGTATTGCATATTTTCGTAAGTGTGCTATACGTGTGAACCTCGTCTTCCACTAAAAATGGCGAAAATTTTTGTACGGCGAGTGAACGGTATGTATGGTATCTCTATTGGTGTATGCTGAAAGTGCTTCCTACCTTTCCATGTTTTTGTTAAAAAATGTTAATGGGCATTCACGCCAGTAGGCGACCCTCCACTTTTTTAAATGCCCCACGATTTTACATGGCATTTAGTGAACAGCATAATGGTGTCGATTCTAGCATGATTCTCTAAACCTAAACTTAAATTTGACAGCAGTATATCCTTGTCATTCTCTATACAGAACGAAAAGGACAGACTGATGTTAAATTTAGTTTTAAGTTTAGAGAATCACGCCAGAATCGGCACCAATATCTGTGAATATTTCAAGCATCTATATGTTTTCGTTATTAATATCGAGTAAAAAAATGACAAGAAAATCTCGCGTCTGTTGTATCGAAGCCCCCCCCCCCCCCCCCTTTCCCATAAATATTAATTTCACTTTGTTAAGTTATATTCTTATTATCCTTTGGGTACAGAACCCTTACAAAACGAAACGAAACTTTGGTAAACACGACGAAGACCTCGTCTTTACAAAAAGGAGTCAACACCCCTTCTTTTTAAGAAGTCTTTTTTACTAACAAGTGTCGTAAATTCAAAAGACCAGACAAGAGATTCGGTTTATATACTGCATTTGCTGCAGAATCGGTTTTGTTCTTTGAATCGTTGACCTGTAAATAAATATAATCTGTAGTTATATTAATTCAGACAAGACGAACCATGGAACAGACTCCAACACATAAAGTTACAGCTAACCTGACAATTGTATCAATAGAATGTGAATCTTATAATAAGTATTTGAGCAAGATGAAGGTAAAAGTCAGTTTAAGTAATTTTATGATTTTGGATAACTTGTGGTTATAAACAAATAAGGTTATTTCTGTTTATAACGGAGCTTACCACCAGCACCCGCCACATACAGGTCGCGGCACGTAACTCTAGCGCTGAACAAAATGAGGAGGGGATAGCTGTGCATGGGTACGACTGGAGAGACAATCGGCACAACGCACGCCTACCCGCGAACCTCGCTTCCCTCCAAGACATCTTAATTTTTACTTCTGCGCAATAACGGTCAGCGCTAGAGTTTCATGCCGTGACTTATAACACGCACTTAATTGGACCCGTCCAAATGTATGGTGGATATAGTCTTCCCGCTTTGTCAGCTCATTAGTTCGTTCAGCTCATCGAAGGTAGCTTTGCCCATGTATCAGAAAAATCAATATTTTAACCGATTTTTTAACAGTTTACCGATGACCTCTATGCACCATACAATTTGGTCTGGTCCACAGGTCTGGTTGCACCATTTGAATAGGATGTATGTTTAGATTAAAAATATATGTTTCCATTTTTCTTTTGAAAAAAAACCTAATGCAAATCAACCGGTTTTATATCAATATACTGGTGTCGATTCTGGCATGATTCTCTAAAGCTAAACTTGAATTTGACAACAGTGTATCCTTGTCATTGCCTATATAGAACAAAAAGGACAGACTGATATTAAATTTAGTTTTAAGTTTAGAGAATGCTGCCAGAGTCGACACCACTGATTTCCCATGACTACTAAATTTTGCTTTTTAATAATCGCAGCACTAGAGTTGAAAGATCTCTGTACTCTGTGGATCGAACGACTATTATACTACCCAATTTTAAGGACCTTATGGAAAGGGTGGGCGTGTCCCCCATGAAGCTATAGTAATAACTGGAGGCCAAACTCAGTACTATTAGTTGAAGCCAAGTAGGTATGACCGCAATTGACCTTTCGTTGGACTTCTGGGTGGCTATCTTATAAACGTAAATTTGCCCGAGACCATAGGCATATTCGCTGCTTTATTTTAAGGCCACTACGATGACTTGTTCTGAAAAGTATCGGTGGATTTGCAATTGTCTTTTTAGTTACACACTCTAACCCCCTTATTAATAAACGAAGACTACGCTTTGATTAGTTAGTTCATGATTTGTCTCTATCTTTTGAATGACAAATGGCACTCGAGTGACATGAACAAAACACGCCGTAACTAGTCTAAGCTTATTCCTTGTTTCTTAATAAGGGGGTAAATGTAAAAAAAAGTTAACGAATAGGCCGGCAGGCCCCATCAGGTCAGTTACTGATATTAGCTATTTTAGACATTCAATTATAATATTAGTTAGCAAATCTCTGTTTAGCAAACTTTTTGACAACACTAATAATATGAACTCTCTGACGTTAACATTATTAGACTTGAAAGTTTATCTATGAATTAGTTTGTACATTAAAACTACTCTGAAATCGAATCCAAGATGAACGATTTATAATATTATGCAACCATAATATTTAATTAAACCTTTACTAAAAAATTGTACGCAAATATAATATGCAGTTACATTAAATAGAAATTCGTGACCTTTGTTGACTCATTTCGATCTAATTATTCAATATTCAATATTATCGTTGTGGAAATCCATGGGGGAGGCCTATGTCCAACAGTGGACGTCTTTCGGCTGAAATGATGATGATGATGATTCAATATTCCCGAGTTATTTTAAAATCTGGTGAATTGTTACTAAAACTATTTATTTGTAAAATTATATCCCAGTATAACAATTACAATTGTCATGGTATAACAATTGCCTTGATTAAATCATAGGATTTTTTTTTCTTAATTTCCCTATTATTGTGGTAGCCGGCATTTTCAAACAATGGTAACACAGCATGTGTCAATATGGTGGATGTCAATATCTAATTTTGTCGACTCGAAAGTTGTGATTCATATTAGGACTTTTCTCGCTATCAAAACGTGAAAAATGGTTCAAAAATGTGTAGGGCTAGGTTGTGGAAGTAAACACTATCCTGGATATTTCTTGATATTTCACAGGTGAGTCATAAGTTATCTTAATTGATAATTGCTTACATTTTATCAAAAAAAATTTTTTTAACACTTATTTTAACATAAAACCCATTATTTTTCTATCATTTACTTTCCAAATTCCTATTATTCAAAGGTTTCGGTACTAATATTTCAGAATTTTACTAACTAAACAACAATTGGCATTGTGAAATAAACACTAAAAGGGTGACCATAAAACGCGGATAAAGTGAAATGAAATGAAATGAAATGAAAAGTCATTTATTCAGTCTAGGCTGTTACAAGCACTTGTGAAGGTCAAGAAGCTACGCCATCGGTTCGCAAAACTACGGCGGGAGACCTTGTACTGAGAAGAACCGGCAAGAAACTCAGCAAGGGCTGCTTTTTTCTCCCTGTATTGATTGATATATACAGAGTCGTCAAGTTGAAAAATGATTTCAGAGATACATCTGAAGTCACCTTCCATTACATTATTAAGGATATAGATATATAGTTACAATAAATTTTATATTTAGTATATAGGAAGCGGCATTAGATAGGTACCATATTACTGTTTCAAAAACTGACTCATACCCATCAAATAACAAATTACAAGAAACACTATGTCCATGCATTTCGATCATTTAGATAATCATTAACTTTATAATAGCCCTTATTCATAAGAGTATTCTTAATCTGAGATTTAAATTTGGTTAGTGAGAGTAAAGCTCAATCAGATCTTGGGGAACTTTGTTAAACAATGCAATACTACATCCCAGAAATGAACCTCTTGATTTTTGGAGTCTGAAACATGGAACGGCAAGTTTGTTATTATATCTCGTGTTAAAGTTATGGGTTTGACTTTTTTTTGAAAATGTGTCATAGTTTTTTCTTACATATACTAAATTTTCATAAATGTATTGCGATGCCAGTGTTAAAATATTAATTTCTTTAAATTTTTCTCTAAGAGATTCTCTTGCCTTTAAATTATATATGGCGCGAACAGCTCTCTTTTGCAGTACGAAAATACTTTCTATATTAGCAGCTGAGCCCCACAATTTGATTTTCGTGATTTTCGTGATTTTCGTAATACGAAAACCCTTAAAATAGGACAGAATTATTTTATTAGTACGAGCACATTGTAAAACACTTATGTTATTATATTTTATTCATGTTACGTATTTATTGTTGCCTTCATTGCTAATACAATAAAACACAAACTTACTATTTTTATTCTATTTTTAGTTTTCCTAAGGAACCAACAAGGAGAAGCCAATGGCTATCAAGTATAAAGTGTATGAAAGTGCAAAAATATGCAGTAATAATTTCTGTGGCTACTGGTTATATATAATGGAGAATTGATTAAAACATACAGCTATTCCTTTTTATTCTGATGTGGTAAGTAAAAATCTATGTATATACTTCAGCCATCTTATGGAAAGAACTTTTATAAGCAAACCCATATTTAACTTAAAAAATAAGTTTTTTATTACATGTTTTAGAAATATTTGTACTTCATTAATAGTTTACTTATATTGTTCAAGTGTGATATATGGCACTAGAAGTCTCTATTTGTAGAATAATTACGAAGTGTTAAATTTTTTGTTTACATACATTCTTGCCTAGCTAACTAAGATGGCTGGAGTACCTATAGATTAGAGTTATACATCCGGGCAAACATACATGCATGAAATAAATTTATGATGATGACGTTTATTACTTTATGAGGGAAACGCCAAAAACGTCATAAAACTGTACTTTTTAGTAGCTTATAAATGTAAATATTAAAATGATTGTGTATTTATAACCGTTGTTTTATTTCTATCTACAAAATATAAATTACACCTGAGAATGTAAGAAAAGCAATGTGATGAGTAAATCTGTGGAGTGACGTGACATAGGTGTAAAATATTTGCTGAGAGCTTATAACAATAAAATTTGGTAGGATTGTAGGTGAGGAGAAATTGTGTTTTATTCTGCATCACACCGCCTGGCAAATACTATACTAAAATTAATTGATGAATGTGAAATACGGTACCTATATTATTTTCATTTTAAAGTCGATTCACTTAAAATATTGGTCTGTAAGTATTAAATTTCCGTTTTGTATGAAGAATTTTGTGCAAACCCAAATTTCCATACTACTAAGTTTTTGATTAATTTGAAATTGGCTTGTATTATTTGTTTTTAAATAACATTGGGTTAAATAAATTAATTTAGATTCTAATGTAACACAATCTTTCCTAAGCAAATAAAATCAAAAAAAAAATCAGGTAAACAATAGCAAAATTAATGTAAATCTATAATTAACAATGGCCATTTTACTTTGATACATGATTCCGTAATTAATATCTTCGCCAATGTGTAAATTTTTGATAAATCAACACAGATATTAATACGTTTTTTACTAGTTTAAAAAAACTTGTCTCCTTTCCTTAGTGGTTGTGTGGATACCCTATTTAGAAAGAGAGGAGGGGGACCTACGGAGCGAGATAGAATGCAATTATATTTGCTTCAAGTAGGTATGGAGGAGTTTGGCCTCCAGTATTATCTATAACTTCATGGTGTCCCCTTTCAACCGGACCTTTATGCGGAATTTACACTACCCATTTTAAGGGACCCTTACCCTGACTAAGGGTAGTGAAATATGAGTTAGGGAGTAAGGGACCCAATCTAGGGCGATAGGTGCGGTGTAATTATTGTTTACCCTAGCTAAGAGCCCCGCCCATACTTTCGATTAGGCCATTAAAATTGGGTAGTGTATATCCCGTTTTACTCAGTCTTTATGTAAGTCGTTTTGGTTGAACGTCGTCGTTTTGGCACCGAATGCGTCATGATCAAATTTTCATATACTTCTCTAAATGCTTCGGTACTTTAAAGGGAATTATGTAAATGATCATATTTTCTATTTATTTTAACCATCACAACAATTAACTAATTTAACCGATTTCAACTACTTACAAAAATGTCCGCACTATACGCTCTCGGAGCCTCGCCTTAGCTCCCTTAGTACCTAATAGCTATTTCACTACCCGATCGTCAGGGCGTAAGAGAGATCGGTTCGTACCTTGGATTAACTATTTTCCAATAAAACCCAATACCGATTTTAGCATCTCGCAGTGGGTTCAAAAAAAACTCACAGTTAATATTTTAGTGTTCGCTTCAAAACCATGAACTATTTCAAACTAGCTGGTGCCTTAAGATGTAAAATGCATAATAATTGTGTATTTTAGTGCTTTAGTCTCCAGTCAATTTGAAACTGTAGTTATATTATAATATGTATTATATATGTAATTCGCATTCAATCAAGTTTAGGTATAATAGCAGCTAAAACAAACTAATACAAAATATTTTCAAAACCCTTCCAAATATCGATATTAGGGGCCGTTCAAGTATTTTGCTTTGTTTATTTTTAATGACATTTGGGGGGGGGGGGGTCGAGATAGTGATTACCTACGTCAGCATCATGGATTCGGGTGTCATGGACTGAAGACAGTTAATTGGAAAAGTTTCCCTTTTACTTAAGGGCTAGTGACATTTATTTTATAATTATTACGGTTACCTACATGGCGGAAAATGCAAGAAAATCGTATTCTTAAAAAAAAAAAAAAAAAAAATTATCCAGAACAGAGATCAGCCTTTAATAGGGAAACTCCATGAACTTTCCGAATTCATTTCGTCCAATAAATTCTGGAAACATAAATCCCCACCCTGTTTATTTAATAGCTTTCTCTCGTTCATTCGTCTTCCGTTCCCCATATACCAGTGTGTTTCAAATCCTCTCTTTGACAACTTGTTTCCATCTCTAGTCTTTCAACCCGACATATCCTTAGACTTGGGCATCTCTAAGGACACTCCTAACGCAGACTTTGTTTTACAAGCTCTAATTAGAAAGAATTGGGTAGAGTGGCTGGAGGTATACACAGACGCCTCAAAACTTTCCGACAAAGATTCTGTAGGCTCAGCAGTTTGGATTCCCAAATTCAAAATTATTCTAAACTTTAAATGTCCTCCCCACACTTCAATCTTCACTGCAGAAGCAATAGCTATCCTCGATGCAACAATGTATATTGAATCACATAAACTTGATAAAAGCATTATCTTTTCAGACTCTAAAAGTTGTCGTCAGGCAATTATGTCCAACCCTTTCCGGAACAAAACAAATTTCCCCTGTATTTTAAAAATTAGAAATGCTTTATATAGATGTCACAGACAAGGAATAAGAGTCGCATTAGCGTGGATCCGCGGCCATGCGGGTATAGATGGCAATGAGGTTGTAGACTTAATTGCAAAAGACGCTATAACTAGGGGAAGCCCCAGTTACAACCAGGTTTTCTCCCATGATTTGACCTCCCTAGCTAGTCTTCGGATGGGAACCACCTGGAGCTCCCAATGGAAACTATCCAGCAAGACGGTCGGAAAACATTATGCGGATATCCAAGATATCACCCCAAGTAAACCTTGGTTTTCCAAGTTTAAGAATGCCTCAAAGTCGTGTACTTCGACCATTTGCAGACTAAGAATAGGGCACGTAAACACCCCCGTCTTCCTTGCCAAAATTAAGGTTAAAGACAGCTCACTATGTGAATGCGGGCTGGATGAAGGAACAACCGAACATATTTTCTTTAGTTGCCCAAAATACCCGGTTTCACTCTATGACATCCTTCCACCATATATTCCCAAACCTATAAATTTTAAAATACTCCTAACCTATGTTAACTCTCCCTTTATTATCCTACTTTGTGAATATATATCCAAAAATAATATACGCTTGTAATTGTTTGTCTCTGGACTAACCAACTAACATTACTGACTTTTTTTTTGTGTTTGTCTCTACCTTTCAGATAAGACAACAGATATCCAATTACAAAAATTCAAGTACATTGTTTACTCCTTTCACATATTGTGCTTTCACAACATTAGTGTTGTGTAGGACTTACAAGAGGCGGTACATTCGTCCCGGACATACCGTGAAAATGTAAGAGCGGCTCGAAATTGTAAAATGTACTACTTCATATTTTATGTCGCGACAGTTGCGTCTTGTTACTCACTCTATCTGCCTCTCTCCCTCTCTACTCTCTCAGCCCGTACGTAAACTACAGGCTGAGAGAGAGCGAGGCAATACATTTCATATTGTCGCGTAATTTACTAGTTTCGTTTTGAAATACGTTCGATTACGTTTAAACGTGATTTTTTTTACTCAAATACGCACGGCACTATCTAAATATCTTTAATATCTGTAAATAAAATTGATGAATTTACGGATATGATTCTTTAAAATAAAAAATATTAAATACAAAATAGTTCAAATATAATATAAATAGTTTTTACCTAGTAATGGCATTTATTATATTTTCAAGAATGATTTCGTTTTATTTTTTATACAAATTATTTCCAAATGTGTCTTCTGCTGCCATTAAACAAATGTTATGATAAAAACAACCATATTTTTTTTTAATCCAGTTTTTTGCGACGCGCAACATTATTTATGTCATAAAGCATAGTTGTCTTTAAATGTCATTTTTGTACTCGTCACTTCAAATGTATTGCCGAACTTCAGTACGCCTCGCCTCATTTAAAGTGGGACATTGTACTGGCTCAGTACAAAAAAGAGGCTACTCTTACAAACTCTTTTCCAATTCGTGTCCTACCCAACACTACACAACATACTTAAAAAAAAAAAAAAAGCAAAGTCAATTCCTACTGAACAACCAAGCTGAATCACTCGAGTCTGGCGAAATCCACAAAAGTGCACCGCCATTTTCTAAAAAGAAGAAGAATTCTAAAAAAACAGGAGATTCATATAGAAAAACAATAGAACAGGAGAAATTTCAGAAAAACAGGAAATCTCATGTAAAATCTGGAGACCTGGCAACACTGATGGAGCATGACAAGGTTGTCTGACACACTGTTGTCAAATTTGAGTTTCAACTTGTTAGAATACAACAAAACAATAATGAGTTGGTTTACATTTTTTATATTACGCTTAGGACCGATTCGGATAATCGGCGTTCTACTGTACTGCTATTTAATTCCCTGATAACATTGATACAACACAGGTGTCGATTTTGGCATGATTCTCTAAACCTAAAATTAAATTTGACAACAGTGTATCCTTGTCATTCTCTATACAGAATGAAAAGGAGAGACTGATGTTAAATTTAGTTTTAAGTTTAGATAATCATGCCAGAATCGACACCAATGTATATAGGTATAATCGTATACCGTAATCGTACGTATAGTTCCATTAGAACTCATGCACTTAAATAAAATCCTTGCCTCTCTTTAGAGATAATTGTCAACTACTGATTTATTTAAATTTAATATCATTGTAATATAACACAAAATAAAATTAAGAATCTTATACAAATCGTAATTTTTTTAAGCTCGTCAAGTCAAGAAAGTAAGGTAGGTAGGTATTTTGGAAGCTTTGGGCTTACCCTATTCTGAAGTCATGGGTACGAGTGTTAACGAAAAAGCTGGCTCAATGCATTTTGCGAGAAACTCGCCAACAAACATACAAATACTCACCCCGTATTCTAATGTCAATAAAAAAAATCGATATATCGATAATATCGAGTTAAAATGGTCGATATATCGGATATCGATATTTTCCTGACTTCGATATAAATATCGATATTTCAAAGTCAAAGTCAAATTTTTTTTATTCATTTAGGTACAATTTGCACACTTATGAAAGTCAAATTTGATGCCATCGGTTCAAGAGTCTACCAGAAGGCCTTGTCTGAGAAGAACCGGCAAGAAACTCAGCAAGTTTTGTCCTCCCTTTACACTATCTATTTTTATTTATTTGGAAAGAGTCATAATCCACATCAGGTCTTTAATAGTTTAATTAATTTTAAAAGTATAAATAAATAAAAGACCAGTAGTTACTACGAAATAAAAGAATGTATGTAAAAGATGTGATCCATGACGTCTTTCCTTACAATATTATCAATTTAGAATAATAAGTATACGCTTAATTATATCTTTCTGGATTTCAGTGGAGAATCGAGCACATTGGAATGTATCCAAACCTTTTTATCGTCTAAATATTGCTGAACTTTATAATATGCCTTTTTCATTAAAATTTCCTTAACATGAAGTTTAAATTTATGTAATGGAAGTTCAGTTACATTAAGTGGAAGTTTATTATATATTTGTATACATTTCCCCATGAATGATTGACTAGTTTTATGAAGTCTGAAAGTCGGAACAGCAAGTCTATTTTTACCTCTTGTATTGACATTGTGATAATCACTATTCTTTAAAAAGGTATGTAAGTTTTTGTGGACATACATAATGTTGTCATATACATATTGCGAGGGAACCGTCAAAATATTGATGTCTTTAAATAATTCTCTCAGAGAAACACGCGGTTTTAATTTATAAATAGCGCGTACGGCTCTCTTTTGCAATATAAAAATATCTTGAATATCAGCCGCTGTTCCCCATAGTAACATACCATATGACATGACACTATGGAAATAACCGAAATATACAAGCCTTGCCGTTTCGACATCCGACAGTAATCTAATTTTTTTTACAGCAAAAGCAGCCGAGCCAAGTCTTCTTGAAAGGGTAGTTATATGAGGATTCCATTGCAAACGTGAATCTAAGGTTATTCCTAAAAATACTGTTGAGTCAACACATTGTATTATTTCTTCGTTGATTTTAATAGTTGTACTAACCTGCCTAACATTTGGTAATGAAAATTTGATACATTTTGTTTTATTTGAATTTAATGACAAGTTATTATTAGTGAACCAACTCACTACTTTGGAAAGGGCATTATTCACATCGTCAACATTTTCTGTATATCTATTTAGTTTAAATATTAGGGATATATCATCTGCAAATAATACCATCTCGCATAAGTTGTTTACATAGAAAGGCAGTTTATTTATATAAATCAAAAAAAGTAATGGACCTAATATCGAGCCCTGTGGCACGCCCATAATAATAGGAGCTCCAGAAGACCTTGCTTTATTTATAACAACTGTTTGCAATCGGTCACTCAAATATGATTCAATCATTTTTAGTGAGTTTTTTGAAACGCCATAATGTTGCAATTTGCCCAATAAGGTTTTATGTTCTACACAGTCAAAGGCCTTGGACAAGTCACAGAAGACACCTAGAGGATCTTGTTTATTTTCCCAAGCATCAAATATTTGTTTCATCAACGCAACACCAGCATCCGTAGTATTTCTACCTTTACTAAAACCGAATTGCCTATCACGAAATAGTTTGTTCAATGTAAAATGACAATGTAATTGATTGTACATAACTTTCTCAAATATTTTGCTCAATGTTGGTAAAATGGATATTGGGCGGAAATTATTGGGATCACATTTATCTCCAGACTTAAATAGTGGAATAACTTTATTATATTTCATTAGGTCGGGAAGCACTCCGTCGTTAATACAATTATTAAAAATAGCAGATAAGTAGGGGGCAATAACTTTGATTATTGGTGATATAACTGCAACTGATATACCCCATAGATCTTCTGTCTTTTTATTATTTAAGGATTTAAAGGTTTTTATAATGATATCGGCGTTAATTTCATGAAAATTAAAAGAGTTGTTACATTTATTAACACTAAATTCTAAAAAGGAAAGTGCAGACTCGGGGGATGAATTCAGTTTGCTAGTAATTTTTGTAGGAATGCCTGAGAAAAAGGACTCCATAGCGTTTGCTACCGCTGTATCCGTCTTTAACATTTTACCCTCAATATTAATTTCAAAGGACCTATCTTTATATGATGATTTACCAATTTCTTGATTTATAATTTTCCATGTAGTTTTAATTTTATTAGAGGAATTTTTAATTTTATTGCGAAGGAAGTTACCTTTTGCAACATTACAAACTTTCTTAAATATTTTTGAATAATTTTTGACATAGTTTATAAAAGATTGGTCTGTGGATGTGGACTTTTCAGAGTATAAATCGTATAATTTTCTTCTACTAATGTAAATACCTGGAGTAGCCCAATCACTAAATTTCTTTTTTGAGTTAATTGAAACAATTTTTGGCTTAAATGTTCTGTTAAATTCTATACTTATTTTATGAAATAACTTTCCATACATATCATTTATATCATCTGAATATTGTAAAAAATTAAGTCTAAGTTCGATATTTTTTTCAAAAATCCTCATGCGACTGTCCGTTATTGGGCGACATGTAATTTTAATTATTTTATTAACACTACGGCGCTCAATACTGATTACCTGTCCACTATGATCTGAATTTACACCATTAAGAATAGATTTTTCAAGTATATCACAATTACAGAAGATGTTATCTAGGCAAGTAGCTGACGAAGGGGTGATTCTAATTGGCTCAAAGAAAACAAAATTAAAATTAAAAGATTTAAATAAATTAATGAACCTACTTGTGTATGGATTTGACACTAAAATATTCAAATTAAAGTCCCCACAAACAACTATCTTCCTGTTATTAGTACAAATAATATTAAGAATATTCTCCAAAGTTGCTTCAAACAGATCATAGTTTCCAGAAGGGGGTCTGTACACACACACTATTATAAAGTGCTTTAGTAAATAAGACGGCAAACAGTTCAATGACACTGAATTTAATGAATGCAAACACGTAAATACAATTAAATAAAAGGTTTCTTAACATAAGAACAATATCTGCTTAATTAAATATCAATTGGACGCGCAGGAGTGCTTGATAAAGCCCAAAAGTATCGCGTCCCGGAAACGGATGCCAAACTATCCTATTTTTAATCATTATTATCGCAATAGCGTGCCGGCCTTACGCCTCTGTTTAGCCGTAGGGGCAGTCTACGGGCGTTGTCTGTGGGCGAGAGGACTGTGTTACGGTTAGTACCACCGTCCTCTAATAGATGGCTCTGCCGGTTCCCTATATACTCCCCCTCCAGTTCATGAAGACGTCCTCGTTCATGGACTGGCACATCCCGAGGAACATCTGTACCCTCATCTACAATTGGCACATCCTGAGGTATAGAGGTACCAGCCTCCCGGCCCTCAACACAACTTGAGCTTGTAGAAACCGAACGCAGTACTCTACCTAAATGAGCTGAACGTTGAGGTCTTCCACGATTACGTTTAGGAACTATTGGAATCTGCCGATAAGAATCCCTACCATGGAACGGTGTCAATTCCTTAACGTGATATTTTCCTAGGTTAATATTAGGCTCTTCAAGAGGTCCAATTTGAAATGTAGTTGGACTGACCTTCTTAGTAACAACGTATGGTCCATCCCGACGCGGCACAAACTTGGAACATATGGCTTTTGATGCGTTGCTCAGCACATGAGTCTTCAAGAGCACTTCATCTCCGACGTCTATTGTGGTGCCAACGCGGCGTGATTGGTCTGCATACTCCTTCCTCCTGTCCTGTTGAGCCTCTACTTTATCGCGAACAGTTGACAGGTTTCCTAAAAATGACTTTAAATATGGCGTTATTTGTGGTACAAAATTTTCTTTTTCAAGTATGGCTCTGGGGTCATGTTCAACTTCCAGAGGTGAACGGAGCTCTCTCGCAAATGTCAAGTAAGCCGGTGTGCCACCTGTAGACTGGCATCTTGCTGTGTTCAATGCAAACCTTATTTGAGGAAGATGATTAGGCCATGAATTGTGGTTAGAGCCCACTAACTGCGATAGCTGTACCTTCAAATCGCGGTTCTTTCTTTCTGCTGGATTTCCTTCCGGGTGAAATAAAGGTAACAGATCCTGTTTGATATCCAATACAAATGTTACTTGTTGCATAACCGCCGAAATAAATTGAACTCCATTATCAGAAATAATGCGCCGTGGTAAACCAAATCTGAGGAAATATTCTTCTATAAGTACGCGTGCGCAAGCTTCTGCAGTAGCGTCACGTAAAGCATACAATTCCACCCAACGCGTAGCGGTATCTTCAACAAGAAGTATCCATTTATGACCTTTTTCTCCAGGTGGCAGAGGTCCAAACAGGTCGATGGCAATAACTTCGTTCCGCTGATGCAACACTGGTGTCTGCAGCAATCCTTGTAGTTTTTTATTTGTAGCCTTGTAGCGTTGACATGAAGCGCAAGTTTTTATGTATTCCATTATTGCTCGTTTCATACCTGGAAAATAAAAACTTTGTGCAATTCTGTGATATGTCCTATCAATTCCGTAATGACCAGCCATGGGAGAATCATGACACTCTTGCATGATCCCATTTCTGAGGTCGATAGGCACAACCAGTTGTGGTATTTCACTGTCAGAGTCCGGATTGTATCTATACAACACTCCTTGCTGCATAAAGTAACCCCGGCCAGACCAACGATGTACGGCTACTTCTTCTGTATCTTCTAACTCATTGATTATCTTTTTGACGTCAGGATCAACCAGTTGGCTCTCTCGCAGCTCGGAAGGACTTCTGTTTGGGAGATCAATAACTACAGAACAGATACCACACGACGAATATGTCTCTTCATCGCAGTTTGGTCGACTCAGAGTATCAGCAATAACATTGGCTTTACCTGGAGTGTACTCAATACGAAGGTCGAATGCCTGCAACTTCAACGCCCACCTGACGAGACGGCCTGACGGAGACTTCAATGACAAAAGCCATTTGAGAGGTTGGTGGTCCGTTCCCACGACGACGGGGTGGCCCTCTATGTACCCGCGAAATTTCTCTACAGCCCATACAACTGCTAGGGCTTCACGCTCCGTTGTTGAGTAGTTCCGCTCTGCAGAGTTGAGTAATCGGCTTGCATACTCAATTGGCCTCTCTTCCTTGTCATCTCCTTGCAAGAGAACGGCCCCCAGAGCATAGTTGCTGGCATCAGTGCGCAACACAAATGGCCTTAAGTAATCCGCCTGTATGAGGATTGGTGCACTGCTAAGTTTCATCTTCAGCTCAACAAAGGCAGCGTCTTGATCAGCATTCCACTGCCATGCTTGATTTTTCCTTGTAAGTCTAGTCAATGGTTCTGCAATCTGAGAAAAACCAGGTATAAATTTTCTAAACCATGCACATGTTTGCAAAAATGTTCTCAAATGTTTAAGTGAAGTAGGCCTTTTCATTTCCATAATTGCTTTTATTTTATCATCATCTGGTGCAATACCTGTACTAGAGAGAACATGTCCCAGGTATTTCACCGATTCTTGGGCAAAAACACACTTTTCCAAATTTACCCGGAGCTTAAATTCTAGACGTAGGTCTTGTAAGTGCCTATCTCTTTCTGATAAAATTAAAATATCATCACAGTATGCCAGAATAGTGATATCCTTTAAAGCTGAGCCAGACCGCAGACGGTCAATAAGTCGCTGAAAGGTTGCCGGACTATTCTTTAAACCAAAAGGCATGCGTTTGAATCTATAACACCCAAAAGGTGTGGTAAAAGCAGTTTTATCTCTGTCTGCGTGGACTGGTACCTGCCAAAACCCAGACCGTAGGTCTAATGTGCTCATTACACAACCACGCTTAGTGGCTTGAAGTATCTCATCTATGATCGGCATTGGATAAGTATCCGTTTTTGTAATAGAGTTCAGCTTACGATAGTCAACACAAAAACGAAATTTACCATCTCGTTTTGGCACTAAGAGGGCCGGTGCAGACCACGATGATTCACACTCTTCAATGATGTCTTCTGCCAGCATCTTCTCCAGTTCCTTCAGCATTATTTCTTTCCTGGCCGGCGTGAGACGGTATGGCGGCGCTGCGACTGGCAGATGGTCCCCTGTGTCGATCCGGTGCTCCGCAAACTCGGTAGGCGGTCCAGTTTCCTTAAAAACATCAGGAAATTCAGCCAAAAGCACAGACAGTTCATTCTGCTTATTAGCATATATATCTTGTTCGCACACACCATGCTGTTTGTTAAGACAATTGACACTTTCCATGCATAAATTATAGCACTTTTTACTGTTATTAAACCACCACAAATTTTTACTAAAATTAAAAACCAAACCAGCTTGCACAATAAAATCAATTCCTAATAAAGAAACATTATCATTTGACTCAGGAAAAATTAAAAATTCTATATCTAAAAGTTTATGCTTAAGCCGGACCTCAACGTTAGCTAGGTATACATCCATAACGCGTGCATGCCCATCCGCAAACTTAATATTACGTTGTGAGGGCGTTAGAGGATGGCCCCTTGACTGGAGGAGTGTATATAGTGTATGGCCTGCAACACAACCTACTGCTCCTGTATCTACTAATGCTGAACCCTTAATGCCCAATATTTCAATTTCTAGTATTGGTCTAC
Source organism: Chilo suppressalis (assembly GCA_902850365.2). Lineage (NCBI taxonomy): Eukaryota > Metazoa > Arthropoda > Insecta > Lepidoptera > Crambidae > Chilo > Chilo suppressalis. Next base: position 4,180,488 of record OU963919.1, read on the forward strand.
GAGGTTTATTTGATTGAATTGCATGTCCAAGGTTTGATTCCCCATCTTCTATTCCATTAAGAAAAAAGGTAGGTAACACATTATTATAAGACTCCCCCTGGTTACTACTAGTAGACTCCCCCTGGATATTAACATTATTATGTACATTTTTACAAATAATATTACTATTTTTACACAAATTCTTAGTATTTACAAAGTTATTATTTACATTGGCACAATTTTCAGATTTTAATGAGTTATTTTCACTACTAGTAACAATAACATCCCTATCAATGAACTGACTATTATTAGATTCTACTGTATATATGTTACCGGCCAAACCCGATTTCAGGACAAACTAGTTTGGCCTAGGCTAAACTGGTTCTTCCTATGCGCGATAGGATTAACTAGTATAGCCTAGTCCAAACTAATTTGTCCTAAGCCCGATAGGATAAACCAGTTTAGCCTAGGCCAAACTAGTTGATCCTGATAAAAATACGCATACTCTAGGATAAACTAGTATAGCCTAGTCTAAACATTATAGTATATCTAGAAAGTCAAAATAAATAGATAAACTGAATAAAATAATCCGTAATTGGAAAAATAATATTTTTTATTAAAACCATAATGATTCATCGTTAAAAGTTATGGATAATTAGTAATACAAACAATCATACTATAACAAATAATAAGTGGTTTTTTAATAGAAGTAATAATCATAATATCTCAATAATTAAAATTATTATTTATTTTTACATGGTGTGCTTTGGTGGCACTTGGAATTGCACAGTATCATTGCCTTCTTGCACTGGCATCTGTTTGTGGAACAGTTTTTGTTGCAGCTGCATCTCACAAAACCTTGCCCTGATCCAACTGAATGTTTCGTAGCTGCAGTCCTTAAAGATATTTCAGGGCCTTGGTTTACATCTGCTACCTCTAAAAAAGTTTGATTGCAAATGTCGAATTCTGATCTGAAAAAAAAACATATTAGCTATTTTAGAATATCATTAATGCTCCAAAAAGATAGATAAGTAATTATGTAAGAAAAAATAAAACCTGCAATATAGTTTCTGAAGTACACCATGTTTGGTGCCAACTTTGTAAAAACCTTCGTCATTTTTCTGAAGAATAACTCCAATGATGTTTCTGAGATCACCTTTGCCTTTGTCAACATCTGGAATCGGTATAGTCACATTTTCTCCAATGTTGGCAGGTGGATGAGACTTGTCAGATGTAGCTTTCATTTTTTTAGCCTGTTTCACAAGATTTTCTGCTGCAGTTCTTCTAGCTTTATGAATGTCATTTTCAGATGAAGAATCTTTTTCTTGGTTACTAACTTCGGCAACGTTATCATCACTGTCTTCTCTCAGGTAAACGTTGCCATCATCTTTTATTACTTTCCTTAAATCATCTTCATCCTGAATATCATGTATGATTTCTTGCGGCAAAGAGGAAGTCGAAAGTCCTACTCTGGGTTCTATTCCAAATAATGCCTTGTATGGCGATTGTTTTATCCCTGAATGGTAGGCGCGGTTTTTCATGAATTGAACATATCTCAAGCCTTCTGACCATTTCGTTGAAACGTTGTCCTTCATCCAAGAACCTATCATATTCTCAATATCTTGATTGGCACGTTCAACAGAGCCCTGGCTTTGACTGTGCCTGGGTTTTCCGTGCACAATTTTAAGTTCGGGCCACAAACTGGCAAGCTCACTTATAACATTATTCACAAATTCCCTACCGTTGTCAGATTGAAGAATGCACGGCGCTCCTATAGTTAGAAATATATCATTCAAATGGTAAGCCACCTCTGTCGCTCTCTTAGATTGTAAAGCGCGTAGCAGAACAAATTTTGTTAGATGATCTTGGTAAACCATAATAAATTTAAAATTTCCATCTGATTGTGTCTGAAAATCGATCAGATCTACTTGGCACCTACTATTCATTTCCGAATGAAGAATGGGCTTAGAGACTAATCCTCTTTTCTTCTTTGTTTTCTTTTGATGACAGACACTACACATAGATAAATACAAGGCTATCATTTCTTTTGTGATATTGGCATATTTTTTTGATGTTTCGGCTAACATCCTGTCACGACCACCGTGGCCGACAGCCACATGAGCTGCGTCAATCACATCATAAAGTTCATCGGATGGAAGATAGTATTTTATATTACCTTCACTCCGTGCAATCAGTTTTTTCACGTCCCCGATTTTTAACACAGCAAATCGGTTCCATCTCCTTTGTTGTAATGATGTCTTTTTTTCAGATTTTTCGGCATCTTCAACTTGTTCAACGAGTTCCAAATATTGCTCTGATGATAACACATTGTAATGAGAAGACTTATTACTTTCACTTTGTAAAATTTCAGTCAAAAACTTTTCCCTCCATTGTTTTTGATCTGCTTGTCGACTTGACGTAGGTTCATCCATATTGAAAAAGAAGAAAAATTTATAATGTAGTGTAATACGTAAACTTTTAATTTTAAATTGCAGTCAGTAACTAAATACGTTACGCACGGCTGGCAACTAGACGCAAAATGCGTTTAAAACGACGCGACGAATGGCGAGCGAGGAGCGGCGCGGGGGTGTGATTTGGAAACTCCGGCATGTACAGTTCGCGTCACGTATAAAGAACGCTGGCGCTTAGGCTGCGCAGTATTTTTTTTTTTTTTTTTTTTTTGAGTGTGTATGCTGTTGGTCGCAGATTACCTTTACAGCGTCACCGGGTTTGGGGACGGCGAGATCCTAAGGGGACCTCAAGCCGAGAATTGGCGAGTGCCTCTGGAGGTATTCCAGTCGGATGGCGTCTCCCCGGGGGGAGTCTCCACTCCGTCTGAAGCCTCCAGACCACTCGAACCTGAGGGGGTCGGCTCAACTAGAGGGCGTCTCTGAGACTCGGACCTCGGCTCTAGTTAGCCGTTGTCGTGGGGGGCGGGGAAAAACGCCCCGGTACGTACCTGTACCTGGTATAGCGTGTCGTGTGTAGACCGGGTCTTCGCACTCTTATCCTACGGGTGCGGTGTCTGCCTAATGCTAAGCTAGTGTGCACGTTTGCTAGCTGTGTAGTGTTGGTGTTTGTGGCCTGTGTGGGAGGAGTCGGAGGCGCGTTGGCGCGTGTGATTTCGTCGTCTAGGTAGTCTAAGACGTGCCTAGGCCGACGGAATCGGAGGGAGCTGCGCAGTAGGCGATTTATCGGTCTATTTGGTGGTAAGAGGTGCGGTGCGGGGCGGGTGGCTCACGCGCTGCATGTTCACCGGAGCGCTATTGGTTCGTCAGTCGACCCTTGCTTTCCGCGCTGTGTCCACGTTTCGTTTGCTCTCAAAATACGATCGCGCACAAAAGTTTTTAATTCGAAATGGTTTTACATAGAAAAGTAAGAAAAAATATTTATGACGTTTATTGTTTTACTAAGAAAGAGGCTGATAATAATGCAGTTGTAAATATAAAACATGTATGAAACGGACCCCAGAGGCAACAAAATATTTTGATTATGTTTTTATTTATTTTTAAGCACTTAACTGCTAGATGTTTAAATCTAAAGAAAAGTTTACTAGAAAAAAATCCACGCGGACCAGGCAGCGGACGGGACTCGAACCCGCACCCTTCGTAATCCGGGCGAATGCACTGACCATTATGCTACCACGGCCCTATTCGCCGCGTCGAAATTTTCCTAGCCTTAAGCTGCAAGGCAGCGCGTGTTTTTATTTATTTTGAAGCATTTAACTGCTAGATGATAAATCTAAAGAAAAGTTTACTAGAAAAAAAAAATTTCTAGTAAACTTTTCTTTAGATTTAAACATCTAGAAAAAAATAAATCTAGTAAACTTTTCTTTAGATTTAAACATCTAGCAGTTAAATGCTTAATAATAAATAAAAACATAACTATAATTGCTATTTCTTCTTTCAAATGTTTAATACTCGAAAAAATAATCATTTGACATTGTGGGTTACCCACAATGCGAAGAGATGGCGCTGCCTTGCAGCTTAAGGCTAGGAAAATTTCGACGCGGCGAATAGGGCCGTGGTAGCATAATGGTCAGTGCATTCGCCCGGATTGCGAAGGGTGCGGGTTCGAGTCCCGTCCGCTGCCTGGTCCGCGTGGTTTTTTTTTCTAGTAAACTTTTCTTAAAATATTTTGAGTTTACAGTGAGATGAATTGTAAAAGGTTCGAATGATTCGGAATTTCTTAAGCCGGGTAGTTACTCATTGGCGAGCTGTAACCGTAAGCGTTGCACGCACTGTAACCAAAAAGCATAGTGTGTACGTGGTTCGATAACCTGCTGCGAGAGCGGTACGCGTGCGGTTTGAAGCGAGCCGACGTTCACAACTGAGCTACTAGCGTACACACTAGAACTTCGTACTGTATCACGCATGTTACGGTAACAGCTCGCTAATGCGTACCCGGCTTTACTGTCTTCCGAACTCCCGGCAAAAACAAAAGTATTAAACAAAAAAAAAATGTGTGCGTGTACTAGTGTACACACGTAAGAAGTGAAACTTCTTTATGGCCTTATTTTTCGAAAAATGATCTACATGCAACTTTCCAGAAATTGGTTAAATAAAGTTAAATTAGATAAAGTTTAAACAAAAGGATTTTATTATCATAGACATGAATACAAATTACTGCCTATGAAACTGTTATGATTACACGGCTCAGTAATCTAAGGCACATGTTCCACCTCCGACGATGAACGATAAGCGAGTAGAAACTAGAAACGAATTGGCAGTCCTGAGTTAAAATGCACGCGCACGGCTTTTGACAGCCAAGCCAGCTTAACCGAGCGAGTATAGCTGAGCGAGTATCGCTGAGCGAGAATCGCTGAGGAGAATCGCTGAGCGAGTATCGCTGAGCGAGTACCGCTGAGCGAGTATCGCTGAGCGCGAATCGCTGAGCGAGTATCGCTGGGCGAGTATCGCTGAGCGAGTATCGCTGAACGAGTATCGCTGAGCGAGAATCGCTGAGCGAGTATCGCTGGGCGAGTATCGCTGAGCGAGTACCGCTGAGCGAGTACCGCTGAGCGAGTACCGCTGAGCGAGTATCGCTGAGCGAGTATCGCTGAGCGAGTACCGCTGAGCGAGTATCGCTGGGCGAGTATCGCTGAGCGAGTATCGCTGGGCGGGTATCGCTGAGCGAGTATCGCTGAGCGAGTATCGCTGAGCGAGTATCGCTGAGCGAGTATCGCTATGCGAGTTTGGCTGAGCGAGTCTTATCTTTAATAACTATTGTCACTCAGCTACAAACGAGTAGAGAGAGTTCTCGCCGGCGACAGTGTGATCATTCAGCTATCAACTATTAATATAAAAAAAGATGGCGCGTAACGGAAAAATGTGACGCGTAACCGAATAAAAATGTGACGGTAAATTTTTTTCCAACGCCGATAAAGAAGTTTCACTTCAACAATTACAGAAAAAACACTCCCTCCACTTTCTTCCAGCGTTCTTTTTACATGACGCGACCTGTACAAGTCCTGACATGTTTGTTCAATTACTTTCCACTCTGCTAAATTTATATCAGGATCATCTAGTTTGGCCTAGGCTAAACTGGTTTATCCTGTCGGGCTTAGGACAAATTAGTTTGGACTAGGCTATACTAGTTAATCCTATCGCGCATAGGAAGAACCAGTTTAGCCTAGGCAAAACTAGTTTATCCTGAAATCGGGTTTGGCCGGTAACATATACATTATAACTAGCAGGTGGGTTGCATACTGTACACTTTGCACGTACAACTCCATTTGCACCACACCCATAGCAATTTAACGGCTTCATCTCTTTAGTCCCAAGCTGTAATTTCTCACAATTGTCTTTTAAATGACCACGTCGTTTACAATAAACACAGAAAAGTTTACCTTGTTTATCCACTGCTTGGACCTTACCTGGCCCATCTTGTGTTCCTGCGGCGGTCGGCACTAACGACTGCGCAGCTCCTCTCTGAGCCACTGCAGGCTGCGCGACCTGTTGAGGCAGGCGTGCGAGCATGCTGTTGCGTGCCTGTGGAGCTGACACCCTTTGCAGTTGAAGCGGCGGCGTCCCACTGGTCGCCCGCCGTGATGACGCCATTGCGTCGCCTCGAAGCGCCATTGCGCCGGGCGGACACGATAAGGACGCACTATCACTTTTATTCACAAAGGAGCCGGATGTTTTCCCTTCGTCGTATAGCTCTTCTACCAGACGAGCACGTTCAAGCAGTCCCATGAACGAAGATATTGAAACACGTGGTATCTTTTCCCTGATACGGCGATGTAGCAGGCCATAAATCATGTCGAGTTGGACTTCAACATTGAGCGTGTTCGGAGGCAACTGTGACAATAATGCTCTCGCATTACAAACAAACACGTTCGTCGTCTCTTCTTGTTGATCTTTATTGAATAACAATCTGTAAATTTTATGCGGCGGCAATCGTGGCCCAAATGTATTTTGTAGTAAAATAAGCGCGTTGTCCCAAGTAGCCACCGAATCCTTCACGCCTTGCCACCACGTAGCGGCAAAACCTACGAGCAGCATCGGCAAACCTCTCAATGCCATATTCTCACTAATACTAACACATTCTTTGTATACTTTTATAGTTTCAATAAACGCCATTACATCGCTTCCAGCCATGCCGTCGAACCGCGCCGTGCATTTCGAAAAATTTCCTTTCTTGCCGGCAAGCGCATTCGAACCACAGCTTACTGATTGTAACAAATAAGCAAATTGCTCGTTCGTTAAGGTTATCGATGCCGTCGAATGTCTCGATGAACAGGGCTCTTCTGCGTCCAACGCCGGCGCGTGGTGCGGTTGTCCATTTTGTTCATCGACATCTTGCATGGAAAACGGCGATGCGGGCGGCACGAGTGACTCTTGTGTCACCATTTGCCCGTGTATTCACCATTTTATTTTATTCACGTTGGGCTCCAGTTTAGTAAATAAGACGGCAAACAGTTCAATGACACTGAATTTAATGAATGCAAACACGTAAATACAATTAAATAAAAGGTTTCTTAACATAAGAACAATATCTGCTTAATTAAATATCAATTGGACGCGCAGGAGTGCTTGATAAAGCCCAAAAGTATCGCGTCCCGGAAACGGATGCCAAACTATCCTATTTTTAATCATTATTATCGCAATAGCGTGCCGGCCTTACGCCTCTGTTTAGCCGTAGGGGCAGTCTACGGGCGTTGTCTGTGGGCGAGAGGACTGTGTTACGGTTAGTACCACCGTCCTCTAATAGATGGCTCTGCCGGTTCCCTATAGTGCTCAAATTCTACACATGAAATTTCAATAACTCGTTCAATTGAGTGCTTAATCACATCTGATCGAACTTTACATTTGATGTTGTTTTGTAACAATATTAATGAACCGCCTCTAATAGCAGATTCTCTAGTGAATGCACTCACAATGTCATAGTTCTCTATACAATTTAATAATTCGGTCTTTTTTAACCAATGTTCTGTGAGACATAATACATGTATATTTTGACTTTGTAAAAATAAAGAGATTTCTAGTTCTTTTCCAGATAAGCCCTGAATATTCTGGTGATATATTATAAGTTTGCCAGAGGTGTCCTCTGTTGTCTGAATTATTAATTTAAATATTCATTTTGTGACGAGCTTATCTGTTGGTCAAGGTTAGATTGCTCAATAGGAGCAGTTATTATATTATTATAATTACTTTGCTCAAAAGAAGCAATGTCATAACTACAATGCTGTTTAGGGGCATTGTAACATTGTCCAATAGGATCAGTCCGTACAGCCAAATTCTTGGCTGAAGTTAATAAATAAAAGCTTAGCAACTTTGCTAATTGTTTTTTAAAATACACTGATAGAAAAAGTCTACCTCCTATCAGATAATTTTTTTTATATTTTTTATTAAATGTCGATTTATTAATGTCAAATACATGTATTTTATCTTTATAATATGACAAAGTATCCAATTTTATGTTCAATTTATGTCTAGTTTCATTTTCTAACTGTGGTAAACTATCGCAGTACGGAAATGCAAACATTACAATTCTTTTGACATTTAATTTTAGCAGGTAGTCATAACATTTTATTAATGATTTTTTGCTTACATTATCCCTATTTCCTATCAACAAAATTAAACTATCATTATTCTTAAAGTCGTATTTTATAACTTTATCTATAATGTCACAATAACGTGAACCTGGCATACAGTTATTTGTCACACTTTGCTCCAGCTGATTCGTTAATAACAAGCCCATATCTTTTCCAACTTCATCACTAAATATTACATAATTTTCTTCCATTTTTATTGAGGAACTGTTTTCATTTGTGCTCCTAATAGATTGACCGAGTTGTTCAGAAATAGAAGGCTCACACACCGACATAGACCATTCAAGTTGTTCCAAGTCAAGCAGGCCAGGAGCAGTGGAACAATTTCTTAAATCACATGATTCCTCAAATTTTGAGTTGTTCATAAGGTGATTCAGTGTCAATGTGTAGTCCCTCATACCTCTTTTTGTTGCATTATGTTTATTAGATAAGGTAGCTAAAGATTCTTGTAGTAAACTAATTTTCTTATTTAATAACATTACATTGTTGTCATAAATTTCTTGTTTTTGTTTAATTTCATTCGAATAAAAGTCTAGTTTATTTAATAACATTATACGCTCCTTACTGTATTTCAAATTTTTGTGAAAATAGTTACGTTTTTTAAGCAATGACTTGTTTTTTTTAATTAATTTATTCAATTTTACATATTTTTTTATTTTATTTTTGCTGCATTCAACCTTGAACACAGTGTCAGATGTGTTAATTGAGTTGTTGCAAGTTAAATTGAAAGACACCGCAGGATTTATATTGTATGCAGCAGAAACCATATCCGGGGCATTATTAACTAATTCTTCAAATAGACTTTGGTTCTGTGATACAGTCCAATTCAATTTATCAGTTTCTAAATTATTAATATGGCTATTTGACTCTTGAAGGCATAACTCCAATTCAGTGATGCGCCTGAGGGCCTGCTCATACTCATCACTGCATTGGTCGAACCGGTCTACCAAAGATTGCAACTTGTCTTTTTCATCCATAGCCATCAAAAATTGAGTATGCAACTCAGACATTTCCTTCTTAAGCTTACTATTGTTATCTAGAGCATCTAATAGTTCCTTCTCACTGCCCTCCCTTTCCATAAGCAGTTGTTCAACCAACTTCTTGGAAGCCTTTAATTCCTGCAAAACCAGTTGGCAATCTTCCTGGCGAGCTAAGGCTTTACGAGTCATCATTTTTAATAGAATAATGTAAACAAAATCGATAGATATATCCCAAAAGGTAGTTAATTCAACCTTAAAAAAAAGTGGGGTTACTTATGTCAAATAACCAACACTTTTAACAACAAAATGTAAAAGTTCAATTATTACGAATTAACAAGCTAGGTAAGTACCTTATTAATAATATAAAACAATGTATTACTCGCGTGAAAGGGTAAACAGTGATTAAAAAGCTTTGTTGTGTCAATACAAATATATATAATAGATAAAATTCAATGCAAAAAAAAAAAAATCAATGCACACAAAATCAAAACTAAAAATTGTCTGCGTATGTTTAAACTTATGCAGGTACATTCGATTCCCAATGATCGAAGACAAATGTTTTAAAGCAGTTTAAATTGCACCTAATAACAACTATATCACAAGGAATAAGCAACGGCTAGCTAACAATCCTTCAAAGTGAAAAAAAAGGAAACTTAAATTTCAATCAATAAAATCTTAAGCAGCGGGGATCGATCTCGGGGCAAATGGAGATTCTTCGATCGGATTGTGGTCTTAGCCGTCGTCGCCACAGCGTACTTAACTCCGGGAGGTCAAATTTGCTGTATGTTTTTAGGGGAAATTATTATGAATTTGTCGAGCCGTTAAGTATGATTCATGCAATAGGAATTTTTGCACTATAATTAAAATCACTTGAATATTATTGTTGTTGATTTACACTTTTTTAACTTCCACAAATGAGTTAAGAAGCATTTAATTAAATTTAAGCGTTTTCATGCAGTTTATAAGCATAATCACTTCCACACTTTTAAATTGAAATATTTGAAATAAGAAGCCACTATTTTTCAAGATAACGTTAACACTGATTTCACATGTTGCGTTGAATATTTTATTAATGTTTTTTTAACGTAGTTTAAACTTCTATATTTTTAAATAACAATTTAATACAGAGCTAATGTTTTCGTGACAGCAGCAGCGCCATCTCTTCAAAAGACTTTGCATCCCTTATTATAAGACTGCCGCAAAGGAGGAGGCAAGTCATTCCATATTTTCGAAGCGGCAAATACAAAACGTCCCCTAGCAACAGCATTTCTAAATGAAGGCAGAGACAGGCGCAGGCCAGTGTCCCTCAAATTACTACCACGAGTCCTCCATTTTAACTTACTAACCAAATATTCCGGTATATTTATTTTAAGCAAGGAATACAAAAAACAAACATATTTCAGATCCCTAACTCCGCCCATATTCAGAACCCATTATATTTATCTAGTATTGTTGAACTTTGTTTGTTAAACTTAATAAAGTTTATTCTGTGTGACTGTTAGTTTTTCCTAATTACCGGTCTATGTCCGATTATCCGTATTTTCGATTATCCGAATCTTCCCCGGTCCCAATTATTTCGGATAATCGGCGTTCTACTGTATTTCAGCCGCGTTATAAAATCTATTGACAGCGCCATCTATTGACGCGCGGGGTAAACTGATATTTAAATTTTAACAGCACGGGAAACCATACAGTTACCCAATAATAAGACACAGGTAAAATGTTCATATTGTTACAGTTTATTGAACTGTTGTATTAACATTTCAGCTTATTGAAGTTCTGTACAATAATTTATACATAAACAATTCTCATTGACAATGGTAGTACTCAGTTTTTTTAAGTTATACTTCTTTAGGCGGATTATGAAAAATTATGAGAGTGAAATTTAAAGATACGCGCGCATCACTGTAACACAAAAGTAACACCATGAAGTTGGCCACTAAACCTAACGATATTAAATACCCTAGATACACCAACACGAACAAAATTGTGCCCGAAACCTGTCCAAAAGATACATTGAACGACACACGGAGCTCCGCAAGATGATAACGTAGTCAAAATCAATATAGGGCATTATTTAAATATTGAAAGTAACCTTTAATACATACTGTATAAGGTCCTAATTAAAACACATGCGTCAAGGACTTCCGACAGGTCGAAATGCAAGCTCGTAAAATTTTACGGCTTATTGCTATATGCGGAAGAATTTAGACCTTAGTTCTTTGACTCTACGCGCTGATAGCAATATAGCAGGCACGGTCCGCGAGGAAAAGAGACGGCTATATGGCGACGTATAACCGACCATGCATTTGAATATCAAAATCATTTTCTATTAAATCAATTTACAGTAAGTATTAGAACAAAATTTGCTTTAAATGCGTTAAATTAACAAACAATGATTAGATATCTGTCGAAAAAAACGAGACTTTTCGTACTCTAAGTATTATTTTCGATTTTTTTCACGGAGCTCTAATGGCATCTTGACTTTGTAACGGTCCGCGCGTGCCTGAACCAAGAAGTGCTTGAGTGGAGTTCAAGCACTTCTTGATTGGGACACATTTTGAGCGTTCGTGGTGTATCTAGGGTATTTTAATATCTTTGACTAAACCGCATATTAAGTCTCGAAAAAATGCTACCAACAAAATAGATGCTCGTCGCCTCTGATCACTGTTTTCATATTTATAATATTTATGCACATGTTTCTAGTTTCTATATTCACAACACGTGTTTTAGTTTCATACAAGTGCGCATCATATGCAAAAACACATTTTTTCAGGAGAAGCGTTTAAAACTTTAACATCCCAAAACATACAATATTTAAAGTTTTTTTTTTATTTTTTTTTTTAGATGAATAGCTAAGCAATATAATCTGTTCATCACATAAAAATCTTTTAAATATTGTATGTTTTGGGATGTTAAAGTTTTAAACGGTCCTCCTGAAAAAAAAATGTTTTTGCTTAAGTGACAGTGTCGCACCGGGGTTGATATGTGCTAATAAATTATATATTTAATGGAATATTTTAATTATTTATTGAATTTCTCAAATGATAACTGAACTGTATTGACTACCCTTTTCCAGTCCTTTTATTATTTTATTGTAATTAATTATTTACATGCAATAGTAAACTAATTTTTAATCTTGCTAAAGAAGTATAACTTCTCACGCGCGTACATAAATAAATACACGCACACATTTTTTTTTAAATTTGTTTTGTGATTTAAATGTGATGTAAATAATTCGTTTTAACCAAACTTACAATTATTTAATTAGTAATTCCTATAATAAATTATTATTTCGCCTATATGTTTTACTTACAGGACATGAAAAATATTAATTACAAGATCAGTCATTATTATTCCATGTTTGAGAGATTATTTCAAACACCTCACAATAAATATTTAGACTAAAAATATACATTTAAACTATGTCAACTAAATAAAGTATATATTACATATTCATAATCATGGTGTTATTATTACAACGATAAAAGCCATACTCAGTCGAGCTCGATGGCGCAGGTAGTTAGCGCGTTCGGCTGCGATCGTTGAAGTTAAGCAACTTTCGCAGTGATCGGTCATTGGATGGGTGACCAAAGATTTACTATCTCGAGCTCCACCGTGCTTCTAGAAAAGGCTAGAAAGAATTCGACACGGCTGTCAGGGCCGCGGTAGCATAATTGGTCAGTGCATCCGCCCGTATAGCCAAGGGTGCGGGTTCGAATCCCAACTGCTGCCGTGGTCCGCGTGAAATGTTTTCTAGTAATATTTTCTTTCAATTTAAACATCGAGCAGTTAAATGCTAAAAAAAATAAAAATAATAACACCAAAGATTTAGTAAATAATTAATTTTGCTCTCACTTTCATTGCTATAACAGTAAATTATGACACTTTAATTAAATGAAATCACGTCACTGAGTATGGCTTTAAGTCCATGATCTATATCTACATACATACCTACATACACAGTGGCGGACTAATAGGGGGGCGGAAGGGGCGGCCCGCCCCGGGCCTCCGATCTTGGGGGGCCCCAAATGCCTCCGAGTTCCCCTGATCAAATCCTAAACATGACTTTAAAATGTGCTTAGTACCTACATAATTTCATCAAGATCAACAAGATCCACACTACAGCCATCTAGACTTTTTACGCGGTACTAATATTCTTTTACCTTTGCTGAACGTGTCCAATACGCTGGGGGAATTCCCGTCTTTGTAGTGGGTACTTCCTCAGGAATCCCTGAATGAATGAAGTGCAAATAATTCACTTTTTTACGCCTACATAAAAGAGGCTGCTGGTGGGTCAAAGAGAGTACCATCTTATTTGTCAAAAGGAATACAAAATGAATTTATTCAAGGCTGCTGGTGGGTCAAAGAGAGTACCATCTTATTTGTCAAAAGGAATACAAAATGAATTTATTCAATGTTTGGGTGATCATGTAAGGCAAATAATTGTTGCAGATATTACGGAATCATTTTTGACAGCACTCCTGACGAAAGTAAAATTAATCAAATGAGTCAAATCATTAAATTCTTTCATAAAGAGAATGACATAGTGGAAGTACGAGAATCTTTCTTGGGTTTTTTTTAATTTTTGGAAAATATACTGAGGATATGTCAAAAGACATTCAGCAACAGTTCGAAAAGGAAGGACTGAATATTGCGTTGTGCAGGTTATCACAATGCCACGTCAATGTCAGGTGTCCATGGAGGGGTGCAACAAAAAATCCGAAAAGTAAATCTAAATGCACTGTTCAGTCCTTGAATCTTTGTGGAGTTCATGCATTTGTATACGTTCCTTCCAACGTCACGTATTTTGGAACAGTAGAGAAATTCTATTCGTTATTTTTGTCATCTACACAGAGATGGCAATTGCTGAAAGAGAAAACTGGAAAAAAAATAAAACGTTTATCGGATACTCGCTGGAGCTCTCATTACGAGTCAGTAAAAGTTGTAAAAGAAAACATAGAGACAATTGTAAGTAGTTTGGAACATTTTCAAAATCCAACCAAAGCAAATCTAGGTACAAGATCAGGAGCAAGCCTGCTCCTGCCGGCTGTTTGTGATTTTACATTTCTAACCTGTTATACAATTCTGGCTTTCTTTACTGGATGAAGTAACTTAAGTTCAACAATATTTGCAGTCTCCAAAAATAACTCTGGATACAGGAATCACCAAATAAAAACGCAATGTATGAGTATTTAGTGACCGAACGAACCACCATTGTAGACAATGTTGTAACTTTTGTCATAAAAAATGCAATGACATGGACACATCGAGAAACGAGAAAGAAGGAAGGTAAAAAGAACGATGTCGGCTGAATCAGCTCATGATTCTGGATTATCAATTCCAGAAGAAATACGTCGGTCAATGTATGAATGCATAGATCGATTTATACAAGAATTGTCGACACGATACGGGGCCATGAAACAAATCAATAATATTTTCCAAATTATTAAAATAAAGCATAAGCTAGAAGCTTCAGATGATGCTCTGGCTGTAGCAGTTGCCAATCTGATATAAAGTAATGATGAATTTGACTAGGCGCAAGTTTCCCAAAAAATAAAAAAGTACCTCAGGCATGTAAAAGCCACCGATACGAGTATGGACGTTGCTGCCAATTGGTGAGCCCAATAAATCCTTCAATTAATAATAAAATGGGACTTCAGTGAATCTTTACTCTGTAAATTGCTTATACTTCAATATTTCTTGACTATTTGCATCTCGGTTGCATCATGCTAGAGGAGATTTTCGAAACATAAACTAATTAAAAATAATCTTCGTTCTACAATGGGTCAAGAACGATTGATATTAATCTAGCCGTGCTTTCAATAGAAAAAAAATCAAAAGAAATCAATTTCACAGAAGTTAATGAGGAGTTCAGTAAATTGAAGGCACGAAAATACATTTAAAACGCTATCAAAAAATTTAATTTCACTTGCTAGTTTTAACGAAATAAACATAAGAAACTAATTTTTGTTAAGGGGGGGGGGGGGGGGGGGAGGCTCATTCTGCTTTGCCGCCCCGGGCCTCTGACGGGCTTAGTCCGCCACTGTACATACATAGTATAAAAGGAAGTCCTTTCGCCGCGTCTGTCTGTATATCCGCAAATTCATATTAAACCTCATAAAACATGTTATGTCTTTTACCAAAACTCACACTATATCTATCTTTATATATAAAACTCAAAGGTGACTGACTGACATAGTGATCTATCAACGCACAGCCCAAACCACTGGACGGATCGAGCTGAAATTTGGCATGCAGGTAGATGTTATGACGTAGGCATCCGCTAAGAAAGGATTTTGATCAATTCTACCCCCAAGTTGATAAAATAGGGAATGAAAGTTTGTACGAAACTTTGTCAATTTCTAACCGATCGGGCTGTGACTTTGCATGCAGGTATAAGAAGAATCATAGATGAATGTCATTGTGAATAATACAAGCCTGAGAACAAAAACTGTAGTCTACCCTTCAGCTGTACACCGAAGCGAAGCGAGGGCGGGCCGCTAGTATATGATAAATTTCATCTGAATCGGATCAGCGGATTAAATGTGATGTGGAACAGAAAGACAGACAGACACACTTTCCGCACAACATTGTAAAAGCTACGATGCTCTGCTTCATTCATGCTGAAGTTATATGGATTCTAATGTTTATCCATATTCTGGGTGTTGACTCTTCATGTGACCTTTCAAACTGCAGTTTTGTATGAAAGCTTGACCGCAGATATGACACCTGTTAAAAACATATTTATATATTAGACAAAATATAATTATTACATAATATACATAAATGAGGAGCTCGATGGCGCAAGTGGTTAGCGCGTTCGGCTGCGATCGTTGAAGCTAAGCAACTTTCGCAGTGGTCGGCCATTGGATGGGTGACCAAAAATTTATTATCTCGAGCTCCTCCGTGCTTCGGAAGGCACGTTAAGCCGTTGGTCCCGGCTGCATCTGCAGTCGTTAGCACCCACCATTCCGCACAGGGCCCGCTTGGTGGGTCATGGCCCAATCTCCCTATTCCATCCATAGGGAAGGCCTGTGCTCCAGCAGTGGGGACATTAATAGGCTGATGACGATGATGATGATGAACTGGGCCCGCGTGGTGGGTCATGGTTATGGATATCAAAAAGTCCTGACAAAAATTCTGACATTTCGTAAAAAGTCCCGAATTTTTAGTCACAAAATGGTATCATTACTCACTTACTTGCAATGGTATGGTATCTAAATCAATATGTACTTTAAATATTTATATTCAATGTAATTAAAAAAATCGGGACAATTTAAAGATCCGGGCAAAGTCCGTTTAGAAGTCCGTACTGATCCGGACGGATGGTAACCCTAGTAGTGGCCCAATCTCCCTATTCCATCCATGGGGAAGGTCTGTGCCCCAGCAGTGGGGGCATTAACAGGTCGACGATGATGAAATGTACATAAATAATAGTCTTGTCAAAAAGCCTGGCATGAATTTGTTAAAAGTTTTTAAAATATTCATATGTTTAAAGAAAAGTTTTACTAGAAAAAAAATATTGTGGGTTACCTACAATGCGAAGAGATGGCGCTGCCTTGCAACTTAAGGCTAGGAAAATATCGACGCGGCCATCCCGTCCGCTGCCTAGTCCGCGTGGATTTTTTTTTTCTAGTAAAACTTTTCTTTAGATTTAAACATCGAGCAGTTAAATGCTCAAAACAAAAAAACAGCTATTCATATTTTTTTTTGTTAAGGGTGTAACTGCTTGATGTTTAAATCTAAAGAAAATACAACTAGAAAAAAATCCACGCGGACCAGGCAGCAGACGGGACTCGAACCCGCACCCTACGCAATCCGGGCGAATGCACTGACCAATTATGCTACCGCGGCCCTGAGACGGCCGCGTCGAAAATTCTTCTAGCCATTCTTAAGCTGAGGAAGTCAGAGTCGAGTGCCGTCTGCTACCTGGGTCCGCGTGTAATGTTTTCTAGTTATATTTTCTTTAGATTTGTTAATAAAGTTTTTAAAACATTAATACGTTATTTATTACTTTCTAGTCACTCCATAAAAAGTGGTAATTGATTTATATATTTTTTTAAACACACGAATTAGCCCAGCCCCAAAGTAAGCACTGAAAGTCTTGTGTTAAGAGATACTAGGGTAACGGATAGAATCTCTTATCTATTAGACAAGTCCGCCCGTCCGTCCGTCTGTCTGTGGTGCTGTTTCAGCGGCCAAACCGTAAGAGATAGATAAAGAGAATATTTAAGTTATAAGTTAAGAATAGTCTGATAAGACTACAAACCGGATTTGAGTAACGTAGCACTTCCGGTTTTCGAGAAATCACGAATTTCAAACAAAACCACACAAAATCTCCGAAGTTCTCAATTATTTTTTTTTTTTTTTTAAATCAGGTTTTTGTGAACATTTGGTTCACTGGTTTGCTAGTACAAAGTATAATTTTATTTCATTATTATTGACCGTTAATGGCTTCAATTGATTTCTTAAGAGCGCTTTCACATTTTTTGCAAAAACTCGAGCGCCTCGTTTACCCCCTTAGAAAAGATTTTGACTATTTCCAATAGAAGTAAACAGTAGATTTATTCTTCCTATTGTTAGTTAATGTGGAATATTTGCAAATACTATTTTCCTTTTTTTGTACTGATCGTTCTACTGCAGCTAGTTTACTGAAAAAACGGTAATATGCACAACTTCAATCGCCTGAATCTCCAAATACTGTTCAATAAATTAGATCAAATTATTACTACGACATCAGAAATATGTTTTTGTTGTAACATAATGTATTAGAATTTTATTATCCATCTCATTAATTATCAAAAAAAAACATCTAACCTCCGTGAGTTTTCCCAAAAAATAATGCAGGTATACCTCGTATTTTGATATTGAATTAAATAGAATTACTATCAAAAGCTTTCATAAAACTAATCTAACATCATTGAACTACTGAAATATGTAAATATTTTTATAATTAGTTCATTATTAATTATTTTATAAGACTCGAAACATCACCCGTAAAATGCAATATATACTAGTGCAAATCTACCGACGCGCCGATCGGTACAGCAGCGGCGCAATTTTGTAAAAGGGCTCTTAAAGCAAACCTTTACAAAGCATCTCTTTGACTCCATGACTTCTGATAAAATCAGACGATTGGATAACCCTCAAACCCGTCATAATCCTAAGCTAAGTGTAATCCCGAAATACAGGGATTAGAAATAAAAACTAGCAAACCAGTGAACCAAATGTTCACCAAAACCTGATTTAAAAAAAAAATGTATTTATTAATTGAGAACTTCGGAGATTTTGTGTGGTTTCGTTTAAAATTCGTGATTTCTCGAAAACCGGAAGTGCTACGTTACTCAAATCCGGTTTGTAGTCTTATCAGACTATTCTTAACTTATAACTTAAATATTCTCTTTATCTATCTCTTACGGTTTGGCCGCTGAAACAGCACCACAGACGGACGGACGGACTTGTCTAATAGATAAGAGATACCCGGGATCAAATCTTCTAATCTTAATTCAACAGCCAGATCAAATTCGCTTACCTATATCGCCTATCGTTGGTATGTATTCGCATGTGATCCTTCAAAGTCTTAAGTCTCGGATAAGTCTTCTCGCAGACTTTACACTTAAAGTTCCTCTCACCGGTGTGTGTGGGCATGTGATTGTTTAAAGCGAACCGTGTAAAGAATTTTTGACCACAACATTGGCATTCGTACCTGAAACAAAAATGATTTTATTTTATCTTAAAAGGTTGGTGAATAAAAAAACGTATGGCACTCGGGGACTGCCGCGGTAAAGCTATTGCATAGCATTATTTATCAATTAATGCAATTATAATTATTTATTTAGTTTATTTATGCAGTATTTTTTTTTTCTTCAATATTAACTCAAGTTTTTTCTTTAATATTAATAATATTAATATATATAGGCAGGCCTTATGTTATTTTTATTTTATTGGGCAAGCATAGCAAACAACAGCATTGCCTGGCGCCAAAAATCTTCCGTCCGTCATTTTAGTCCTATAATTTAAATTATAGTCTAAATAAAAGGGACACAAATAACAAAAAAGGTGCTGGGGTCTCAAACAAATATATAAAAAAAAGAAAAAAAAATATAATAAAAAAGAAAAAAATACGAGTGCGGGATTTGAACCGACGAGACGCGGTGATGCATCGAACGTTAATGCCGTAGCAAAAATTTAACACACTGCGCCGTTTCGACCGATACTGGAAAGGCGAAAATTGTGTTAATATGCACCGTTGTCAGGTTATTTTCGTTACGGAATTTCTTGATTCGGTCGCCGCGCTCACAGCCCGCGATAAAATCTATGCAATAGCTTAATAAACATATGCAAATATAAACATCTATACATATAATGAAATGGTAGGAAAGTCAAAACTGTACATTGAATATCGTTTTAAAAGAATACTTGGGGTGGTGTGATCTACAATCGATACCGAAGCCAAAAATATAGTTTTTAGAATTTTTGTCTGTTAGTCTGTATGTATGTCCGGGATAAACTCAAAAAGTACTACATGGATTTACTTCAAATTTGGCACGAATATTATTAAGAAGTCGGGTCAACATATAGGCTACATATTATCACGCTATCACCTACAGGGAACGAGCAGTGAACCTTTATTTCTAACCAACTCCACGCGTACGAAGTCGCGACCGGCCGCTAGTATATAAATAAATTAAAAAAATATATGTGGAGGAGCTTGATGGCGCAGGTGGTTAGCGCGTTCGGTTGCGATCGTTGTAGTAAAGCAACTTTCGCAGTGGTCGCTCATTGGATGGGTGACCAAAAAATTCTATCTCGAGTTCCTCCGCGCTTCGGAAGGCACGTTAAGCCGTTGGTCTCGGTTGCATTTGCAGTCGTTAGTACCCGCCAATCCGCACTGGGCCCGCGTGGTGGGTAATGGCCCGATCTCCCTATTCCATCCATAAGGAAGGCCTGTGCCCCAGCAGTGGGGACATTAATAGGCTGATGATGATGATATTTATTTATTTAATCTTTATTGTCATTTTACAACAAACGGCGGACTTAATGCCATTCATGGCACTGTCTACCAGTCAACCATCGGGCTAAGCGGAGACATTATGCGGTAAAGTAAATAAAAGCAAAAGGTGAAGTATAATAATATGTATATATTAAGTGTAACTAAACATTAACATCTTCAATATCAGGGAAGTTAGGGCAGACTCGTCTCCGCTGGCGGCAACCGTTCACGAGCATGACGCATGAACCAGCCATCGCTTCGCTCAACCATATTTTGGGAAACGTAACGACCCGCCTCACACGACACCGCCGAAGACTTTTACGAGGGCATGAATACCCAATAACCGCCCATAATAACTACAACATATTTACTTATATATAATGCCATCAGTGTAATAAATAATAAAAAAAAACAGAACTTACCTATAATCTTTCAAATGGTCCTTCCTTCTATGTATAGTCAAAGTCCTTCTCGTATCAAAGATCCTATCGCACATACTGCAAGGGAAACTCAACGGTTCCTCCCCGTGCACTTCCACTAAATGCTTCAACTTCTGCGGGTAAGACATCAACTTAATATCACACTTGGGACAGTAAACCCTTCCCCTCTTCATATGAACCCGGTCTATATGAAGATCTCTGTTGTACTGAGCTTTGAAGATCTTCCCGCAGGTTTCACAAGGGAAATCGGCTTCCTCATGCCGCTGCTGATGCATCACAAACCGTCCTTTGTCCACAAACCCTAAACCGCACGTTTCACACACATAATTACTGAAATGTTCGTTCATATGTTTGTTCAAAGCGTGAAAATATGGGAACACCACATCACAGATCGCGCACTTCGATTCCTGTTTAGTCAACTTGAACGGCAACACTGAATCTTTGTAATCGAAATAATACTTCTTGTTGTGAACCGATGAGATGTGACGTTTGAATTCTTCCAGACTAGTTATGCTGGCGTTGCATAAGCGACAATCCACGCGGGTCAAATCGATTTTGATCATGTTCTTGTGTTCGGCAACTTTGAACTTCTTCGGGTTGTGACTTTTCAGTGAATGTTCGCGCAGTTCTTCGGGATCCGCGAAGAATATGCCGCAGTAGTAGCACAGTATGTTGTTGTGCCTGCACTTGAACGGGCAAACGTATGAAAATTCCACTATTGTTAGTATGTTCGTCTCTATCATGTATGTGGGGTCTCTTTCGCGGATCAGCTGTTGGACTTTCGACATTGGTAGTGCTGGAACAAAAACGTACAAACGTGTATTTGTTAGGCCAAGTAGTTGACATTTTAATTTTTTTTTGTTGTAAAGGTCTCTTTTAATTCGTTGACAGTATATCGTATTTTTCTGGCGCAACACTGACTTAGGCTAGTGTTAAGTTATGAGTTGTGGTCACAACATTAACCTAACCTGGTGTGAAGTTATAATTTGTGGTCACAACATTAACCTAACCTGATGTGAAGTTATGAGTTGTGGTCACAACATTAACCTAACCTGATGTGAAGTTATGAGTTATGGTCACAACACTACTCTAACCTGGTGTGAAATTTTGAGTTATGGTCACAACACTAACCTAACCTGGTGTGAAGTTATAAATATTCGGTCACAACACTAACCTAACATGGTGTGAAGTTTTTATGTTATAAATAACACTAAACTAACCTAAGGAATTGAACAAAAACATTCGTCGTCGAACCTCAGTGAGAGCACACGCGTTCATAATTTGCGTTATTACGAATCAGTGCGTACCTATTATTGTAAAATAACGTTGCGCCACGCATTTGTTGGATAATCAATATACATCAAGTGAATATATGTACACGCAAAGTGAACCAGCATGTCAACTGTGCATAGCCCTCCTGTAAAGTTTGCTTCAAACTCGGATTTACAACTTCAAGACTTATTTTATTTTTTTCTTTATTTGAATATAAATTTTTGGTATTTAAATAAAACAATTTTCAACGGTATATATGCACTGATTTATTTATTAATGACGATTCGCATCCTTTTCAGGCTGCTTTGTCAAAAAATAAGTCTTTCGAAGGTAGCTCGACAAAGTAAATAATTCATAATAGGCTAGTTGACCCTTTTTGGAACAAGGTTTTAAATGGTTAATAAATGTTCTATTGTATGTATTTTTTTGAGACCTAGAAAGCTACAAATCTTTAATTTTAAAATAGACTTTTCATGGACATACAAAAACGCTGTCGGCCATTTTAGTCTATAGATCATCTATGCAATGACGTCAACCGGTAGTAAACAAAAAGTCCTAAGCACGTAGAAAATCCAATCTGAGTTTATAATAAAAAAAAATACATGATTTCTAATAAATAACACGAAAAATATAGTAATTATCATTATTGTATTGTACGAGAATGTATAAACACATCCTTGAAGACTCCAAGAAAGTTGTGGATTAAAGTGCCGAAAGAAATTAACCTACGCAATACCTGGTTAGAACTTGCTAAAAGGGATCCTGCAACTTTATCAACTCATAGTAAAAATTATTTTTGCGAAGATCACTTTGATGTAAGTACTCATTGAAATAATATTTTAAGTATCTTCATTTATTATCAGTTTTAATAAAAGTTTTATTAATACAAGTTTTAAGGTTATGTATGAATGACATTTAGTTGTTTACTACCAAAGAGACGTCATAATCATGACGGATGTGGCGAACAGCGTTTTTAGTGTTTAAAAAGTATAGACTAAAAATTATTATTTTTAAATTAAATTTCTACAGCAATCTTCTGCTTTAATGAAGTGAAATCGATATACAGGGTGTAAAAAAACCTATGACAAAGACTTAGAACTACGCATTCTGTACACCCAAACAAGTCATATTACAAAATATTATACGTGGGAAAAAAAATAAAAAATACATGTTTTTTCTAGTACGCAATGTATAGCGCGGCGCTTTACTGTGCCGGTACGCAAAGAATGTGCCTGTGTGTATGTGTGTGCGTGTGTGTAAGTGCATCGATAAAAAAGTTTCTAAATAACGTTTTGAAAATATTAATGTATAAATCTTGAAAAAAATATTTTGGTTTTGATCTTCAATATCTCCATTACCATACATTTCCCAGTATGGTCCACAATAAAAAATGATTGTCATGATGTGTAAAATACGTGGCCTTCGACTTCGTTATAGGTTTTTTTTACACCCTGTATTTAGGTTCCTTAGACCAAATACTTTAAGAAATAAACATTTATTTAATACCAATCGACATGAGTCAACTATCGTATTCTGATGACGCAGCCTGAAAAGGATGCTAAATGTCATAAATAGATAAATAAATCAATGCATCTATACTGTTGAAACTTGTTTTATTTTTGGTACTTGGTATAGGTTGTGGCAACTTCTTGAGCAAAACCACAGACAAATAAACTTGCGTAGTAGACCTTTTTGGATGCTCCTGCGCAGGTTTCCTTGTCTATGGTCGATGCTGAAGAAATTTGCCGGGATGTATATAGCAATACTGGTTACGTCACTTTTTGTCTCTATCATATATCGTTTTATTTTAATTTCATAATTTGACAACCTCCGCGGCCGAGTGGGTTAGTACGCCGGGTTTCATGGTATCACCGAATCGAGAGGTCCCGGGTTCGAATCCCGGTGGGGGCAGAATTTAAATTATTATCTGCAAAATTGTTGCTCTAAACCACCATTTTGCTGCAAACAAAGGTAGGCACGTTTGCGGACGTGTCTTTCCACCTTTTTTAAAGTGTCCCTATCACTACTCACTGCACAAAATGCAAGTTCTATGGTTTGGGGACTCATTCGTAAACCAAACCTACTTCGTCACACTCGCGATAGCAGTACACCATCTCTAAATATTCTTGGTTCGTATATCGAGGTATAATGAAATTATCACAGTGTATGTCACTAAGTCAAAAGATGCGCACGCCCACGCGCGATTGATATACTTGCGACTGCGCTTTGCATGCAATCAAAGCAAACCACCGCGTGCGGGGAAGAGAGGAGGTGGGCGGAATTCACATCATCAAAGACGCCGCAACCGGCGCTAGCGCTGCATGTTTCTTGCCAGCGTGCGGCACGCCGCCCGCCCGTGCTTGCCGCAAAACAACATATTATTATATGTGTGTGTGTGTGTGTGACTGTGGCTGTGATTAAATGTGTTGGGAATTTCATGACGTCGGCAAATCAGACACGAAGAGTTCCTTCCTTCACTAACCTCGTAAGTTATACCAATTTGCTCTGTATGATTTTTCCCAATTTTAAATAAGCCGTTTGTGCTTAAGTTTTAATTAAACGAGGCAACTAACATTAACAATAAAAAAGAAGTTCTTACACTAACAGACAGGCTTTACCGATTTAAAATCGTGACAGTCATATTAACTTTATAGGATTTTTAATTGCTCTAACAGAAGATTTATTTTATTGATTAATTACCTGTGCTTTATGAAATAATATTCAAAGGTATTGTGTATCAGTGAATAAATAATTATAATATAGCATCTAAGACTATTTTATTGTAATGTTTTTAGATAGTGTGGAATCAAAGCGGAGAGTAGGTAAGCGCCGAGTCATCTATGCGTGTAGTAGGTACCTACACAGGCGGCCGCCGTTCGTCGCCCCGGCCGGCGCTGATCTCGACTAGAGGCATTCATTAAGTTTCAGTTTTTAGGAGTGCTTATTTTAAGTTGCTTTATAACTTCTATGTAGACGTGTTTAAAATGAATAATTACTCATAAGGAAGAAATGACAAAAAAATAACCAAATAAAAAATTAAAAAACGAAAAAAATTATATGAAAAATTCCGGAAAAAATCAGGCATACTCTATACACGTAACCCAACAGTCTCAAGAAGTTTCATAGAAACATTCAATTTCACCCTGTATATACAGGATGCTCCAACTAGTGACGTCAACAATTTTTTTTAGATTCCTCGCACCTGGAGGTATTAGAAAATACCCCATGTATGTTCTGCGATTTTTCTTAGTTTTCGAGTTATATTTTTTTTGTGTATTTTTAATGATCTCTGCCAGCGAGGTTTCAAAAATTCATATCTTTTTTCGTAGTAGGTATTTTGAAATCTTTTTTTGTGACATAATTGTCTTGAATGTTGTATGTTGGCAGACGTTAACAAATTATTTGTATTAATTTTTGCTTTAAATAACTTTTTGTGGCGAGTTAATCAGAGAAATGGGAAGAAAGACTCTAAGAAAATGCAAAATTAATGACTCCGTAAATAATTAGCAACATCTTTTATCAACTATAGTAAGGTAATGACATAGTAGGAGTTCTCATAATTTTCAAGATTGTGACTTTATTAGAAGTTCCCGAGTCTTTTTTCATAGAAATTATGAATATTCAGCCATTTACCATTAAATATTACTAAGTACAGTATTTATACATTGTCAGGGCAGTCGCCCATACTTAACTTTACCATGTCCTTTAATTTGAAATTACATTTTTAAGTTAAATTTACCATAACAATGACAAAAAGAATTTAATCATGTTTCAATGATTTTTAGCCTATCTGCCTTTGATGGCTACAAAAATAGGCTGATTAAGTCCATTTTTTTTATGATTTTTGGTAGTTTAAAAGCATGCGGAGTTTTTAAACTTAACCCGAAGCTATGGAAACTCCTTTTTGTATTTTTTAATTGAAGTTTAATGTTTGATAAATCCTACTAAAAACTAAAGTTCCAATATCTCGAAGTTGAAGAAATACAATACTTACGAGGTTTCTTCAATACCATCACTTTCTTCAAAGGTGATGAGGGAACGTCTTTCCGTTTCTTCACCTGTCTCGGCTTGACCCGGTGAACGAGGGGCATATCATCATCATCATCAACATCCAAATTTTTTTCCGACTTAACATCATCTGGCTCTGGGAAATGGGAACACAAAAAAAGCACTTATCAAAAAAGCTTATTACAAAGCGTCTGCTTGTATTACAGACAAAAATGCTTGGGTCTGAACTGTTCCAATCAATCCAACAGTTTTTCTATATGAAATTAATCATGATTGTATTGACGTTGGTAACAATATAATAGGGTATTTGACAAGTTTTAGAAAACGATCTCATGTTATTGTCTAATGTTTATGGAGTCCGTAAAACATGGATATTTATCATTCCGTTGTGTATTTCAGTAAAAATAACCAAATCAAAAACTCCATTATCAAGTTGCCGCGAAAACGTTTTTCTGGACAATATGGCGTCCTACTAGTGTGTGACGTCACACGACTGTTATTAAAACGTCAAACGATACAAGGTAATGTCACTTTAACCGGAAGTTTACTTGCGTGTGACGTCAATTTAGGCTCCGCCAATCCCAAGCGTTTTGGGTCACGTGACAATAGATAAGAAAACTATTATCTTTTTTGTGGGTTTTTAGTAAAATTATGAATATTTTTTTTGTAAAAACAGTATAAACCCCTGCCAATATTCATTCTAAACACAGATGCCAACAATTGGCACTTTATTTTTAATACTGTCAAATACCCTATTGTTCATAAGTGGCTCCATCTAGCGGCCGGAGGTGGCGACGCGCGAACCAGATGCGCACGTCATTTTTGCAACAATCTCTCACCATTAGGAGCAGCTATCACCGGAAAGGACAAGATGGCGCTGTATATCAATATATAAGCAGACGGACGAAAAGCTGTGCGGTGCACTTCTTGACCAGGGAGTCACTAATCTTCGACTCTTTAATATGAGACGTATATCTATATATATAAAACTCAAAGGTGACTGACTGACATAGTGATCTATCAACGCACAGCAGAAAACCACTGGACGGATCGAGCTGAAATTTGGCATGCAGGTAGATGTTATGACGTAGGCATACGCTAAGAAAGGATTTTGATCAATTCTACCCCCAAGGGGATAAAATAGGAATGAAAGTTTGTATGAAACTTAGTCAATTTTAAACTGATTGGGCTGAGATTTTGCATGCGGGTATAAGAAGAATCATAGATGAATTTCATTGTGTATAATACAAGCCTGAGAACAAAAACTGTAGTCTACACTTCAGCTATACACCGAAGCGAAGCGAGGGCTGGCCGCTAGTATATTCAAATAATGTAACGGAAGTTGAGAAAATACATTTAGTTATTTATTGGAGAAGACACTTCATTTCCTTCAACGAACAAATATAAGTTATTAGAGAAGTCGCTCTATTTCCTCAAACAATAGTCCAAATACGAGTGGTTTGGAAAACAAAATGTTTGGATGACTCAAATGAGTTGTACTATACATCCAATTTAAATAAACATAATATATTAGACTCGCAACGAATACTATATTCGGCAGTATACCGAATATTCGGCGAGGCCCCTGACCGAATAGCCGAATATTAGGCAAAGGTATTTGGTGGATTTTAGCGCCAAAAACTTGTACAGACGTGATTGTTTCGCCCTCCTTTGTTTTGTTCTAATCTGCCGTACTCAAGCTAAAATGCGGCTAAATGACAAAACCAACTTTTGAGATATGGCCAAAAACGGCGCGTAAACTTAAAATTATTGCTATTATGTAACCATTCATCACATGACTGAATGAATTAATAACTGTTAACTTGTTTAATACAGAAAATAATTAAATTATGTACCTGTTTTATGTACCAATGACTACTTAATAAATGATCATAAAAGAAATGAGAACCTTAACTTCTAAATTTTGATTACCACAATAATTCAAATACATAGAATCCTCCATTTTTCCAATTCAGAAGATGATTATGTACCTGCGTTATGTACCAATGACTACTTAAATGATTATATAACAGAAATGAAAATATGAATATAAACATAATCAATCGATTTTAATTTTTCATTTTATCAATTATTTCTCTATGACAAAATATTTTATTTAAATATTCGGTATTCGGCCGAATATAATAAAAACAGCCGAATAGGCCGAATACCGAATAGTAACCGAATATTCGTTGCAAGTCTATAATATATTGATTTTTGATTTCTGACTTGAATCGGAAAGACCAATGTTGGGAGCAAAAGGAACCTCGATCATCGTCAGCCTTTTAATGTCCCCACTGCTGGGGCACAGACCTTCCCTATGAATGGAATAGGGAGATTGGGCCATGATCCACCATGTGGGCTATTCGTGTTTGCTATTTTCAAACTTGACAACAGTCTGTTCTTATCATGCTCTATAAAGCAGATTTGGATGAAATTAGCCACACATAAGTATAAATTTAAAGAAAAAATTTAATAGAAATTCCACTCGGACCAGGCAGCAGACGGGACTCGAACCAGCGCCAACCCTCCGCTATCCGGGCGGAATGCAATGACCATTATGCTACCATGGCCCTAATTGGCCGTGTCGAATTTTCTCTAGCATTTCTTTTTTGTAGTTTTCAACCCACAATGTCAAAGGAATACCTTTACAAGCATTAAACATTTGAATGAAGAAATAGCAATTATAGTACTAATTTTTAAATCTATGTAGCAGTTAAATGCTTAAAATAAAAAGTATGATAAAAATTTTCTAGTAAAGTTTTCTTTAAATTTAAACACCTACCAGTTAAATTCTTAAAAAACAAAAATATAACACATAAGTCTAGTTTTTTACCTGGATTGAGATACACATCCATACTTTTTTTCCGGGAAAAAGAATAAGACAATAAAAAAAACTTACCATCAGCAATAGTGTCAGCAAGCACATCACCGCACAAAGAGTCCGCTTCACTAATCCTATCCTCCGGCTCTGTTTTCACAGCAGCCTCCAACTTCGGTTCACCATCAACTAATGCTTCCTCCATGCGGCCGATACGTGTTGCTGCAACAAAACAGAAACCATTTTGCTCTTAACATAGAAATATTTTTCTTAAAAAGCTCTTTTTGAATGTGTTATTTAAAAGAATAAAAAACGTCTATTTACTCCCATTCGAAAAATTTATTTAATTAGTAATAGGAATACTAATATGAAATAAAAACCTCCATTGTCCGTGTCCAACATCTTCATTGATAGGAAAGCCTCTTCGCAACGCAGCACCTGTTTTCTGAAGCCGAGTGCTTCTCTCAGTCTCAGCACACATGTTGCACACACCAGTCTTTCTGAAGTCTTCCCATCCAAATGCGACAGCTGCAAAGAATTAATAAATTTTTAACGCTCACACCAATTTGCCTTGCCGAAATGTATAGTTTCGGAGATATTCATGGTTGAAAGGGGTTTGGGTAAAAGTGGCTTGATTTTCTGCGGCCACTAATGTTTTTTTTTTATTGAATAGAACTAAAAATATTAAAAATAAAATATTATGGCCATATATCTGTAAAGTACATCGAAGCCAATATATGATTTTTTTAAAATAGAATAATCGTAAATTCATATCATTTAAAATGAAAAATATATTATAATTAAGTATATAAAGAGAATTACAACTACCTTATGTCTAAAAACGTAAAAACTATAAATAACTAAGAACTTAAATATACAATTTACAAAATATAAAATATATCACCCCCAGCGCCGCCGTCAGGAATGGTGCCCAATAGGCTGGCAGCATTTCCACGTTGGATAGCGAGGCTAATCCGTTGGCCGAGGTAGCTGCCAGCCTTTTGATCACCGGTCACCTCGGTGAGTCTCTTAGACAATTCCTTGAAGAAGGAACGAGCACTTGGACCCCATGGTCCCATGGTCTCCACACCAAATGGCACAAATATGTAGCTCTCATTGAGAGCTGAATATTTGCGCCGCTTGGAGCACTCGGCGGAGGCCGCCGCCGCGCCTGCAGCCAGGGAGGTACTACTTGTATGGCACGGAGCAAGCATATCCACGCAAGTTGCGTCCCACACAAGAGGACGACCCTGCTTCCAGGGAATGAGCGTCATTCCGTCAGGTCTCTTGCCATCGTCTCGGAAGATGCCGCTGGGCTCTAGGGCCGCTGGCACATTGACTGCGACAAGAGCTCTGCGGATGACGTCATTGATGCAGGCGTGACGGGAGACTCGACCAGCGCTCATTTGGCATGAGAGACCATGGTGTCCCAACTCACCGACGCGAGTTCCGCAACGACAACGATGGGGGTGATTTGTCTTGACGCCGAGTCTGAGTGAAATGGCAAGTGATAGAGAACTTCTGTCAAGCAGAGTCCCGATATTAGCTGAAGGAAGAGCTTGCAGCCAGTAACCAGACTCTACTTGAAAGACCGCTAGGAGGCGAGCACGCTCAGCTGCGTTTTCAGAGGAAGCTAGAAGATCACTCTGAAGACGCAAACAGAGTGGCTCGTCCCATTGCCTCTGTGAAAATAAGGAGGAAGGTATATCTACTCCCGGGCATGCCCTGCACCAAGCATTCCTGGCCTCTGCAAGGTGAGCCGGCTCCACTACGCCTACATACATTTTATTTTAACATAGTATCATACATAGTATTTTATTAAAAAGCTCGGCTGTACCATTTGCAGAAGACAGAAAAGAGGGAAGGGCAATATGTGAAATATGGCGAGTACCAAGTCCTCCGAAACGAACAGGGAGAGAGGCCTGCTTCCAGGCGTTATCAGAAAATGAACAATTTAGAATTTTGGAAAGTGTATCCCTGAGCGAACTGTCAATAGATGACAGTAGCCCTGGAAAAAGCCAAAAATGAGTACTACGTAAAAAATATATGAATTTTGGGGCAAAAGCGCAAAAACGTACAATACAAAGCCATGTGAGGATTAATTTTTAACATTTTTTCGGAGGACTGCTGAAATTTAGAAATTTGTTCATCAATAAAAATCGGAATAGCATCGTCAAATATGGGGGACCCTAGGAGACGGAGTGATTTATTATCTAGAATTTTAATATTAGGAGCTAAAGCCGAAAATTCGGTAATAATGCGTTGTAACTGATCCTGTGAAAATTTTGATTCTGGTATAAATAGTTCGCATTTTGAATAATTTAGATCAAGGCCAATATTTTTAAATTTATCAATAATTATGTCAAAATCTGAAAGAACTGTTGAAATATCGCCAGCGATAGTTCCGTCATCAAGGTACCACACATTAAATTTTGAATTTAGCGTATCAATAATAGGTTGTATTGCCAAACTAAAGATAGCGGGCCCGAGAGGATCGCCTTGCTGACAGCCAACAGATGAATGCAACAGGTTGTTTTTAAAAATAAGTTTAGTCGGTTCGCTGTAGCATTGCCAAAGATATTTATAAATAGTGGGCGTTTTTTCTTTAATTACTGTAAGCAAGGCACCTCTATCTACGGAGTTGAAGGCATTCTTGACATCCACTTTCAGCACCACCTCCGCAGCGTCAAGTGATAGAAAGGTGCGAAGAGCGTGAACGGCTGCTTCACAACCACCCTTGACGCCAAAACCAAGCTGCACCGGTTGGAAAACAGCTGAAACTGTCGGTAAAATATGTTGACAGCAAATTTTGGATGCTATACGACGAAGGGTGGAGCCAACAGCTATAGGGCGGATACCGCCATCTTTTTTCTTTAGAGCAATTAAGTTGGCCCCGTAAAGGATCTCGACAATGTCTTTAGGTACTTCGCCGGATAGCATTAAGTTTACCAAAAGAGTGATATTATGTAATAGGACTCTGCCAGCGTCACCTACTGAGATTGAAAGGAGGTCTTTTAAATGTTGTGGTGACAAACCATCTAGACCACTGGCAGAGCCACTTTTGAAGGAGTATATCGCGGCTGATACGTCAGAATCTTTGCTTATTAGATAAGCAAGTGTTGTTTCAGGTGGCGAAGGAAGGAGAAGAGTTGGTGCTGGAGGTGGGTGCTTGTCTTCAAGAGCACTAAGGGTCTCCTGGCAGTTGACGGCGACAACATCGTGGCTGAACAGTAGGTTTGCGGCTCCTCGGAGATCGCCATCGCTAATTTTTGATTCAATTAATTTTATAGAACTATTAGATTTTGGAGGCCGAGAGGGAGGAAAGACTAAAGAATTCACAGAAGGATTTAGGCGGCAGTTCTCCTTTATTTTTTGTGTTAGTGATGAACTAGTACTATTTGCATTAATATGTAAAATTCTATAGGAAAATGTTAGAAGTTCTCTCCAACTCTCAGGCGTGTTTACTCTAAGCACACGTTCGATACATTGTGATAAAGAAACAGCGACTGAGGGCCGTGCAGAACGAGGTATTCTTTTTATAACTGGAAGTGTATTTTTGAGATTACCAAGAGTTTTGCAAAGTGGTTCGTTACCTGAATTTAGAGATTGCGAAACTGCTGGCACAGAGGCAGAAGATTTATGCAGCCTGCCAATGTGTATATTTAAGCCCCGGTTACCTTTAAAGAACCGGGGTTGTGGGCACTTATGACATTGTATCAGTTGTGCGTCGTCACTGCCAGGGACGGGATTTGCCGACATTCAATCAGAAAGAGCGTCAAGACTACACTAGAAAATATTAAAATGAAAATAACTCTATAAACTAATTAGAAAAAAACATACAAAACAAACATGAATATTATAAAAACACAACAAATTTCAAATGTCAAATTCATTAATTATCACGTCCGTCAAGGTTGCTTGGCTACCGTCACAATTCGAGCATTCTATTGGCTATGAAGAAGCGGGCACCTAGCAACAGGCGCGGCTGTTCAAGGCGTCCTTAGAAACAATCACTTCGGCAAATTGCCTGCAAAACAGCTGATTTTATAATTCATATCATTAAATCTTATGTGCTTTTTTGTATGAATTGTTGTCTAAAACATACCATTTAAGTTAATAACGGTTTAACAGACCCTTTTCTGTCTGGTCTGACTGCTTCAGCCAATCACATCAGTCTTTCGATATTCTACTTGGGTCTCGTATATGTGAAGATCATGTCAACTCTATATATATGCCAGTGTAGCCAGCTCGGGATCCCCACGGGCAGGGTCATGGGACGGGCGCACACTCGTCCTCTCCTGCCCGCTCTTCTTCGGCGGGAAGGAGCGGCCAGGGGATCATCCTCCCGCTCGCTCTCGGTTGCCTCATTCTACGAGATGACGTTCTTGCAGAAAGAGGCAGCCGCCTTCCATGCCGTCTCGCTACTGAGCATGGCCTCTACCATGCTCCTCAGCGAGAAGGCTCCGCCTCCCAGCGCCGCGATTAGGTCGCAGCGCTGCTGTAGCCGAGCACTCCAACAAGGTGTGCTCGGTAGTATCGTCCGGGGCGCCGCAATGATGGCATTGCGGCGTTTCTTACCGGCGGGCGATACGGTACAGGTAGTAACCGAAGCATCCGTGTCCGGTCAGTATCTGCACTATGCGAAAAAGAGGCCGCCGCACCGGCTTAGCGCAGTGCCGACCGACGCCAGGCAAACCGCCTCTTATACCGACTTTGCCTTCGCCGCCACCATGGTGTCGTCGGCGAAGCAGACAACCTCCATGCTGAGAAGGAGGCTGCCTCGCAGCACCCAGTTATACCCCAGGTTCCAAGGCAGTGGACCCAGCACTGACCCCTGGGGTACCCCTGCAGCCATGGCCGAGAGCATAGGCTTCCATCGGGCCCCTCGTAGAAAACTGACCTCCCCTGCAGGTAATCCTCCACGATGGCTCGCAGGTATGGAGGCACGCAGTGAAAACGCAGTGCCTCCATAATACCTCGTGGGGGAGATTGTTCTCTTCTTCTTTCAACAGGCGTTTCTGCAACTCGACGTCCTTATGGCGCCTCTTTGTTTTAGGAGGGTGTATAGCCGGAATTACTCCAGCCAGCCCAGCTCCATCAGGAACGCCCCCAGGGCCTTCACATTGGTGACTGCCTCTTGGAAGCTTCCCGGTGAGCCGAGGTATTTCGCCCGGTATTCGGTCACTCCGTTGCATTCCAGCAGAACGTGAGTAGCTGTTTCTTCTGCCTCCATGCATCCTCTGTATAGAGGGTTGTCCGTGACAAGTAAGTTAAAAAGATGTTTGTTAAAATGTGCATGTCCGGTAATAGCACCTGTTGCCATGCGCAATGTAGGTTTGCTTAGCTGTAGAAGAGTTTTGGAGGGGACAGCGTTCACCCGTGGCAAATCGAGCTTGGTCTGCCTGCACGTCTCCAGATCGAGCCAGTGTTGCTGGTGTAGTGCGGCTGTGTGCTCGCAGATTTTATTTACAATACAGCTTAACGGTATCGGGACGATTGGTTCGGAACCTGTTGGGGTCTAATCCCCTTCCGGGCCAGCTCATCCGCAGTGTAGTTTCTGCGTGATCCACTGTGTCCCTTAATAGTAATAGAATTGCTTTACCCTATTGTGTTTAGGGTTTGTTGGCATTCTTGCAGGAGGCTCGATTTGACTAAACAGGCATCTAGAACTTGTAGGACTGATTTGCTGTCGGATTATTTCCGTGTTCGTATTTCCTGTCCTATTACCTTTCTTGAAAAGATCGCCCTTTGCCGCCAGTATGATGCGCATACATTCAGCTTGAAAAACTGTGTTGTACGGGCTTAAGGGGAAAGCGATATGTATATTGAGGTCCTCAGAGAAAACACCCGCGCCCGTGCCCGATGATGTTTTGGTGTAGATCATGAGAGCCTTGTGTGTTACCTTGGGATCGTTGTCATCCAGTAGATGTATTCTGTACTTTTTGTCAAATATGAAAGCAGGTATTATTTTGGGGGAAGACTGTTAAAGGCGTTGCGGATGTCTAGCTACACAGCAATAGCAGTCTCTCCCCGACATGGACCGCCTCGGTCCACCCCTTCAAAAGGGCCACCGCCTCCACCGTGGACCGGTTTCGCCGGAACCCGAACTGGTGCTCTGCCAGATTTGGGTCCGGCTCCCGTTGCTCGATGTTACGCCCCGCCAGAATTCTTTCAAAGAACTTACCGGCGTCATCGAGCACCAATGCTGCCGCGCGCGGCCCAGGTAGGTACCTACCTAGGTACTCTGGATCAAGTTTTTGATCTTTTTCTTTTTTTTTCATTAATGTTAGCTTTTAGAAAGCGTTACCACAATACTAAACATGTAAAATAATCTCAGGAGATTATTTAATGAGTTTTTTTTTCATATGACTTTTGTTAGAATTCAAGCTCAAATATCTTGGTTCCGATATTAGTTATGGAACTACTACTTTGCTAAGAACAATTCACATACATAGTACTATCAAACAATCATAATTAGTTCATTGGCCGCTGTAAAAAAAAATCAAGCCAACCTCCATACAAAATTACCCAATCCCCTAGGTATGGACAGTAGTAAAACGACTGCAGGTGCGGCCGGGACCAACGGCTTAAGGTGCTTTCCTAAGCATGGGGGAAATCGAAATAGAAGATTTTTGGTCACCCATCCAATGAAACGTGAAACCATTGCGAAATTTGCTTAACTTCAACGATCTCAGCCGAAGCGCTAGCCACCTGTGCCATCAAGCTCCTCAGGGCTGGCAGGGTTCTCTAAACTTAAAATTAAATTTAAAATCAGTCTCTCTTTTTCATTCTGTATATAGAATGACAGGGATACACTGTTATCAAATTTAAGTTTAGGTTTAGAGACTGATGCCAGAATAGTTTTATGCCAGCAGTGTTTCCGGACCAATACGACCCAAAAACCTTCAAAAAAAGAGCGTACTCCTTCCTTAAAGGCCGGCATCGCATTTGTGATACTCCTGGTGTTGCAAGTGTCCATGGGCAACGGTGATCACTTACCATCAGGTGGGCAGTCTGCTCATATACTCATATACTGCTATAACATAAAAAAACACCAAAAAATACTTAAATAAGTTTGATTCACAAGTTGTTTGCTGTGCTCTGAGAGGTTGTCAAAGTGATTTTGACTTTAGAATCAGAAACATTTGTTAAGTGAAAAATTTAGTGTTTAAGACTATAAATTGCATGTAAATATCAGGATCTATTTTAAATTATAATATAAATATAACTTTATTACAACATTTATACTTTTAAAAGTTTAACAGGAGATTCTATAACAAAATTGATTTGATTGACGACTTCCATGGCCGAGTGGTTTGTATGCCAGGTTTCATGGTTTTGGCCGACACGAGAGGTCCCAGGTTCGAATCCCAGTGGGGGCAAATGTTTGCGTGATGTATACGAGCATTTGTACTCCATAAAATATTTATTTCTATATAAATAGACTGTTATTTAAAAAAAATAAAAAAGAAAAGCAGACAAAAATTAAAGATTACTTAGATTAAAAAATATAGTACATACATTATCGTATGTACTTATAAAGTGCAATTTTTGACGACCTCCGTGGCCGAGTGGTTTGTACGCCGGGTTTCATGGTGTCTCCGACTCGAGAGGTCCCGGTTCGAATGCCGGTGGGGGCAGATGTTTGTGTGATGAATACGATCATGTGTACTCCAGTCATGGATGTTTAATATGTATCTCTATATAAATATACTTATGTATGTACAGTATATGTATTCTATCCGTTACCCTAGCATCCCATAACACAAGCCTTACAGTGCTTACTTTGGGGCTAGGCTAATTGGTGTGAGTGTTGGAAATATTTATATTTATTTTTGCTATTAAAAAAATAATAAAATTATAAAGATGTTGATTAGTACTTCATACTTGATTAAATGTATCTATTAAATCCTCTACTTTACCATAAGAAGTTAGGAGATCAGTACCCTTAGTACGAGTTTTACAATTACGAAAACTATGATAGTTTTCGTAAGCTCGCAAGTACTTTTTTTTTGTTTTCGTTTCAATACAAATATACAGTGTTTAAATTCTATCATTAAATAATTTGCGTCTTCTTAAATTTTAAGTATATTGGTTACTTTTCACCAAAATGGACATAGAAACATAATTTACAATTACCAAAACTATGATAGTTTTCGTGAGCTCAAACTCGTACTTAGGGTACTGCAGAGAATTTATTTTAGCTTCTCAGTATATTCTGTAAGCCAACAATAAAGTATACACAAAGCACTGTTTACTGGTGCTGATATGAAAAATAAAAAAACATACTTTTTATCAATGAATAAAAATTGTACGATAATTTATGTAATTTTGGCATGCAACGAATGTAAAAAAGCTACAAAGTTGTATGAAATGTTGATAATACGTAAGAAACTTACCAATAACCCAAAGCAATCCATCATCATATCCGCATATATTTCTTTTTGCCCCGAACTTTCGTATTCTACGTTCAATACACGACATTTTTTCATTGTCCCACAACATCTACATAAACCAGGGTCAAATATAGGACCCTTAGCCTTTTTGACACTCATCCTTGGGGGCTTATATCTTTCAATTTCATCTAATCTGTAGGTAAGCTGGTAAGTTCATAAAAAAAATCTTTATTTTGTAAATTAGCCATTTTCAATAAAGTACAGACAGGGCTAAATTCCTTTTTTAGCCCCAAATCCCAAACTTATGGTAAAGGTAGGTTGCCTATGGTGTTTTTTTTTTCTATTTTGGTTTTACGGCACTGGGTTCTAGCCCTTTTCTGCCGGACCAGGAAGGTTTTCCTTTCTTCGTTCTTGCCTATGGTCAGTGTTACCAACCCTTACCAAAATTTTACCCTAAGTATTTTTTAAATTCCCCTAAAATCCCCTAAATATAGAAATTTATACATATAAATTAATTAATTAAATTAGGTACATGTACCTACTTATCTTATTACCTAAATTCTTTCGTTGCTCATAAATTAAAACGTTACATTTTAGTTACAATAAATTATTTTATTGAATAAATACATTTTCCGAATGGAAAATCAAACGAAAATGAGCTGACAAGCTGTTAAATTTTATTTAGCTGTTTTGATTGGTAGAAGGCAAAGAACTTTAGTCCATACAGCCTTAGAAAACAACCTGCCACACAGTGAGTTCAGTCGTTTCATATCGTGGTGTGTTCCGTTCTACGCACAAAACTGAAAGAAAAAACACACACTTTGTTT
Source organism: Chilo suppressalis (assembly GCA_902850365.2). Lineage (NCBI taxonomy): Eukaryota > Metazoa > Arthropoda > Insecta > Lepidoptera > Crambidae > Chilo > Chilo suppressalis. Next base: position 4,218,260 of record OU963919.1, read on the forward strand.
TTCGATTTAATTGCAAGTTTTGTTAAAAGCCCCTAAAAAACCCCCAAAAAATTGCAGCCCCTAAAAAATTCCGATTAAACCCTTCTAGCCCCTAAATCTGGGGGCAAAACCCCTAAGTTGGGAACCGTGCCTATGGTGTTATAAACAGTGTTGCCCACAGTAAATTTGAATTTCCGCTAAAGAAGTTAATATTTATCGTCAAAAATTCCTAAAGATCCTAATCATTTCCGTAAAATAAAATGAACGGCGGCAAAATCTCTGAAAATGACATACATATTTTATTTTACGCAGAAGTTTTAGACAGCTCCGTAACGTATTGCATCAACATATTTTTTCATATACTTAAATGGATTCGCACGGTTTGTGCATTTTAGCCAATCACTTAATTATAGTAAAAGGTTAGGAAACCTAAAGAAAAAAAGGGAGGTTTTCGGATAATTTTGGAGTATATTATTACAAGTTTAAATGAAAAAAAGTTAAAAGAAATTAATTATAATTATTTACAAAAGTACACATTAAAAATATACTTATATTTTAATATTATTGGGTATGATGAAATGAGTGCAGCAATTATATGTCCAGATGGTTTATTAGTTTACAGTAAGGTAGGCACAGAAGTAGGGAAAGGAATATTGAGGAACACAAGATCATAAAGGTGGAAGCGATCATATTTCAAATAAACAAAGACCATGTGGTTGATATTACCAACCATAGCCATGCCGCAGACGCATATATTGTTATTAATAATGCCAAGTCTGCTGAGATGATCAAGAGCATGCGTATTATAATTTGAGATATCTTTCTTACCATACTTGGATTTACGGAACCATGGTTTAATAGGAATGTGTGGTTGAATCGAATTGAGAGAGGGTCTAGCCTTTTGCGGGAAACCCCTCTACGCGGACGGGTTCCTTCGCTTCACGTGCACCAATACCGCAACGTTCGATTGGTTCCAACGGGTGGTACGAGACCTAACATGACTCGGAACTGGGAGAGCTTGTTGTCCTCCGGGACGACGAAATCCCCAAGACAGTTAGGTGTGGTTTTCTGCTGCCCAAGCTCTGGAAGCACGATCAGGCGTTGCTAGGCAAATGCCTACAGATCGGGAATCCGGAGCTGAAACCCGAACGTTGGCTGCTTAACGGCCTCCAACAACAGCCTACCATCGGGGCCAGATTCGTTGTGGTTTCGATCCCTGAGGACGTTGTGCCTGCGATCCTGGCTAGGGGGCGCTGACTCAGCTTTATGTTTGGGTCGGTGTACCTGAAGTTCAGGGACGCCAAGGGGAAGTACGTCGACACTCCGCCGACGTCCGACTCCTTAGCACCACTCGGGGCTCAAACCGCAACGAACGTCACACCAGCGCCATTACCATCCACATCCAGCGCTGGCCCTACGGACACCGCCGTTCCACGTGCCTCATCACCGACTGTCGAAGTTCAGGGACCCTCGCAGGTGGCGTCCTCGCCGCTTAGTGAGGACTGTCTCCTGGAGCTCGACGGGCTAGGGCTTGAGGACGTCGTCTGCCAGGACGATGGCGTCCCTCTGCAGTAGTGCAAACATACTGCAAATAAATCTCCACCACAGCGTAACCACTACGGCTCAGCTTCGGCAGTGGTTGGAGACCAACAACAAAGCAGTCGCACTAATCCAGGAGCCGTGGAAAGCTAAGTACGAGAAAAGTATTAGATACTGGAGAACAGCCTCCTGGAGACTTCACCGAGGAGATAAACTCCACCAATCAGGCAAACCGGGTAAGGATATTACTGGCCAAGCAAGGCCCTGGCCTGCTGGGAAGTCTGCGTCGACCTGACGGCACATTGTCCCATAATCGGGCTGACTGCGACGCTATCCTCCTAGAAACCCACTTTCCGGACTGCCAGCTTACAGAGCAGGTGACTTGGCAAGATGCACCTCCAAGTACAACAGAAGGATGCTGGAGATTAGCAGAGTCGGTAATTACGCCTGAGGGAGTAAAGTGGGCTATCAGCTGCTTTGCTCCTTTCAAGTCTGCTGGCTCTGATGGCATCTTTCCAGCACTACTACAATGGGGCGGACAGGACGTGGTCGATGCGGCTACTCGGATATTAACATCATTTCTGGCTCATCGGTACACTCCACATTTGTGGAGGGAGGTCAAGGTAGTATTCATACCCAAACCGGGTAAAACCGACTATACTAACCCTAAATCCTTCAGGCCCATTAGCCTAACAACCTTCTTACTTAAGACAATGGAAAGGCTTTGCGACAGATACCTACGCAGTGGAGCATTAATCAATGCCCCACTACATAAACACCAACATGCCTACAGTTCAGGTAAATCTACTGAATCAATATAGAGGGTGCTTTCGATAAGACCAACTTCACCAGTATTGAGTCTGCCTTCAGAAGACACGGTGTGGAGCAACAAATCATTGACTGGACAGTTAGCATGCTTCGCAATAGAATAGTTCGGGTAAAAGGTGAGGACAGCAGAGGAGCACTGGTGGCACGAGGATGTCCGCAAGGAGGGGTTCTTTCGCCACTTCTGTGGAACCTCGTTGTAGACGACCTGCTGACCAAGCTAAACTCGAACCACCACTACACCATAGGGTATGCAGATGACATTACTATACTTACCCTAGACACCCACGCCAGCATCACCTGTAACACCATGCAAAGTGCTTTGAAACTGGTTGAATACTCACAACTATATACTCACAGTTAATCCAACTAAAACAGACCTGGTAATGTTTACAACCAAACGTGACGTAGGTGCTTTCAACTTGCCGAAGCTGTTTGGTACCACACTACAACTACAAGCTAAATAAACTTGAGCGTCTTCAAAACTTCTGCATCAGGTTCATATTTGGTTTAAGAAAATATGATCATGTTTCCCAGTTTCGTTCTCAACTCAAGTGGCTTCCAATTCGTCGTCGCCGGGATACTCATATACTTTCCCTTCTTTACAATGTACAACACATTGTAAAGAAGGGAAAGTATATGAGTATCTCTTAATCCCTCTTATCTCAATTATCTTAAAGAGCTTTTCAGTTTTCTCCACTGTTCCCACTCTCAGTCTCTACGCTCATCAGAGAATTTGAGCCTTAAAACTCCATCACATAATACCACCTTTTATAAATATTCTTTTTGTGTTCAAGCTGTGCGCCTCTGGAACTCTCTCCCCGTTAACATCAGACGTGCCCAGACGATTGGTTTATTTAAGAAGCAGATTAAATATTTTTTCCTTTCAAAGTAATTGTTTGTGTTGTTCCAACTGTATGTATGTATGTATGTTTATGTCTCTCTACTCATTCATTTAATATTTGTATACTTGCATAGTAGATATTTATGAGTATGTTTAATCCTGAATTAATTATTGTAATTATTTTTATTTGTTATATTAGCACACCCCCTCTTTTATTAAATTTCATCTCTCCATCCTATGGTTGTCTGGCAGAAATTGCTATATAGCGATAAGACCGCCAATTGTTCACTATTTTAAGTTTTGTCCTAGTGTGTAATATTTAATATGGTGTGCACAATAAAGTGTTATCTATCTATCTATCTATCTACAACTGTCGAAGGAGGTAAAGTATCTAGGCCTTATATTTGACAGCAAACTAAACTGGAGTAACCATGTGGAACACAAAATCAAGACAGCCAGCTTAACACTTTGGCAATGCCGTCAAATGTTAGGGAAGCGTTGGGGCCTTGTACCAAAACTGTTCCTATGGTTATATTACACAGTCATACGACCAATGGTAAGTTATAGCGCCATCATATGGTGGCCGAGAACTATCCAGACTACCTGTGTCAACAAACTACAAAGCTTTCAGCGGCAGATATGCAGCGCGGTGACCGGGTGCATGAGTACGGCGCCAACAGCAGCACTGGAAGTTATTTTAAACATCACACCGCTCCATATCTACATAAGACAGGAAGCGGCTAAAACAGCGTTGAGACTACAAAAGTTTGGACTGGTAAGATTCGAAAGAGCAAGGCATCTCAACGGTATACTGAAGGAATGGGTAAACACTCCGCTCATAGATGCGGCATGTGACAAAATAATACCCGCCTTCATATTTGACAAAAAGTACAGAATATTCTCCGATCGTCGTCTGGAATGCTTACGTGACCCTCAAAGGTGTTCCCAAGAGTATATTATAGTAGTAGCTATCAATATATGAAATAAAAAAAAATAGATTTATATTTAACTTGTTAGAGTACAATTTTTTGAAATGAATTATTATTCAGTTACTATTTCAGATAGAATATAAGTTTCTTGGTCACACACAGTTCGACAGAAAGTGTAGTTCTGCCTTAAGATAAATATAGTTCTGCCTTATAATAAATATAGTTCTGCCTTTATGTAAGTCATTTGTACCAACCATAATATAGAAAACATACTACCAATGATAAAATAGGGATGTACTTTACCAGATATCAATAAAAATAATGCTTCGTGGTTAGGTACTCGTAAATCTTAAATATTTCATACTTTTGGGAGTAAGGTCCACTTGCAACAACATTGCTAAAGTTCGATTTAACTGTACGTATCGTTTCGTGTCGACACAGGACCTACAAATATTGTACGAGACGACCGCCTTACGATCGAAACAACAAGACATAGCAAGAAATAAAGTTTACGTGTGCAGTGAGACATCGAAACAGACTGAATTGTGAACTATTGAAAAATATGTCTATAAGTGCAATTTCACGTGTAACGGCTACGTACAGTCATTAAATATGCTATTTCATTGTCATTTTGTTAGAATGAGCCATAGATTGTAATGATAGAGGAATTTACATATAGTTGCTCATTGTAAAATTGATAGTTCAAAACGTTATTCTGTCTCTTTCTAACCGATGACCTTATAAGAATTTACCTAATCGAGCGCCACGATGCAAAGCGGTGGCGCTGAGAAACTGTTTGGAATCTGATAGTTCGGAACGATAGGAAAGATAGGGACGATAGGCGGTCTCTTTCTAGCAGTCTTATAAGATTTTGTACGAATTGTAAGCTCTCGGAAATATTAATGTATTATGTTTGGATTGTTATTCTTTATGTTTCATTAGATAATAGGTAGTCATAGAAATAAAAATAGCAAAGTTTTATATAGATTATGATAGTAGTTTAGAAATAAGGCAAATGTTAAATATAGTTTTTGGTCGATAGTAAGTTAGTTATAGGTATAATTTTGAAAATAAAGATTTTATTTTGTGTGTTTTCACTTGCCCTATAGAATAAGGTATAATAGTTAGGTATTAAATGAGTCCAAGTAGGTTTTTAGAGACGTTTTAATTTCAAAACTTTGTAGGGCTATAAAGCCATTGTTTATGATTATTCTTATTAGAAAATTATTTTATTCGATAGATAACACATAGGACTACATTAATAAATAGGTATCAAACCGATAAATATAGAAATGTGCCGAATATAAGATGAAAATAGTTTGTATAGAAAATACTTAGCACGCTCCCCACGCAACGCGCGCAGAGCGCGTGGGTGGGGCAGCGGAGGCCTGTGGCGGGCGAAGCCCTATGGAGGGGGCGAGTATAAATATCGCGGAGACCTATTTTTGCGCGCCACAGTTAAAATATGATGTTTACGGACGCGCAACTGCGCTAAAAATATGCCTATTTGTATGCCTAATGTATGTACCTATAGTTTTAAGCTCGCACCAATGTATTTTTGAATAAATGAGAAATAAAGTATAGCGGGGGTGAGGTAATGGATCGCTGGCCAGCTCAGTCCGCGCGTATAAAAATCGAGTCGGAACAGGCTCCGACTCCGATCCGATTCAGCGACAGGCGCTCCACCCTAAAGGAACAGGAAGAAACAAGCGGTTCACTCTGAACTTGAAGCCTCCTCTCACCGGCCATCCATTACCAGCGCCCACCGATTTCTTCAATACCGAACACTGGGTGTTTTATTCACCGAAGCTACAGTCCACTATCGCCGTCAAGACTTCTGCGTGTATTTTCCTCCACCCCCAAGTACGAGTCGGTAACTGTTAGCTACTGCTAGAGCCCGGCGTGCCGTACAAATATGTTCCTAACCACACTAAATGTATGAAACCGATATGCTTCTGGAGCGCCACGACCATAGAGGTATAAGAATAGAGTAGGGGGATATAGACTCTACTACAAGTGGAAGTGTCTCTCTAACAGAATGAGACAGAAGGTGAGAGATCGCTAGATTTCTCTCTCTAATTGCGCATGCGCATTGGCAACCGTAAGCATCTTACTATTTCGATGCGGTGCTATTGGATGCCATGCGTCACAAGAGAGAGAGAGATAGCTAGCGGTCTCTCATCTTCTTTCTCTTTCTACTAGATGGACACTTTTAGAGCCGCCTTCCCCAATCTATTTCTATACCTCTATGACCACGACACGCCACTAAACGTTAATATGCACAGAGCTTGAAGGGGAGGAAATTTTCTGACGTAGTGGTGGTGTCGATTCTGGCATGATCCTCTACACTTAAAATTAAATTTAACATCAGTCTCTCCTTTTCATTCTGTTTACAGAATGACAAAGATACACTGTTGTCAAAAGTTTATGTTCAGGGAATTATGCCAGAATCGACACCAGTAGGTATCTGTGTAGAAAAAGTGAGACGTGAGTAGTCTGTGATTTTTTGTCATCTGTATAGTTCTCTTAATAGTCTGTGTCATCTGTTCGTTCAGTGGAGAGCAGACATTTTAATATATTACCATTTGTTAATTTAAATACTGTATCAGATCTTTCTCATTCTCGCTTAAAAATGAGTGGTCTTTTTATTAAGAAGGGACCCATCATTGAAAAAGGAGTCTGCCGTTGTTGTGGTGCGACGAAAAAATGCCGTTTATTAAGTACAGAATATGATCGTCAAGGAGAAACAGAAGTATATTCTGATTTGTTTGTCGAATGTTTTGGCTTGGTCGTGAGTATTAATAACGGATTTTACATTTATACCTAATGTCTTTAATCCAGAGACTAAGTCGTTATCATGGTTAAATGGCCCGCGTTTTTAAATTTAACATTTCACGACGAACTTTCTGACCCTTGTTGAAGAAGAAGTTTAACGTTCTAAATTGTCGTCTTAATGTTATTTATTTACCTACCGTCTCTCGAACAATAAAAAAGAAAGTAATTCAATCAGTTTGAATGTTTTACTTACTGCTCCATGCATGTTTATTTTGTTGTTTTATCCTAGACATGTGGCTTTTTCTATAATTTTATAATCCACTGAACAAAAAGTGAAAATGCGGCATTATAACATATCACGAAAGTGTGAGCCTCTTATATATAAGGTGCATGCTCACAATTCGCTTTAGTCACAGTTTGACTAGCAAACAAATTACGTGTGCATGTAGAGAAGAGAGCAACAGTATTGTGGAAATTCTGTGTTAAAAAGATGAAACAATGTCTTTGATGTCTATGATTCCATTTTATAAAGTGCAGAAATAGTTAAAGAACAATTAACAAATTCCATAGCATCACTTTACAGTCTTAATATTTTAAACACAATTGTTTCCCAAAAATCTCTGTTTTCTACAAATGTTTACCTTTATTTGCCATTTGTTATCCAGAAAAGGACAACAATATAATTTAGCTATTTGTAGAGGGCAAGAATGCATCTGCAGTCTATAAATAAAATAAATAAATAAAAAAGCTTTTTATTCCCTATCTATTAGTTACTTTTACATTTTATTTATGTTAGTTTGTTAGTAAACCTAAATATTATGTTGGTTTTTAGTATTTGTTAGTATAGTTTCAGACATGGATCCCATCTGGGTAAAAGCCTCCTCCATTGCTTTCCACTTTTCTCATATCTTTCCCTGCTTTCAGCCAGTCCTTGCCTGCCACAGACACAATATCGTCGGACCATTCTTTTCCGGGTCTGCCTACTTTCCTTTTGCCTTTTGGTCCGGTCCATCCAGTGGACTTGAGGGTCCACGTTTTGTCAGTTTACGGGCCTGTTCCAGAGCATTTGTTAGTCCAGTTTTGTTCCTTATGTCTGTACACCTTATTTTGTCTATTCTTCTTAATTTTAGCATACTTCTATTGCTCTCTGGCATGTAGTAATTTTAATACTTATGGTAAGTAAGTATTAATAAACTTATTAGTAAACTTTATTATTTAGACTTAGATGACTTAGGTGTTGATTTTGTATTTTTATATCTTTATTCTTCCATTCTATAGATTGGAATATGTTTTCTAGGACAGCGATGAACAATTTAGGTGACAGTGGATCTCGATAGTCAACAAAGGTCAATAAAGAGTCAATAGTCAATCGTTTATTGCAAATTAAGTGTACATTAGCTTGAAAATTACATTAAGAGTACTTTCAAACTTAGATGAGTTTATGATAAGAAGAGATGCTGGAGGTGATGGTAGGCTGGTGGTTGCCGAGCTGGGTACCTCGAATCCCTGTTGTGTAAGGTTCATGGACAACCGAAGTCGGTCACATCTCCAGGTTATGTCCAGGATAGCTTCAGGGGAACATCAAATCTCTAATTGCAAGCCCTGTTTTGACATGGGAGTTGAATGAGACTTTCTTTTCTCTTCTAACTATTTATTGTGATTATCATTAAAAACCCATATTATGTTCTTGGTTGTGGCTAACCTCTATTAAATTAGTCTGGTTACCTTCCGTGGTTAATCCATCTTTGCTCTCGTTTTGTGGTTGGAAAATGATAATGTTTTAACTAAGGTAAAGAAAAGCTGAAACGAAAAAATTTCCATGAAAGCAGGCTACATAAAATGTCGTTTTGGTATACAGTATCAACTGTAGAATATGGTTTTTGGTAAAAAAGTGGGTAATTTTTTGTCATCGTATAATCACATTGGACCATAATCACAAAAAAAAAATGACAACTGTTATCAAGTGATTCCATAGGACCTTTCGAGACTGAAAGAAAATCATTAATTCATTTTTAAATTTATATTTATTTTGTTTTCGAGCTGCATCTAATATTTCTCAGTTTTTCACCACAAAATCATAAAAGTTTTTGCATGAAAATAAGAAGTTTGTTACTACCTACTTGTAACTCTGCTTTTACTTTTTAGGACAGGGATATGTGTCTTTCGATTTCATAAAGTAGTGAACCCAGCATAAGTCCTAGATTTTATTCAATGAGATGTGGTTGCATCTCACATAAATGTCCAATCTCATCGTACAATTTGTCGCTATCTAAGTCAATATTTAATGACTCCGGGAATCTAGTAATGCCGTTCCATCTGATTGGTTCTTTTAAAGATAATATTTTCATTGCTTGGTATGCCAAAAATTCAAAGTTATACCATTTTTGGAAATATGTCAAACGTCGTGTAAAAAAGTTATTGAACTCAGGTTTTGAAAATATAATCTATGGCAGATTCACCATAAAATTGGTCAGCTTGTCTGTTTTGTATCTTCGTTTTCAGATCAATCATTAAGTCATGAATTTCAGTGCTTGGTACTCTATCAGATTCCAGTAATTTAATGGTGTTCTAAAAGTCTTGCATTATATATTGCATAAAAAAAGGTATACATAAGACAGCATTGGTTCCCCATCACTGGCAAATAAGTAATTCCATATAAAGGACAATGGGCAAAAATGTATGAACGCTGCACCCACATCCGCCACGGCTTAAACTACATTTGTTTGAAAGGTATTATAGTCATGATCATCTGTGTCAAAGCGCATCAAATTCCATCCCGGGGGTTCCATTTCACTAACTTGCAGCATCAGATGAGTTTTGTGTCCATCTACAAACAAAATTACTGGAAACATTTGACACTTTTTAACGAGATATGGATGCAATACATTTTTTATGTATTCAAAAAATAGCTCGGCCTTCATCCAGCCATTATCGCTTAATCCGTCACCCCATTCTTTTGGAACTTTGGATGCTATATCTCCAGGAAGACGCTTATATGGAAGAATTATCATTGGAAGAGTTAAATCTCCGTTGGCGCAAAAAGTGAACATTACTGTTATAGCTGATTTTGATTGACCTCTGTCAATCTCGTAAACATTTTTGTCACAAAAAGTGAACATTACTGTTATAGCTGATTTTGATTGACCTCTGTCAATCTCGTAAACATTTTTGTCACCATTTAATGCTAACACCACACCTGTCTTGGGACAGAGCAAGAAATTGGTTTCATCACCATTAAGAACTACTAGGATCTAATAGAATGTCAAAGAATTCATTCTCTTTTAACCTTCAGAAGGTAACACAATTTGTGCATGCTCAAATAGTAACAGGGGGATGACTCACCCCATTAAATTTATAGGTAAATAAAGCCAGATTTAATTAGAAAATTACTTTTAATTACTCTTAATATCACAAGGTAATAACTAAATTTTACATTGCAATGTAAAATTTAGTTTAAGTTTTTGACAAAGATAATAGAAAAACATAAGACAAAAAATTAATTAAACACAATTTAGACAAATTTCATGTCTGTGTTGAGAACATACAGGCTGATGGCATTTTATGCAGGTAATTTTAACTTTTTTGTTTTTTCGAGGGCATAGTGCACATTTCGTTTGTTTCTGTAATTTAGCAGGTGGTTCTTCTGGAGTTTGCCCCTCAGGTAAATTTAAAATCGCACGTATATTTGTACTTAGCTCGCGAGGTAAGTTAGTTGCTAAGCGACGTTTCATATGGGGTTCGGCCAATTGTAATGAGAGGTTTTTCAAAAAAGTGCTTCTGTATTTATTAGCAGGCTTGTTTTAGGATGTTTAGCAAGTAAATAAAGGATCATTGAATTGATGCCAGCTTGATCTAACTAGCCAAAAAAGAAGCGAAGAGGCCAGCGTCGTGTACCCCTAGCAGTCGAATAACTGTGCATCATTTTATCAAATGTGTCGACCCCGCCCTTTGTCGCATTGTAGTCATCTATTATTATAGGTTTATTTGTTTGAGGATTCACGTCTTTATTATTATGCATGGTTGATAACAATATGACTGATTTATTGGCTTTAGGACAAGTGTTTTCTCTCGATCAAATGCAAACTGGGATGTCATTGGTTGCTTTGTTTTGTTTGGCAAGAAAGACGGTGGTATTTCACGATTATTTTTAAGCAAAGTTCCAATAGATGTCAAATTGTAATCTTTTACCAATGTATGAGTAAGCGGCACAGACGAAAACCAATTATCATAAGTTACGTTTCGGCCAGATCCTTTGATACTTTCAACTAATTTTAGAACGTAATCTGTTGCAGTCTTTGCCTCGGTACCTTTGCCAATATATGGGATGGCATCAAACATATAATAAGTTTTAGCGTCACAAATAGCAACCACTTTCATTCTATATTTTTCAGGTTTCGATTGAATGTATACTCTAAATGGGCATTTGCCGCGAAAACTCAGGAGTTGTTCGTCTATTGTTGCATGAATGTTAGGTTCATATGAAGTTCTGCACTTATCAATGAAAATATTCCAAATCTTGCGAATAGGAGCAACAATGTAATTTTGTATGGAACCCGTACCCTTGTAGCATTATAGACTAGGTGTCATTTAAGAGACGCATAATTAACTAGCTCAAAAATTAATGAACGAATGGATGAATGAATGGGAGACCGAAGATATGACTACTTCTTTATTACATTTTTAATAGTCAAGTGTCATAACAATTTGACTTTTTTCTTTGTTATAAGTAAAAAAAAACCGGCCAAGTGTGAGTCGGACTCGCGTACCGAGGGTTCCGTACAAAAATATTCAAAAATATTTTTTATTTTATGATGTAACTAAAAATTTACGGTTTTCGCAATTTTTGCTTTATCTGTACTATAAGACGTTACTGCGTACCAAATTTCAAGATTCTAAGTTCACGGGAAGTACCCTGTAGGTTTTGATTCCCGTGCGAGTTTCGAAAATTTGCGGCATAAATGGCTGTATCTTTTGATTGCTTTGGCTTAGAAGTTTGATTTTTTCATAGCTCCAAGGGACAGTAGACCTGAGTATAAGGTATGAATTTCAGTTTGATACCTCCACGCGTTCCTGAGAAAAACGGTCTTGACAGACGGACGGACGGACAGACGGACAACAAAGTGATCCTATAAGGGTTCCGTTTTTTCCTTTTGAGGTACGGAACCCTAAAAATAACATTTTTTTCTGTCTAAAGACCAGCTTAGCTTCCTATCGTTCGTTTTTGGTACGGGAAAAAATATTAAATAAAACCATCAATCTTAAAAAAACACAGTTTTATTAACACAAACATAGCAAAAACGTTATTTTTAAATTGTGTTGTTACTTTCAATGATTATATCATCCCAAGCGCTTGCCGGACCTACGAAATTATCTAGGTGTCTGCCAACACCTAAGTACCATATTATGCAGTGTGGGCACAGGCATCTAGAGTTCTCATACCCGTCATGCAGGAGCAATAATACGCTTCGATGGCTTCTCTGCCCTGGACATTCATTTTGATTAAAATATATGTATAGTATATTTTATTTGAGACGTGCCTCGATAATATGCGGCCTCTAACTAGCCAGCAGTTTTCGGTCACTAGCCCATGCTGCGACATACTAGGGCTACGGTTAGATGTTACTTCAATATTATATATACCATCTCCACCTCGCAAATGCTCAGCAACATATGATCTAGCGAACTTCAAATGATATGTTCCCAAGCTGAATAGAATGACGTCTTCTTCTGTCAATTGTGGAAATGCTATTGATGTCGCCGTCATTGTAGTGAACACCGCCCGTTGTCTGTTCATATTTTCTGCAACTACATAATTGCCCAGTCTATTGGGTTCGTTCATTCTTTGAGCTATAATATCAATAAAGGCGTGAGCATGCTCATTGTCCGTCAGACGCTGCTTAAATGCATTTGTGAGGGCTCCGGTAATGCGAAAGTCTTCAAAAACACGAGGGAGTGTTTTATTTATAACGGTATGCCTAAATATTTTGTAGTCCCTTTTGAACCATCCGTTTATAACTTCGATGACCCATCGAACTATTGTGATTTGTCGAGATTTATTTGCTTGAACATCTGTTAGCTGCGTGGCATGCCTATCTTTGCTTGGCGGCATATGGGCAACATAACCAGCACTTTCTGTATCTGGTATAGAGTCCCTGAAACCTCTATCTAATATAAAAACGTCATCTGTTTCTAATATTATGTGCACTGGCGACGTTTCATCATTCATAATCTCAGTCATGATTTGGGCATCAGTTTTTGTTGCAGCGTATGGTCCACATATATCTATAATATAGCCATCTGGGCAAGTAATTATAAAAGGTTTTAATAAGTTTTTATACTTATGTAAGCTATAAGTCCTTTTTTGAAATAAAAAGTTTTTCTTTTCTGTACATATATATACGAACCATCACAAATAGTTATAGCGACTGGGTTTGTAGCATTGGAATATATCGATGATGGCACTGCAAGGCTGTGAGTTATAATTTCATCACGGCTTATATGATTGAATCCCAAATGGCGATCAACAAAGTCTTGGGTTAAGCAGTTCCTTGCAGTTTTAAGTAAAGTCCCGATTGTTTTATGTGATACACCTATTTGGGAAGCTATACGAGTGTTTGGTTCACCAGATCTTTGTTTTAATAAATAGACCCCTAGTGCAGTTTTTGGTCTTTTACATTGATTTAGAGAAGGTGTTTCATTCAAAACTATCTCGAATTGTTGGTGTGTTAAGCCAGTTAAATAATATACATCTTCAGGTGAAATGTTGGTTTCATGGTCAAAATCTATATTTGTCTTATGTTTATATGCATCTCGTAAAGTATCCAGCATATCTTTGAGATGATCTGGTGTGAATGTTGTCTTTCCTGTATCATACAGGGAGCTCCAATCATTTGTGTTCATGTGATGTGTACAAACGCGTCCATTTTCGGGAACGTACACGCTATGATTTACTAACAAAAATACTTTTAAAAACCTAGATACTCTGTGAAGTTCTTGATTGTTGCATTCGCGGAAAAATCAGTGACGCGCCGTGTTTGCAACCCTCCTATATGTTGGAACAGATGTGGACGTTGGTTGCAACTGCTCTGGTTCCCGGTTTTGTACTTGTTCGAACCTAGCTTGCTGTCGTCTTCCAGCTACCCAACAACGGTGACACATATGCTGAAGCTGATTGAAGGCCATCTAAAAGAAAAAAAAACATTAAGTTAGATACGTAATAGGAACAATAATTAGCTTCATAATAATTAAAAGAAGTTGGTCTAAGAACGACTGTCCTGTTCGTAAAAGATTTTCCTAAAAGGCGAAAACCCCTTTCCTGAATAAAGTTCCGGAAGTAGCTAATAACCATCTTCGGACCGATCCCAAAATTCGTACCAAAAATCACTCAGGCTCAGGCTCAGGTCACCTTAATAAAAATACCATTTTAGGAAAAACAAAAAAATAAGTAAAGCATGTCGCTTAAAAACTGTGAACACGATGAATAAAAGTAATGTTTACTAACCTCATTTATGTTAATCCGCTCCATCACGTATTCCGTGAAGCCTGGATTGTCCTCCAAATAGGCTCGCGTCAGTATATGCCGGTTTCGGTCACGAAGTACTGATCTTGTACACGTAACACACAATACACGGTTTTCACCTTCCATTTCGTTGAAGCAGGTAAAATCTAAATGCAGCTTAGGGGGGCGGGCTTAGCACAAAATACTTTGCTTGTCAATAAAACAATGTGTGGCGAAATGTAGAGCAATTGTTGCGAATTTTCAAGTTATTTACAGCACAAGCATCTTATGCCTTACTCAAAGCAAAAGCAGCTATTTGCGCTATAGACTTAGGGTGCGGCCAGAGTGCACTCAGATTTAGATTCAGATTCCGAAAACAAGCGCAAGAAATAAACAGTGTAGTCTAAGCAGGTTGCCTGCCTTTTCTCGCGCTTTGTTTTCTGAGTCTGAATCTGAATCAGGAGTGCACTTTGGCCGTACCCTTCGACTATACTGTTTATTTCTCGCGCTTGTTTTCAGAATCTGAATCTGAATCTGAGTGCACTCTGGCCGCACCCTAAGTCTATAGCGCAAATACAGTAGAACGCCGATTATCCGAACGCCGATTAACCGAATCGCCAATTATCCGAATCGGTCCTAAGCGTAATATAAAAAATTAAAACCAAGCACTGTAAGTAAGTAATGTAATTTTTGTTTTGTTTTGTTTTGTTTTGTTGTCACAAGTTGAAACTCGCTGGAGTCCAAATATATTTCAACTGTTATGGTTGAAAGCTAGAGGCAAGACACTACATGTTTTGCGTCGCGCGGCTTCCGTGAAACGCAACGTTTGTTTTTTTTTCAACTCAATAACATTGAATTACTGTTAGTGAGCTCCTCTTTCTCTCATTGTGAAGATCGCTGTTTTGAACGGTTATATGATAAGTGAATAACCAAAATGAGTGCAAAGCGGAAACGTGTCGTCCTATCACTAAAGGTCAAAGTTGAAATAATTAATCAGTTAAAAAAAGGTGTGGCGGGAAAGGTACTGGCAGATAGATTTGGTGTTGGGGCAGCTACAATAACTGATATTAAAAATAACAGTGAAAAAATTTTAAGTTTTGTGACTGCATTGGAAACTGATGATGGATGTTCGTCGCGAAAAGTAATGAAAAAGGCAAAGGATGAACAGCTTGAGAATGCTGTTTTTACGTGGTTTCTGCAGCAACGATCTATTGGACAACCGATTTCAGGATCGATTTTATGTGAAAAGGCGCGAATGTTCAGTGAAAAAATGGGTGTAGCTGGTTTTAAGGCAAGCACTGGATGGATCCGCAATTTCAAGAATAGGCACGGTATTCGGGAACTGGATATTGCTGGTGAAAAACTTTCTGCTGATAGTGAAGCTGCTAATAAATTTGTGGACACCTTTAAAAAAGAAACTGAAAACTACGACCCTGATCTTGTTTACAATGCTGATGAGACTGGTTTGAATTGGAAAGCTTTGTCGAGAAAAACTCTAGCATCTAAAAGAGAACAGAGTGCTCCCGGCCACAAAGTCAGTAAAGATCGCGTCACCATAATGGTCTGCGCTAACTCTACTGGTACTCATCGCCTTCCTCTATTATTGATTGGCAAAGCAAAGAAGCCGAGGGCTTTTAAGAACGTAGCCAAGTTACCAGTGATCTACACTAATCAGAAGAATGCATGGATGGACAGCAGTATTTTTTTGGAGTGGTATGATAAAACCTTTCTTCCTGAAACAAAAAAGTTTAAAACGGAAACAGGAAAAAAGGGAAAAGTTTTGCTAATTATTGACAATGCACCAACGCATCCATCACTTGAGCTTCTCGTGAGAGAAGAAGGGAAATTTAAGTGTCTCTTTTTACCACCTAACGTCACAAGTCTGCTGCAGCCCATGGACCAGGGTGTGATTGAGTGCACGAAACGACTTTACAGACGACAGTTGCTTCGTAAATTACTTCTAGCTGAAGAGAACGACGAAGAACGAGTTTTGGATTCGTACAAAAAAATCAACTTGAAAGACTGTTGCTACATGATTGCAGATTCCTGGAACATGGTTAAAAGTGTTTCACTGAAACGAGCTTGGAATAAAATAAACGGCACATCAACGAAAGAGCAACTCGAGTTAGAAAAGCAAGCGAAAGAACGAGAATCAACCGCTGAAGTTATTGAAGACGAACAGGAATTACCGTCAGTAGAAGAGTTTGTAAACATGGCTAATGAAATCGCGGGATGTTCGGAGTGTGATGTCGCTGATATGGAAGAATGGTTGCACTGTGATAAGAACGATCAAGGGTTCCAGATACAGACAGACGATGAAATCGCAGCGAGTGCCATGGACGAACAGGATAATGAAGAGGACGACAATGAAAGGGAAGAGGCACAAGACCAAAGTGTACCATCTCACAGCGAAGCGTTTATGTGCTTCGATAACGCCCTGAAGTGGATGGAGCGGCAACCCGAATGCGACGGTGTACAACTTCTTGCCGTCCGGCGCCTGCGTGACCTTGCCGCACGGAAACGCGCTTCAACTTCGAGGCAACTTACTCTGATCGAGATGTTCAAGTGAGCGCACGGGGTTTCGTATATCATCTGCCGCGGCACTGATGCTCTCCCTCTCTCTATCTCTAGTGCACTACTTACATATTGTAGAATTGAGTTTGTTAAATTTAATAAAGTTTATTCTATGTGTGACAGTTCGTTTTTCTTTATTACCAGTCTATGTCCGATTATCCGAATTTTCGATTATCCGAATCGACCCCGGTCCCAATTAATTCGGATAATCGGCGTTCTACTGTAGCTGCTTTTGCTTTGAGTAAGGCATAAGATGCTTGTGCTGTAAATAACTTGAAAATTCGCAACAATTGCTCTACATTTCGCCACACATTGTTTTAATTGACAAGCAAAGTATTTTGTGCTAAATCAACTGTTTCTTTCTCTATAAGTACAGTCTTTAACCGCGAGATTTAAGTGTGAGCAACAAAAACATGTTGATGATGAATAGTTACTACTCTTGACTTATTTGCCATTGGTCTTTTACCCATGGGATAGCCAATGCAATATTCTCCGCCGTGTAGTGTATTTGTATTTCTGAAGTCGGACTAAGTACAGATTTCAATTATTATTGATATACGCAATATGTAATCAGACTTTTAAAGCTTTTATTACTGTCTGATGTCCAAATATCAGATGTTAACGTTAAATAAGATGTGTCGTGTAATTTCTTCCTTAAAGATTCAGATACCAATTTATATTTTTCATATTTCATTATTTTCATTGATAAAGCCGGACTTATTTTTTTTTCTTCGATGGCAACACTTGGATGCTTTTTTAAATGTGGTTTAATAATATGGTTGTATTTCCATTATATTTGAGTGAATCTGAACACTATTTACATGTAACGTAACACGTCCACTCACTGGCGATTCAAAAACATCCTAAACCAAAGGTTACCTTTTAAGACCCGGCATTTTTTAAAAACAGAACATAAAACAAAAAAAAAATCTACAACAATAACCGGTACTTTTATTAAACACGTTTATTAAATGTGACACTTGTTTGTTACTAATGAATATAGTCTCAAATGATCGGCAAACTTCGCTACACGTCGGTTTCATTCGGTTTTCGAACTCCATTCGGAGAGTTCAACTTCGATTTAGTTACTCTAGTCGACCATCACCACTTCACAAAGCACCTTCAGCACGAGCAGCACTTATTTATAGATGGTCATGCGGCATGATAGGTGTTTAGTAGTTTACATGCTAAATATCATAAGGTATGATTTTCTTGGGGCACTTCAATATGTCCTCACTTTGATCGCTTGCCCTTTACACTCATGCAGCTATCTCACTTAGACGGAGAGGCGTTGGACCAACTGATATGCGCAACGTGCGTCAGTCGCTTGCGGGACGCCAGCGCGTTCAAACGTCAAGTTCTACTCTGTGAAAAGAAGTTGTTGCAAAGCAGAATATTCTTACAGAATGGTGAGAAATTCAATACTGATCACCTAGTTTTATGAGTAAGCTGTTTTTAACGCGTTCGTTTTGCAATCGTAGAGTGTAAGCATCTTCGCAATGGTCATTGGATGGGTGATCATTCAGTTATATTTCGGTAACATCCTTGCTCCGGAAGACACGGTAAACCGTCGTTCCTGACTCCCGGTTGCGTCTGTAGTCGTTTGCACCCACCTATCCGCATTAGGCCCATGGGTCATTTTAATGTCTATATTCCCTATTTCACTTATAGAGAAGACTTGTGCCCCAGCAGTGGGGACATTAATTGATACGCTAATGGCAACCTGAATTTCTTATGATCCCTGCTCCGGGCAATCCGCTACGCCCTACTGCTCTTTCTCTATTATCTACCCGTAAGATACTAAAATTGTTACATCACATCGTTTGTATATGACTACAAGAGACTCGATGGGCAGTGGGTGACCAAAAATTTAACTCCTCCGGAAGGCACGTTAAGCCTTGGATCTTGAACGCATCTGCTGTTGGTGCCCACCAATGCGCTCTAAGCCCACGCGTGGTGGGCAATGTCCCGTTCTCTATAGGGATAATCCCGTCAATAGGAAAGGCCTATGCCCCAGCAAGGGAGACATGAATCAAGACGTGCTGACAATGTTTGATGAATTGAATGAATTTTTCTGTTCAGGTGATAAATCTCAAGATATCAATGCAAAACTAACTATTAAGGAAGAACTAGAAGATTGTGATGGAGAATCACATATTGATGATAATGTTGACTCTAGAGACTGCAATGGTAAACAATCTATATTTAAATATATATTTTTATAATCACACTAATATTATAAAAGCGAAAGTTTGTGAGTGTGTATGTTTGTTACTTCTTCACGTCTAAACGGCTGGAGCGATTTTAATAAAATTTGGTATGGAGTTAGCTGACACCCTGGATTAACACATAGGCTACGTTTTACTGCGGGAAAATATCAGTAATAAACCGCGGGGCACAGCTAGTATATTTATATAAGTTAATCGATGATCCGGCTATACCGTTTTAGTTATCACTTAATAAATGTCAACAATTAGAATTTAAAAGAGATGCTAAGAATCAGGCTTAAACGTGACTTTGTTTAAATTACCTTTAAGAAGTTTAATGCAAATGGGCCTAATCCATATATATATAAAACTCAAAGGTGACTGAATGACTGACATAGTGATCTATCAACGCACAACCCACACCACTGGATGGCTCAGGCTGAAATTTGGCATGCAGGTAGATGTTATGACGTAGGCATCCGCTTAGAAAGGATTTTGATCAATTCTACCCCCAAGGCGATAAAATACCGAAGCGAAGCGAGGGCGGGCCACTAGTTGTTAATATGACTAGTTCATATTCGACTTTGTACAATTTCTTAGTAAGTTTTCTTCATCCTCAATCGACTTGTATTGTAGCTTATTTTATATTAATAATTACATCTTCATATTTTAAAGCTATCATTAGTGCGCTTCTCTGAATACCAGCGTCAAACACATAAAAATATAAACAGTCATGACTCAGTAACAAATACTTTTGGTGATCCAAAAAAGGAAAAATTCAGAACGAACAGAATCCAGAACCACGTCTGAATTGGTCATTGCCAAGTCTGATGTTAAAGCTGTTTTTATTTTTTTCTACGGTTTTTTTTATAGCGAGGTAGGCAAATGACTTTACCCACCCTGATGTTAAGTGGTGATAAAGTCCAAAGGCGAAGATAGCTGGTACAGCAGTTATAAACTGCTACACCAACCATCCTCACCTTGCCGACCTGAAAAAATGCCTCTTTTCTTCACGCCTCTCTTAAAGGACCCCAGATTATAGGACGGGTAAAGAATTCCACTTACGAATAGTACGACAAAGAAATGAGTCACCAAATTTCTTTGTTCGTGTAAGAATAGTGGCCACAGTCAGTCGGTGACAACGTAGGCCAGCGCGCGTGGTCCTCCGAAGGAAAGGTGATGGGAGGGATAAGGGAGAATAACTCCTCAGAACATTCGCCGTGGTATAGTCGGTAGAATGCGCTTAATGATGCCACTTATGTATTTATATAAGAATTGCTTACTTCGAAAGATGAGGAAGCAGTAACAACATCAAAGTCATTGAAACGGGATAAAAGATGCTCCGTGTCCGAAGACGAACACTTAGCGGCGAAGACGCGACTGTCCTTGAAAAGGAAAAAAACTAAAACACGGCCGTCTACTAAACTTCTGTCAAGTAAGTTATTTATTTTGATAATTTTACATTAACAAAATTTTACCTTTGTTTTCCTAAAGCAGTAGATCATCACCATCTTTTAGATAAAATTGGAATTAAAATTTCAAATTTATCCGAAAGAACACTTCCGATTTTTTTAACTTTAAGTAAAACTTTGGAAAACTAGTAGCGAAGCACTAGAGGTGAAACCAAACATATTCTAATGAGACGTCAGTATTATGTGACAGGGAGGCGGCAATATCATTTGCGTCAATTATTTATTATTGTACAGAAAATAACGAGTTTATTTCCAACGATACATTTTTTTTTATAGATATGTCCGACAAATGACTCCACCCCACCTGATGTTAAGTGAAGGTGAAGTCCAGACGTGAAGATAGCTGATACAGCAGTTTTCCCTGCCACACCAGTCATCCTCACCCTGCCGGTTGCTTCTGCATGTTGCTTCTTCACGCCTCTTTTAAAGGATCCCAGGTTGTAAGAGGGAGGGACGTGAGCGGGCAGAGCATTCCATTTCCGGATAGTGTGACAAAGAAATGAGTCACCAAATTTCTTTGTACGCGTTGGAATTGTGGCTACAGTTAGACGGTGACTACGTAGGCCAGCGCGCGTGGTCCTGTGAAGGAAAGGAGAAGGTGGAATAAGAGAGAATAACTCCTCAGAACACTCGCCGTGGTACAGACGATAGTACGCGCTTAGTGACGCCGCGATACGGCGTAATTGAAGAGGCTTAAGGTGTTTAGTCTCCTCCTCCTCGCCTATGATACGTACATTTAAGCGAGAGTCCACCTTATCTTATTACATTTTTTTAAGAAAATTAGTTCATGTTGGCTTAGGAATTAAATGGGCTGATAGAATAATACACGGTTATCAAAATGTATATCTTTCTGACAATCTTTATAACCTTGCAGGTCCACCGAAGCCAAGCCACCTGACATTCGAGCAAACCGAGAAGTATATAGACACAGACCGACTCGTGTTCGAGAACAATTGCACAGTTATCGAGAACTCGTTCATCTGTCCCTTTCACACTTCCTACAGCACATACTACTGCGTGTACTGCGAAAGCACCTTTCTAGATCCTTCGAAACTGCGAGAGCACACACTGAAGCACGACCCTACAAAGTTCAAGACGTTCATTTTCAAAAAGTCTGTGTACCTCGACATACACAGGATAGACTGCAGATTGTGCGACAAAAGCATAGACAATATGGAAACTCTCAAAACCCATCTGTCTTCAGAACACGGGAAGAGATTACACGATGTCAGAGACTTATACCTCACTTTTAGACTGAAGAACGGCACTTTGTCTTGCACAGAGTGTGGCAAATCATTTTTGTTCTTCCACGCATTGAAGAGACATATGGCTGATCATGTCGGTACTTACGTATGCGACGTTTGCGGACAACATTTCTTTGACCGATCCTCTCTAGATGTTCATAACAAGAAGCACCATAGCGAGGTTGACAAAATCTCCTGCACTGAATGCGGGAAGCTGTTTAAGATGAAGCATAACATGTTGACTCACATCTCTACTGTACACAAAAAGGAGGCGGCATTTCAATGCAGCAAATGTGACATTGTTCTGTTTTCTCAGAGCGAAAGATCTAAACATTTGACAGAGGTGCATGGACAATCTAGGCAGTTCAATTGCAAGGTGTGCGGAAAAGCTTACAATTGCCTCAAGAATCTCAGGAATCACGATAGGACGGTCCACTTGAAGATATTTAATCATAAATGTAGTATTTGCGATAGAGGATTTGTTCTACCTTCGCGACTGAACGAACACATATTGTCGACTCACAGAGATGAACGCAGTTTCCACTGCGAAATGTGTGGTAAAAGCTATCCAAGACTTCATTATTTGAAACGCCATATTCAGTCCCATAGGTCGCAATGAGAATTTCAACACCAGGATATTTGGTACCAATATTTTACAGTTGGATATTTTTCGACATAATAATACATAAATTCATATGGACGCGAAACTTATTACAATTGTATTGTATTCACGGAAACGTGCTACTACTACCTAAAACAGCTCAGTTTTTCTTTCTTCGTGTCATTGGAAAGATGATAATGATAGTGTATATTAATATTTATTAGCTGCCATTTGATAAAAAATAATTATTGTGTTCAGACTTTCCAAATTCGACTCTTTAAGAAGCATAAAATGAGAGATGGTGTTAAAATTTCCATATTCGTTTACTCCGCGTTATATAAGTGTAGATGATTGTAATTTTATGTTGATTGTTCTTGTATCTTAAATTTTAAATTAAATCATTTTGAAATCGGACTTCTTTTATTGATATACTATTGGAACTTTGGAACATATTAGTTTCAATATTACAAATTGTCGGTTATTTTTTTAATTTAGCAGATTTACCTTCACTACTGTTCTTGATCTATGTAACACAAAGACTGTAAGGAAAGAAGGACTGTATTGGCAACGACATGTATTTATTTAAATATCGCTACTTCGTCAGAAGCTTCCAACGTCTGTGCTTTTTTATCAGCTAAAAGGCATCTAAACGGGTGTTAAAAAGAAATTTAAGGATAATTAAAAAGACCTTTCTTGTATAAAGTTTATTATGGTTTTAGTGCCTCTTCTCGTTCCAACCCTTGTTTCTTTTCTCGACTTTAGCCAATTTGTCTGTCACATCCTCTTTCGCATACAAAATATTTTTCTTTATTATCTTCGGAACTAGACATTTCTTTGTCTTCACTACTAGAATCTTTCTTCTTTGGGTTGCAACTCTGGGTCTCCAAAGTCTTCTTCGGATGGTGCGAAATCCTCTTTTTCAGCTTTATTAAAAAAAAAAATGCAATTTCGATATCTCTAGGAGCTGAAAACAAAAACATCATAAATCACAAAAAAGTGATGTTCAACACAAATAACAACAAAGAAAATTATTAACAAATATAAATTAAAGGGGTTAGTAAGTTTGTCTATCTTTCTGTCAGTGGTTCTGTGTTCTGTTTCCGTATCACGAGACTTCTTTGCATATAGTGAAAACAAATTACCTTGTTTTGTTTTAAAGTGTCTTGTTTCCAAATCTTCTAAACGTTAATTGTATTTTAATATGAACTTCTTGCTAGAGTCTAGGGATATGTTACTTTCTATGATTGTTGGACTCTTTTCCATTGAAACAGTGTTTTTCAATCTGTGGGTCGCGAAGCCCTATGCGGGAAGTCGCCAACTGAAAGAAAAAGGCAAGGTTCTGCCACTACAATTAAAACACATTTTCAGTGAGAAGAATGGGCTAGTTTATTTTTGAAATCGTGGTGTTATTTTTGAAACGTTATTAAACAAATCACTCTAATAGCAGTCTGTTTCTCTTTTTAGTTTTAATGTCTAACATTGCAGAAAATGTCGGTTCACACAAGTATGAAGTGGCTAATGGTACTAATAATTTTAGAGCTTCCCTTGCCAGCTCTGAATATTCGTGTCTTCTTTTCATCCAAAATACGTCGACACTTTGCGAATAAAATTTCATTTTAAGCATGCCGTCAGCAGCTAAATCTAGAAGAAATTCTTTCATATTTGTGGTGATATCAGCTAAATCAGATCTATTGACTTGTCCTAAAAAGGGTTTTAAATCCATCTACGCCTATTATCAGCTTCAGAGTGCAAGTCTGGAAAGTATGTCCAAAGTTTCTCTTGTAAATTATGCAAGCTTTGTATTATGCAATGCAAGGAATGTGAGCCCTTACTACAAGACTGCGTTATCTTTAACAATCTTCTGAACCCATGAAAAAGACTCAAATATATTGTTTTGGAGAGAGGATGACCACCAACGTTTTGCGTGAAATGCATTGACTTTATTTTTAGCGGTTAAAATATTTTCTTCTCGACCTTGAAGGTGCTTGTTCATATTATTAAGGTGGCTAAAAAAAATCTACCAAAAATGCTTATTTCAGGAGCCAAATAGTGTCACAAAAACGATAAGCGTATTCAGATTTTGCATCTTGTAAGAAAATTAACAATTCAGCTATCAGTTCTAGAACTCTTGTCAATACCTTTTCTTTGGATAGCCACCTGAACTCTGTGTGATAAACGAGATTTTGATGAAGCGAGCCCATATCTTCACAAACGATTCTGAATAGCCGGGTTTGCAAGGCTTTACCTTTGATAGAATTCACAATTTTTATTACCTCCCTGAGCACGTCTCTTAAATCAGAAAACTTTAGCAGCTAGAGCCTGCCGATGAAGAAAACAGTGTGTGTACAGGATATGTTTGGCATCATTCGTTGATATTGATTCGGAGCAAGAAATTCATTACTTTCAATAAACCATTCTAATTTTTATTAGATCTCGGTTAATTTAGCAAGAACGGATGAGAGGAATATTGATCTGTATGAATTTGCATCAGAAGGAGGCTTATTTGGTTTAAAAATAGGAATCTTGTCATTTCCACAAAGTAGGAATATTGCCAGAAATCATTATGGAACTAATTAATCTTAAAAAATAAAGAAGGCTAGATGAGATAAAAAGGAATATGGTATACCGTCAGTTCCTGGGGCAGAATCTTTAACGTATGCTAAAACACCTTTCAGCTTTGCACGGCTAAAAGGAGAATCGAGATTGGTTAAGGTGTTGTTAATAATTATCGGGAAAAGAGTATGAGAGATAAAGAAATTGGGAACTAGTGGAGGAGCAAGTTTATCTAAAAAGTTGTCTGCTACATGCTTTGGAAGAAAAGCTGCACCAGGTTTCTTAAAAGCTGATCGAAACCGGCGCGGCGTATATTTTGCCAAACTACAGAGGGTGAGACATCAGGTGATAAAGATGCTCAAAAAGTCTCCCAGCCTTCCTATTTCTTTTTTTTAAGAAGCTTCTTTGTTTCGGTCATTACACAAGATAATAAATCAAAGTTTTCGTTCGTAGAATTTTCTCTTTATATTTTTTCTTTAAGCTTTCTTTTTTTAACTGCTAATGAACACTAGTTATCCCACCAAGGGGGAAAAGGAATTGTTACGATTATTATTTTTGACTGGGAACACTTTTTCTGCAGCTTGCAACAAAGTCAATGCTTCTGCACAAACTTCATGTTCTAAAGAAATTTGCAATGCGAACTTATTAATATTTGTTTTGATAAGTAAGACATATTGCTGGAGTATTTTGTACTAATAAAACGCATTTTTTTCGAATCAATAGTTTTAATAAAATTAAGTCTTATAATGAATTATTAATTAAGTTAATAATTGCAGTAAAATACAGAACAAAATTTAAACAAGAATAAGATAAAATACAATTATTTTGTTAATTAAATTTTAATTCTTAGTAACTAAAAGTAATTTAAGACATTTTAAAAATTTATTTTATTTAACCCGTAAATGGACGATTTTTGTTTCACGTTTTAAAAATATATATTTGTGTAATAGACATGTATTACTGTCTAGGAAAAATGAGTAAAAAAATCTAGACATGAATTTACTATACTTTTTTTTTGCAATAATGTGAGTGTTGTTTATAAACTACATTGCGCATTCATTGAGATTTTGCAAGTATGGGTAAAATAAG
This sequence comes from Chilo suppressalis, assembly GCA_902850365.2. NCBI lineage: Eukaryota > Metazoa > Arthropoda > Insecta > Lepidoptera > Crambidae > Chilo > Chilo suppressalis. Next base: position 4,244,389 of record OU963919.1, read on the forward strand.
AGTGGATATTGTTTTTGAAATGTATTTATTTATTGTTCATTATGATATTTATAAAAACAATTGCTATTTTTCGCATCACATAAAGATACACGACATTTTTGGCACATTTTGAATGTAAAGCCTGAACATTTTGGGAATTTGCACCTCTGCTGCTTATCCAGCCAAACTGCCCAATGACATGTCTGATCCAATTTGACGTCTTTCAAAGGAATTGCTTGAGCTGGTCCTCGGAACTTCTTCATTACAAGTTCTCTTTGTATTGTGCTCCCACTAGGTCGACCACGTTTAGCGCCATTTGCAGGTAGACCCAATTTGCAGAGGGTTTCAGCAAGTTCTAGTCTGAATGTACCCAAATTGAGAAGTTGATCATTTCCTTTTATATTATTTACCTTCTTGAACATAACCCATGAATTTATAACTGCGAGGTCCAGGAAATGATAAAATAAGCGCATGGTCCACTTGCGGCTCTTCATTGTTATGTGATAACGACCTATAAATGAATCTAATAAGTCCACGCCTCCCATGTGGGCATTGTACTCCTTGATGACTTTGGGGCATGGAATAGCAACTCTCTCTTTCTTCGATTTATCAAAGCGTGTGACTGTGGTTGCTGGTTCTGCTCCTACGTAAGTGGAAAGAAGGTTAACGGGCTTGTTATCTTTCCACACAACAGCACTTACGTCAATATCATCCACAGTCGCCACGTTTTCCTCATAGAATCCTCTGGGTACGTTATTATTCATTATAGTGTTTTTTTCAGGCAATTTGCAGTTTCTCAATCGGTTTACTCTTACTGTTCCCAGTAAAAAAATTCCTTCCTTAGCTAAATAGGTGACGAGAGGCACAGAAGTATAGAAGTTATCGAAGAACATAATGTGATTTACATTGCGTGATACCATTCTAGCTAACCTGACGACTGTATTGCCAGACTCTCCCAAATCTGGCTCACCAGGTAAGATGTTATTTTTGGAGCCCCCTCCAATGTAAACCTCAAATCTATGAGCATATCCTTGTAGACTGCAGATGAGATATAATTTGAACCCCCACTTGTGGGGTTTATTGGGCATGTATTGTTTTATGTAATGGCTCATTTTGGTTGCACACATCTGCTCGTCTAAGGGAACCTTCCCAAACTGGCAGTTGAGCGTTTCCTTAAGAGGTCTTATTTTGAATAGCCTGTCATAGTCTGGATGATCTTTGTGCAAGCATAGCGTATCGTCGGCAAAATGGAGAGTGGATCTTATTTTTTCAAATTTTTTTAACGGCATAGTATTTTTTATGTGATCATAACCAAATTGTTCACTCCAGTAAGCCCTGGTGTTTGGAAATTTTATAACTGAGGTGTAAATCAGAATGCCTAGGAATTTATTTAGGATATTTTCATTTATAATTTCAGGATTGGAGATTCGTTTCTGGGCTGCATATAAGTTACTTTGTTCTACAATTTGCTTCTTTAGATCTGATGTAAATTAAAATGAAAAAAAATCATACGGCGTGTTACAAGACATCAATACTTCCGGTATCTGAGTTTCTCCCCTAAAAATAAGGCTGTCTTCAGCAGTAACAAGATTCCGTTTTCGCCAAACCAGAGGTCGTTTAGAAATCCCTTGTGATCTACTCTGGGGTTCTGCTTCTTCGGCTTCCAAAATAGGAGAGTCTGGCATATTTGTCGATTACGACAGGAGGATCAGCATCCACTTCATCAGACTGGGCATTCTCACCTTCATCACTATTTTCAAGGTCTCGAAGAACATCTCGAGCTGTTTGATAATAGTGACCTTCATCCTCTACTTCGGAGTCTGACCCGTCTAAGCCTTCTTCTGAATCTTCAAGAGTTTCTAAATACTTTGTAATTTCGCTTTCTAGTAATCGCGGCATGCTGAAAAGCAAAATAAAAATCCTTCACCAAACATGAATTTATTTAGCAGGCAATGCGCATTGTAGTTTTCCTACAACACTAGATTTCGGCTAATTCGACAGTAGCATCAAGTGATTTTCAATGTTTTACAACATGAACATGTAATTGAAGATATAATCAAGCAAATAAAAATATGTTATATACTTACATTATATTTTATCAAAGTCCGAACACAGCTACAAAACTTAGGTTTGCGCCACTAGAAAAGTTTTCTTCAAAGTGATATTTGTCATTAACTTATTTTCAATGCATAAAAATATTGGAAAAAAAAGTACAAAATTCGTTCAGAAATAAGAACTAGTTGTCAAAATTAACAAAAAATTAAAAGAAGGTCAATTTTATCTGTCATGTTTAGTATGTTGTTTAAAAACAACATTATCCATTTAAGGGGCAAGGGCATAAAACCAAAATTAAAGCTCATAAATTAACATGGTATATATTAAGCACTAAATATACAATTAGATGATTAGATCTACATTTGTTATAATTTATTTAAAATGTAATAGGAAATGAGATAAATCCTTATCTCATTCTCACATTTTCCTATTCAGTCAAAAATAAAGAAAATTGTATTTAATGTTATAGGGTATAAAATTAAATACAATTTTCTTTATTTTTGACTGATAAAAAAATAACAAAAACTTCGTAAAATACTCAAAAGGATTTTTATAATAATGGGTAGAATGTAGATCTATGTTCTCAATATTTTCTGACGACTCGTCATTCAATTGCAAAAGTTCCACTGCTTCTGGAAAAAGGTCCAATCGCTTTGTTCTTTCGTATTTGGGTCGAATATGCGATAAGTATGGGTCCGAACTTATCAAAAAGTTATGAAGAAAGTCTTCGTTGGTTTGCTTTCTGCAAAATTTTCTTGTTACATTCACGAACTCTTCGATTCTTGCTTCTTGCGAATTTTTGTTTCTTGCTTCACCAGCTTCTTCAGAGAGAATTCCAATTGGAATAATTCCAAAGTGATGACCTATATCTGCACTATGTTTAAGAAGTTTGTGTACACTTGCTGGCATATGAAACCATGGATAAAGATGAACGAAAAGTTCTGCTGTTTCACGGCAATACATCCTAAATTTTTCAATGTTGGTGGCACTTCCAGAAGACATTGTTTGTAGTATAACTGCAAAACGTTTTAAAAGATGGTTGTCACTGTTGGTTATGTCCGCAGATTTTTCACAATCTCAAAAAAAATTCTGGCCGTGTTTCCATCGTTTGTAGTCCCAAATCCTTGTTTCACGATATCGACAAGTATACCCTTTTTTTGCTTGAATTCTTTTTGTATCATTTGCTTCACACTTCAGTAGCTCATGCACATCACATCTTAAAGTCCAAGTTGTATGATATGTGTAGAATACATTCCATGCACCGGATCCACATGTAAAGAGAAGAAATCGCTTATTTGTAGACATCTCCACGAACTGATGTTGAAAATATCTCTGGCAACTTACTCATCTCAGTTGGCTTCGCAAGACAAATTGTACAGTAGGGTGGACTGATAATGTATGTTTTTTTTAATGGAATCGCAATGCAAAGTTGCCTTTTAATGAGTAAATTCAGCATACAAGATTGTTTACTTGTCTTGATTTTATGAGGTGCCCCAACTCAATTGAAAATTAGAAAAATACTATTTTTTTAAAAAAACATGGTATAATTTTGAATGATAGTATTTTTCTAGATTTCCTGTCTCTTATAAAACAAACTACATTGTGATACGTTAAATAAAAGCCTGGTTTGCAGTGTTAATGTTTTTAATCAAGAAAAATTGCAAAAATATATATTATCAAGGAATGAAAAAAATCAGTAATATGTAGATTATTTGGTATTAAATTGTTTTTTTGTTTCAAAATAAGGCATTTGCTGCCATGATAATAGTCTTGCCCTTATGAAACCGTCTCGTTTTTTTTCTCCACAAACTGCTCTTGAAGCTGCGGTCACCAATTTGATACAGCGCTCTACGGTTTGGGTATGGAACGGAGAATCTTTAATATTCTGACATGTAGTCAAACCGCTTTTGACAATCTGTTTCAAGGCTTCATCAGATAAATTGGAAGTCAGAGGTGGCTCAGTTATCTTACAGTCATGCCAAGTAATTAAGTCGGTATTATCTTTAGCATCGAAAGGACATCGACAAAATCGGCCCTAGCATGCCCAAAAGAATGTCCTGCACTATTATTTTTCTATTATTTTTTTAACTTATTCAGTGTCAAACTCGAAATAGCTGTCTTCATATCTAGTATTTGGGGTATCTTGAAAAGTTTCAGGTGCTTCATGAATTTCCTTGACAACAGCTCCCTTAAAAACAGATTTGATTCTGGAATGATATTCTATATTTATACAAGCCATCCATTTGTCCTGTTTTTGCAATTTTTTTCGCAGGGATACTAAACATGGCAGCAAAATACCGTAATATATATTTTGCTCGTATTTTATTATATCCAGGGCTTCTGCTATTGGTTTTGAACAACGCATATATTCATTTATGTATTGAAAATCATTGGTACGTAAAACGTTTGTTACTCCCAATGCCACGTACCTACAACTGGACATTCTTATCTTGTTTGGATGAAATTTGTTTTCGGCCATCATAAAGGCTATTTCCATCTAGTGATTCCTGGTCTGGAAAGCGTATGCCCGCCCAACAATACCTTGTAATATTTCAGCCGAATTAGGGTGGCCGGCCGAGTTCTACAAATTTTTGCATTTTTGATAACTTTGTTATAAATATCGGCAAGAGTTGTTTCAAAAAAACAAAGAAACAGAAGTGTAAACTCAGGTACAAAGAAAAACGATAGTTAGAAATGGTGGATTCGTGACGATCCATGTATATGACGTTGTAGGTAATAAGAAAACGCCATTATTTACATTGCAAACTTGTTATCTTATTATTTGTTTATCATCGTAAGCTATAACAACAAAAATAATGAACATGGAATGTAAAAAGTAAGAAAAGAATGTAATTACGTGATCGCGCATCTTCGCCAAAATACGCAGTCATCTTTGGTCACGGTCCGCAGGCTACTGGTAGGTTGTAGAAAGTCGGTATTTTGTTTAAATTAGCGGCAAAAGTCCGCATGACCGTGTGAAGCTGTTTGCGCTGACAAAAATAAATCTGCTGCGCTCCAAGAAAAATATTCCTCGATCGTCACGCTCGTATAGAATCGGTTGCAAAGGGTTAAAGAAGTCAGGCCCCAGAGTGCCCTATTAATTCTTCTCTAATTCCCTCAAAATTATATGAATCTCCCCTCCAATCAAAGTGAAGGTATTTTTCAGACTCAGGCCCCGAAGAGCAACATTAGCTTCGGTATCAATATCTTGCATCGCTTCAACAAGGCCGGGATCCTCAGTCGTCGAATTCCACGGGAAATTCGAACGTCCCGCTGCCGCAACCAAAAATTGACGAGCTTGGTGACGACGTCAACATAACTGCCAAGATCCTCCAAATCTTTGTCAATATCAGCGTCGACTCCTGCAGTTTTTTTTATTAATGATCTCATTTAAACAGTATGAATTTTATTAGTGGTCGAGACCTCTACGAAATTTAAATACGATTCAAACTTTCATTATGAGACCAATTTCTACCATAAAAAAATAGGAAAAAGATGATGTTTTTGTGATTTACGTTGAGATTTGTTTGAATTAGGTAAATTTATTCATTGACATTAGAATTTGACCAGCCCTGTCGTCATAATGGCAGCAACCCGGTAAAATTTAAAGATTGTCACACACCTACTTCGTATGATATGGCACTCCTTCCGGTGCCTATGGTTAAAGGTGCAGACGCTGAAATTTTAATTCTTCCCATTGTATCACAATTGTTGTGATCGCTTGCTGTATAATATAACGTTGTACACGTTGGCTGAAAGCCAAAATGTATAATATAACGTTGTACACGTTGGCTAAAGCCAACGTATACGTATCCGTATCTTCACAATAGTCATGATCGCGCAAATTGCCCAGTTCAGTTTCTGCTCTCGATCAAACATGTCGTCGCAGTTGGTTGAAATGTAAAATAATTTAGCAATTTCATGTTTTATTGTCATTCACAACATTCTAACCTCAAAACCAAAACAGAGACGATGGTGGCAAACGGAACTATTTAGAAACAGAAACAGACTTGGAGGAAGAGCTTTGATGAGAGACCTAAGATTTCAACACATAAGTGGTAAATACAAAAACTTCACCCGTATGGCACCTAGTGACTTCGAATATTTGATAAATTTGTTTTTTTTTTATAACAATAATCTTTATTTGCAGTTACATAGTTTGTACAGATACAGATGATTGGCCACAAAATTAAAAAAAACGGATACTACATACAGGAAAGCAATTTCTGTTGAAGAAAGATTAAGTATCACTTTGAGATTTTTAGCCAGCGGAGATTCCTATAGGGCTTGTATACAATATTTACTCAGAGTTTCGAAACAATCGATAAGTGTTATAGTACCAGAGACCTGTCAAGGTATCGTGGAGGCATTAAATGACAACATCAAGGTAGGATATTTTTTATTATAGAAATAATTATTGATCCATGTCATCAATTATTTATAAGTTTATAAAAAAATATTGTTTATTATTAATAATTGATGTCATGGATCATTTTTTCGAAAGAATCTTCGGAATCTATCGACGAATCATCCACTCGAGTCACTGGAGAATGTGCTTGATTTTCAGTCATGTACAGGGCTAAACTTTGTGCTCTGTTTCTATAAGAAGAATTAACAGACATTTGTGGAGTTGTAGTCTCTGCCATGGGATATGTAGATGCCGGAGTGGAGTACCCGCGCTGATAGTCATATTGTCCACAATCAGCGTTATATAGGATGTTGTTTATTTGATGTTCCACAGTCATGTAGGTTTGCTTGGAATAACCCCTAAATTTGCCTGCCAAATAATTAGCGTATAGCTGATACTGGTCTAATCCAGTAGCAGGTGCAGTCGAAGCAGTAGCTACCGCTTTAGCAGCCGAAGCTGATGATGTCAGCAAATCAAATGCCGATTGCAACATTGGGTTCTGGTTCGCGACGTATTTTCTCTTTTTCGGAAGTGGAGCTTTGAATTGCGACTTTGATGAATTTTTTGCATTATCGGTTGTTTTGTCCGATTCAGTGCTCGCGGTGGAACAGGGTTGCTTATCTTGTGACTGATCATGATCTTCACCTATGTCGTCATTTTCGTCATTTACAGATGTATTATCCTTCAAAGTGCGGTCTTGGCCTTCCTGCAAGCAAAATAAAATAATTATAATATATTAGTTTCGGATTCCTACATCGCATCAAGAATGGGAGGAAATTAGTTCCGAGTTTCAAAACTGTTGGAATCTTCCACACGTGGTTGGTGCTATGGACGGGAAACATATCATGTTGCAGGCATCTTTCAATAGCGGATCGGAGTTTTATAATTATAAACAATTTTTTAGTATTTTTATGTTCGCTTTAGTTGATGCTGTTAATATTTGTCGATGTAGGGTGTCAAGGGCGAATTTCCGATGGAGGTGTATTTAATGATTTCATTCTCAAGGAAAAAATTTCAAATAACTCATTAAATCTTCCATCTCCGAAACTATTAGAAGGAACGAATAGCATTATACCATACTATTTTGTAGCAGACAGTGCATTCCCGTTAGGTATCCATATTATGAAGCCATATTCAGGTGTACATCCTAAAGGATCATTAAAAAAAAACATTTAATTATCGATTATCAATAGCTCGACGAGTGGTTGAAAATGCTTTTGGCATTTTAGCTAGTGTTTTTAGAGAACTACGAAAGCCAATGCTACTCCAACCTGAAACGGCACAACTTCTTAATAAAAAGTACTAATTCTGCAACAATTTATGCACCACCAGGTAGTATTGATAGTGAAGTAGAAGGGTCAGTAACAATGGGAAGATGGCGTCTCGAAAATAACGATGTAACTTCATTATTGCCTATCACGAATACCCCACGCAGAGCTTCTTTGTCGGCCCAGGTAATAAGGGATAAAATTGCTGAATATTGCTGTACAGTCGGAAAATTATCATGGTAAGATCATATGAATTAGACTTAAAGGCCGTAGCATATGCCGCCGCGGCAACCACATGGTGTCTCCTAATAAAAAAAAAAGATTTTTTTAAATCAAAATCAAAATAATTAAAGTTAAACGTAATAATGTGGTTGTGCTGAAGATACTCACAGTATTAATTCTCGGGCGAAGCTTGTTTCTGTCCATCAGAAATTGCAAATATTTGAAAGCGAACCAAGAAGACTGGTATACTTCATCAGCTCCTATAATTTAAAATTATGCAATGATTAATACTACAATATAGAAATAAGTATAACTATTCTAATCCCATCACATTCAGAGTAAAGTTTTTAATTTCTGGCTCTTTCTGGTATTAGTGTGTAGTTAAATTAAAAATAATAATAACATTTTTTTATAATGTGTTTATGTTTTGTAATTTCATTTAATATGTATTTTACTTTAATATCCATATAGTAAAAAGCCTAATCTAAGATTAAAGATAAATAAAGAGGAATTATAATAAAATAATAATTATAAAATATCAATTGAGTTTTCACGTACGAGTAGAGTGCGTGCAAAATATGTAATGCCACTCTGTTCGCCGACCGGGGTGGGGAGGGCGGGCGACTTGTGCGAACTTCACAAACCGGCATAGATTCTGCACGCACTAGCAGTATCTACTTACCTTTTCCTGTTGTGCTGGTTTTAGCGATTTTTGATTTTTCACGGCGAAGGGCAGCCAACAAATAATCCATCTTTTTCTTCAATTCGCCAACTGGACACTCCATTTCGACGGAGAGTTCCAGGCCTCCTGCTTCAGATTCCTGTTGTAATAGCTTTTGTGGCTGGGGTCCCATAATACTTGCTTTCTTTATAGGCCTCGATAAATTTAATAACATTTTCATTATTCCAATTCATTGGTTTTACTTCACGGCAAGGACTGAAAATGACGCGCACGTGCAACCGACCGAGCGTCGCGAGTGACGCGTCCAGACTGACCCACGTCCGTATCTGTATCACCTTTGATGATCGGACAAAAATCGACACGACATGGGACGGGCCGTATCATAACGGCGTATCGAGATCCCGTATCATGATACGTATATCATTACCCATCCACATATGCGATCATGATACGCGTCGACGATACGGATACGGCGATCGGATCGGGCAAATGATACATGTCTGGACCCGGCTTTAGTGATTTTCAATGGACTTTCGCCATAGTTATTAAGTTCGTATATTTATATATACACACATCAAAAGTGTCTAGGGATCAACATATATTTTTGCAATAACTTTTCTCCTGATTGATATTAATTAAAATTTTCTTTAAGGATTCATCAAATAAAGTGTTTTCGTTTGTCACAGTAACGATAAACCAAGTCACCTTTGCATTAATAAAGAAATTTGCCATTTTCCTAATAAAGGGATTTTTGACATTTGAACCACTAACACAAAAGTTCGAAAAAAAGACTGAAATAACAGTTTTCTCTAAAATTTTATTGGGTAACTTAAACAATTAATAATCCGTATTTCTACCGCGAACACTAACAACACAAGAACATCGGTTTGGCATACTCAAAATGAGTTCATCCAAATCACGCTGTGGAATGGCCGCCCATGTTCGTTGCAACTACAAAAAAAGGTCTTCTTGCGACTGGATACCCTCCATATTCGGCAGAGCTCTTCTCTGTAGCATATCCCATGCATGCTCAATCGGGTTCAAGTCTGGCGACTGAGCAGGCCAGGGCAGGACATTGATGTTAGCTGCGGCGAGAGTCTGTCTTACAACTCTTGCGGTGTGCGGTCGTGCATTATCATGCATTAACTGAAATAAGGGACCGATTTGCACTTGTAGAGGAACGATGACGTCTGATACAATCGTCTCAGCATAAATTTGAGCGTTGAGGTTGCCTCTGATCCAAATCAACTCAGTTCTTCCGCCGATCCAAATACCCGCCCATACCATGATGGTTCCACCACTATAAGGATGGACTTCCTGGCAGGATTTTAATCGCTGTTGGCGTCCAGGGGTTCTCCAGTGTCGTATACGTCTTGTATCCGGTCTCATACCAAAACGAGACTCATCAGAAAAGCACACGAAACGCCATTGTTCTTCTGCCCAATTTCTGTGTTCAAGAGCCCATTGATATCGAATCCTACGATTGTGCATTGCTATAGGTGGTACCCGTAGCGGTCTTCGGGAATGAAGGTTCACTTCATGCAAGCGGTTTCTGACTGTTTGGTCGCTAATTAAGTTCCCTGAAGAGTGATGAAGCCTCACGGCTAACATCATGGCGGTTATTGTTGGAGCTCTTCGAGTTAAGATTTGAATGTATCGGTCTTGTCTCCGTGTGGTGCAGCGATACCGTCCTCCATGGCGCTCAGCCACGGTACCAGTGCTTCAGTATCGTGTCCAAAGTCGACTGATAACACTCTGACTTGTATTCAGAGCTAAAGCCACAGTACGTTGCCGGGAACCAGCTTCTATCATTCCCACGGCTCTGAGCATTTCTTCCCTGCTTAAATGACGTCGCCGCTCCATAATAACGTTGGTTTTAATCAGTAGTAGGGAAACAGTAGCACTAATAATGTCTTCAATGCGTTGTATGTTTTTATAGGGAAAATATTGACAGCTGATTTTCATCTTTTACTCGAATTTGATTCACAGTTCCTGATTCAAATTATGAAATGCACCAAAAAGGATCCATATAAATTTATAAAATCATAAATTTATTACAAAGCCACATCTCAATCTCAAGAAATCCGCATAAAAATGCTTGATCCCTAGACACTTTTGATGTGTGTATATTCATCTTGCCGCTCAGGATACATTGAAAACCGTTTATAATTTTCTCTAACCAAATACTCGATATTTCTTGGCATATATTTACTGAGTATTTTCGGTTACATGGGTACAGATAACTGCAAGGAGTAGCATACATATTGTATCAGTATCAGATATTCAATACCATATTCTCTTTTTACGATAAAGAGAATATGGTATTGTAACGTCCTTAACGTTATAACCTCCTTGTTTAGGTAAACTCTTTTGTTCTTAGACGATTCGCGATCCATGTGTCACCTCTTTCAATACTCATTTCTATTAGTTTCTTAATGCGTACGCTCTCCTTGCTTTTTTTCACATTCACTCAATTTTCTCGATGCAAAACATATCGGAAACATTTTTTCTTTTCCTTGCATAAGGCATGCGCCTAATGCTGCGTCACTCGCGTCAACGTATAATCTCGTTGTTATATTTTTCGAGTTGTCAAAATGTTTTAATAAAGGAGGTTGTTGTATCAAAAATATTATTTTCTCGAATGCTTTTTGTTGTCTGTCTGTCCATTCGAATTTGATATTTTTTCGTAATAATTCAGTCAAAGGTATGGTCAACATGGCAAAATTATCGATAAATTTTCGGTAATAAGAAAATAAACCCAACACAGATTTTATTTCTTTTGTATTCGTCGGAACTTTAACAAATTTTAATTTATTCAACTTATTTTCATCCGGAAGAATTCCGACTCCGGAGATTGTGTGTCCCAACACGGTGATCTTGGTGAAACCGAACTTGCACTTGGACGGCTTCAACGTCAAATTCGCTTCTCTTAGTCTTGTTAATACTTGATCCAGAGCATTATAGAATTCTTGCCACGTTTTCCCAAAGACGATAATATTGTCGACGTACACAACGGCACATTTATATTTTAATCCTGCAAGTACTTTATCCATGGTTCTTTGAAAAATAGCACCGCTAGTCTTTAAACCAAATGGTAATACATTAAATTCATATAATCCTGACGGAGTAACGAAGGCAGTCTTACATTTATCAGCTTCTTTAATCTTTAATTGCCAATATCCGGAATTTAGGTCCAGGTCTGCAAAAAATTTGGCTCCATTCAGGTGCGCAATCAAGTCTTCTATTATCGGTAAAGGATAAGAATCTGTTTTTACTTTTTTGTTGAGTTTTCGGAAATCGACGCAGAATCGCCAAGTATCGTCGGGTTTCTTCACTAGTACGACTGGAGATGCATAGGGACTTCTGGATTCTCGTATAATTCCGTTTTCCAACATTTCAGAGACTTGTTCCCTTATAATGTTGTGTTGTTCGTTGGACACCCTATAAGGTGCCTTATGAACGGGAATATCATCAGTGGTATCGATTTTCACTTCAATAATATCACACTTTCCTAACTCGTTTTTTTCAAATGCAAAACACGACCTATGTTTTAACAACAAATTTTGTAAATTATAATAATCATTTTTTTGTAACTCGCGGGCGATATTAAATTCCACACTATTATCACTTGCAACCACTATACATGATTCTAACATATATTTATCATTTTCTTCGACTTGATTATAAAAATATAGGTAATCACTTTTAGATAAACTTTTGGTATTATATTTCACTATTTCTATCGAATTTTTCATGTTATTTTCGCAGGAATTCGTCAAAAAATTACATATAATATTTTTTACAACTAGTTGGTGTTTATTAAAATCTAATATTACACCATTAGAAAATAAAAAATCTTGTCCCAAAATCATGTCTTGATTAATTTTCTCAACGACATAAAAATCATGAATAAACAACACGTTTTCTATGATAATCTTCAAATTGATTTTCCCCGCGACGACAAGATTTATACCATTTACGGCACGAAGTGAGATATCACATGGCACAATTTGTTGACGAAGTTCTGTCGCAACGCGAGTCGAAATAACCGACAAAGACGCACCGGTGTCGATAAGCGAAATAAACTCTTTATCACGACATAGCACTTTAATAAATGGATTGAACTCACGCGTATATTGCTGGATGTACAAATTTTGAGGCGGCTGTATGTTTCCAGCCGTTAACATCAGTCGCCTTCTGTCGTTTGGGTGTCCTCTATTGATATTTGTTGGGTTTCTGCTCGGCTGCGGCCTGGTCGGCTGCATATTGTTGTTTCTTGGTCTAAAATTATAATTGTGGCGGGGCATTACATGTTCGGGAAGCGGGTTATTAGGAGAATGACGAATCGGACTAGGAAAGTGACTTGGTGAGGTTTGTTGTCGGTCTCCCTGACCAACTTGTGTTCCAGAATGGGATGGCGTTACATGGGATAGTCTAATTGGGAGATTTATTTCTGGCTCGTTGTTTCCCCCTTCGTATATTTCTTTGGACTGCTTGACCACTTCTTTTAATTGTTGCTTGTTTATATATATTTGTGATCCCAAGCGCCCCTTGGTTTGGTAATTTGCCGACTTCAAAAATTGTTGAATAAAACATTTGTCGTCAATGATATTTCCTGCTTTGGAGGCTAAATGATCTAAGTCGTAAAAATAAGTTAGTGGGTCCTCTGTTGTGCCTTGGCGTCGTGTGAAGAATTTTGCAATATTATTTGTAGATGATGGAAATTCATCACAAATTTTCTTTTCTAGAATCTGAAAATTCTCACAAGACTCGTTAATTTTTTTATAGAACAACAATGCAGGTCCACTCAAATATGCCGACAACACAACTCTTTTTGTATCCTCGTTGAAATTATTGATAGCGGCGATGATATTAAATTGACGAAAGAAATCGGTTACATCACCTTTTCCGTCGAATGTGGTCCTGGTCTCCATCTTCATAAAACTACTTCTTTCTTGATTTAAAATTATTTTTCACTCGCGGTACTTGAAGCTAACGCGGCGCGTCCACCATATAGAGTTCTACCCAGAATGGATAGAACCTGGGGACGTGCTTATTAATTAAACGATACTGGTAGAGATAAATTATTTATTTCTTTTTATCATTCAGGCGAATATAAAGAAATTTTATCTAAATACGAGAGGAAGTTCTTGGTGCCTGAAGATCTAATCTAGAATGGAACCTTCTATCAAAAGACAGACGATTCCTTATTTCAAATCTTAAAATCATGACATTAACTTTTTTTAATATAACTGCCAACCGTAGGCATTGCAAAAGCAAAGAGTTTACCTAAACAAGGAGGTTATAACGTTAAGGACGTTACAGTATTGAATATGAATTAACATACTATCTTTTCTTGTGCTGCACTATAATGCCTAATTGCAAGACCAAGATGTTTACTCATATTGAAATACTGAACTTTTGATTTCCAATATCGTTTAAGAGCTCCTTGCGAAAGTGTGACATTAGAACATTTTATAATTTAACAGTGCAGTTTTGTAGTCTTTGGAACACATTTTGTATAGTTAGTTCAATGGTCTACACTTAATATAGAACAGTACTCAGCAATATAAAGTCAATGAACCTTCAGAATCATCGCAAGGACTATATGTATAAATATCCCTTTGGTACAATTTTGAAAGGAATTTCTTTATTGACTGTAAATCTATTAAGAAAATATAATAGGTAACTATTCCATGACTGCAAAGGAAAAAAGAGACCTATTTAGGAACTACTTTATGACTACCGGAAGTTGCCATGGCAGTTTGATAGAATTGACTAATGACTTATCTGGAATTCGAAGTCAGTCACTGACCCTGTGTAAATCAGACTTTACATGCAATGCAATACACTGTAAAGAAAACTGAGAAAATATTAATTATTATCGTTGATCCATATTTCATTTCAATTAATCGCCATCACTGTTGCTGTCGTTACATTAACTGTAAACCCGCCTGAAACATTGTTGGTCATGTGGTAGAGATTATACATTTTGTCTTCTTCTTTTATTCTGAGAGCCACTCTGCTACTCGATCTTTCAATAGTTACAAGTCTAATTCCTTCATCGAAAAGGTTATTTACTTCTGACATGTTAAACATTTTATTATTTTTTGTAACATATCCTTTGGCCTGCGTCCAAATTAGTTCAATGGGAGAGACTAGCTCACATTGGTATGGACATAATAAGACATAAAATAATAATGCCATGCTCCGATGCCACACCACCATATGGAAAGAAAACTTAGAAATAGGCGTTGCTTTCCCTAAAAATTATCATTAGTTATGAATTTTAATGTAATCCCCTCAGTAATGACTTTATTTCTAAGGTTTTTTAATAGAATTGTACGAGTCTTCGTTCTTTTAGTGCTATCGCAAACTGGGCAACTTGTTGCTGCGTTTATTCGCTGTGTCTTGTCTCGACGTTGTCGTTTGCATACATGGTCCACATATTTCTTCCATCGTTCAACACTTAACTGTTGGAAATTCATCTTCTGTATTTTCAAGAATTTATTCAGCGGTTTTTTTATATATCTCAGCCATTATCTTTTCCACTTGACTTTAAACCATCTCTCATCCATGGGGTTAAGATAACAGTGATAGCGGCAACCTTATAACCTCATGGCCATGTTCTTTCAACAATTCGTCTACATAATATGTGACGACTGATTTTCACTAAACACAGAAATTCAACTTTTGTTAATTTATCAGACCATGCAATATTCTTATTGTAGTAGATTCCTATATATCGATTTCCTATTGTAGTAGATTAACGGGCGCCTGGAAGTCGGTCACATCTCCAGGTAGCGTCCGGGATAACTTTTTGATTAGGGGTTCAATGTTCCCTACATTGAACCCCTAATCTCAAGGCCAGTTTTGACTAGGGTTATAATAAGAATGTCCTTTTCTCTTCCATCTATTTATTTTGAGTAAATTTACATACCCTTGGATCGTAGAACAGTTTTTTACATAAGTTTGGTTAGCTTACTTTCATGGTTGGTCTTTCCTGCATTCCGGGTTCGGAGAGGTTAATCCATTTTTTTAGGATTGATGACGTTGTTTTTTTAAAATTATGATTGTAAGAGAAAAGTCAAAGAAAAGGAAAAGAAAAAGAGCTGAAACAAAAGAAGTTTGAGAGCAGGCTTGGCAAAATGGCGAGTCATATCAACATAATTTAAATCTACCAACTTACCCGAAATCGCGGCCTTTTATTTAAAATTTCAAGGGGCCATTGGGTTCTTTTATTCGAAAGAGTCAATTCATATTTTACAACGACGACCATTGTCCAAGACGACTATTCCATTGCTCTTATGTTAATATAAGATTAACCATCACGACCATCTCCTCCATATTATTATGGAAAGAAAACTTAGGAAAAGGCATTGTTTGGACTTAAAATTATCCTCAGTTAATGAGTTTTAATGGAGTTGCCCCTCAATAATGACTTTATTTATAAGGTTTTTTTAAATAAAATTTTAGGAGTCTCCGTTCTCTTAGAGCCACCGCAAACTGGGCGACTTGTTGCAGCGTCTTGCCGTGGCGTTGGCTAATGCTACGGGTTTGTTGAGCCAGTTATCACCTAAAACTAGTGGTAGTAAAAGAAACGTAAAACTTTTCTCTGTACAGAATTGCAACAACAATGTGTCATATTAAAAAAAAATCAACTTATTGTCATATTAACAGTAAATGGATAGGCCGAAATTAATTTGATTGAAAACACGGGCGCCAGGCCTACCACAAACGATCAGCCAGACGGGCATTGGATGACTAAGGGGGGCCTAAGCAAAATCCAAACTCATTTTTGGTTGCTCTGAATTTTCCAGTTGAAACTCAAAGATTTTATGCTTAGAATTTGGTATTAAGTACATTATTATATACAGGAACAATGGACCTTAAACTAAAAACCTTAAAAAATATAATACAATAACTAAAATATATTACTAAAAGGAGTCCCTTTAGGCAAGGTTCCGAAGATACTGGCAGCGTTTCCCCCTTTGAATAGCTAGACTAATTCGTTGTCCGAGGTAGCTGCCAGCTCTTCGGTCTCCAGTGATTTAGAATTTTATAGGACTAACATTATACAGTCAAACCTGTATAAGCGAGAGTTCAAGGGGGCACAATCTCATTCTCGCTTGTAGAGATTTCTCACTAACCAAGCTGACTTTCTCTCTAATGCAGGTACATGGGTAGCGTTTCTCTCTTGTAGGGTACGCAGCAATAACAAGTCATAGTTTTAAATGCTTACGAAAAGAAAACAAAAGTTCATGCACTATGTAATTTTATTTTATTTAGAACTTATTTACACTTCAAAAAATCCGTCATTTTCGTTTGGGTTTCTGTTTCGTGTTTTGAATGTTTTTCTCTAACTCATAATTTTTGACGAATATTGCATGATCAACAACCGCCGCGTATTCAAAGTTGTAATGGACCGTCTCCAACGCATTTAAAGCTAGCTTCATTGGAATGATCTTTATTTCTGTTTCCGGAATCTGTGCCTAGTCTTCACTGTCATTTCCAGCAATACAGATGTTCACACAATTCTTAATGTTTTAGTGTTTCGCACGAAAGCTCTTTTCAGAGCTATGTAGCCAAAGAATCTATTCAACATCATTATTTCCGGGACGGTGTTGCGTCATTTGAATAAATGAATTAAATTCTGAATTATGTCCTTATTGTGCTGCTACAATGTCGTCGGTTTGTTCTCCAGCGGTAGTTATGGCGTCGTCAATTTGAACGAAATCTTCGAAACTCGTCATTAAAAAACATATTGGATTCGTGAGATGCAAGCTTAGTCCATTCCTCGTTGCTAGGTCCAACTTCAACATCATTTTCCTCTGGCAGGTCTTGCTCATCTGTACTTTTCCAAAACCCAGCTTTCTTGAAGCAGTTTTTGACAGTAACGTCACTGACTAAGTACCATGCTTTTCTAGCAAATTACATAGCTAAAAGTACGTTAATTTCAGGGCTACTGTTTCGTCCAGACTCGTAAGAATATGTTTAACGACTTCTCTGCGATAAAAGCGTTTAAAAGTGTGAATGATGCCTTGATCTAATGGTTGAAGTTTATTATTGGTGTTAGTAGGTAAAAACATTACTTTTACGTTTGCAAGTGTTAGTAAGTTGTCAATGAATAGCAGTTTTTTTTTCGGTTTATCTTCATTTTCAACCAATCTTTAAATAATATCTTGGTCATCCAAGCCGTTGTATTATTGGCATAATCAAGGGGTAGAGTCTAAACACCTTTAAAACATCTAGGTTGCTTTGATTTCCCGATGGTGAGCAATGGGAGTTTGTCCGCACCACTGATGTTTACACACTGGAGAAGTGTAAGGCGTTCCTTGGCGTGGCTTCATCACCAACTGCATTCATCTGAGCATCTCTCATCATGTAGTTTGACGAGGTGAGTATCCATTAAAAACTCTAGTCCGTTTCGGAGGACTGGGCGAAGCTATAGGTATTAACTTATATGGTATACAGGCAGTCTCTGTTGGAAGGCTAGCATCTTCAGTAGGGCAGGAGTTTCGTCGGTCTTTAGTAACTACAGTCTTAGAAACTGCCGGTAGTGCCGCTGGTGATACAATTGTTTCTAGAGTTTATTATTTATCGGGGAAATCAACTTTGGCATCTAAGTTCTTGGAGGTCTACCATGGAGCATACATTATTACTTTGGTCATCGAAGACAGCGAAATCCGAAAGAAGAAGCGAAGTGATATAGCTCGTACACAGTATCCGGGTCTTCAGGGCAGTGCCAGGTCAATTGTGGCAGATCTAAAATCATTTTTGCATCCTGTATGAATCCTATTCCCAGTAGAGTTTTATTATTCTGAGCATCTGGCAAGACTATGAATGTTGTTGGCACCATATATCCACAGACTTTAACGTTAACTCTTGTAGCTAAAACGGTTTGTTGCTTTGTTTATCTATCTGTGAGGGCGACCGAAACAAGCTTGTCATCAAATCCGTAACCTTTTGCTTTCAGGCAACAATATAGCTTGTAAGATGCGATACTCGACTTGGCACACGTATCAATATGTGCAACTCCATACATCCAAGTTTTTAATTTCTGGCTCTTTCTGGTATTAGTGTGTAGTTAAATTAAAAATAATAATAACATTTTTTTATAATGTGTTTATGTTTTGTAATTTCATTTAATATGTATTTTACTTTAATATCCATATAGTAAAAAGCCTAATCTAAGATTAAAGATAAATAAAGAGGAATTATAATAAAATAATAATTATAAAATATCAATTGAGTTTTCACGTACGAGTAGAGTGCGTGCAAAATATGTAATGCCACTCTGTTCGCCGACCGGGGTGGGGAGGGCGGGCGACTTGTGCGAACTTCACAAACCGGCATAGATTCTGCACGCACTAGCAGTATCTACTTACCTTTTCCTGTTGTGCTGGTTTTAGCGATTTTTGATTTTTCACGGCGAAGGGCAGCCAACAAATAATCCATCTTTTTCTTCAATTCGCCAACTGGACACTCCATTTCGACGGAGAGTTCCAGGCCTCCTGCTTCAGATTCCTGTTGTAATAGCTTTTGTGGCTGGGGTCCCATAATACTTGCTTTCTTTATAGGCCTCGATAAATTTAATAACATTTTCATTGTTCCAATTCATTGGTTTTACTTCACGGCAAGGACTGAAAATGACGCGCACGTGCAACCGACCGAGCGTCGCGAGTGACGCGTCCAGACTGACCCACGTCCGTATCTGTATCACCTTTGATGATCGGACAAAAATCGACACGACATGGGACGGGCCGTATCATAACGGCGTATCGAGATCCCGTATCATGATACGTATATCATTACCCATCCACATATGCGATCATGATACGCGTCGACGATACGGATACGGCGATCGGATCGGGCAAATGATACATGTCTGGACCCGGCTTTAGTGATTTTCAATGGACTTTCGCCATAGTTATTAAGTTCGTATATTTATATATACACACATCAAAAGTGTCTAGGGATCAACATATATTTTTGCAATAACTTTTCTCCTGATTGATATTAATTAAAATTTTCTTTAAGGATTCATCAAATAAAGTGTTTTCGTTTGTCACAGTAACGATAAACCAAGTCACCTTTGCATTAATAAAGAAATTTGCCATTTTCCTAATAAAGGGATTTTTGACATTTGAACCACTAACACAAAAGTTCGAAAAAAAGACTGAAATAACAGTTTTCTCTAAAATTTTATTGGGTAACTTAAACAATTAATAATCCGTATTTCTACCGCGAACACTAACAACACAAGAACATCGGTTTGGCATACTCAAAATGAGTTCATCCAAATCACGCTGTGGAATGGCCGCCCATGTTCGTTGCAACTACAAAAAAAGGTCTTCTTGCGACTGGATACCCTCCATATTCGGCAGAGCTCTTCTCTGTAGCATATCCCATGCATGCTCAATCGGGTTCAAGTCTGGCGACTGAGCAGGCCAGGGCAGGACATTGATGTTAGCTGCGGCGAGAGTCTGTCTTACAACTCTTGCGGTGTGCGGTCGTGCATTATCATGCATTAACTGAAATAAGGGACCGATTTGCACTTGTAGAGGAACGATGACGTCTGATACAATCGTCTCAGCATAAATTTGAGCGTTGAGGTTGCCTCTGATCCAAATCAACTCAGTTCTTCCGCCGATCCAAATACCCGCCCATACCATGATGGTTCCACCACTATAAGGATGGACTTCCTGGCAGGATTTTAATCGCTGTTGGCGTCCAGGGGTTCTCCAGTGTCGTATACGTCTTGTATCCGGTCTCATACCAAAACGAGACTCATCAGAAAAGCACACGAAACGCCATTGTTCTTCTGCCCAATTTCTGTGTTCAAGAGCCCATTGATATCGAATCCTACGATTGTGCATTGCTATAGGTGGTACCCGTAGCGGTCTTCGGGAATGAAGGTTCACTTCATGCAAGCGGTTTCTGACTGTTTGGTCGCTAATTAAGTTCCCTGAAGAGTGATGAAGCCTCACGGCTAACATCATGGCGGTTATTGTTGGAGCTCTTCGAGTTAAGATTTGAATGTATCGGTCTTGTCTCCGTGTGGTGCAGCGATACCGTCCTCCATGGCGCTCAGCCACGGTACCAGTGCTTCAGTATCGTGTCCAAAGTCGACTGATAACACTCTGACTTGTATTCAGAGCTAAAGCCACAGTACGTTGCCGGGAACCAGCTTCTATCATTCCCACGGCTCTGAGCATTTCTTCCCTGCTTAAATGACGTCGCCGCTCCATAATAACGTTGGTTTTAATCAGTAGTAGGGAAACAGTAGCACTAATAATGTCTTCAATGCGTTGTATGTTTTTATAGGGAAAATATTGACAGCTGATTTTCATCTTTTACTCGAATTTGATTCACAGTTCCTGATTCAAATTATGAAATGCACCAAAAAGGATCCATATAAATTTATAAAATCATAAATTTATTACAAAGCCACATCTCAATCTCAAGAAATCCGCATAAAAATGCTTGATCCCTAGACACTTTTGATGTGTGTATATTCATCTTGCCGCTCAGGATACATTGAAAACCGTTTATAATTTTCTCTAACCAAATACTCGATATTTCTTGGCATATATTTACTGAGTATTTTCGGTTACATGGGTACAGATAACTGCAAGGAGTAGCATACATATTGTATCAGTATCAGATATTCAATACCATATTCTCTTTTTACGATAAAGAGAATATGGTATTGTAACGTCCTTAACGTTATAACCTCCTTGTTTAGGTAAACTCTTTTGTTCTTAGACGATTCGCGATCCATGTGTCACCTCTTTCAATACTCATTTCTATTAGTTTCTTAATGCGTACGCTCTCCTTGCTTTTTTTCACATTCACTCAATTTTCTCGATGCAAAACATATCGGAAACATTTTTTTCTTTTCCTTGCATAAGGCATGCGCCTAATGCTGCGTCACTCGCGTCAACGTATAATCTCGTTGTTATATTTTTCGAGTTGTCAAAATGTTTTAATAAAGGAGGTTGTTGTATCAAAAATATTATTTTCTCGAATGCTTTTTGTTGTCTGTCTGTCCATTCGAATTTGATATTTTTTCGTAATAATTCAGTCAAAGGTATGGTCAACATGGCAAAATTATCGATAAATTTTCGGTAATAAGAAAATAATAAACCCAACACAGATTTTATTTCTTTTGTATTCGTCGGAACTTTAACAAATTTTAATTTATTCAACTTATTTTCATCCGGAAGAATTCCGACTCCGGAGATTGTGTGTCCCAACACGGTGATCTTGGTGAAACCGAACTTGCACTTGGACGGCTTCAACGTCAAATTCGCTTCTCTTAGTCTTGTTAATACTTGATCCAGAGCATTATAGAATTCTTGCCACGTTTTCCCAAAGACGATAATATTGTCGACGTACACAACGGCACATTTATATTTTAATCCTGCAAGTACTTTATCCATGGTTCTTTGAAAAATAGCACCGCTAGTCTTTAAACCAAATGGTAATACATTAAATTCATATAATCCTGACGGAGTAACGAAGGCAGTCTTACATTTATCAGCTTCTTTAATCTTTAATTGCCAATATCCGGAATTTAGGTCCAGGTCTGCAAAAAATTTGGCTCCATTCAGGTGCGCAATCAAGTCTTCTATTATCGGTAAAGGATAAGAATCTGTTTTTACTTTTTTGTTGAGTTTTCGGAAATCGACGCAGAATCGCCAAGTATCGTCGGGTTTCTTCACTAGTACGACTGGAGATGCATAGGGACTTCTGGATTCTCGTATAATTCCGTTTTCCAACATTTCAGAGACTTGTTCCCTTATAATGTTGTGTTGTTCGTTGGACACCCTATAAGGTGCCTTATTACTGATAGGATCGCCGGTGGGAGGAAAAGGTGAAATTAGTGCAAAAACTTAATGTTTTTTAATATTTCGAGAGCGAGCGTGCGTTTCAAACCAAGTTCGTTAGCTGTATAAAAATTCTTAATTTACCTGTCATTTTTAATATTTGGTAAACTACCGCACGATTGCTACCAAAATACATTTTATTAATAAAAGCTCAAAATCACATCATATAAATAACATTCAGCGGCATTAGGTAAGTATCAACAGGTTTACATATTAATTTAACTAGTTTTTTTATATATTAAGGAAGTGATCCACTGAACGCCTGATAAAGAACATCTGCTTTAGTATATTAAACATTGCCGTAACTAAATGATAAGGAGTTCTTTTGGTTGCTTCCACTGTCTAACTAAATTACGATAGGATTTCTTACGTCTAATCTAATCCAATGAACAATTTTATTTTTCAGCAGTGTGGCGATCATCAACATCCTCCCCCCTAGTGTCGAGAGAACGACACTCATCAACGAAGGTAAGTGGGGCCACACGTGCGGCCGGTCTTTTCATTATGCCCGTCCTAGTCCTGATGTCAACTACTCTTACCCTGTCATCTGAGCCTGCGTAGACACGTTCTATAATGCCCTTGGGCCACGTATTTCGGGGTGAAGATGGATCAACTACAATGACAAAATCACCTACTTTGAGCTTACATCCTTCCCTGTTCCACTTACTACGAGGGATCAGTAACGGTAAGACCTCTTTCATCCACCTACTCCAGAATAGATCTACTAGGCGCTGTGCGATCCGCCATTGTCGTCGTAGATAAAGATCACCATCGTTAAAAACGCCATGTAAGGGCAGAGAAAAGGACGCGGTGCCACCAGCACTGGAAGAACACAGCAAAAAATGGTTCGGAGTCAGAGCCTCTTGAGCTGATGGATCTACCGAAACGTGAGTGAGCGGTCTGCTATTAACCATGTTTTCCACCTCAGCCAGGACAGTGGCAAGCACCTCCTCTCTGGGGGACCTGTCTTTGAGCACAATTTTCAGTGCGGTCTTAACACTTCGGATAAGACGCTCCCATGGTCTGGATTTTCCAGAAGTGGCCAATCTGGGTGGAATTCTTGACCTCTAGGGCGTCGCTGTCCTGGAGCCAACAAAGGCCCCCATCGAGCAAATGGTAACGGGTTAGAGTTATAGAACGCAAGGCGCTGTTCTTGAGGCGTTCCCCGTTGACTCATCTGCAAAACCGTTCGGCGGAGGTTCGAGAAGGTTATGATGTGTGGTTCGGGTGCTGTGGATCGTGGTACACGAGGATAGTAAGTATTATTATTATATTCAAAGTTTCCTACAGCATTAATAGCATTAGCTATTGGTCCGAAGTTAACTGCGTTGCCAGCTATTACTTCACGCTGTTCTAGCGTAAGGCCATGGCGGGCGTATTCAGCATTGTCACTGTTATATGGCATAACTTGTTGTTTCTGCACTGCAATACATCTTGCTTCATGTTGAGCAAGTGATACCCTATAGTGATCGTAGGGTGTACAGGCTGGTAAGTTACGCACCGTCTGTTGGGTCTTTATAAAGACGGATTGGGTGTACAGACCTATGGCACGAGTCGTGATCGCTAGGACTTGGGCCTGATCAGTGACATTGTTGGCTTGCGTCATTGCAGCCTTAAATTCGGTACTAAAACCGAAATGCAGTCGTTTATCTAGCTCCTTCTGTAGATCCATCATTGCCTGTTCACCTTTTCGATTCCGCATGTTTTCGGTGCGGGTTTTATCTCGAGCTACTTTGGCTTTGGATCTCGATCCTTTGTCCTGCCGTGGTTGTGAGGTGGCGGGTGGACGGGTGCCACCACTCTCAAGCTTTGGATTTATTTCATCCATTGCGGTAAGTTGGGTTGCGTGTCAGCCGGAATCCAGACTGAATTTGTGGCGATCATCAACATGCCTTATGAACGGGAATATCATCAGTGGTATCGATTTTCACTTCAATAATATCACACTTTCCAAACTCGTTTTTTTCAAATGCAAAACACGACCTATGTTTTAACAACAAATTTTGTAAATTATAATAATCATTTTTTTGTAACTCGCGGGCGATATTAAATTCCACACTATTATCACTTGCAACCACTATACATGATTCTAACATATATTTATCATTTTCTTCGACTTGATTATAAAAATATAGGTAATCACTTTTAGATAAACTTTTGGTATTATATTTCACTATTTCTATCGAATTTTTCATGTTATTTTCGCAGGAATTCGTCAAAAAATTACATATAATATTTTTTACAACTAGTTGGTGTTTATTAAAATCTAATATTACACCATTAGAAAATAAAAAATCTTGTCCCAAAATCATGTCTTGATTAATTTTCTCAACGACATAAAAATCATGAATAAACAACACGTTTTCTATGATAATCTTCAAATTGATTTTCCCGCGACGACAAGATTTATACCATTTACGGCACGAAGTGAGATATCACATGGCACAATTTGTTGACGAAGTTCTGTCGCAACGCGAGTCGAAATAACCGACAAAGACGCACCGGTGTCGATAAGCGAAATAAACTCTTTATCACGACATAGCACTTTAATAAATGGATTGAACTCACGCGTATATTGCTGGATGTACAAATTTTGAGGCGGCTGTATGTTTCCAGCCGTTACATCAGTCGCCTTCTGTCGTTTGGGTGTCCTCTATTGATATTTGTTGGGTTTCTGCTCGGCTGCGGCCTGGTCGGCTGCATATTGTTGTTTCTTGGTCTAAAATTATAATTGTGGCGGGGCATTACATGTTCGGGAAGCGGGTTATTAGGAGAATGACGAATCGGACTAGGAAAGTGACTTGGTGAGGTTTGTTGTCGGTCTCCCTGACCAACTTGTGTTCCAGAATGGGATGGCGTTACATGGGATAGTCTAATTGGGAGATTTATTTCTGGCTCGTTGTTTCCCCCTTCGTATATTTCTTTGGACTGCTTGACCACTTCTTTTAATTGTTGCTTGTTTATATATATTTGTGATCCCAAGCGCCCCTTGGTTTGGTAATTTGCCGACTTCAAAAATTGTTGAATAAAACATTTGTCGTCAATGATATTTCCTGCTTTGGAGGCTAAATGATCTAAGTCGTAAAAATAAGTTAGTGGGTCCTCTGTTGTGCCTTGGCGTCGTGTGAAGAATTTTGCAATATTATTTGTAGATGATGGAAATTCATCACAAATTTTCTTTTCTAGAATCTGAAAATTCTCACAAGACTCGTTAATTTTTTTATAGAACAACAATGCAGGTCCACTCAAATATGCCGACAACACAACTCTTTTTGTATCCTCGTTGAAATTATTGATAGCGGCGATGATATTAAATTGACGAAAGAAATCGGTTACATCACCTTTTCCGTCGAATGTGGTCCTGGTCTCCATCTTCATAAAACTACTTCTTTCTTGATTTAAAATTATTTTTCACTCGCGGTACTTGAAGCTAACGCGGCGCGTCCACCATATAGAGTTCTACCCAGAATGGATAGAACCTGGGGACGTGCTTATTAATTAAACGATACTGGTAGAGATAAATTATTTATTTCTTTTTATCATTCAGGCGAATATAAAGAAATTTTATCTAAATACGAGAGGAAGTTCTTGGTGCCTGAAGATCTAATCTAGAATGGAACCTTCTATCAAAAGACAGACGATTCCTTATTTCAAATCTTAAAATCATGACATTAACTTTTTTTAATATAACTGCCAACCGTAGGCATTGCAAAAGCAAAGAGTTTACCTAAACAAGGAGGTTATAACGTTAAGGACGTTACAGTATTGAATATGAATTAACATACTATCTTTTCTTGTGCTGCACTATAATGCCTAATTGCAAGACCAAGATGTTTACTCATATTGAAATACTGAACTTTTGATTTCCAATATCGTTTAAGAGCTCCTTGCGAAAGTGTGACATTAGAACATTTTATAATTTAACAGTGCAGTTTTGTAGTCTTTGGAACACATTTTGTATAGTTAGTTCAATGGTCTACACTTAATATAGAACAGTACTCAGCAATATAAAGTCAATGAACCTTCAGAATCATCGCAAGGACTATATGTATAAATATCCCTTTGGTACAATTTTGAAAGGAATTTCTTTATTGACTGTAAATCTATTAAGAAAATATAATAGGTAACTATTCCATGACTGCAAAGGAAAAAAGAGACCTATTTAGGAACTACTTTATGACTACCGGAAGTTGCCATGGCAGTTTGATAGAATTGACTAATGACTTATCTGGAATTCGAAGTCAGTCACTGACCCTGTGTAAATCAGACTTTACATGCAATGCAATACACTGTAAAGAAAACTGAGAAAATATTAATTATTATCGTTGATCCATATTTCATTTCAATTAATCGCCATCACTGTTGCTGTCGTTACATTAACTGTAAACCCGCCTGAAACATTGTTGGTCATGTGGTAGAGATTATACATTTTGTCTTCTTCTTTTATTCTGAGAGCCACTCTGCTACTCGATCTTTCAATAGTTACAAGTCTAATTCCTTCATCGAAAAGGTTATTTACTTCTGACATGTTAAACATTTTATTATTTTTTGTAACATATCCTTTGGCCTGCGTCCAAATTAGTTCAATGGGAGAGACTAGCTCACATTGGTATGGACATAATAAGACATAAAATAATAATGCCATGCTCCGATGCCACACCACCATATGGAAAGAAAACTTAGAAATAGGCGTTGCTTTCCCTAAAAATTATCATTAGTTATGAATTTTAATGTAATCCCCTCAGTAATGACTTTATTTCTAAGGTTTTTTAATAGAATTGTACGAGTCTTCGTTCTTTTAGTGCTATCGCAAACTGGGCAACTTGTTGCTGCGTTTATTCGCTGTGTCTTGTCTCGACGTTGTCGTTTGCATACATGGTCCACATATTTCTTCCATCGTTCAACACTTAACTGTTGGAAATTCATCTTCTGTATTTTCAAGAATTTATTCAGCGGTTTTTTTATATATCTCAGCCATTATCTTTTCCACTTGACTTTAAACCATCTCTCATCCATGGGGTTAAGATAACAGTGATAGCGGCAACCTTATAACCTCATGGCCATGTTCTTTCAACAATTCGTCTACATAATATGTGACGACTGATTTTCACTAAACACAGAAATTCAACTTTTGTTAATTTATCAGACCATGCAATATTCTTATTGTAGTAGATTCCTATATATCGATTTCCTATTGTAGTAGATTAACGGGCGCCTGGAAGTCGGTCACATCTCCAGGTAGCGTCCGGGATAACTTTTTGATTAGGGGTTCAATGTTCCCTACATTGAACCCCTAATCTCAAGGCCAGTTTTGACTAGGGTTATAATAAGAATGTCCTTTTCTCTTCCATCTATTTATTTTGAGTAAATTTACATACCCTTGGATCGTAGAACAGTTTTTTACATAAGTTTGGTTAGCTTACTTTCATGGTTGGTCTTTCCTGCATTCCGGGTTCGGAGAGGTTAATCCATTTTTTTAGGATTGATGACGTTGTTTTTTTAAAATTATGATTGTAAGAGAAAAGTCAAAGAAAAGGAAAAGAAAAAGAGCTGAAACAAAAGAAGTTTGAGAGCAGGCTTGGCAAAATGGCGAGTCATATCAACATAATTTAAATCTACCAACTTACCCGAAATCGCGGCCTTTTATTTAAAATTTCAAGGGGCCATTGGGTTCTTTTATTCGAAAGAGTCAATTCATATTTTACAACGACGACCATTGTCCAAGACGACTATTCCATTGCTCTTATGTTAATATAAGATTAACCATCACGACCATCTCCTCCATATTATTATGGAAAGAAAACTTAGGAAAAGGCATTGCTTGGACTTAAAATTATCCTCAGTTAATGAGTTTTAATGGAGTTGCCCCTCAATAATGACTTTATTTATAAGGTTTTTTTAAATAAAATTTTAGGAGTCTCCGTTCTCTTAGAGCCACCGCAAACTGGGCGACTTGTTGCAGCGTCTTGCCGTGGCGTTGGCTAATGCTACGGGTTTGTTGAGCCAGTTATCACCTAAAACTAGTGGTAGTAAAAGAAACGTAAAACTTTTCTCTGTACAGAATTGCAACAACAATGTGTCATATTAAAAAAAATCAACTTATTGTCATATTAACAGTAAATGGATAGCCGAAATTAATTTGATTGAAAACACGGGCGCCAGGCCTACCACAAACGATCAGCCAGACGGGCATTGGATGACTAAGGGGGGCCTAAGCAAAATCCAAACTCATTTTTGGTTGCTCTGAATTTTCCAGTTGAAACTCAAAGATTTTATGCTTAGAATTTGGTATTAAGTACATTATTATATACAGGAACAATGGACCTTAAACTAAAAACCTTAAAAAATATAATACAATAACTAAAATATATTACTAAAAGGAGTCCCTTTAGGCAAGGTTCCGAAGATACTGGCAGCGTTTCCCCCTTTGAATAGCTAGACTAATTCGTTGTCCGAGGTAGCTGCCAGCTCTTCGGTCTCCAGTGATTTAGAATTTTATAGGACTAACATTATACAGTCAAACCTGTATAAGCGAGAGTTCAAGGGGGCACAATCTCATTCTCGCTTGTAGAGATTTCTCACTAACCAAGCTGACTTTCTCTCTAATGCAGGTACATGGGTAGCGTTTCTCTCTTGTAGGGTACGCAGCAATAACAAGTCATAGTTTTAAATGCTTACGAAAAGAAAACAAAAGTTCATGCACTATGTAATTTTATTTTATTTAGAACTTATTTACACTTCAAAAAATCCGTCATTTTCGTTTGGGTTTCTGTTTCGTGTTTTGAATGTTTTTCTCTAACTCATAATTTTTGACGAATATTGCATGATCAACAACCGCCGCGTATTCAAAGTTGTAATGGACCGTCTCCAACGCATTTAAAGCTAGCTTCATTGGAATGATCTTTATTTCTGTTTCCGGAATCTGTGCCTAGTCTTCACTGTCATTTCCAGCAATACAGATGTTCACACAATTCTTAATGTTTTAGTGTTTCGCACGAAAGCTCTTTTCAGAGCTATGTAGCCAAAGAATCTATTCAACATCATTATTTCCGGGACGGTGTTGCGTCATTTGAATAAATGAATTAAATTCTGAATTATGTCCTTATTGTGCTGCTACAATGTCGTCGGTTTGTTCTCCAGCGGTAGTTATGGCGTCGTCAATTTGAACGAAATCTTCGAAACTCGTCATTAAAAAACATATTGGATTCGTGAGATGCAAGCTTAGTCCATTCCTCGTTGCTAGGTCCAACTTCAACATCATTTTCCTCTGGCAGGTCTTGCTCATCTGTACTTTTCCAAAACCCAGCTTTCTTGAAGCAGTTTTTGACAGTAACGTCACTGACTAAGTACCATGCTTTTCTAGCAAATTACATAGCTAAAAGTACGTTAATTTCAGGGCTACTGTTTCGTCCAGACTCGTAAGAATATGTTTAACGACTTCTCTGCGATAAAAGCGTTTAAAAGTGTGAATGATGCCTTGATCTAATGGTTGAAGTTTATTATTGGTGTTAGTAGGTAAAAACATTACTTTTACGTTTGCAAGTGTTAGTAAGTTGTCAATGAATAGCAGTTTTTTTTTCGGTTTATCTTCATTTTCAACCAATCTTTTAATAATATCTTGGTCATCCAAGCCGTTGTATTATTGGCATAATCAAGGGGTAGAGTCTAAACACCTTTAAAACATCTAGGTTGCTTTGATTTCCCGATGGTGAGCAATGGGAGTTTGTCCGCACCACTGATGTTTACACACTGGAGAAGTGTAAGGCGTTCCTTGGCGTGGCTTCATCACCAACTGCATTCATCTGAGCATCTCTCATCATGTAGTTTGACGAGGTGAGTATCCATTAAAAACTCTAGTCCGTTTCGGAGGACTGGGCGAAGCTATAGGTATTAACTTATATGGTATACAGGCAGTCTCTGTTGGAAGGCTAGCATCTTCAGTAGGGCAGGAGTTTCGTCGGTCTTTAGTAACTACAGTCTTAGAAACTGCCGGTAGTGCCGCTGGTGATACAATTGTTTCTAGAGTTTATTATTTATCGGGGAAATCAACTTTGGCATCTAAGTTCTTGGAGGTCTACCATGGAGCATACATTATTACTTTGGTCATCGAAGACAGCGAAATCCGAAAGAAGAAGCGAAGTGATATAGCTCGTACACAGTATCCGGGTCTTCAGGGCAGTGCCAGGTCAATTGTGGCAGATCTAAAATCATTTTTGCATCCTGTATGAATCCTATTCCCAGTAGAGTTTTATTATTCTGAGCATCTGGCAAGACTATGAATGTTGTTGGCACCATATATCCACAGACTTTAACGTTAACTCTTGTAGCTAAAACGGTTTGTTGCTTTGTTTATCTATCTGTGGGGCGACCGAAACAAGCTTGTCATCAAATCCGTAACCTTTTGCTTTCAGGCAACAATATAGCTTGTAAGATGCGATACTCGACTTGGCACACGTATCAATATGTGCAACTCCATACATCCAAGTTTTTAATTTCTGGCTCTTTCTGGTATTAGTGTGTAGTTAAATTAAAAATAATAACATTTTTTTATAATGTGTTTATGTTTTGTAATTTCATTTAATATGTATTTTACTTTAATATCCATATAGTAAAAAGCCTAATCTAAGATTAAAGATAAATAAAGAGGAATTATAATAAAATAATAATTATAAAATATCAATTGAGTTTTCACGTACGAGTAGAGTGCGTGCAAAATATGTAATGCCACTCTGTTCGCCGACCGGGGTGGGGAGGGCGGGCGACTTGTGCGAACTTCACAAACCGGCATAGATTCTGCACGCACTAGCAGTATCTACTTACCTTTTCCTGTTGTGCTGGTTTTAGCGATTTTTGATTTTTCACGGCGAAGGGCAGCCAACAAATAATCCATCTTTTTCTTCAATTCGCCAACTGGACACTCCATTTCGACGGAGAGTTCCAGGCCTCCTGCTTCAGATTCCTGTTGTAATAGCTTTTGTGGCTGGGGTCCCATAATACTTGCTTTCTTTATAGGCCTCGATAAATTTAATAACATTTTCATTGTTCCAATTCATTGGTTTTACTTCACGGCAAGGACTGAAAATGACGCGCACGTGCAACCGACCGAGCGTCGCGAGTGACGCGTCCAGACTGACCCACGTCCGTATCTGTATCACCTTTGATGATCGGACAAAAATCGACACGACATGGGACGGGCCGTATCATAACGGCGTATCGAGATCCCGTATCATGATACGTATATCATTACCCATCCACATATGCGATCATGATACGCGTCGACGATACGGATACGGCGATCGGATCGGGCAAATGATACATGTCTGGACCCGGCTTTAGTGATTTTCAATGGACTTTCGCCATAGTTATTAAGTTCGTATATTTATATATACACACATCAAAAGTGTCTAGGGATCAACATATATTTTTGCAATAACTTTTCTCCTGATTGATATTAATTAAAATTTTCTTTAAGGATTCATCAAATAAAGTGTTTTCGTTTGTCACAGTAACGATAAACCAAGTCACCTTTGCATTAATAAAGAAATTTGCCATTTTCCTAATAAAGGGATTTTTGACATTTGAACCACTAACACAAAAGTTCGAAAAAAAGACTGAAATAACAGTTTTCTCTAAAATTTTATTGGGTAACTTAAACAATTAATAATCCGTATTTCTACCGCGAACACTAACAACACAAGAACATCGGTTTGGCATACTCAAAATGAGTTCATCCAAATCACGCTGTGGAATGGCCGCCCATGTTCGTTGCAACAACAAAAAAAGGTCTTCTTGCGACTGGATACCCTCCATATTCGGCAGAGCTCTTCTCTGTAGCATATCCCATGCATGCTCAATCGGGTTCAAGTCTGGCGACTGAGCAGGCCAGGGCAGGACATTGATGTTAGCTGCGGCGAGAGTCTGTCTTACAACTCTTGCGGTGTGCGGTCGTGCATTATCATGCATTAACTGAAATAAGGGACCGATTTGCACTTGTAGAGGAACGATGACGTCTGATACAATCGTCTCAGCATAAATTTGAGCGTTGAGGTTGCCTCTGATCCAAATCAACTCAGTTCTTCCGCCGATCCAAATACCCGCCCATACCATGATGGTTCCACCACTATAAGGATGGACTTCCTGGCAGGATTTTAATCGCTGTTGGCGTCCAGGGGTTCTCCAGTGTCGTATACGTCTTGTATCCGGTCTCATACCAAAACGAGACTCATCAGAAAAGCACACGAAACGCCATTGTTCTTCTGCCCAATTTCTGTGTTCAAGAGCCCATTGATATCGAATCCTACGATTGTGCATTGCTATAGGTGGTACCCGTAGCGGTCTTCGGGAATGAAGGTTCACTTCATGCAAGCGGTTTCTGACTGTTTGGTCGCTAATTAAGTTCCCTGAAGAGTGATGAAGCCTCACGGCTAACATCATGGCGGTTATTGTTGGAGCTCTTCGAGTTAAGATTTGAATGTATCGGTCTTGTCTCCGTGTGGTGCAGCGATACCGTCCTCCATGGCGCTCAGCCACGGTACCAGTGCTTCGGTATCGTGTCCAAAGTCGACTGATAACACTCTGACTTGTATTCAGAGCTAAAGCCACAGTACGTTGCCGGGAACCAGCTTCTATCATTCCCACGGCTCTGAGCATTTCTTCCCTGCTTAAATGACGTCGCCGCTCCATAATAACGTTGGTTTTAATCAGTAGTAGGGAAACAGTAGCACTAATAATGTCTTCAATGCGTTGTATGTTTTTATAGGGAAAATATTGACAGCTGATTTTCATCTTTTACTCGAATTTGATTCACAGTTCCTGATTCAAATTATGAAATGCACCAAAAAGGATCCATATAAATTTATAAAATCATAAATTTATTACAAAGCCACATCTCAATCTCAAGAAATCCGCATAAAAATGCTTGATCCCTAGACACTTTTGATGTGTGTATATTCATCTTGCCGCTCAGGATACATTGAAAACCGTTTATAATTTTCTCTAACCAAATACTCGATATTTCTTGGCATATATTTACTGAGTATTTTCGGTTACATGGGTACAGATAACTGCAAGGAGTAGCATACATATTGTATCAGTATCAGATATTCAATACCATATTCTCTTTTTACGATAAAGAGAATATGGTATTGTAACGTCCTTAACGTTATAACCTCCTTGTTTAGGTAAACTCTTTTGTTCTTAGACGATTCGCGATCCATGTGTCACCTCTTTCAATACTCATTTCTATTAGTTTCTTAATGCGTACGCTCTCCTTGCTTTTTTTCACATTCACTCAATTTTCTCGATGCAAAACATATCGGAAACATTTTTTCTTTTCCTTGCATAAGGCATGCGCCTAATGCTGCGTCACTCGCGTCAACGTATAATCTCGTTGTTATATTTTTCGAGTTGTCAAAATGTTTTAATAAAGGAGGTTGTTGTATCAAAAATATTATTTTCTCGAATGCTTTTTGTTGTCTGTCTGTCCATTCGAATTTGATATTTTTTCGTAATAATTCAGTCAAAGGTATGGTCAACATGGCAAAATTATCGATAAATTTTCGGTAATAAGAAAATAAACCCAACACAGATTTTATTTCTTTTGTATTCGTCGGAACTTTAACAAATTTTAATTTATTCAACTTATTTTCATCCGGAAGAATTCCGACTCCGGAGATTGTGTGTCCCAACACGGTGATCTTGGTGAAACCGAACTTGCACTTGGACGGCTTCAACGTCAAATTCGCTTCTCTTAGTCTTGTTAATACTTGATCCAGAGCATTATAGAATTCTTGCCACGTTTTCCCAAAGACGATAATATTGTCGACGTACACAACGGCACATTTATATTTTAATCCTGCAAGTACTTTATCCATGGTTCTTTGAAAAATAGCACCGCTAGTCTTTAAACCAAATGGTAATACATTAAATTCATATAATCCTGACGGAGTAACGAAGGCAGTCTTACATTTATCAGCTTCTTTAATCTTTAATTGCCAATATCCGGAATTTAGGTCCAGGTCTGCAAAAAATTTGGCTCCATTCAGGTGCGCAATCAAGTCTTCTATTATCGGTAAAGGATAAGAATCTGTTTTTACTTTTTTGTTGAGTTTTCGGAAATCGACGCAGAATCGCCAAGTATCGTCGGGTTTCTTCACTAGTACGACTGGAGATGCATAGGGACTTCTGGATTCTCGTATAATTCCGTTTTCCAACATTTCAGAGACTTGTTCCCTTATAATGTTGTGTTGTTCGTTGGACACCCTATAAGGTGCCTTATGAACGGGAATATCATCAGTGGTATCGATTTTCACTTCAATAATATCACACTTTCCTAACTCGTTTTTTTCAAATGCAAAACACGACCTATGTTTTAACAACAAATTTTGTAAATTATAATAATCATTTTTTTGTAACTCGCGGGCGATATTAAATTCCACACTATTATCACTTGCAACCACTATACATGATTCTAACATATATTTATCATTTTCTTCGACTTGATTATAAAAATATAGGTAATCACTTTTAGATAAACTTTTGGTATTATATTTCACTATTTCTATCGAATTTTTCATGTTATTTTCGCAGGAATTCGTCAAAAAATTACATATAATATTTTTTACAACTAGTTGGTGTTTATTAAAATCTAATATTACACCATTAGAAAATAAAAAATCTTGTCCCAAAATCATGTCTTGATTAATTTTCTCAACGACATAAAAATCATGAATAAACAACACGTTTTCTATGATAATCTTCAAATTGATTTCCCCGCGACGACAAGATTTATACCATTTACGGCACGAAGTGAGATATCACATGGCACAATTTGTTGACGAAGTTCTGTCGCAACGCGAGTCGAAATAACCGACAAAGACGCACCGGTGTCGATAAGCGAAATAAACTCTTTATCACGACATAGCACTTTAATAAATGGATTGAACTCACGCGTATATTGCTGGATGTACAAATTTTGAGGCGGCTGTATGTTTCCAGCCGTTACATCAGTCGCCTTCTGTCGTTTGGGTGTCCTCTATTGATATTTGTTGGGTTTCTGCTCGGCTGCGGCCTGGTCGGCTGCATATTGTTGTTTCTTGGTCTAAAATTATAATTGTGGCGGGGCATTACATGTTCGGGAAGCGGGTTATTAGGAGAATGACGAATCGGACTAGGAAAGTGACTTGGTGAGGTTTGTTGTCGGTCTCCCTGACCAACTTGTGTTCCAGAATGGGATGGCGTTACATGGGATAGTCTAATTGGGAGATTTATTTCTGGCTCGTTGTTTCCCCCTTCGTATATTTCTTTGGACTGCTTGACCACTTCTTTTAATTGTTGCTTGTTTATATATATTTGTGATCCCAAGCGCCCCTTGGTTTGGTAATTTGCCGACTTCAAAAATTGTTGAATAAAACATTTGTCGTCAATGATATTTCCTGCTTTGGAGGCTAAATGATCTAAGTCGTAAAAATAAGTTAGTGGGTCCTCTGTTGTGCCTTGGCGTCGTGTGAAGAATTTTGCAATATTATTTGTAGATGATGGAAATTCATCACAAATTTTCTTT
This sequence comes from Chilo suppressalis, assembly GCA_902850365.2. Taxonomy (NCBI): domain Eukaryota; kingdom Metazoa; phylum Arthropoda; class Insecta; order Lepidoptera; family Crambidae; genus Chilo; species Chilo suppressalis. The sequence continues at coordinate 4,280,456 of OU963919.1, forward strand.
TCTAGAATCTGAAAATTCTCACAAGACTCGTTAATTTTTTTATAGAACAACAATGCAGGTCCACTCAAATATGCCGACAACACAACTCTTTTTGTATCCTCGTTGAAATTATTGATAGCGGCGATGATATTAAATTGACGAAAGAAATCGGTTACATCACCTTTTCCGTCGAATGTGGTCCTGGTCTCCATCTTCATAAAACTACTTCTTTCTTGATTTAAAATTATTTTTCACTCGCGGTACTTGAAGCTAACGCGGCGCGTCCACCATATAGAGTTCTACCCAGAATGGATAGAACCTGGGGACGTGCTTATTAATTAAACGATACTGGTAGAGATAAATTATTTATTTCTTTTTATCATTCAGGCGAATATAAAGAAATTTTATCTAAATACGAGAGGAAGTTCTTGGTGCCTGAAGATCTAATCTAGAATGGAACCTTCTATCAAAAGACAGACGATTCCTTATTTCAAATCTTAAAATCATGACATTAACTTTTTTTAATATAACTGCCAACCGTAGGCATTGCAAAAGCAAAGAGTTTACCTAAACAAGGAGGTTATAACGTTAAGGACGTTACAGTATTGAATATGAATTAACATACTATCTTTTCTTGTGCTGCACTAAAATGCCTAATTGCAAGACCAAGATGTTTACTCATATTGAAATACTGAACTTTTGATTTCCAATATCGTTTAAGAGCTCCTTGCGAAAGTGTGACATTAGAACATTTTATAATTTAACAGTGCAGTTTTGTAGTCTTTGGAACACATTTTGTATAGTTAGTTCAATGGTCTACACTTAATATAGAACAGTACTCAGCAATATAAAGTCAATGAACCTTCAGAATCATCGCAAGGACTATATGTATAAATATCCCTTTGGTACAATTTTGAAAGGAATTTCTTTATTGACTGTAAATCTATTAAGAAAATATAATAGGTAACTATTCCATGACTGCAAAGGAAAAAAGAGACCTATTTAGGAACTACTTTATGACTACCGGAAGTTGCCATGGCAGTTTGATAGAATTGACTAATGACTTATCTGGAATTCGAAGTCAGTCACTGACCCTGTGTAAATCAGACTTTACATGCAATGCAATACACTGTAAAGAAAACTGAGAAAATATTAATTATTATCGTTGATCCATATTTCATTTCAATTAATCGCCATCACTGTTGCTGTCGTTACATTAACTGTAAACCCGCCTGAAACATTGTTGGTCATGTGGTAGAGATTATACATTTTGTCTTCTTCTTTTATTCTGAGAGCCACTCTGCTACTCGATCTTTCAATAGTTACAAGTCTAATTCCTTCATCGAAAAGGTTATTTACTTCTGACATGTTAAACATTTTATTATTTTTTGTAACATATCCTTTGGCCTGCGTCCAAATTAGTTCAATGGGAGAGACTAGCTCACATTGGTATGGACATAATAAGACATAAAATAATAATGCCATGCTCCGATGCCACACCACCATATGGAAAGAAAACTTAGAAAAGGCGTTGCTTTCCCTAAAAATTATCATTAGTTATGAATTTTAATGTAATCCCCTCAGTAATGACTTTATTTCTAAGGTTTTTTAATAGAATTGTACGAGTCTTCGTTCTTTTAGTGCTATCGCAAACTGGGCAACTTGTTGCTGCGTTTATTCGCTGTGTCTTGTCTCGACGTTGTCGTTTGCATACATGGTCCACATATTTCTTCCATCGTTCAACACTTAACTGTTGGAAATTCATCTTCTGTATTTTCAAGAATTTATTCAGCGGTTTTTTTATATATCTCAGCCATTATCTTTTCCACTTGACTTTAAACCATCTCTCATCCATGGGGTTAAGATAACAGTGATAGCGGCAACCTTATAACCTCATGGCCATGTTCTTTCAACAATTCGTCTACATAATATGTGACGACTGATTTTCACTAAACACAGAAATTCAACTTTTGTTAATTTATCAGACCATGCAATATTCTTATTGTAGTAGATTCCTATATATCGATTTCCTATTGTAGTAGATTAACGGGCGCCTGGAAGTCGGTCACATCTCCAGGTAGCGTCCGGGATAACTTTTTGATTAGGGGTTCAATGTTCCCTACATTGAACCCCTAATCTCAAGGCCAGTTTTGACTAGGGTTATAATAAGAATGTCCTTTTCTCTTCCATCTATTTATTTTGAGTAAATTTACATACCCTTGGATCGTAGAACAGTTTTTTACATAAGTTTGGTTAGCTTACTTTCATGGTTGGTCTTTCCTGCATTCCGGGTTCGGAGAGGTTAATCCATTTTTTTAGGATTGATGACGTTGTTTTTTTAAAATTATGATTGTAAGAGAAAAGTCAAAGAAAAGGAAAAGAAAAAGAGCTGAAACAAAAGAAGTTTGAGAGCAGGCTTGGCAAAATGGCGAGTCATATCAACATAATTTAAATCTACCAACTTACCCGAAATCGCGGCCTTTTATTTAAAATTTCAAGGGGCCATTGGGTTCTTTTATTCGAAAGAGTCAATTCATATTTTACAACGACGACCATTGTCCAAGACGACTATTCCATTGCTCTTATGTTAATATAAGATTAACCATCACGACCATCTCCTCCATATTATTATGGAAAGAAAACTTAGGAAAAGGCATTGCTTGGACTTAAAATTATCCTCAGTTAATGAGTTTTAATGGAGTTGCCCCTCAATAATGACTTTATTTATAAGGTTTTTTTAAATAAAATTTTAGGAGTCTCCGTTCTCTTAGAGCCACCGCAAACTGGGCGACTTGTTGCAGCGTCTTGCCGTGGCGTTGGCTAATGCTACGGGTTTGTTGAGCCAGTTATCACCTAAAACTAGTGGTAGTAAAAGAAACGTAAAACTTTTCTCTGTACAGAATTGCAACAACAATGTGTCATATTAAAAAAAATCAACTTATTGTCATATTAACAGTAAATGGATAGACCGAAATTAATTTGATTGAAAACACGGGCGCCAGGCCTACCACAAACGATCAGCCAGACGGGCATTGGATGACTAAGGGGGGCCTAAGCAAAATCCAAACTCATTTTTGGTTGCTCTGAATTTTCCAGTTGAAACTCAAAGATTTTATGCTTAGAATTTGGTATTAAGTACATTATTATATACAGGAACAATGGACCTTAAACTAAAAACCTTAAAAAATAATAATACAATAACTAAAATATATTACTAAAAGGAGTCCCTTTAGGCAAGGTTCCGAAGATACTGGCAGCGTTTCCCCCTTTGAATAGCTAGACTAATTCGTTGTCCGAGGTAGCTGCCAGCTCTTCGGTCTCCAGTGATTTAGAATTTTATAGGACTAACATTATACAGTCAAACCTGTATAAGCGAGAGTTCAAGGGGGCACAATCTCATTCTCGCTTGTAGAGATTTCTCACTAACCAAGCTGACTTTCTCTCTAATGCAGGTACATGGGTAGCGTTTCTCTCTTGTAGGGTACGCAGCAATAACAAGTCATAGTTTTAAATGCTTACGAAAAGAAAACAAAAGTTCATGCACTATGTAATTTTATTTTATTTAGAACTTATTTACACTTCAAAAAATCCATCATTTTCGTTTGGGTTTCTGTTTCGTGTTTTGAATGTTTTTCTCTAACTCATAATTTTTGACGAATATTGCATGATCAACAACCGCCGCGTATTCAAAGTTGTAATGGACCGTCTCCAACGCATTTAAAGCTAGCTTCATTGGAATGATCTTTATTTCTGTTTCCGGAATCTGTGCCTAGTCTTCACTGTCATTTCCAGCAATACAGATGTTCACACAATTCTTAATGTTTTAGTGTTTCGCACGAAAGCTCTTTTCAGAGCTATGTAGCCAAAGAATCTATTCAACATCATTATTTCCGGGACGGTGTTGCGTCATTTGAATAAATGAATTAAATTCTGAATTATGTCCTTATTGTGCTGCTACAATGTCGTCGGTTTGTTCTCCAGCGGTAGTTATGGCGTCGTCAATTTGAACGAAATCTTCGAAACTCGTCATTAAAAAACATATTGGATTCGTGAGATGCAAGCTTAGTCCATTCCTCGTTGCTAGGTCCAACTTCAACATCATTTTCCTCTGGCAGGTCTTGCTCATCTGTACTTTTCCAAAACCCAGCTTTCTTGAAGCAGTTTTTGACAGTAACGTCACTGACTAAGTACCATGCTTTTCTAGCAAATTACATAGCTAAAAGTACGTTAATTTCAGGGCTACTGTTTCGTCCAGACTCGTAAGAATATGTTTAACGACTTCTCTGCGATAAAAGCGTTTAAAAGTGTGAATGATGCCTTGATCTAATGGTTGAAGTTTATTATTGGTGTTAGTAGGTAAAAACATTACTTTTACGTTTGCAAGTGTTAGTAAGTTGTCAATGAATAGCAGTTTTTTTTTCGGTTTATCTTCATTTTCAACCAATCTTTAAATAATATCTTGGTCATCCAAGCCGTTGTATTATTGGCATAATCAAGGGGTAGAGTCTAAACACCTTTAAAACATCTAGGTTGCTTTGATTTCCCGATGGTGAGCAATGGGAGTTTGTCCGCACCACTGATGTTTACACACTGGAGAAGTGTAAGGCGTTCCTTGGCGTGGCTTCATCACCAACTGCATTCATCTGAGCATCTCTCATCATGTAGTTTGACGAGGTGAGTATCCATTAAAAACTCTAGTCCGTTTCGGAGGACTGGGCGAAGCTATAGGTATTAACTTATATGGTATACAGGCAGTCTCTGTTGGAAGGCTAGCATCTTCAGTAGGGCAGGAGTTTCGTCGGTCTTTAGTAACTACAGTCTTAGAAACTGCCGGTAGTGCCGCTGGTGATACAATTGTTTCTAGAGTTTATTATTTATCGGGGAAATCAACTTTGGCATCTAAGTTCTTGGAGGTCTACCATGGAGCATACATTATTACTTTGGTCATCGAAGACAGCGAAATCCGAAAGAAGAAGCGAAGTGATATAGCTCGTACACAGTATCCGGGTCTTCAGGGCAGTGCCAGGTCAATTGTGGCAGATCTAAAATCATTTTTGCATCCTGTATGAATCCTATTCCCAGTAGAGTTTTATTATTCTGAGCATCTGGCAAGACTATGAATGTTGTTGGCACCATATATCCACAGACTTTAACGTTAACTCTTGTAGCTAAAACGGTTTGTTGCTTTGTTTATCTATCTGTGAGGGCGACCGAAACAAGCTTGTCATCAAATCCGTAACCTTTTGCTTTCAGGCAACAATATAGCTTGTAAGATGCGATACTCGACTTGGCACACGTATCAATATGTGCAACTCCATACATCCAAGTTTTTAATTTCTGGCTCTTTCTGGTATTAGTGTGTAGTTAAATTAAAAATAATAATAACATTTTTTTATAATGTGTTTATGTTTTGTAATTTCATTTAATATGTATTTTACTTTAATATCCATATAGTAAAAAGCCTAATCTAAGATTAAAGATAAATAAAGAGGAATTATAATAAAATAATAATTATAAAATATCAATTGAGTTTTCACGTACGAGTAGAGTGCGTGCAAAATATGTAATGCCACTCTGTTCGCCGACCGGGGTGGGGAGGGCGGGCGACTTGTGCGAACTTCACAAACCGGCATAGATTCTGCACGCACTAGCAGTATCTACTTACCTTTTCCTGTTGTGCTGGTTTTAGCGATTTTTGATTTTTCACGGCGAAGGGCAGCCAACAAATAATCCATCTTTTTCTTCAATTCGCCAACTGGACACTCCATTTCGACGGAGAGTTCCAGGCCTCCTGCTTCAGATTCCTGTTGTAATAGCTTTTGTGGCTGGGGTCCCATAATACTTGCTTTCTTTATAGGCCTCGATAAATTTAATAACATTTTCATTATTCCAATTCATTGGTTTTACTTCACGGCAAGGACTGAAAATGACGCGCACGTGCAACCGACCGAGCGTCGCGAGTGACGCGTCCAGACTGACCCACGTCCGTATCTGTATCACCTTTGATGATCGGACAAAAATCGACACGACATGGGACGGGCCGTATCATAACGGCGTATCGAGATCCCGTATCATGATACGTATATCATTACCCATCCACATATGCGATCATGATACGCGTCGACGATACGGATACGGCGATCGGATCGGGCAAATGATACATGTCTGGACCCGGCTTTAGTGATTTTCAATGGACTTTCGCCATAGTTATTAAGTTCGTATATTTATATATACACACATCAAAAGTGTCTAGGGATCAACATATATTTTTGCAATAACTTTTCTCCTGATTGATATTAATTAAAATTTTCTTTAAGGATTCATCAAATAAAGTGTTTTCGTTTGTCACAGTAACGATAAACCAAGTCACCTTTGCATTAATAAAGAAATTTGCCATTTTCCTAATAAAGGGATTTTTGACATTTGAACCACTAACACAAAAGTTCGAAAAAAAGACTGAAATAACAGTTTTCTCTAAAATTTTATTGGGTAACTTAAACAATTAATAATCCGTATTTCTACCGCGAACACTAACAACACAAGAACATCGGTTTGGCATACTCAAAATGAGTTCATCCAAATCACGCTGTGGAATGGCCGCCCATGTTCGTTGCAACTACAAAAAAAGGTCTTCTTGCGACTGGATACCCTCCATATTCGGCAGAGCTCTTCTCTGTAGCATATCCCATGCATGCTCAATCGGGTTCAAGTCTGGCGACTGAGCAGGCCAGGGCAGGACATTGATGTTAGCTGCGGCGAGAGTCTGTCTTACAACTCTTGCGGTGTGCGGTCGTGCATTATCATGCATTAACTGAAATAAGGGACCGATTTGCACTTGTAGAGGAACGATGACGTCTGATACAATCGTCTCAGCATAAATTTGAGCGTTGAGGTTGCCTCTGATCCAAATCAACTCAGTTCTTCCGCCGATCCAAATACCCGCCCATACCATGATGGTTCCACCACTATAAGGATGGACTTCCTGGCAGGATTTTAATCGCTGTTGGCGTCCAGGGGTTCTCCAGTGTCGTATACGTCTTGTATCCGGTCTCATACCAAAACGAGACTCATCAGAAAAGCACACGAAACGCCATTGTTCTTCTGCCCAATTTCTGTGTTCAAGAGCCCATTGATATCGAATCCTACGATTGTGCATTGCTATAGGTGGTACCCGTAGCGGTCTTCGGGAATGAAGGTTCACTTCATGCAAGCGGTTTCTGACTGTTTGGTAGCTAATTAAGTTCCCTGAAGAGTGATGAAGCCTCACGGCTAACATCATGGCGGTTATTGTTGGAGCTCTTCGAGTTAAGATTTGAATGTATCGGTCTTGTCTCCGTGTGGTGCAGCGATACCGTCCTCCATGGCGCTCAGCCACGGTACCAGTGCTTCAGTATCGTGTCCAAAGTCGACTGATAACACTCTGACTTGTATTCAGAGCTAAAGCCACAGTACGTTGCCGGGAACCAGCTTCTATCATTCCCACGGCTCTGAGCATTTCTTCCCTGCTTAAATGACGTCGCCGCTCCATAATAACGTTGGTTTTAATCAGTAGTAGGGAAACAGTAGCACTAATAATGTCTTCAATGCGTTGTATGTTTTTATAGGGAAAATATTGACAGCTGATTTTCATCTTTTACTCGAATTTGATTCACAGTTCCTGATTCAAATTATGAAATGCACCAAAAAGGATCCATATAAATTTATAAAATCATAAATTTATTACAAAGCCACATCTCAATCTCAAGAAATCCGCATAAAAATGCTTGATCCCTAGACACTTTTGATGTGTGTATATTCATCTTGCCGCTCAGGATACATTGAAAACCGTTTATAATTTTCTCTAACCAAATACTCGATATTTCTTGGCATATATTTACTGAGTATTTTCGGTTACATGGGTACAGATAACTGCAAGGAGTAGCATACATATTGTATCAGTATCAGATATTCAATACCATATTCTCTTTTTACGATAAAGAGAATATGGTATTGTAACGTCCTTAACGTTATAACCTCCTTGTTTAGGTAAACTCTTTTGTTCTTAGACGATTCGCGATCCATGTGTCACCTCTTTCAATACTCATTTCTATTAGTTTCTTAATGCGTACGCTCTCCTTGCTTTTTTTCACATTCACTCAATTTTCTCGATGCAAAACATATCGGAAACATTTTTTCTTTTCCTTGCATAAGGCATGCGCCTAATGCTGCGTCACTCGCGTCAACGTATAATCTCGTTGTTATATTTTTCGAGTTGTCAAAATGTTTTAATAAAGGAGGTTGTTGTATCAAAAATATTATTTTCTCGAATGCTTTTTGTTGTCTGTCTGTCCATTCGAATTTGATATTTTTTCGTAATAATTCAGTCAAAGGTATGGTCAACATGGCAAAATTATCGATAAATTTTCGGTAATAAGAAAATAAACCCAACACAGATTTTATTTCTTTTGTATTCGTCGGAACTTTAACAAATTTTAATTTATTCAACTTATTTTCATCCGGAAGAATTCCGACTCCGGAGATTGTGTGTCCCAACACGGTGATCTTGGTGAAACCGAACTTGCACTTGGACGGCTTCAACGTCAAATTCGCTTCTCTTAGTCTTGTTAATACTTGATCCAGAGCATTATAGAATTCTTGCCACGTTTTCCCAAAGACGATAATATTGTCGACGTACACAACGGCACATTTATATTTTAATCCTGCAAGTACTTTATCCATGGTTCTTTGAAAAATAGCACCGCTAGTCTTTAAACCAAATGGTAATACATTAAATTCATATAATCCTGACGGAGTAACGAAGGCAGTCTTACATTTATCAGCTTCTTTAATCTTTAATTGCCAATATCCGGAATTTAGGTCCAGGTCTGCAAAAAATTTGGCTCCATTCAGGTGCGCAATCAAGTCTTCTATTATCGGTAAAGGATAAGAATCTGTTTTTACTTTTTTGTTGAGTTTTCGGAAATCGACGCAGAATCGCCAAGTATCGTCGGGTTTCTTCACTAGTACGACTGGAGATGCATAGGGACTTCTGGATTCTCGTATAATTCCGTTTTCCAACATTTCAGAGACTTGTTCCCTTATAATGTTGTGTTGTTCGTTGGACACCCTATAAGGTGCCTTATGAACGGGAATATCATCAGTGGTATCGATTTTCACTTCAATAATATCACACTTTCCTAACTCGTTTTTTTCAAATGCAAAACACGACCTATGTTTTAACAACAAATTTTGTAAATTATAATAATCATTTTTTTGTAACTCGCGGGCGATATTAAATTCCACACTATTATCACTTGCAACCACTATACATGATTCTAACATATATTTATCATTTTCTTCGACTTGATTATAAAAATATAGGTAATCACTTTTAGATAAACTTTTGGTATTATATTTCACTATTTCTATCGAATTTTTCATGTTATTTTCGCAGGAATTCGTCAAAAAATTACATATAATATTTTTTACAACTAGTTGGTGTTTATTAAAATCTAATATTACACCATTAGAAAATAAAAAATCTTGTCCCAAAATCATGTCTTGATTAATTTTCTCAACGACATAAAAATCATGAATAAACAACACGTTTTCTATGATAATCTTCAAATTGATTTTCCCCGCGACGACAAGATTTATACCATTTACGGCACGAAGTGAGATATCACATGGCACAATTTGTTGACGAAGTTCTGTCGCAACGCGAGTCGAAATAACCGACAAAGACGCACCGGTGTCGATAAGCGAAATAAACTCTTTATCACGACATAGCACTTTAATAAATGGATTGAACTCACGCGTATATTGCTGGATGTACAAATTTTGAGGCGGCTGTATGTTTCCAGCCGTTACATCAGTCGCCTTCTGTCGTTTGGGTGTCCTCTATTGATATTTGTTGGGTTTCTGCTCGGCTGCGGCCTGGTCGGCTGCATATTGTTGTTTCTTGGTCTAAAATTATAATTGTGGCGGGGCATTACATGTTCGGGAAGCGGGTTATTAGGAGAATGACGAATCGGACTAGGAAAGTGACTTGGTGAGGTTTGTTGTCGGTCTCCCTGACCAACTTGTGTTCCAGAATGGGATGGCGTTACATGGGATAGTCTAATTGGGAGATTTATTTCTGGCTCGTTGTTTCCCCCTTCGTATATTTCTTTGGACTGCTTGACCACTTCTTTTAATTGTTGCTTGTTTATATATATTTGTGATCCCAAGCGCCCCTTGGTTTGGTAATTTGCCGACTTCAAAAATTGTTGAATAAAACATTTGTCGTCAATGATATTTCCTGCTTTGGAGGCTAAATGATCTAAGTCGTAAAAATAAGTTAGTGGGTCCTCTGTTGTGCCTTGGCGTCGTGTGAAGAATTTTGCAATATTATTTGTAGATGATGGAAATTCATCACAAATTTTCTTTTCTAGAATCTGAAAATTCTCACAAGACTCGTTAATTTTTTTATAGAACAACAATGCAGGTCCACTCAAATATGCCGACAACACAACTCTTTTTGTATCCTCGTTGAAATTATTGATAGCGGCGATGATATTAAATTGACGAAAGAAATCGGTTACATCACCTTTTCCGTCGAATGTGGTCCTGGTCTCCATCTTCATAAAACTACTTCTTTCTTGATTTAAAATTATTTTTCACTCGCGGTACTTGAAGCTAACGCGGCGCGTCCACCATATAGAGTTCTACCCAGAATGGATAGAACCTGGGGACGTGCTTATTAATTAAACGATACTGGTAGAGATAAATTATTTATTTCTTTTTATCATTCAGGCGAATATAAAGAAATTTTATCTAAATACGAGAGGAAGTTCTTGGTGCCTGAAGATCTAATCTAGAATGGAACCTTCTATCAAAAGACAGACGATTCCTTATTTCAAATCTTAAAATCATGACATTAACTTTTTTTAATATAACTGCCAACCGTAGGCATTGCAAAAGCAAAGAGTTTACCTAAACAAGGAGGTTATAACGTTAAGGACGTTACAGTATTGAATATGAATTAACATACTATCTTTTCTTGTGCTGCACTAAAATGCCTAATTGCAAGACCAAGATGTTTACTCATATTGAAATACTGAACTTTTGATTTCCAATATCGTTTAAGAGCTCCTTGCGAAAGTGTGACATTAGAACATTTTATAATTTAACAGTGCAGTTTTGTAGTCTTTGGAACACATTTTGTATAGTTAGTTCAATGGTCTACACTTAATATAGAACAGTACTCAGCAATATAAAGTCAATGAACCTTCAGAATCATCGCAAGGACTATATGTATAAATATCCCTTTGGTACAATTTTGAAAGGAATTTCTTTATTGACTGTAAATCTATTAAGAAAATATAATAGGTAACTATTCCATGACTGCAAAGGAAAAAAGAGACCTATTTAGGAACTACTTTATGACTACCGGAAGTTGCCATGGCAGTTTGATAGAATTGACTAATGACTTATCTGGAATTCGAAGTCAGTCACTGACCCTGTGTAAATCAGACTTTACATGCAATGCAATACACTGTAAAGAAAACTGAGAAAATATTAATTATTATCGTTGATCCATATTTCATTTCAATTAATCGCCATCACTGTTGCTGTCGTTACATTAACTGTAAACCCGCCTGAAACATTGTTGGTCATGTGGTAGAGATTATACATTTTGTCTTCTTCTTTTATTCTGAGAGCCACTCTGCTACTCGATCTTTCAATAGTTACAAGTCTAATTCCTTCATCGAAAAGGTTATTTACTTCTGACATGTTAAACATTTTATTATTTTTTGTAACATATCCTTTGGCCTGCGTCCAAATTAGTTCAATGGGAGAGACTAGCTCACATTGGTATGGACATAATAAGACATAAAATAATAATGCCATGCTCCGATGCCACACCACCATATGGAAAGAAAACTTAGAAATAGGCGTTGCTTTCCCTAAAAATTATCATTAGTTATGAATTTTAATGTAATCCCCTCAGTAATGACTTTATTTCTAAGGTTTTTTAATAGAATTGTACGAGTCTTCGTTCTTTTAGTGCTATCGCAAACTGGGCAACTTGTTGCTGCGTTTATTCGCTGTGTCTTGTCTCGACGTTGTCGTTTGCATACATGGTCCACATATTTCTTCCATCGTTCAACACTTAACTGTTGGAAATTCATCTTCTGTATTTTCAAGAATTTATTCAGCGGTTTTTTTTATATCTCAGCCATTATCTTTTCCACTTGACTTTAAACCATCTCTCATCCATGGGGTTAAGATAACAGTGATAGCGGCAACCTTATAACCTCATGGCCATGTTCTTTCAACAATTCGTCTACATAATATGTGACGACTGATTTTCACTAAACACAGAAATTCAACTTTTGTTAATTTATCAGACCATGCAATATTCTTATTGTAGTAGATTCCTATATATCGATTTCCTATTGTAGTAGATTAACGGGCGCCTGGAAGTCGGTCACATCTCCAGGTAGCGTCCGGGATAACTTTTTGATTAGGGGTTCAATGTTCCCTACATTGAACCCCTAATCTCAAGGCCAGTTTTGACTAGGGTTATAATAAGAATGTCCTTTTCTCTTCCATCTATTTATTTTGAGTAAATTTACATACCCTTGGATCGTAGAACAGTTTTTTACATAAGTTTGGTTAGCTTACTTTCATGGTTGGTCTTTCCTGCATTCCGGGTTCGGAGAGGTTAATCCATTTTTTTAGGATTGATGACGTTGTTTTTTTAAAATTATGATTGTAAGAGAAAAGTCAAAGAAAAGGAAAAGAAAAAGAGCTGAAACAAAAGAAGTTTGAGAGCAGGCTTGGCAAAATGGCGAGTCATATCAACATAATTTAAATCTACCAACTTACCCGAAATCGCGGCCTTTTATTTAAAATTTCAAGGGGCCATTGGGTTCTTTTATTCGAAAGAGTCAATTCATATTTTACAACGACGACCATTGTCCAAGACGACTATTCCATTGCTCTTATGTTAATATAAGATTAACCATCACGACCATCTCCTCCATATTATTATGGAAAGAAAACTTAGGAAAAGGCATTGCTTGGACTTAAAATTATCCTCAGTTAATGAGTTTTAATGGAGTTGCCCCTCAATAATGACTTTATTTATAAGGTTTTTTTAAATAAAATTTTAGGAGTCTCCGTTCTCTTAGAGCCACCGCAAACTGGGCGACTTGTTGCAGCGTCTTGCCGTGGCGTTGGCTAATGCTACGGGTTTGTTGAGCCAGTTATCACCTAAAACTAGTGGTAGTAAAAGAAACGTAAAACTTTTCTCTGTACAGAATTGCAACAACAATGTGTCATATTAAAAAAAATCAACTTATTGTCATATTAACAGTAAATGGATAGACCGAAATTAATTTGATTGAAAACACGGGCGCCAGGCCTACCACAAACGATCAGCCAGACGGGCATTGGATGACTAAGGGGGCCTAAGCAAAATCCAAACTCATTTTTGGTTGCTCTGAATTTTCCAGTTGAAACTCAAAGATTTTATGCTTAGAATTTGGTATTAAGTACATTATTATATACAGGAACAATGGACCTTAAACTAAAAACCTTAAAAAATATAATACAATAACTAAAATATATTACTAAAAGGAGTCCCTTTAGGCAAGGTTCCGAAGATACTGGCAGCGTTTCCCCCTTTGAATAGCTAGACTAATTCGTTGTCCGAGGTAGCTGCCAGCTCTTCGGTCTCCAGTGATTTAGAATTTTATAGGACTAACATTATACAGTCAAACCTGTATAAGCGAGAGTTCAAGGGGGCACAATCTCATTCTCGCTTGTAGAGATTTCTCACTAACCAAGCTGACTTTCTCTCTAATGCAGGTACATGGGTAGCGTTTCTCTCTTGTAGGGTACGCAGCAATAACAAGTCATAGTTTTAAATGCTTACGAAAAGAAAACAAAAGTTCATGCACTATGTAATTTTATTTTATTTAGAACTTATTTACACTTCAAAAAATCCGTCATTTTCGTTTGGGTTTCTGTTTCGTGTTTTGAATGTTTTTCTCTAACTCATAATTTTTGACGAATATTGCATGATCAACAACCGCCGCGTATTCAAAGTTGTAATGGACCGTCTCCAACGCATTTAAAGCTAGCTTCATTGGAATGATCTTTATTTCTGTTTCCGGAATCTGTGCCTAGTCTTCACTGTCATTTCCAGCAATACAGATGTTCACACAATTCTTAATGTTTTAGTGTTTCGCACGAAAGCTCTTTTCAGAGCTATGTAGCCAAAGAATCTATTCAACATCATTATTTCCGGGACGGTGTTGCGTCATTTGAATAAATGAATTAAATTCTGAATTATGTCCTTATTGTGCTGCTACAATGTCGTCGGTTTGTTCTCCAGCGGTAGTTATGGCGTCGTCAATTTGAACGAAATCTTCGAAACTCGTCATTAAAAAACATATTGGATTCGTGAGATGCAAGCTTAGTCCATTCCTCGTTGCTAGGTCCAACTTCAACATCATTTTCCTCTGGCAGGTCTTGCTCATCTGTACTTTTCCAAAACCCAGCTTTCTTGAAGCAGTTTTTGACAGTAACGTCACTGACTAAGTACCATGCTTTTCTAGCAAATTACATAGCTAAAAGTACGTTAATTTCAGGGCTACTGTTTCGTCCAGACTCGTAAGAATATGTTTAACGACTTCTCTGCGATAAAAGCGTTTAAAAGTGTGAATGATGCCTTGATCTAATGGTTGAAGTTTATTATTGGTGTTAGTAGGTAAAAACATTACTTTTACGTTTGCAAGTGTTAGTAAGTTGTCAATGAATAGCAGTTTTTTTTTCGGTTTATCTTCATTTTCAACCAATCTTTAAATAATATCTTGGTCATCCAAGCCGTTGTATTATTGGCATAATCAAGGGGTAGAGTCTAAACACCTTTAAAACATCTAGGTTGCTTTGATTTCCCGATGGTGAGCAATGGGAGTTTGTCCGCACCACTGATGTTTACACACTGGAGAAGTGTAAGGCGTTCCTTGGCGTGGCTTCATCACCAACTGCATTCATCTGAGCATCTCTCATCATGTAGTTTGACGAGGTGAGTATCCATTAAAAACTCTAGTCCGTTTCGGAGGACTGGGCGAAGCTATAGGTATTAACTTATATGGTATACAGGCAGTCTCTGTTGGAAGGCTAGCATCTTCAGTAGGGCAGGAGTTTCGTCGGTCTTTAGTAACTACAGTCTTAGAAACTGCCGGTAGTGCCGCTGGTGATACAATTGTTTCTAGAGTTTATTATTTATCGGGGAAATCAACTTTGGCATCTAAGTTCTTGGAGGTCTACCATGGAGCATACATTATTACTTTGGTCATCGAAGACAGCGAAATCCGAAAGAAGAAGCGAAGTGATATAGCTCGTACACAGTATCCGGGTCTTCAGGGCAGTGCCAGGTCAATTGTGGCAGATCTAAAATCATTTTTGCATCCTGTATGAATCCTATTCCCAGTAGAGTTTTATTATTCTGAGCATCTGGCAAGACTATGAATGTTGTTGGCACCATATATCCACAGACTTTAACGTTAACTCTTGTAGCTAAAACGGTTTGTTGCTTTGTTTATCTATCTGTGAGGGCGACCGAAACAAGCTTGTCATCAAATCCGTAACCTTTTGCTTTCAGGCAACAATATAGCTTGTAAGATGCGATACTCGACTTGGCACACGTATCAATATGTGCAACTCCATACATCCAAGTTTTTAATTTCTGGCTCTTTCTGGTATTAGTGTGTAGTTAAATTAAAAATAATAATAACATTTTTTTATAATGTGTTTATGTTTTGTAATTTCATTTAATATGTATTTTACTTTAATATCCATATAGTAAAAAGCCTAATCTAAGATTAAAGATAAATAAAGAGGAATTATAATAAAATAATAATTATAAAATATCAATTGAGTTTTCACGTACGAGTAGAGTGCGTGCAAAATATGTAATGCCACTCTGTTCGCCGACCGGGGTGGGGAGGGCGGGCGACTT
The DNA here is from genome assembly GCA_902850365.2 of Chilo suppressalis. Classification (NCBI taxonomy): domain Eukaryota; kingdom Metazoa; phylum Arthropoda; class Insecta; order Lepidoptera; family Crambidae; genus Chilo; species Chilo suppressalis. The sequence continues at coordinate 4,296,429 of OU963919.1, forward strand.
GTGCGAACTTCACAAACCGGCATAGATTCTGCACGCACTAGCAGTATCTACTTACCTTTTCCTGTTGTGCTGGTTTTAGCGATTTTTGATTTTTCACGGCGAAGGGCAGCCAACAAATAATCCATCTTTTTCTTCAATTCGCCAACTGGACACTCCATTTCGACGGAGAGTTCCAGGCCTCCTGCTTCAGATTCCTGTTGTAATAGCTTTTGTGGCTGGGGTCCCATAATACTTGCTTTCTTTATAGGCCTCGATAAATTTAATAACATTTTCATTATTCCAATTCATTGGTTTTACTTCACGGCAAGGACTGAAAATGACGCGCACGTGCAACCGACCGAGCGTCGCGAGTGACGCGTCCAGACTGACCCACGTCCGTATCTGTATCACCTTTGATGATCGGACAAAAATCGACACGACATGGGACGGGCCGTATCATAACGGCGTATCGAGATCCCGTATCATGATACGTATATCATTACCCATCCACATATGCGATCATGATACGCGTCGACGATACGGATACGGCGATCGGATCGGGCAAATGATACATGTCTGGACCCGGCTTTAGTGATTTTCAATGGACTTTCGCCATAGTTATTAAGTTCGTATATTTATATATACACACATCAAAAGTGTCTAGGGATCAACATATATTTTTGCAATAACTTTTCTCCTGATTGATATTAATTAAAATTTTCTTTAAGGATTCATCAAATAAAGTGTTTTCGTTTGTCACAGTAACGATAAACCAAGTCACCTTTGCATTAATAAAGAAATTTGCCATTTTCCTAATAAAGGGATTTTTGACATTTGAACCACTAACACAAAAGTTCGAAAAAAAGACTGAAATAACAGTTTTCTCTAAAATTTTATTGGGTAACTTAAACAATTAATAATCCGTATTTCTACCGCGAACACTAACAACACAAGAACATCGGTTTGGCATACTCAAAATGAGTTCATCCAAATCACGCTGTGGAATGGCCGCCCATGTTCGTTGCAACTACAAAAAAAGGTCTTCTTGCGACTGGATACCCTCCATATTCGGCAGAGCTCTTCTCTGTAGCATATCCCATGCATGCTCAATCGGGTTCAAGTCTGGCGACTGAGCAGGCCAGGGCAGGACATTGATGTTAGCTGCGGCGAGAGTCTGTCTTACAACTCTTGCGGTGTGCGGTCGTGCATTATCATGCATTAACTGAAATAAGGGACCGATTTGCACTTGTAGAGGAACGATGACGTCTGATACAATCGTCTCAGCATAAATTTGAGCGTTGAGGTTGCCTCTGATCCAAATCAACTCAGTTCTTCCGCCGATCCAAATACCCGCCCATACCATGATGGTTCCACCACTATAAGGATGGACTTCCTGGCAGGATTTTAATCGCTGTTGGCGTCCAGGGGTTCTCCAGTGTCGTATACGTCTTGTATCCGGTCTCATACCAAAACGAGACTCATCAGAAAAGCACACGAAACGCCATTGTTCTTCTGCCCAATTTCTGTGTTCAAGAGCCCATTGATATCGAATCCTACGATTGTGCATTGCTATAGGTGGTACCCGTAGCGGTCTTCGGGAATGAAGGTTCACTTCATGCAAGCGGTTTCTGACTGTTTGGTCGCTAATTAAGTTCCCTGAAGAGTGATGAAGCCTCACGGCTAACATCATGGCGGTTATTGTTGGAGCTCTTCGAGTTAAGATTTGAATGTATCGGTCTTGTCTCCGTGTGGTGCAGCGATACCGTCCTCCATGGCGCTCAGCCACGGTACCAGTGCTTCAGTATCGTGTCCAAAGTCGACTGATAACACTCTGACTTGTATTCAGAGCTAAAGCCACAGTACGTTGCCGGGAACCAGCTTCTATCATTCCCACGGCTCTGAGCATTTCTTCCCTGCTTAAATGACGTCGCCGCTCCATAATAACGTTGGTTTTAATCAGTAGTAGGGAAACAGTAGCACTAATAATGTCTTCAATGCGTTGTATGTTTTTATAGGGAAAATATTGACAGCTGATTTTCATCTTTTACTCGAATTTGATTCACAGTTCCTGATTCAAATTATGAAATGCACCAAAAAGGATCCATATAAATTTATAAAATCATAAATTTATTACAAAGCCACATCTCAATCTCAAGAAATCCGCATAAAAATGCTTGATCCCTAGACACTTTTGATGTGTGTATATTCATCTTGCCGCTCAGGATACATTGAAAACCGTTTATAATTTTCTCTAACCAAATACTCGATATTTCTTGGCATATATTTACTGAGTATTTTCGGTTACATGGGTACAGATAACTGCAAGGAGTAGCATACATATTGTATCAGTATCAGATATTCAATACCATATTCTCTTTTTACGATAAAGAGAATATGGTATTGTAACGTCCTTAACGTTATAACCTCCTTGTTTAGGTAAACTCTTTTGTTCTTAGACGATTCGCGATCCATGTGTCACCTCTTTCAATACTCATTTCTATTAGTTTCTTAATGCGTACGCTCTCCTTGCTTTTTTTCACATTCACTCAATTTTCTCGATGCAAAACATATCGGAAACATTTTTTCTTTTCCTTGCATAAGGCATGCGCCTAATGCTGCGTCACTCGCGTCAACGTATAATCTCGTTGTTATATTTTTCGAGTTGTCAAAATGTTTTAATAAAGGAGGTTGTTGTATCAAAAATATTATTTTCTCGAATGCTTTTTGTTGTCTGTCTGTCCATTCGAATTTGATATTTTTTCGTAATAATTCAGTCAAAGGTATGGTCAACATGGCAAAATTATCGATAAATTTTCGGTAATAAGAAAATAAACCCAACACAGATTTTATTTCTTTTGTATTCGTCGGAACTTTAACAAATTTTAATTTATTCAACTTATTTTCATCCGGAAGAATTCCGACTCCGGAGATTGTGTGTCCCAACACGGTGATCTTGGTGAAACCGAACTTGCACTTGGACGGCTTCAACGTCAAATTCGCTTCTCTTAGTCTTGTTAATACTTGATCCAGAGCATTATAGAATTCTTGCCACGTTTTCCCAAAGACGATAATATTGTCGACGTACACAACGGCACATTTATATTTTAATCCTGCAAGTACTTTATCCATGGTTCTTTGAAAAATAGCACCGCTAGTCTTTAAACCAAATGGTAATACATTAAATTCATATAATCCTGACGGAGTAACGAAGGCAGTCTTACATTTATCAGCTTCTTTAATCTTTAATTGCCAATATCCGGAATTTAGGTCCAGGTCTGCAAAAAATTTGGCTCCATTCAGGTGCGCAATCAAGTCTTCTATTATCGGTAAAGGATAAGAATCTGTTTTTACTTTTTTGTTGAGTTTTCGGAAATCGACGCAGAATCGCCAAGTATCGTCGGGTTTCTTCACTAGTACGACTGGAGATGCATAGGGACTTCTGGATTCTCGTATAATTCCGTTTTCCAACATTTCAGAGACTTGTTCCCTTATAATGTTGTGTTGTTCGTTGGACACCCTATAAGGTGCCTTATTACTGATAGGATCGCCGGTGGGAGGAAAAGGTGAAATTAGTGCAAAAACTTAATGTTTTTTAATATTTCGAGAGCGAGCGTGCGTTTCAAACCAAGTTCGTTAGCTGTATAAAAATTCTTAATTTACCTGTCATTTTTAATATTTGGTAAACTACCGCACGATTGCTACCAAAATACATTTTATTAATAAAAGCTCAAAATCACATCATATAAATAACATTCAGCGGCATTAGGTAAGTATCAACAGGTTTACATATTAATTTAACTAGTTTTTTTATATATTAAGGAAGTGATCCACTGAACGCCTGATAAAGAACATCTGCTTTAGTATATTAAACATTGCCGTAACTAAATGATAAGGAGTTCTTTTGGTTGCTTCCACTGTCTAACTAAATTACGATAGGATTTCTTACGTCTAATCTAATCCAATGAACAATTTTATTTTTCAGCAGTGTGGCGATCATCAACATCCCCCTAGTGTCGAGAGAACGACACTCATCAACGAAGGTAAGTGGGGCCACACGTGCGGCCGGTCTTTTCATTATGCCCGTCCTAGTCCTGATGTCAACTACTCTTACCCTGTCATCTGAGCCTGCGTAGACACGTTCTATAATGCCCTTGGGCCACGTATTTCGGGGTGAAGATGGATCAACTACAATGACAAAATCACCTACTTTGAGCTTACATCCTTCCCTGTTCCACTTACTACGAGGGATCAGTAACGGTAAGACCTCTTTCATCCACCTACTCCAGAATAGATCTACTAGGCGCTGTGCGATCCGCCATTGTCGTCGTAGATAAAGATCACCATCGTTAAAAACGCCATGTAAGGGCAGAGAAAAGGACGCGGTGCCACCAGCACTGGAAGAACACAGCAAAAAATGGTTCGGAGTCAGAGCCTCTTGAGCTGATGGATCTACCGAAACGTGAGTGAGCGGTCTGCTATTAACCATGTTTTCCACCTCAGCCAGGACAGTGGCAAGCACCTCCTCTCTGGGGGACCTGTCTTTGAGCACAATTTTCAGTGCGGTCTTAACACTTCGGATAAGACGCTCCCATGGTCTGGATTTTCCAGAAGTGGCCAATCTGGGTGGAATTCTTGACCTCTAGGGCGTCGCTGTCCTGGAGCCAACAAAGGCCCCCATCGAGCAAATGGTAACGGGTTAGAGTTATAGAACGCAAGGCGCTGTTCTTGAGGCGTTCCCCGTTGACTCATCTGCAAAACCGTTCGGCGGAGGTTCGAGAAGGTTATGATGTGTGGTTCGGGTGCTGTGGATCGTGGTACACGAGGATAGTAAGTATTATTATTATATTCAAAGTTTCCTACAGCATTAATAGCATTAGCTATTGGTCCGAAGTTAACTGCGTTGCCAGCTATTACTTCACGCTGTTCTAGCGTAAGGCCATGGCGGGCGTATTCAGCATTGTCACTGTTATATGGCATAACTTGTTGTTTCTGCACTGCAATACATCTTGCTTCATGTTGAGCAAGTGATACCCTATAGTGATCGTAGGGTGTACAGGCTGGTAAGTTACGCACCGTCTGTTGGGTCTTTATAAAGACGGATTGGGTGTACAGACCTATGGCACGAGTCGTGATCGCTAGGACTTGGGCCTGATCAGTGACATTGTTGGCTTGCGTCATTGCAGCCTTAAATTCGGTACTAAAACCGAAATGCAGTCGTTTATCTAGCTCCTTCTGTAGATCCATCATTGCCTGTTCACCTTTTCGATTCCGCATGTTTTCGGTGCGGGTTTTATCTCGAGCTACTTTGGCTTTGGATCTCGATCCTTTGTCCTGCCGTGGTTGTGAGGTGGCGGGTGGACGGGTGCCACCACTCTCAAGCTTTGGATTTATTTCATCCATTGCGGTAAGTTGGGTTGCGTGTCAGCCGGAATCCAGACTGAATTTGTGGCGATCATCAACATGCCTTATGAACGGGAATATCATCAGTGGTATCGATTTTCACTTCAATAATATCACACTTTCCAAACTTTTTTTCAAATGCAAAACACGACCTATGTTTTAACAACAAATTTTGTAAATTATAATAATCATTTTTTTGTAACTCGCGGGCGATATTAAATTCCACACTATTATCACTTGCAACCACTATACATGATTCTAACATATATTTATCATTTTCTTCGACTTGATTATAAAAATATAGGTAATCACTTTTAGATAAACTTTTGGTATTATATTTCACTATTTCTATCGAATTTTTCATGTTATTTTCGCAGGAATTCGTCAAAAAATTACATATAATATTTTTTACAACTAGTTGGTGTTTATTAAAATCTAATATTACACCATTAGAAAATAAAAAATCTTGTCCCAAAATCATGTCTTGATTAATTTTCTCAACGACATAAAAATCATGAATAAACAACACGTTTTCTATGATAATCTTCAAATTGATTTTCCCCGCGACGACAAGATTTATACCATTTACGGCACGAAGTGAGATATCACATGGCACAATTTGTTGACGAAGTTCTGTCGCAACGCGAGTCGAAATAACCGACAAAGACGCACCGGTGTCGATAAGCGAAATAAACTCTTTATCACGACATAGCACTTTAATAAATGGATTGAACTCACGCGTATATTGCTGGATGTACAAATTTTGAGGCGGCTGTATGTTTCCAGCCGTTACATCAGTCGCCTTCTGTCGTTTGGGTGTCCTCTATTGATATTTGTTGGGTTTCTGCTCGGCTGCGGCCTGGTCGGCTGCATATTGTTGTTTCTTGGTCTAAAATTATAATTGTGGCGGGGCATTACATGTTCGGGAAGCGGGTTATTAGGAGAATGACGAATCGGACTAGGAAAGTGACTTGGTGAGGTTTGTTGTCGGTCTCCCTGACCAACTTGTGTTCCAGAATGGGATGGCGTTACATGGGATAGTCTAATTGGGAGATTTATTTCTGGTTCGTTGTTTCCCCCTTCGTATATTTCTTTGGACTGCTTGACCACTTCTTTTAATTGTTGCTTGTTTATATATATTTGTGATCCCAAGCGCCCCTTGGTTTGGTAATTTGCCGACTTCAAAAATTGTTGAATAAAACATTTGTCGTCAATGATATTTCCTGCTTTGGAGGCTAAATGATCTAAGTCGTAAAAATAAGTTAGTGGGTCCTCTGTTGTGCCTTGGCGTCGTGTGAAGAATTTTGCAATATTATTTGTAGATGATGGAAATTCATCACAAATTTTCTTTTCTAGAATCTGAAAATTCTCACAAGACTCGTTAATTTTTTTATAGAACAACAATGCAGGTCCACTCAAATATGCCGACAACACAACTCTTTTTGTATCCTCGTTGAAATTATTGATAGCGGCGATGATATTAAATTGACGAAAGAAATCGGTTACATCACCTTTTCCGTCGAATGTGGTCCTGGTCTCCATCTTCATAAAACTACTTCTTTCTTGATTTAAAATTATTTTTCACTCGCGGTACTTGAAGCTAACGCGGCGCGTCCACCATATAGAGTTCTACCCAGAATGGATAGAACCTGGGGACGTGCTTATTAATTAAACGATACTGGTAGAGATAAATTATTTATTTCTTTTTATCATTCAGGCGAATATAAAGAAATTTTATCTAAATACGAGAGGAAGTTCTTGGTGCCTGAAGATCTAATCTAGAATGGAACCTTCTATCAAAAGACAGACGATTCCTTATTTCAAATCTTAAAATCATGACATTAACTTTTTTTAATATAACTGCCAACCGTAGGCATTGCAAAAGCAAAGAGTTTACCTAAACAAGGAGGTTATAACGTTAAGGACGTTACAGTATTGAATATGAATTAACATACTATCTTTTCTTGTGCTGCACTATAATGCCTAATTGCAAGACCAAGATGTTTACTCATATTGAAATACTGAACTTTTGATTTCCAATATCGTTTAAGAGCTCCTTGCGAAAGTGTGACATTAGAACATTTTATAATTTAACAGTGCAGTTTTGTAGTCTTTGGAACACATTTTGTATAGTTAGTTCAATGGTCTACACTTAATATAGAACAGTACTCAGCAATATAAAGTCAATGAACCTTCAGAATCATCGCAAGGACTATATGTATAAATATCCCTTTGGTACAATTTTGAAAGGAATTTCTTTATTGACTGTAAATCTATTAAGAAAATATAATAGGTAACTATTCCATGACTGCAAAGGAAAAAAGAGACCTATTTAGGAACTACTTTATGACTACCGGAAGTTGCCATGGCAGTTTGATAGAATTGACTAATGACTTATCTGGAATTCGAAGTCAGTCACTGACCCTGTGTAAATCAGACTTTACATGCAATGCAATACACTGTAAAGAAAACTGAGAAAATATTAATTATTATCGTTGATCCATATTTCATTTCAATTAATCGCCATCACTGTTGCTGTCGTTACATTAACTGTAAACCCGCCTGAAACATTGTTGGTCATGTGGTAGAGATTATACATTTTGTCTTCTTCTTTTATTCTGAGAGCCACTCTGCTACTCGATCTTTCAATAGTTACAAGTCTAATTCCTTCATCGAAAAGGTTATTTACTTCTGACATGTTAAACATTTTATTATTTTTTGTAACATATCCTTTGGCCTGCGTCCAAATTAGTTCAATGGGAGAGACTAGCTCACATTGGTATGGACATAATAAGACATAAAATAATAATGCCATGCTCCGATGCCACACCACCATATGGAAAGAAAACTTAGAAATAGGCGTTGCTTTCCCTAAAAATTATCATTAGTTATGAATTTTAATGTAATCCCCTCAGTAATGACTTTATTTCTAAGGTTTTTTAATAGAATTGTACGAGTCTTCGTTCTTTTAGTGCTATCGCAAACTGGGCAACTTGTTGCTGCGTTTATTCGCTGTGTCTTGTCTCGACGTTGTCGTTTGCATACATGGTCCACATATTTCTTCCATCGTTCAACACTTAACTGTTGGAAATTCATCTTCTGTATTTTCAAGAATTTATTCAGCGGTTTTTTTATATATCTCAGCCATTATCTTTTCCACTTGACTTTAAACCATCTCTCATCCATGGGGTTAAGATAACAGTGATAGCGGCAACCTTATAACCTCATGGCCATGTTCTTTCAACAATTCGTCTACATAATATGTGACGACTGATTTTCACTAAACACAGAAATTCAACTTTTGTTAATTTATCAGACCATGCAATATTCTTATTGTAGTAGATTCCTATATATCGATTTCCTATTGTAGTAGTTAACGGGCGCCTGGAAGTCGGTCACATCTCCAGGTAGCGTCCGGGATAACTTTTTGATTAGGGGTTCAATGTTCCCTACATTGAACCCCTAATCTCAAGGCCAGTTTTGACTAGGGTTATAATAAGAATGTCCTTTTCTCTTCCATCTATTTATTTTGAGTAAATTTACATACCCTTGGATCGTAGAACAGTTTTTTACATAAGTTTGGTTAGCTTACTTTCATGGTTGGTCTTTCCTGCATTCCGGGTTCGGAGAGGTTAATCCATTTTTTTAGGATTGATGACGTTGTTTTTTTAAAATTATGATTGTAAGAGAAAAGTCAAAGAAAAGGAAAAGAAAAAGAGCTGAAACAAAAGAAGTTTGAGAGCAGGCTTGGCAAAATGGCGAGTCATATCAACATAATTTAAATCTACCAACTTACCCGAAATCGCGGCCTTTTATTTAAAATTTCAAGGGGCCATTGGGTTCTTTTATTCGAAAGAGTCAATTCATATTTTACAACGACGACCATTGTCCAAGACGACTATTCCATTGCTCTTATGTTAATATAAGATTAACCATCACGACCATCTCCTCCATATTATTATGGAAAGAAAACTTAGGAAAAGGCATTGCTTGGACTTAAAATTATCCTCAGTTAATGAGTTTTAATGGAGTTGCCCCTCAATAATGACTTTATTTATAAGGTTTTTTTAAATAAAATTTTAGGAGTCTCCGTTCTCTTAGAGCCACCGCAAACTGGGCGACTTGTTGCAGCGTCTTGCCGTGGCGTTGGCTAATGCTACGGGTTTGTTGAGCCAGTTATCACCTAAAACTAGTGGTAGTAAAAGAAACGTAAAACTTTTCTCTGTACAGAATTGCAACAACAATGTGTCATATTAAAAAAAATCAACTTATTGTCATATTAACAGTAAATGGATAGGCCGAAATTAATTTGATTGAAAACACGGGCGCCAGGCCTACCACAAACGATCAGCCAGACGGGCATTGGATGACTAAGGGGGGCCTAAGCAAAATCCAAACTCATTTTTGGTTGCTCTGAATTTTCCAGTTGAAACTCAAAGATTTTATGCTTAGAATTTGGTATTAAGTACATTATTATATACAGGAACAATGGACCTTAAACTAAAAACCTTAAAAAATATAATACAATAACTAAAATATATTACTAAAAGGAGTCCCTTTAGGCAAGGTTCCGAAGATACTGGCAGCGTTTCCCCCTTTGAATAGCTAGACTAATTCGTTGTCCGAGGTAGCTGCCAGCTCTTCGGTCTCCAGTGATTTAGAATTTTATAGGACTAACATTATACAGTCAAACCTGTATAAGCGAGAGTTCAAGGGGGCACAATCTCATTCTCGCTTGTAGAGATTTCTCACTAACCAAGCTGACTTTCTCTCTAATGCAGGTACATGGGTAGCGTTTCTCTCTTGTAGGGTACGCAGCAATAACAAGTCATAGTTTTAAATGCTTACGAAAAGAAAACAAAAGTTCATGCACTATGTAATTTTATTTTATTTAGAACTTATTTACACTTCAAAAAATCCGTCATTTTCGTTTGGGTTTCTGTTTCGTGTTTTGAATGTTTTTCTCTAACTCATAATTTTTGACGAATATTGCATGATCAACAACCGCCGCGTATTCAAAGTTGTAATGGACCGTCTCCAACGCATTTAAAGCTAGCTTCATTGGAATGATCTTTATTTCTGTTTCCGGAATCTGTGCCTAGTCTTCACTGTCATTTCCAGCAATACAGATGTTCACACAATTCTTAATGTTTTAGTGTTTCGCACGAAAGCTCTTTTCAGAGCTATGTAGCCAAAGAATCTATTCAACATCATTATTTCCGGGACGGTGTTGCGTCATTTGAATAAATGAATTAAATTCTGAATTATGTCCTTATTGTGCTGCTACAATGTCGTCGGTTTGTTCTCCAGCGGTAGTTATGGCGTCGTCAATTTGAACGAAATCTTCGAAACTCGTCATTAAAAAACATATTGGATTCGTGAGATGCAAGCTTAGTCCATTCCTCGTTGCTAGGTCCAACTTCAACATCATTTTCCTCTGGCAGGTCTTGCTCATCTGTACTTTTCCAAAACCCAGCTTTCTTGAAGCAGTTTTTGACAGTAACGTCACTGACTAAGTACCATGCTTTTCTAGCAAATTACATAGCTAAAAGTACGTTAATTTCAGGGCTACTGTTTCGTCCAGACTCGTAAGAATATGTTTAACGACTTCTCTGCGATAAAAGCGTTTAAAAGTGTGAATGATGCCTTGATCTAATGGTTGAAGTTTATTATTGGTGTTAGTAGGTAAAAACATTACTTTTACGTTTGCAAGTGTTAGTAAGTTGTCAATGAATAGCAGTTTTTTTTTCGGTTTATCTTCATTTTCAACCAATCTTTAAATAATATCTTGGTCATCCAAGCCGTTGTATTATTGGCATAATCAAGGGGTAGAGTCTAAACACCTTTAAAACATCTAGGTTGCTTTGATTTCCCGATGGTGAGCAATGGGAGTTTGTCCGCACCACTGATGTTTACACACTGGAGAAGTGTAAGGCGTTCCTTGGCGTGGCTTCATCACCAACTGCATTCATCTGAGCATCTCTCATCATGTAGTTTGACGAGGTGAGTATCCATTAAAAACTCTAGTCCGTTTCGGAGGACTGGGCGAAGCTATAGGTATTAACTTATATGGTATACAGGCAGTCTCTGTTGGAAGGCTAGCATCTTCAGTAGGGCAGGAGTTTCGTCGGTCTTTAGTAACTACAGTCTTAGAAACTGCCGGTAGTGCCGCTGGTGATACAATTGTTTCTAGAGTTTATTATTTATCGGGGAAATCAACTTTGGCATCTAAGTTCTTGGAGGTCTACCATGGAGCATACATTATTACTTTGGTCATCGAAGACAGCGAAATCCGAAAGAAGAAGCGAAGTGATATAGCTCGTACACAGTATCCGGGTTTCAGGGCAGTGCCAGGTCAATTGTGGCAGATCTAAAATCATTTTTGCATCCTGTATGAATCCTATTCCCAGTAGAGTTTTATTATTCTGAGCATCTGGCAAGACTATGAATGTTGTTGGCACCATATATCCACAGACTTTAACGTTAACTCTTGTAGCTAAAACGGTTTGTTGCTTTGTTTATCTATCTGTGAGGGCGACCGAAACAAGCTTGTCATCAAATCCGTAACCTTTTGCTTTCAGGCAACAATATAGCTTGTAAGATGCGATACTCGACTTGGCACACGTATCAATATGTGCAACTCCATACATCCAAGTTTTTAATTTCTGGCTCTTTCTGGTATTAGTGTGTAGTTAAATTAAAAATAATAATAACATTTTTTTATAATGTGTTTATGTTTTGTAATTTCATTTAATATGTATTTTACTTTAATATCCATATAGTAAAAAGCCTAATCTAAGATTAAAGATAAATAAAGAGGAATTATAATAAAATAATAATTATAAAATATCAATTGAGTTTTCACGTACGAGTAGAGTGCGTGCAAAATATGTAATGCCACTCTGTTCGCCGACCGGGGTGGGGAGGGCGGGCGACTTGTGCGAACTTCACAAACCGGCATAGATTCTGCACGCACTAGCAGCAGTATCTACTTACCTTTTCCTGTTGTGCTGGTTTTAGCGATTTTTGATTTTTCACGGCGAAGGGCAGCCAACAAATAATCCATCTTTTTCTTCAATTCGCCAACTGGACACTCCATTTCGACGGAGAGTTCCAGGCCTCCTGCTTCAGATTCCTGTTGTAATAGCTTTTGTGGCTGGGGTCCCATAATACTTGCTTTCTTTATAGGCCTCGATAAATTTAATAACATTTTCATTATTCCAATTCATTGGTTTTACTTCACGGCAAGGACTGAAAATGACGCGCACGTGCAACCGACCGAGCGTCGCGAGTGACGCGTCCAGACTGACCCACGTCCGTATCTGTATCACCTTTGATGATCGGACAAAAATCGACACGACATGGGACGGGCCGTATCATAACGGCGTATCGAGATCCCGTATCATGATACGTATATCATTACCCATCCACATATGCGATCATGATACGCGTCGACGATACGGATACGGCGATCGGATCGGGCAAATGATACATGTCTGGACCCGGCTTTAGTGATTTTCAATGGACTTTCGCCATAGTTATTAAGTTCGTATATTTATATATACACACATCAAAAGTGTCTAGGGATCAACATATATTTTTGCAATAACTTTTCTCCTGATTGATATTAATTAAAATTTTCTTTAAGGATTCATCAAATAAAGTGTTTTCGTTTGTCACAGTAACGATAAACCAAGTCACCTTTGCATTAATAAAGAAATTTGCCATTTTCCTAATAAAGGGATTTTTGACATTTGAACCACTAACACAAAAGTTCGAAAAAAAGACTGAAATAACAGTTTTCTCTAAAATTTTATTGGGTAACTTAAACAATTAATAATCCGTATTTCTACCGCGAACACTAACAACACAAGAACATCGGTTTGGCATACTCAAAATGAGTTCATCCAAATCACGCTGTGGAATGGCCGCCCATGTTCGTTGCAACAACAAAAAAAGGTCTTCTTGCGACTGGATACCCTCCATATTCGGCAGAGCTCTTCTCTGTAGCATATCCCATGCATGCTCAATCGGGTTCAAGTCTGGCGACTGAGCAGGCCAGGGCAGGACATTGATGTTAGCTGCGGCGAGAGTCTGTCTTACAACTCTTGCGGTGTGCGGTCGTGCATTATCATGCATTAACTGAAATAAGGGACCGATTTGCACTTGTAGAGGAACGATGACGTCTGATACAATCGTCTCAGCATAAATTTGAGCGTTGAGGTTGCCTCTGATCCAAATCAACTCAGTTCTTCCGCCGATCCAAATACCCGCCCATACCATGATGGTTCCACCACTATAAGGATGGACTTCCTGGCAGGATTTTAATCGCTGTTGGCGTCCAGGGGTTCTCCAGTGTCGTATACGTCTTGTATCCGGTCTCATACCAAAACGAGACTCATCAGAAAAGCACACGAAACGCCATTGTTCTTCTGCCCAATTTCTGTGTTCAAGAGCCCATTGATATCGAATCCTACGATTGTGCATTGCTATAGGTGGTACCCGTAGCGGTCTTCGGGAATGAAGGTTCACTTCATGCAAGCGGTTTCTGACTGTTTGGTCGCTAATTAAGTTCCCTGAAGAGTGATGAAGCCTCACGGCTAACATCATGGCGGTTATTGTTGGAGCTCTTCGAGTTAAGATTTGAATGTATCGGTCTTGTCTCCGTGTGGTGCAGCGATACCGTCCTCCATGGCGCTCAGCCACGGTACCAGTGCTTCGGTATCGTGTCCAAAGTCGACTGATAACACTCTGACTTGTATTCAGAGCTAAAGCCACAGTACGTTGCCGGGAACCAGCTTCTATCATTCCCACGGCTCTGAGCATTTCTTCCCTGCTTAAATGACGTCGCCGCTCCATAATAACGTTGGTTTTAATCAGTAGTAGGGAAACAGTAGCACTAATAATGTCTTCAATGCGTTGTATGTTTTTATAGGGAAAATATTGACAGCTGATTTTCATCTTTTACTCGAATTTGATTCACAGTTCCTGATTCAAATTATGAAATGCACCAAAAAGGATCCATATAAATTTATAAAATCATAAATTTATTACAAAGCCACATCTCAATCTCAAGAAATCCGCATAAAAATGCTTGATCCCTAGACACTTTTGATGTGTGTATATTCATCTTGCCGCTCAGGATACATTGAAAACCGTTTATAATTTTCTCTAACCAAATACTCGATATTTCTTGGCATATATTTACTGAGTATTTTCGGTTACATGGGTACAGATAACTGCAAGGAGTAGCATACATATTGTATCAGTATCAGATATTCAATACCATATTCTCTTTTTACGATAAAGAGAATATGGTATTGTAACGTCCTTAACGTTATAACCTCCTTGTTTAGGTAAACTCTTTTGTTCTTAGACGATTCGCGATCCATGTGTCACCTCTTTCAATACTCATTTCTATTAGTTTCTTAATGCGTACGCTCTCCTTGCTTTTTTCACATTCACTCAATTTTCTCGATGCAAAACATATCGGAAACATTTTTTCTTTTCCTTGCATAAGGCATGCGCCTAATGCTGCGTCACTCGCGTCAACGTATAATCTCGTTGTTATATTTTTCGAGTTGTCAAAATGTTTTAATAAAGGAGGTTGTTGTATCAAAAATATTATTTTCTCGAATGCTTTTTGTTGTCTGTCTGTCCATTCGAATTTGATATTTTTTCGTAATAATTCAGTCAAAGGTATGGTCAACATGGCAAAATTATCGATAAATTTTCGGTAATAAGAAAATAATAAACCCAACACAGATTTTATTTCTTTTGTATTCGTCGGAACTTTAACAAATTTTAATTTATTCAACTTATTTTCATCCGGAAGAATTCCGACTCCGGAGATTGTGTGTCCCAACACGGTGATCTTGGTGAAACCGAACTTGCACTTGGACGGCTTCAACGTCAAATTCGCTTCTCTTAGTCTTGTTAATACTTGATCCAGAGCATTATAGAATTCTTGCCACGTTTTCCCAAAGACGATAATATTGTCGACGTACACAACGGCACATTTATATTTTAATCCTGCAAGTACTTTATCCATGGTTCTTTGAAAAATAGCACCGCTAGTCTTTAAACCAAATGGTAATACATTAAATTCATATAATCCTGACGGAGTAACGAAGGCAGTCTTACATTTATCAGCTTCTTTAATCTTTAATTGCCAATATCCGGAATTTAGGTCCAGGTCTGCAAAAAATTTGGCTCCATTCAGGTGCGCAATCAAGTCTTCTATTATCGGTAAAGGATAAGAATCTGTTTTTATTTTTTGTTGAGTTTTCGGAAATACGCAGAATCGCCAAGTATCGTCGGGTTTCTTCACTAGTACGACTGGAGATGCATAGGGACTTCTGGATTCTCGTATAATTCCGTTTTCCAACATTTCAGAGACTTGTTCCCTTATAATGTTGTGTTGTTCGTTGGACACCCTATAAGGTGCCTTATGAACGGGAATATCATCAGTGGTATCGATTTTCACTTCAATAATATCACACTTTCCTAACTCGTTTTTTTTCAAATGCAAAACACGACCTATGTTTTAACAACAAATTTTGTAAATTATAATAATCATTTTTTGTAACTCGCGGGCGATATTAAATTCCACACTATTATCACTTGCAACCACTATACATGATTCTAACATATATTTATCATTTTCTTCGACTTGATTATAAAAATATAGGTAATCACTTTTAGATAAACTTTTGGTATTATATTTCACTATTTCTATCGAATTTTTCATGTTATTTTCGCAGGAATTCGTCAAAAAATTAAATAATATATTTTTTACAACTAGTTGGTGTTTATTAAAATCTAATATTACACATTAGAAAATAAAAAATCTTGTCCAAAATCATGTCTTGATTAATTTTCTCAACGACATAAAAATCATGAATAAACAACACGTTTTCTATGATAATCTTCAAATTGATTTTCCCCGCGACGACAAATTTTATACCATTTACGGCACGAAGTGAGATATCACATGGCACAATTTGTTGACGAAGTTCTGTCGCAACGCGAGTCGAAATAACCGACAAAGACGCACCGGTGTCGATAAGCGAAATAAACTCTTTATCACGACATAGCACTTTAATAAATGGATTGAACTCACGCGTATATTGCTGGATGTACAAATTTTGAGGCGGCTGTATGTTTCCAGCCGTTACATCAGTCGCCTTCTGTCGTTTGGGTGTCCTCTATTGATATTTGTTGGGTTTCTGCTCGGCTGCGGCCTGGTCGGCTGCATATTGTTGTTCTTGGTCTAAAATTATAATTGTGGCGGGGCATTACAGTTCGGGAAGCGGGTTATTAGGAGAATGACGAATCGGACTAGGAAAGTGACTTGGTGAGGTTTGTTGTCGGTCTCCCTGACCAACTTGTGTTCCAGAATGGGATGGCGTTACATGGGATAGTCTAATTGGGAGATTTATTTCTGGCTCGTTGTTTCCCCTTCGTATATTTCTTTGGACTGCTTGACCACTTCTTTTAATTGTTGCTTGTTTATATATATTTGTGATCCCAAGCGCCCCTTGGTTTGGTAATTTGCCGACTTCAAAAATTGTTGAATAAAAACATTTTGTCGTCAATGATATTTCCTGCTTTGGAGGCTAAATGATCTAAGTCGTAAAAATAGTTAGTGGGGTCCTCTGTTGTGCCTTGGGCGTGTGAAGAATTTTGCAATATTTATTTGTAGATGATGGAAATTCATCACAAATTTTCTTTTCTAGAATCTGAAAATTCTCACAAGACTCGTTAATTTTTTTATAGAACAACAATGCAGGTCCACTCAAATATGCCGACAACACAACTCTTTTTGTATCCTCGTTGAAATTATTGATAGCGGCGATGATATTAAATTGACGAAAGAAATCGGTTACATCACCTTTTCCGTCGAATGTGGTCCTGGTCTCCATCTTCATAAAACTACTTCTTTCTTGATTTAAAATTATTTTTCACTCGCGGTACTTGAAGCTAACGCGGCGCGTCCACCATATAGAGTTCTACCCAGAATGGATAGAACCTGGGGACGTGCTTATTAATTAAACGATACTGGTAGAGATAAATTATTTATTTCTTTTTATCATTCAGGCGAATATAAAGAAATTTTATCTAAATACGAGAGGAAGTTCTTGGTGCCTGAAGATCTAATCTAGAATGGAACCTTCTATCAAAAGACAGACGATTCCTTATTTCAAATCTTAAAATCATGACATTAACTTTTTTTAATATAACTGCCAACCGTAGGCATTGCAAAAGCAAAGAGTTTACCTAAACAAGGAGGTTATAACGTTAAGGACGTTACAGTATTGAATATGAATTAACATACTATCTTTTCTTGTGCTGCACTAAATGCCTAATTGCAAGACCAAGATGTTTACTCATATTGAAATACTGAACTTTTGATTTCCAATATCGTTTAAGAGCTCCTTGCGAAAGTGTGACATTAGAACATTTTATAATTTAACAGTGCAGTTTTGTAGTCTTTGGAACACATTTTGTATAGTTAGTTCAATGGTCTACACTTAATATAGAACAGTACTCAGCAATATAAAGTCAATGAACCTTCAGAATCATCGCAAGGACTATATGTATAAATATCCCTTTGGTACAATTTTGAAAGGAATTTCTTTATTGACTGTAAATCTATTAAGAAAATATAATAGGTAACTATTCCATGACTGCAAAGGAAAAAAGAGACCTATTTAGGAACTACTTTATGACTACCGGAAGTTGCCATGGCAGTTTGATAGAATTGACTAATGACTTATCTGGAATTCGAAGTCAGTCACTGACCCTGTGTAAATCAGACTTTACATGCAATGCAATACACTGTAAAGAAAACTGAGAAAATATTAATTATTATCGTTGATCCATATTTCATTTCAATTAATCGCCATCACTGTTGCTGTCGTTACATTAACTGTAAACCCGCCTGAAACATTGTTGGTCATGTGGTAGAGATTATACATTTTGTCTTCTTCTTTTATTCTGAGAGCCACTCTGCTACTCGATCTTTCAATAGTTACAAGTCTAATTCCTTCATCGAAAAGGTTATTTACTTCTGACATGTTAAACATTTTATTATTTTTTGTAACATATCCTTTGGCCTGCGTCCAAATTAGTTCAATGGGAGAGACTAGCTCACATTGGTATGGACATAATAAGACATAAAATAATAATGCCATGCTCCGATGCCACACCACCATATGGAAAGAAAACTTAGAAATAGGCGTTGCTTTCCCTAAAAATTATCATTAGTTATGAATTTTAATGTAATCCCCTCAGTAATGACTTTATTTCTAAGGTTTTTTAATAGAATTGTACGAGTCTTCGTTCTTTTAGTGCTATCGCAAACTGGGCAACTTGTTGCTGCGTTTATTCGCTGTGTCTTGTCTCGACGTTGTCGTTTGCATACATGGTCCACATATTTCTTCCATCGTTCAACACTTAACTGTTGGAAATTCATCTTCTGTATTTTCAAGAATTTATTCAGCGGTTTTTTTATATATCTCAGCCATTATCTTTTCCACTTGACTTTAAACCATCTCTCATCCATGGGGTTAAGATAACAGTGATAGCGGCAACCTTATAACCTCATGGCCATGTTCTTTCAACAATTCGTCTACATAATATGTGACGACTGATTTTCACTAAACACAGAAATTCAACTTTTGTTAATTTATCAGACCATGCAATATTCTTATTGTAGTAGATTCCTATATATCGATTTCCTATTGTAGTAGATTAACGGGCGCCTGGAAGTCGGTCACATCTCCAGGTAGCGTCCGGGATAACTTTTTGATTAGGGGTTCAATGTTCCCTACATTGAACCCCTAATCTCAAGGCCAGTTTTGACTAGGGTTATAATAAGAATGTCCTTTTCTCTTCCATCTATTTATTTTGAGTAAATTTACATACCCTTGGATCGTAGAACAGTTTTTTACATAAGTTTGGTTAGCTTACTTTCATGGTTGGTCTTTCCTGCATTCCGGGTTCGGAGAGGTTAATCCATTTTTTTAGGATTGATGACGTTGTTTTTTTAAAATTATGATTGTAAGAGAAAAGTCAAAGAAAAGGAAAAGAAAAAGAGCTGAAACAAAAGAAGTTTGAGAGCAGGCTTGGCAAAATGGCGAGTCATATCAACATAATTTAAATCTACCAACTTACCCGAAATCGCGGCCTTTTATTTAAAATTTCAAGGGGCCATTGGGTTCTTTTATTCGAAAGAGTCAATTCATATTTTACAACGACGACCATTGTCCAAGACGACTATTCCATTGCTCTTATGTTAATATAAGATTAACCATCACGACCATCTCCTCCATATTATTATGGAAAGAAAACTTAGGAAAAGGCATTGCTTGGACTTAAAATTATCCTCAGTTAATGAGTTTTAATGGAGTTGCCCCTCAATAATGACTTTATTTATAAGGTTTTTTTAAATAAAATTTTAGGAGTCTCCGTTCTCTTAGAGCCACCGCAAACTGGGCGACTTGTTGCAGCGTCTTGCCGTGGCGTTGGCTAATGCTACGGGTTTGTTGAGCCAGTTATCACCTAAAACTAGTGGTAGTAAAAGAAACGTAAAACTTTTCTCTGTACAGAATTGCAACAACAATGTGTCATATTAAAAAAAATCAACTTATTGTCATATTAACAGTAAATGGATAGCCGAAATTAATTTGATTGAAAACACGGGCGCCAGGCCTACCACAAACGATCAGCCAGACGGGCATTGGATGACTAAGGGGGGCCTAAGCAAAATCCAAACTCATTTTTGGTTGCTCTGAATTTTCCAGTTGAAACTCAAAGATTTTATGCTTAGAATTTGGTATTAAGTACATTATTATATACAGGAACAATGGACCTTAAACTAAAAACCTTAAAAAATATAATACAATAACTAAAATATATTACTAAAAGGAGTCCCTTTAGGCAAGGTTCCGAAGATACTGGCAGCGTTTCCCCCTTTGAATAGCTAGACTAATTCGTTGTCCGAGGTAGCTGCCAGCTCTTCGGTCTCCAGTGATTTAGAATTTTATAGGACTAACATTATACAGTCAAACCTGTATAAGCGAGAGTTCAAGGGGGCACAATCTCATTCTCGCTTGTAGAGATTTCTCACTAACCAAGCTGACTTTCTCTCTAATGCAGGTACATGGGTAGCGTTTCTCTCTTGTAGGGTACGCAGCAATAACAAGTCATAGTTTTAAATGCTTACGAAAAGAAAACAAAAGTTCATGCACTATGTAATTTTATTTTATTTAGAACTTATTTACACTTCAAAAAATCCGTCATTTTCGTTTGGGTTTCTGTTTCGTGTTTTGAATGTTTTTCTCTAACTCATAATTTTTGACGAATATTGCATGATCAACAACCGCCGCGTATTCAAAGTTGTAATGGACCGTCTCCAACGCATTTAAAGCTAGCTTCATTGGAATGATCTTTATTTCTGTTTCCGGAATCTGTGCCTAGTCTTCACTGTCATTTCCAGCAATACAGATGTTCACACAATTCTTAATGTTTTAGTGTTTCGCACGAAAGCTCTTTTCAGAGCTATGTAGCCAAAGAATCTATTCAACATCATTATTTCCGGGACGGTGTTGCGTCATTTGAATAAATGAATTAAATTCTGAATTATGTCCTTATTGTGCTGCTACAATGTCGTCGGTTTGTTCTCCAGCGGTAGTTATGGCGTCGTCAATTTGAACGAAATCTTCGAAACTCGTCATTAAAAAACATATTGGATTCGTGAGATGCAAGCTTAGTCCATTCCTCGTTGCTAGGTCCAACTTCAACATCATTTTCCTCTGGCAGGTCTTGCTCATCTGTACTTTTCCAAAACCCAGCTTTCTTGAAGCAGTTTTTGACAGTAACGTCACTGACTAAGTACCATGCTTTTCTAGCAAATTACATAGCTAAAAGTACGTTAATTTCAGGGCTACTGTTTCGTCCAGACTCGTAAGAATATGTTTAACGACTTCTCTGCGATAAAAGCGTTTAAAAGTGTGAATGATGCCTTGATCTAATGGTTGAAGTTTATTATTGGTGTTAGTAGGTAAAAACATTACTTTTACGTTTGCAAGTGTTAGTAAGTTGTCAATGAATAGCAGTTTTTTTTTCGGTTTATCTTCATTTTCAACCAATCTTTAAATAATATCTTGGTCATCCAAGCCGTTGTATTATTGGCATAATCAAGGGGTAGAGTCTAAACACCTTTAAAACATCTAGGTTGCTTTGATTTCCCGATGGTGAGCAATGGGAGTTTGTCCGCACCACTGATGTTTACACACTGGAGAAGTGTAAGGCGTTCCTTGGCGTGGCTTCATCACCAACTGCATTCATCTGAGCATCTCTCATCATGTAGTTTGACGAGGTGAGTATCCATTAAAAACTCTAGTCCGTTTCGGAGGACTGGGCGAAGCTATAGGTATTAACTTATATGGTATACAGGCAGTCTCTGTTGGAAGGCTAGCATCTTCAGTAGGGCAGGAGTTTCGTCGGTCTTTAGTAACTACAGTCTTAGAAACTGCCGGTAGTGCCGCTGGTGATACAATTGTTTCTAGAGTTTATTATTTATCGGGGAAATCAACTTTGGCATCTAAGTTCTTGGAGGTCTACCATGGAGCATACATTATTACTTTGGTCATCGAAGACAGCGAAATCCGAAAGAAGAAGCGAAGTGATATAGCTCGTACACAGTATCCGGGTCTTCAGGGCAGTGCCAGGTCAATTGTGGCAGATCTAAAATCATTTTTGCATCCTGTATGAATCCTATTCCCAGTAGAGTTTTATTATTCTGAGCATCTGGCAAGACTATGAATGTTGTTGGCACCATATATCCACAGACTTTAACGTTAACTCTTGTAGCTAAAACGGTTTGTTGCTTTGTTTATCTATCTGTGAGGGCGACCGAAACAAGCTTGTCATCAAATCCGTAACCTTTTGCTTTCAGGCAACAATATAGCTTGTAAGATGCGATACTCGACTTGGCACACGTATCAATATGTGCAACTCCATACATCCAAGTTTTTAATTTCTGGCTCTTTCTGGTATTAGTGTGTAGTTAAATTAAAAATAATAATAACATTTTTTTATAATGTGTTTATGTTTTGTAATTTCATTTAATATGTATTTTACTTTAATATCCATATAGTAAAAAGCCTAATCTAAGATTAAAGATAAATAAAGAGGAATTATAATAAAATAATAATTATAAAATATCAATTGAGTTTTCACGTACGAGTAGAGTGCGTGCAAAATATGTAATGCCACTCTGTTCGCCGACCGGGGTGGGGAGGGCGGGCGACTTGTGCGAACTTCACAAACCGGCATAGATTCTGCACGCACTAGCAGTATCTACTTACCTTTTCCTGTTGTGCTGGTTTTAGCGATTTTTGATTTTTCACGGCGAAGGGCAGCCAACAAATAATCCATCTTTTTCTTCAATTCGCCAACTGGACACTCCATTTCGACGGAGAGTTCCAGGCCTCCTGCTTCAGATTCCTGTTGTAATAGCTTTTGTGGCTGGGGTCCCATAATACTTGCTTTCTTTATAGGCCTCGATAAATTTAATAACATTTTCATTATTCCAATTCATTGGTTTTACTTCACGGCAAGGACTGAAAATGACGCGCACGTGCAACCGACCGAGCGTCGCGAGTGACGCGTCCAGACTGACCCACGTCCGTATCTGTATCACCTTTGATGATCGGACAAAAATCGACACGACATGGGACGGGCCGTATCATAACGGCGTATCGAGATCCCGTATCATGATACGTATATCATTACCCATCCACATATGCGATCATGATACGCGTCGACGATACGGATACGGCGATCGGATCGGGCAAATGATACATGTCTGGACCCGGCTTTAGTGATTTTCAATGGACTTTCGCCATAGTTATTAAGTTCGTATATTTATATACACACATCAAAAGTGTCTAGGGATCAACATATATTTTTGCAATAACTTTTCTCCTGATTGATATTAATTAAAATTTTCTTTAAGGATTCATCAAATAAAGTGTTTTCGTTTGTCACAGTAACGATAAACCAAGTCACCTTTGCATTAATAAAGAAATTTGCCATTTTCCTAATAAAGGGATTTTTGACATTTGAACCACTAACACAAAAGTTCGAAAAAAAGACTGAAATAACAGTTTTCTCTAAAATTTTATTGGGTAACTTAAACAATTAATAATCCGTATTTCTACCGCGAACACTAACAACACAAGAACATCGGTTTGGCATACTCAAAATGAGTTCATCCAAATCACGCTGTGGAATGGCCGCCCATGTTCGTTGCAACTACAAAAAAAGGTCTTCTTGCGACTGGATACCCTCCATATTCGGCAGAGCTCTTCTCTGTAGCATATCCCATGCATGCTCAATCGGGTTCAAGTCTGGCGACTGAGCAGGCCAGGGCAGGACATTGATGTTAGCTGCGGCGAGAGTCTGTCTTACAACTCTTGCGGTGTGCGGTCGTGCATTATCATGCATTAACTGAAATAAGGGACCGATTTGCACTTGTAGAGGAACGATGACGTCTGATACAATCGTCTCAGCATAAATTTGAGCGTTGAGGTTGCCTCTGATCCAAATCAACTCAGTTCTTCCGCCGATCCAAATACCCGCCCATACCATGATGGTTCCACCACTATAAGGATGGACTTCCTGGCAGGATTTTAATCGCTGTTGGCGTCCAGGGGTTCTCCAGTGTCGTATACGTCTTGTATCCGGTCTCATACCAAAACGAGACTCATCAGAAAAGCACACGAAACGCCATTGTTCTTCTGCCCAATTTCTGTGTTCAAGAGCCCATTGATATCGAATCCTACGATTGTGCATTGCTATAGGTGGTACCCGTAGCGGTCTTCGGGAATGAAGGTTCACTTCATGCAAGCGGTTTCTGACTGTTTGGTCGCTAATTAAGTTCCCTGAAGAGTGATGAAGCCTCACGGCTAACATCATGGCGGTTATTGTTGGAGCTCTTCGAGTTAAGATTTGAATGTATCGGTCTTGTCTCCGTGTGGTGCAGCGATACCGTCCTCCATGGCGCTCAGCCACGGTACCAGTGCTTCGGTATCGTGTCCAAAGTCGACTGATAACACTCTGACTTGTATTCAGAGCTAAAGCCACAGTACGTTGCCGGGAACCAGCTTCTATCATTCCCACGGCTCTGAGCATTTCTTCCCTGCTTAAATGACGTCGCCGCTCCATAATAACGTTGGTTTTAATCAGTAGTAGGGAAACAGTAGCACTAATAATGTCTTCAATGCGTTGTATGTTTTTATAGGGAAAATATTGACAGCTGATTTTCATCTTTTACTCGAATTTGATTCACAGTTCCTGATTCAAATTATGAAATGCACCAAAAAGGATCCATATAAATTTATAAAATCATAAATTTATTACAAAGCCACATCTCAATCTCAAGAAATCCGCATAAAAATGCTTGATCCCTAGACACTTTTGATGTGTGTATATTCATCTTGCCGCTCAGGATACATTGAAAACCGTTTTAATTTTCTCTAACCAAATACTCGATATTTCTTGGCATATATTTACTGAGTATTTTCGGTTACATGGGTACAGAAACTGCAAGGAGTAGCATACATATTGTATCAGTATCAGATATTCAATACCATATTCTCTTTTTACGATAAAGAGAATATGGTATTGTAACGTCCTTAACGTTATAACCTCCTTGTTTAGGTAAACTTTTGTTCTTAGACGATTCGCGATCCATGTGTCACCTCTTTCAATACTCATTTCTATTAGTTTCTTAATGCGTACGCTCTCCTTGCTTTTTTTCACATTCACTCAATTTTCTCGATGCAAAACATATCGGAAACATTTTTTCTTTTCCTTGCATAAGGCATGCGCCTAATGCTGCGTCACTCGCGTCAACGTATAATCTCGTTGTTATATTTTTCGAGTTGTCAAAATGTTTTAATAAAGGAGGTTGTTGTATCAAAAATATTATTTTCTCGAATGCTTTTTGTTGTCTGTCTGTCCATTCGAATTTGATATTTTTCGTAATAATTCAGTCAAAGGTATGGTCAACATGGCAAAATTATCGATAAATTTTCGGTAATAAGAAAATAAACCCAACACAGATTTTATTTCTTTTGTATTCGTCGGAACTTTAACAAATTTTAATTTATTCAACTTATTTTCATCCGGAAGAATTCCGACTCCGGAGATTGTGTGTCCCAACACGGTGATCTTGGTGAAACCGAACTTGCACTTGGACGGCTTCAACGTCAAATTCGTTCTCTTAGTCTTGTTAATACTTGATCCAGAGCATTATAGAATTCTTGCCACGTTTTCCCAAAGACGATAATATTGTCGACGTACACAACGGCACATTTATATTTTAATCCTGCAAGTACTTTATCCATGGTTCTTTGAAAAATAGCACCGCTAGTCTTTAAACCAAATGGTAATACATTAAATTCATATAATCCTGACGGAGTAACGAAGGCAGTCTTACATTTATCAGCTTCTTTAATCTTTAATTGCCAATATCCGGAATTTAGGTCCAGGTCTGCAAAAAATTTGGCTCCATTCAGGTGCGCAATCAAGTCTTCTATTATCGGTAAAGGATAAGAATCTGTTTTTACTTTTTTGTTGAGTTTTCGGAAATCGACGCAGAATCGCCAAGTATCGTCGGGTTTCTTCACTAGTACGACTGGAGATGCATAGGGACTTCTGGATTCTCGTATAATTCCGTTTTCCAACATTTCAGAGACTTGTTCCCTTATAATGTTGTGTTGTTCGTTGGACACCCTATAAGGTGCCTTATTACTGATAGGATTGACGGTGGGAGGAAAAGGTGAAATTAGTGCAAAAACTTAATGTTTTTTAATATTTCGAGAGCGAGCGTGCGTTTCAAACCAAGTTCGTTAGCTGTATAAAATTCTTAATTTACCTGTCATTTTTAATATTTGGTAAACTACCGCACGATTGCTACCAAAATACATTTTATTAATAAAGCTCAAAATCACATCATATAACATTCAGCGGCATTAGGTAAGTATCAACAGGTTACAATTAATTTAACTAGTTTTTATATATTAAGGAAGTGATCCACTGAACGCCTGATAAAGAACATCTGCTTTAGTATATTAAACATTGCCGTAACTAAATGATAAGGTTCTTTTGGTTGCTTCCACTGTCTAACTAAATTACGATAGGTTTTTACGTCTAATCTAATCCAATGAACAATTTTATTTTTCAGCAGTGTGGCGATCATCAACATCCTCCCCCCTAGTGTCGAGAGACGACACTCATCAACGAAGGTAAGTGGGGCCACACGTGCGGCCGGTCTTTTCATTATGCCCGTCCTAGTCCTGATGTCAACTACTCTTACCCTGTCATCTGAGCCTGCGTAGACACGTTCTATAATGCCCTTGGGCCACGTATTTCGGGGTGAAGATGGATCAACTACAATGACAAAATCACCTACTTTGAGCTTACATCCTTCCCTGTTCCACTTACTACGAGGGATCAGTAACGGTAAGACCTCTTTCATCCACCTACTCCAGAATAGATCTACTAGGCGCTGTGCGATCCGCCATTGTCGTCGTAGATAAAGATCACCATCGTTAAAAACGCCATGTAAGGGCAGAGAAAAGGACGCGGTGCCACCAGCACTGGAAGAACACAGCAAAAAATGGTTCGGAGTCAGAGCCTCTTGAGCTGATGGATCTACCGAAACGTGAGTGAGCGGTCTGCTATTAACCATGTTTTCCACCTCAGCCAGGACAGTGGCAAGCACCTCCTCTCTGGGGGACCTGTCTTTGAGCACAATTTTCAGTGCGGTCTTAACACTTCGGATAAGACGCTCCCATGGTCTGGATTTTCCAGAAGTGGCCAATCTGGGTGGAATTCTTGACCTCTAGGGCGTCGCTGTCCTGGAGCCAACAAAGGCCCCCATCGAGCAAATGGTAACGGGTTAGAGTTATAGAACGCAAGGCGCTGTTCTTGAGGCGTTCCCCGTTGACTCATCTGCAAAACCGTTCGGCGGAGGTTCGAGAAGGTTATGATGTGTGGTTCGGGTGCTGTGGATCGTGGTACACGAGGATAGTAAGTATTATTATTATATTCAAAGTTTCCTACAGCATTAATAGCATTAGCTATTGGTCCGAAGTTAACTGCGTTGCCAGCTATTACTTCACGCTGTTCTAGCGTAAGGCCATGGCGGGCGTATTCAGCATTGTCACTGTTATATGGCATAACTTGTTGTTTCTGCACTGCAATACATCTTGCTTCATGTTGAGCAAGTGATACCCTATAGTGATCGTAGGGTGTACAGGCTGGTAAGTTACGCACCGTCTGTTGGGTCTTTATAAAGACGGATTGGGTGTACAGACCTATGGCACGAGTCGTGATCGCTAGGACTTGGGCCTGATCAGTGACATTGTTGGCTTGCGTCATTGCAGCCTTAAATTCGGTACTAAAACCGAAATGCAGTCGTTTATCTAGCTCCTTCTGTAGATCCATCATTGCCTGTTCACCTTTTCGATTCCGCATGTTTTCGGTGCGGGTTTTATCTCGAGCTACTTTGGCTTTGGATCTCGATCCTTTGTCCTGCCGTGGTTGTGAGGTGGCGGGTGGACGGGTGCCACCACTCTCAAGCTTTGGATTTATTTCATCCATTGCGGTAAGTTGGGTTGCGTGTCAGCCGGAATCCAGACTGAATTTGTGGCGATCATCAACATGCCTTATGAACGGGAATATCATCAGTGGTATCGATTTTCACTTCAATAATATCACACTTTCCTAACTCGTTTTTTTCAAATGCAAAACACGACCTATGTTTTAACAACAAATTTTGTAAATTATAATAATCATTTTTTTGTAACTCGCGGGCGATATTAAATTCCACACTATTATCACTTGCAACCACTATACATGATTCTAACATATATTTATCATTTTCTTCGACTTGATTATAAAAATATAGGTAATCACTTTTAGATAAACTTTTGGTATTATATTTCACTATTTCTATCGAATTTTTCATGTTATTTTCGCAGGAATTCGTCAAAAAATTACATATAATATTTTTTACAACTAGTTGGTGTTTATTAAAATCTAATATTACACCATTAGAAAATAAAAAATCTTGTCCCAAAATCATGTCTTGATTAATTTTCTCAACGACATAAAAATCATGAATAAACAACACGTTTTCTATGATAATCTTCAAATTGATTTTCCCCGCGACGACAAGATTTATACCATTTACGGCACGAAGTGAGATATCACATGGCACAATTTGTTGACGAAGTTCTGTCGCAACGCGAGTCGAAATAACCGACAAAGACGCACCGGTGTCGATAAGCGAAATAAACTCTTTATCACGACATAGCACTTTAATAAATGGATTGAACTCACGCGTATATTGCTGGATGTACAAATTTTGAGGCGGCTGTATGTTTCCAGCCGTTACATCAGTCGCCTTCTGTCGTTTGGGTGTCCTCTATTGATATTTGTTGGGTTTCTGCTCGGCTGCGGCCTGGTCGGCTGCATATTGTTGTTTCTTGGTCTAAAATTATAATTGTGGCGGGGCATTACATGTTCGGGAAGCGGGTTATTAGGAGAATGACGAATCGGACTAGGAAAGTGACTTGGTGAGGTTTGTTGTCGGTCTCCCTGACCAACTTGTGTTCCAGAATGGGATGGCGTTACATGGGATAGTCTAATTGGGAGATTTATTTCTGGCTCGTTGTTTCCCCCTTCGTATATTTCTTTGGACTGCTTGACCACTTCTTTTAATTGTTGCTTGTTTATATATATTTGTGATCCCAAGCGCCCCTTGGTTTGGTAATTTGCCGACTTCAAAAATTGTTGAATAAAACATTTGTCGTCAATGATATTTCCTGCTTTGGAGGCTAAATGATCTAAGTCGTAAAAATAAGTTAGTGGGTCCTCTGTTGTGCCTTGGCGTCGTGTGAAGAATTTTGCAATATTATTTGTAGATGATGGAAATTCATCACAAATTTTCTTTTCTAGAATCTGAAAATTCTCACAAGACTCGTTAATTTTTTTATAGAACAACAATGCAGGTCCACTCAAATATGCCGACAACACAACTCTTTTTGTATCCTCGTTGAAATTATTGATAGCGGCGATGATATTAAATTGACGAAAGAAATCGGTTACATCACCTTTTCCGTCGAATGTGGTCCTGGTCTCCATCTTCATAAAACTACTTCTTTCTTGATTTAAAATTATTTTTCACTCGCGGTACTTGAAGCTAACGCGGCGCGTCCACCATATAGAGTTCTACCCAGAATGGATAGAACCTGGGGACGTGCTTATTAATTAAACGATACTGGTAGAGATAAATTATTTATTTCTTTTTATCATTCAGGCGAATATAAAGAAATTTTATCTAAATACGAGAGGAAGTTCTTGGTGCCTGAAGATCTAATCTAGAATGGAACCTTCTATCAAAAGACAGACGATTCCTTATTTCAAATCTTAAAATCATGACATTAACTTTTTTTAATATAACTGCCAACCGTAGGCATTGCAAAAGCAAAGAGTTTACCTAAACAAGGAGGTTATAACGTTAAGGACGTTACAGTATTGAATATGAATTAACATACTATCTTTTCTTGTGCTGCACTATAATGCCTAATTGCAAGACCAAGATGTTTACTCATATTGAAATACTGAACTTTTGATTTCCAATATCGTTTAAGAGCTCCTTGCGAAAGTGTGACATTAGAACATTTTATAATTTAACAGTGCAGTTTTGTAGTCTTTGGAACACATTTTGTATAGTTAGTTCAATGGTCTACACTTAATATAGAACAGTACTCAGCAATATAAAGTCAATGAACCTTCAGAATCATCGCAAGGACTATATGTATAAATATCCCTTTGGTACAATTTTGAAAGGAATTTCTTTATTGACTGTAAATCTATTAAGAAAATATAATAGGTAACTATTCCATGACTGCAAAGGAAAAAAGAGACCTATTTAGGAACTACTTTATGACTACCGGAAGTTGCCATGGCAGTTTGATAGAATTGACTAATGACTTATCTGGAATTCGAAGTCAGTCACTGACCCTGTGTAAATCAGACTTTACATGCAATGCAATACACTGTAAAGAAAACTGAGAAAATATTAATTATTATCGTTGATCCATATTTCATTTCAATTAATCGCCATCACTGTTGCTGTCGTTACATTAACTGTAAACCCGCCTGAAACATTGTTGGTCATGTGGTAGAGATTATACATTTTGTCTTCTTCTTTTATTCTGAGAGCCACTCTGCTACTCGATCTTTCAATAGTTACAAGTCTAATTCCTTCATCGAAAAGGTTATTTACTTCTGACATGTTAAACATTTTATTATTTTTTGTAACATATCCTTTGGCCTGCGTCCAAATTAGTTCAATGGGAGAGACTAGCTCACATTGGTATGGACATAATAAGACATAAAATAATAATGCCATGCTCCGATGCCACACCACCATATGGAAAGAAAACTTAGAAATAGGCGTTGCTTTCCCTAAAAATTATCATTAGTTATGAATTTTAATGTAATCCCCTCAGTAATGACTTTATTTCTAAGGTTTTTTAATAGAATTGTACGAGTCTTCGTTCTTTTAGTGCTATCGCAAACTGGGCAACTTGTTGCTGCGTTTATTCGCTGTGTCTTGTCTCGACGTTGTCGTTTGCATACATGGTCCACATATTTCTTCCATCGTTCAACACTTAACTGTTGGAAATTCATCTTCTGTATTTTCAAGAATTTATTCAGCGGTTTTTTTTATATATCTCAGCCATTATCTTTTCCACTTGACTTTAAACCATCTCTCATCCATGGGGTTAAGATAACAGTGATAGCGGCAACCTTATAACCTCATGGCCATGTTCTTTCAACAATTCGTCTACATAATATGTGACGACTGATTTTCACTAAACACAGAAATTCAACTTTTGTTAATTTATCAGACCATGCAATATTCTTATTGTAGTAGATTCCTATATATCGATTTCCTATTGTAGTAGATTAACGGGCGCCTGGAAGTCGGTCACATCTCCAGGTAGCGTCCGGGATAACTTTTTGATTAGGGGTTCAATGTTCCCTACATTGAACCCCTAATCTCAAGGCCAGTTTTGACTAGGGTTATAATAAGAATGTCCTTTTCTCTTCCATCTATTTATTTTGAGTAAATTTACATACCCTTGGATCGTAGAACAGTTTTTTACATAAGTTTGGTTAGCTTACTTTCATGGTTGGTCTTTCCTGCATTCCGGGTTCGGAGAGGTTAATCCATTTTTTTAGGATTGATGACGTTGTTTTTTTAAAATTATGATTGTAAGAGAAAAGTCAAAGAAAAGGAAAAGAAAAAGAGCTGAAACAAAAGAAGTTTGAGAGCAGGCTTGGCAAAATGGCGAGTCATATCAACATAATTTAAATCTACCAACTTACCCGAAATCGCGGCCTTTTATTTAAAATTTCAAGGGGCCATTGGGTTCTTTTATTCGAAAGAGTCAATTCATATTTTACAACGACGACCATTGTCCAAGACGACTATTCCATTGCTCTTATGTTAATATAAGATTAACCATCACGACCATCTCCTCCATATTATTATGGAAAGAAAACTTAGGAAAAGGCATTGCTTGGACTTAAAATTATCCTCAGTTAATGAGTTTTAATGGAGTTGCCCCTCAATAATGACTTTATTTATAAGGTTTTTTTAAATAAAATTTTAGGAGTCTCCGTTCTCTTAGAGCCACCGCAAACTGGGCGACTTGTTGCAGCGTCTTGCCGTGGCGTTGGCTAATGCTACGGGTTTGTTGAGCCAGTTATCACCTAAAACTAGTGGTAGTAAAAGAAACGTAAAACTTTTCTCTGTACAGAATTGCAACAACAATGTGTCATATTAAAAAAAATCAACTTATTGTCATATTAACAGTAAATGGATAGACCGAAATTAATTTGATTGAAAACACGGGCGCCAGGCCTACCACAAACGATCAGCCAGACGGGCATTGGATGACTAAGGGGGGCCTAAGCAAAATCCAAACTCATTTTTGGTTGCTCTGAATTTTCCAGTTGAAACTCAAAGATTTTATGCTTAGAATTTGGTATTAAGTACATTATTATATACAGGAACAATGGACCTTAAACTAAAAACCTTAAAAAATATAATACAATAACTAAAATATATTACTAAAAGGAGTCCCTTTAGGCAAGGTTCCGAAGATACTGGCAGCGTTTCCCCCTTTGAATAGCTAGACTAATTCGTTGTCCGAGGTAGCTGCCAGCTCTTCGGTCTCCAGTGATTTAGAATTTTATAGGACTAACATTATACAGTCAAACCTGTATAAGCGAGAGTTCAAGGGGGCACAATCTCATTCTCGCTTGTAGAGATTTCTCACTAACCAAGCTGACTTTCTCTCTAATGCAGGTACATGGGTAGCGTTTCTCTCTTGTAGGGTACGCAGCAATAACAAGTCATAGTTTTAAATGCTTACGAAAAGAAAACAAAAGTTCATGCACTATGTAATTTTATTTTATTTAGAACTTATTTACACTTCAAAAAATCCATCATTTTCGTTTGGGTTTCTGTTTCGTGTTTTGAATGTTTTTCTCTAACTCATAATTTTTGACGAATATTGCATGATCAACAACCGCCGCGTATTCAAAGTTGTAATGGACCGTCTCCAACGCATTTAAAGCTAGCTTCATTGGAATGATCTTTATTTCTGTTTCCGGAATCTGTGCCTAGTCTTCACTGTCATTTCCAGCAATACAGATGTTCACACAATTCTTAATGTTTTAGTGTTTCGCACGAAAGCTCTTTTCAGAGCTATGTAGCCAAAGAATCTATTCAACATCATTATTTCCGGGACGGTGTTGCGTCATTTGAATAAATGAATTAAATTCTGAATTATGTCCTTATTGTGCTGCTACAATGTCGTCGGTTTGTTCTCCAGCGGTAGTTATGGCGTCGTCAATTTGAACGAAATCTTCGAAACTCGTCATTAAAAAACATATTGGATTCGTGAGATGCAAGCTTAGTCCATTCCTCGTTGCTAGGTCCAACTTCAACATCATTTTCCTCTGGCAGGTCTTGCTCATCTGTACTTTTCCAAAACCCAGCTTTCTTGAAGCAGTTTTTGACAGTAACGTCACTGACTAAGTACCATGCTTTTCTAGCAAATTACATAGCTAAAAGTACGTTAATTTCAGGGCTACTGTTTCGTCCAGACTCGTAAGAATATGTTTAACGACTTCTCTGCGATAAAAGCGTTTAAAAGTGTGAATGATGCCTTGATCTAATGGTTGAAGTTTATTATTGGTGTTAGTAGGTAAAAACATTACTTTTACGTTTGCAAGTGTTAGTAAGTTGTCAATGAATAGCAGTTTTTTTTTCGGTTTATCTTCATTTTCAACCAATCTTTAAATAATATCTTGGTCATCCAAGCCGTTGTATTATTGGCATAATCAAGGGGTAGAGTCTAAACACCTTTAAAACATCTAGGTTGCTTTGATTTCCCGATGGTGAGCAATGGGAGTTTGTCCGCACCACTGATGTTTACACACTGGAGAAGTGTAAGGCGTTCCTTGGCGTGGCTTCATCACCAACTGCATTCATCTGAGCATCTCTCATCATGTAGTTTGACGAGGTGAGTATCCATTAAAAACTCTAGTCCGTTTCGGAGGACTGGGCGAAGCTATAGGTATTAACTTATATGGTATACAGGCAGTCTCTGTTGGAAGGCTAGCATCTTCAGTAGGGCAGGAGTTTCGTCGGTCTTTAGTAACTACAGTCTTAGAAACTGCCGGTAGTGCCGCTGGTGATACAATTGTTTCTAGAGTTTATTATTTATCGGGGAAATCAACTTTGGCATCTAAGTTCTTGGAGGTCTACCATGGAGCATACATTATTACTTTGGTCATCGAAGACAGCGAAATCCGAAAGAAGAAGCGAAGTGATATAGCTCGTACACAGTATCCGGGTCTTCAGGGCAGTGCCAGGTCAATTGTGGCAGATCTAAAATCATTTTTGCATCCTGTATGAATCCTATTCCCAGTAGAGTTTTATTATTCTGAGCATCTGGCAAGACTATGAATGTTGTTGGCACCATATATCCACAGACTTTAACGTTAACTCTTGTAGCTAAAACGGTTTGTTGCTTTGTTATCTATCTGTGAGGGCGACCGAAACAAGCTTGTCATCAAATCCGTAACCTTTTGCTTTCAGGCAACAATATAGCTTGTAAGATGCGATACTCGACTTGGCACACGTATCAATATGTGCAACTCCATACATCCAAGTTTTTAATTTCTGGCTCTTTCTGGTATTAGTGTGTAGTTAAATTAAAAATAATAATAACATTTTTTTATAATGTGTTTATGTTTTGTAATTTCATTTAATATGTATTTTACTTTAATATCCATATAGTAAAAAGCCTAATCTAAGATTAAAGATAAATAAAGAGGAATTATAATAAAATAATAATTATAAAATATCAATTGAGTTTTCACGTACGAGTAGAGTGCGTGCAAAATATGTAATGCCACTCTGTTCGCCGACCGGGGTGGGGAGGGCGGGCGACTTGTGCGAACTTCACAAACCGGCATAGATTCTGCACGCACTAGCAGTATCTACTTACCTTTTCCTGTTGTGCTGGTTTTAGCGATTTTTGATTTTTCACGGCGAAGGGCAGCCAACAAATAATCCATCTTTTTCTTCAATTCGCCAACTGGACACTCCATTTCGACGGAGAGTTCCAGGCCTCCTGCTTCAGATTCCTGTTGTAATAGCTTTTGTGGCTGGGGTCCCATAATACTTGCTTTCTTTATAGGCCTCGATAAATTTAATAACATTTTCATTGTTCCAATTCATTGGTTTTACTTCACGGCAAGGACTGAAAATGACGCGCACGTGCAACCGACCGAGCGTCGCGAGTGACGCGTCCAGACTGACCCACGTCCGTATCTGTATCACCTTTGATGATCGGACAAAAATCGACACGACATGGGACGGGCCGTATCATAACGGCGTATCGAGATCCCGTATCATGATACGTATATCATTACCCATCCACATATGCGATCATGATACGCGTCGACGATACGGATACGGCGATCGGATCGGGCAAATGATACATGTCTGGACCCGGCTTTAGTGATTTTCAATGGACTTTCGCCATAGTTATTAAGTTCGTATATTTATATATACACACATCAAAAGTGTCTAGGGATCAACATATATTTTTGCAATAACTTTTCTCCTGATTGATATTAATTAAAATTTTCTTTAAGGATTCATCAAATAAAGTGTTTTCGTTTGTCACAGTAACGATAAACCAAGTCACCTTTGCATTAATAAAGAAATTTGCCATTTTCCTAATAAAGGGATTTTTGACATTTGAACCACTAACACAAAAGTTCGAAAAAAAGACTGAAATAACAGTTTTCTCTAAAATTTTATTGGGTAACTTAAACAATTAATAATCCGTATTTCTACCGCGAACACTAACAACACAAGAACATCGGTTTGGCATACTCAAAATGAGTTCATCCAAATCACGCTGTGGAATGGCCGCCCATGTTCGTTGCAACTACAAAAAAAGGTCTTCTTGCGACTGGATACCCTCCATATTCGGCAGAGCTCTTCTCTGTAGCATATCCCATGCATGCTCAATCGGGTTCAAGTCTGGCGACTGAGCAGGCCAGGGCAGGACATTGATGTTAGCTGCGGCGAGAGTCTGTCTTACAACTCTTGCGGTGTGCGGTCGTGCATTATCATGCATTAACTGAAATAAGGGACCGATTTGCACTTGTAGAGGAACGATGACGTCTGATACAATCGTCTCAGCATAAATTTGAGCGTTGAGGTTGCCTCTGATCCAAATCAACTCAGTTCTTCCGCCGATCCAAATACCCGCCCATACCATGATGGTTCCACCACTATAAGGATGGACTTCCTGGCAGGATTTTAATCGCTGTTGGCGTCCAGGGGTTCTCCAGTGTCGTATACGTCTTGTATCCGGTCTCATACCAAAACGAGACTCATCAGAAAAGCACACGAAACGCCATTGTTCTTCTGCCCAATTTCTGTGTTCAAGAGCCCATTGATATCGAATCCTACGATTGTGCATTGCTATAGGTGGTACCCGTAGCGGTCTTCGGGAATGAAGGTTCACTTCATGCAAGCGGTTTCTGACTGTTTGGTAGCTAATTAAGTTCCCTGAAGAGTGATGAAGCCTCACGGCTAACATCATGGCGGTTATTGTTGGAGCTCTTCGAGTTAAGATTTGAATGTATCGGTCTTGTCTCCGTGTGGTGCAGCGATACCGTCCTCCATGGCGCTCAGCCACGGTACCAGTGCTTCAGTATCGTGTCCAAAGTCGACTGATAACACTCTGACTTGTATTCAGAGCTAAAGCCACAGTACGTTGCCGGGAACCAGCTTCTATCATTCCCACGGCTCTGAGCATTTCTTCCCTGCTTAAATGACGTCGCCGCTCCATAATAACGTTGGTTTTAATCAGTAGTAGGGAAACAGTAGCACTAATAATGTCTTCAATGCGTTGTATGTTTTTATAGGGAAAATATTGACAGCTGATTTTCATCTTTTACTCGAATTTGATTCACAGTTCCTGATTCAAATTATGAAATGCACCAAAAAGGATCCATATAAATTTATAAAATCATAAATTTATTACAAAGCCACATCTCAATCTCAAGAAATCCGCATAAAAATGCTTGATCCCTAGACACTTTTGATGTGTGTATATTCATCTTGCCGCTCAGGATACATTGAAAACCGTTTATAATTTTCTCTAACCAAATACTCGATATTTCTTGGCATATATTTACTGAGTATTTTCGGTTACATGGGTACAGATAACTGCAAGGAGTAGCATACATATTGTATCAGTATCAGATATTCAATACCATATTCTCTTTTTACGATAAAGAGAATATGGTATTGTAACGTCCTTAACGTTATAACCTCCTTGTTTAGGTAAACTCTTTTGTTCTTAGACGATTCGCGATCCATGTGTCACCTCTTTCAATACTCATTTCTATTAGTTTCTTAATGCGTACGCTCTCCTTGCTTTTTTTCACATTCACTCAATTTTCTCGATGCAAAACATATCGGAAACATTTTTTCTTTTCCTTGCATAAGGCATGCGCCTAATGCTGCGTCACTCGCGTCAACGTATAATCTCGTTGTTATATTTTTCGAGTTGTCAAAATGTTTTAATAAAGGAGGTTGTTGTATCAAAAATATTATTTTCTCGAATGCTTTTTGTTGTCTGTCTGTCCATTCGAATTTGATATTTTTTCGTAATAATTCAGTCAAAGGTATGGTCAACATGGCAAAATTATCGATAAATTTTCGGTAATAAGAAAATAAACCCAACACAGATTTTATTTCTTTTGTATTCGTCGGAACTTTAACAAATTTTAATTTATTCAACTTATTTTCATCCGGAAGAATTCCGACTCCGGAGATTGTGTGTCCCAACACGGTGATCTTGGTGAAACCGAACTTGCACTTGGACGGCTTCAACGTCAAATTCGCTTCTCTTAGTCTTGTTAATACTTGATCCAGAGCATTATAGAATTCTTGCCACGTTTTCCCAAAGACGATAATATTGTCGACGTACACAACGGCACATTTATATTTTAATCCTGCAAGTACTTTATCCATGGTTCTTTGAAAAATAGCACCGCTAGTCTTTAAACCAAATGGTAATACATTAAATTCATATAATCCTGACGGAGTAACGAAGGCAGTCTTACATTTATCAGCTTCTTTAATCTTTAATTGCCAATATCCGGAATTTAGGTCCAGGTCTGCAAAAAATTTGGCTCCATTCAGGTGCGCAATCAAGTCTTCTATTATCGGTAAAGGATAAGAATCTGTTTTTACTTTTTTGTTGAGTTTTCGGAAATCTACGCAGAATCGCCAAGTATCGTCGGGTTTCTTCACTAGTACGACTGGAGATGCATAGGGACTTCTGGATTCTCGTATAATTCCGTTTTCCAACATTTCAGAGACTTGTTCCCTTATAATGTTGTGTTGTTCGTTGGACACCCTATAAGGTGCCTTATGAACGGGAATATCATCAGTGGTATCGATTTTCACTTCAATAATATCACACTTTCCTAACTCGTTTTTTTCAAATGCAAAACACGACCTATGTTTTAACAACAAATTTTGTAAATTATAATAATCATTTTTTTGTAACTCGCGGGCGATATTAAATTCCACACTATTATCACTTGCAACCACTATACATGATTCTAACATATATTTATCATTTTCTTCGACTTGATTATAAAAATATAGGTAATCACTTTTAGATAAACTTTTGGTATTATATTTCACTATTTCTATCGAATTTTTCATGTTATTTTCGCAGGAATTCGTCAAAAAATTACATATAATATTTTTTACAACTAGTTGGTGTTTATTAAAATCTAATATTACACCATTAGAAAATAAAAAATCTTGTCCCAAAATCATGTCTTGATTAATTTTCTCAACGACATAAAAATCATGAATAAACAACACGTTTTCTATGATAATCTTCAAATTGATTTTCCCCGCGACGACAAGATTTATACCATTTACGGCACGAAGTGAGATATCACATGGCACAATTTGTTGACGAAGTTCTGTCGCAACGCGAGTCGAAATAACCGACAAAGACGCACCGGTGTCGATAAGCGAAATAAACTCTTTATCACGACATAGCACTTTAATAAATGGATTGAACTCACGCGTATATTGCTGGATGTACAAATTTTGAGGCGGCTGTATGTTTCCAGCCGTTACATCAGTCGCCTTCTGTCGTTTGGGTGTCCTCTATTGATATTTGTTGGGTTTCTGCTCGGCTGCGGCCTGGTCGGCTGCATATTGTTGTTTCTTGGTCTAAAATTATAATTGTGGCGGGGCATTACATGTTCGGGAAGCGGGTTATTAGGAGAATGACGAATCGGACTAGGAAAGTGACTTGGTGAGGTTTGTTGTCGGTCTCCCTGACCAACTTGTGTTCCAGAATGGGATGGCGTTACATGGGATAGTCTAATTGGGAGATTTATTTCTGGCTCGTTGTTTCCCCCTTCGTATATTTCTTTGGACTGCTTGACCACTTCTTTTAATTGTTGCTTGTTTATATATATTTGTGATCCCAAGCGCCCCTTGGTTTGGTAATTTGCCGACTTCAAAAATTGTTGAATAAAACATTTGTCGTCAATGATATTTCCTGCTTTGGAGGCTAAATGATCTAAGTCGTAAAAATAAGTTAGTGGGTCCTCTGTTGTGCCTTGGCGTCGTGTGAAGAATTTTGCAATATTATTTGTAGATGATGGAAATTCATCACAAATTTTCTTTTCTAGAATCTGAAAATTCTCACAAGACTCGTTAATTTTTTTATAGAACAACAATGCAGGTCCACTCAAATATGCCGACAACACAACTCTTTTTGTATCCTCGTTGAAATTATTGATAGCGGCGATGATATTAAATTGACGAAAGAAATCGGTTACATCACCTTTTCCGTCGAATGTGGTCCTGGTCTCCATCTTCATAAAACTACTTCTTTCTTGATTTAAAATTATTTTTCACTCGCGGTACTTGAAGCTAACGCGGCGCGTCCACCATATAGAGTTCTACCCAGAATGGATAGAACCTGGGACGTGCTTATTAATTAAACGATACTGGTAGAGATAAATTATTTATTTCTTTTTATCATTCAGGCGAATATAAAGAAATTTTATCTAAATACGAGAGGAAGTTCTTGGTGCCTGAAGATCTAATCTAGAATGGAACCTTCTATCAAAAGACAGACGATTCCTTATTTCAAATCTTAAAATCATGACATTAACTTTTTTTAATATAACTGCCAACCGTAGGCATTGCAAAAGCAAAGAGTTTACCTAAACAAGGAGGTTATAACGTTAAGGACGTTACAGTATTGAATATGAATTAACATACTATCTTTTCTTGTGCTGCACTAAATGCCTAATTGCAAGACCAAGATGTTTACTCATATTGAAATACTGAACTTTTGATTTCCAATATCGTTTAAGAGCTCCTTGCGAAAGTGTGACATTAGAACATTTTATAATTTAACAGTGCAGTTTTGTAGTCTTTGGAACACATTTTGTATAGTTAGTTCAATGGTCTACACTTAATATAGAACAGTACTCAGCAATATAAAGTCAATGAACCTTCAGAATCATCGCAAGGACTATATGTATAAATATCCCTTTGGTACAATTTTGAAAGGAATTTCTTTATTGACTGTAAATCTATTAAGAAAATATAATAGGTAACTATTCCATGACTGCAAAGGAAAAAAGAGACCTATTTAGGAACTACTTTATGACTACCGGAAGTTGCCATGGCAGTTTGATAGAATTGACTAATGACTTATCTGGAATTCGAAGTCAGTCACTGACCCTGTGTAAATCAGACTTTACATGCAATGCAATACACTGTAAAGAAAACTGAGAAAATATTAATTATTATCGTTGATCCATATTTCATTTCAATTAATCGCCATCACTGTTGCTGTCGTTACATTAACTGTAAACCCGCCTGAAACATTGTTGGTCATGTGGTAGAGATTATACATTTTGTCTTCTTCTTTTATTCTGAGAGCCACTCTGCTACTCGATCTTTCAATAGTTACAAGTCTAATTCCTTCATCGAAAAGGTTATTTACTTCTGACATGTTAAACATTTTATTATTTTTTGTAACATATCCTTTGGCCTGCGTCCAAATTAGTTCAATGGGAGAGACTAGCTCACATTGGTATGGACATAATAAGACATAAAATAATAATGCCATGCTCCGATGCCACACCACCATATGGAAAGAAAACTTAGAAATAGGCGTTGCTTTCCCTAAAAATTATCATTAGTTATGAATTTTAATGTAATCCCCTCAGTAATGACTTTATTTCTAAGGTTTTTTAATAGAATTGTACGAGTCTTCGTTCTTTTAGTGCTATCGCAAACTGGGCAACTTGTTGCTGCGTTTATTCGCTGTGTCTTGTCTCGACGTTGTCGTTTGCATACATGGTCCACATATTTCTTCCATCGTTCAACACTTAACTGTTGGAAATTCATCTTCTGTATTTTCAAGAATTTATTCAGCGGTTTTTTTTATATCTCAGCCATTATCTTTTCCACTTGACTTTAAACCATCTCTCATCCATGGGGTTAAGATAACAGTGATAGCGGCAACCTTATAACCTCATGGCCATGTTCTTTCAACAATTCGTCTACATAATATGTGACGACTGATTTTCACTAAACACAGAAATTCAACTTTTGTTAATTTATCAGACCATGCAATATTCTTATTGTAGTAGATTCCTATATATCGATTTCCTATTGTAGTAGATTAACGGGCGCCTGGAAGTCGGTCACATCTCCAGGTAGCGTCCGGGATAACTTTTTGATTAGGGGTTCAATGTTCCCTACATTGAACCCCTAATCTCAAGGCCAGTTTTGACTAGGGTTATAATAAGAATGTCCTTTTCTCTTCCATCTATTTATTTTGAGTAAATTTACATACCCTTGGATCGTAGAACAGTTTTTTACATAAGTTTGGTTAGCTTACTTTCATGGTTGGTCTTTCCTGCATTCCGGGTTCGGAGAGGTTAATCCATTTTTTTAGGATTGATGACGTTGTTTTTTTAAAATTATGATTGTAAGAGAAAAGTCAAAGAAAAGGAAAAGAAAAAGAGCTGAAACAAAAGAAGTTTGAGAGCAGGCTTGGCAAAATGGCGAGTCATATCAACATAATTTAAATCTACCAACTTACCCGAAATCGCGGCCTTTTATTTAAAATTTCAAGGGGCCATTGGGTTCTTTTATTCGAAAGAGTCAATTCATATTTTACAACGACGACCATTGTCCAAGACGACTATTCCATTGCTCTTATGTTAATATAAGATTAACCATCACGACCATCTCCTCCATATTATTATGGAAAGAAAACTTAGGAAAAGGCATTGCTTGGACTTAAAATTATCCTCAGTTAATGAGTTTTAATGGAGTTGCCCCTCAATAATGACTTTATTTATAAG
The DNA here is from genome assembly GCA_902850365.2 of Chilo suppressalis. NCBI lineage: Eukaryota > Metazoa > Arthropoda > Insecta > Lepidoptera > Crambidae > Chilo > Chilo suppressalis. Next base: position 4,338,936 of record OU963919.1, read on the forward strand.
GTTTTTTTAAATAAAATTTTAGGAGTCTCCGTTCTCTTAGAGCCACCGCAAACTGGGCGACTTGTTGCAGCGTCTTGCCGTGGCGTTGGCTAATGCTACGGGTTTGTTGAGCCAGTTATCACCTAAAACTAGTGGTAGTAAAAGAAACGTAAAACTTTTCTCTGTACAGAATTGCAACAACAATGTGTCATATTAAAAAAAATCAACTTATTGTCATATTAACAGTAAATGGATAGGCCGAAATTAATTTGATTGAAAACACGGGCGCCAGGCCTACCACAAACGATCAGCCAGACGGGCATTGGATGACTAAGGGGGGCCTAAGCAAAATCCAAACTCATTTTTGGTTGCTCTGAATTTTCCAGTTGAAACTCAAAGATTTTATGCTTAGAATTTGGTATTAAGTACATTATTATATACAGGAACAATGGACCTTAAACTAAAAACCTTAAAAAATATAATACAATAACTAAAATATATTACTAAAAGGAGTCCCTTTAGGCAAGGTTCCGAAGATACTGGCAGCGTTTCCCCCTTTGAATAGCTAGACTAATTCGTTGTCCGAGGTAGCTGCCAGCTCTTCGGTCTCCAGTGATTTAGAATTTTATAGGACTAACATTATACAGTCAAACCTGTATAAGCGAGAGTTCAAGGGGGCACAATCTCATTCTCGCTTGTAGAGATTTCTCACTAACCAAGCTGACTTTCTCTCTAATGCAGGTACATGGGTAGCGTTTCTCTCTTGTAGGGTACGCAGCAATAACAAGTCATAGTTTTAAATGCTTACGAAAAGAAAACAAAAGTTCATGCACTATGTAATTTTATTTTATTTAGAACTTATTTACACTTCAAAAAATCCATCATTTTCGTTTGGGTTTCTGTTTCGTGTTTTGAATGTTTTTCTCTAACTCATAATTTTTGACGAATATTGCATGATCAACAACCGCCGCGTATTCAAAGTTGTAATGGACCGTCTCCAACGCATTTAAAGCTAGCTTCATTGGAATGATCTTTATTTCTGTTTCCGGAATCTGTGCCTAGTCTTCACTGTCATTTCCAGCAATACAGATGTTCACACAATTCTTAATGTTTTAGTGTTTCGCACGAAAGCTCTTTTCAGAGCTATGTAGCCAAAGAATCTATTCAACATCATTATTTCCGGGACGGTGTTGCGTCATTTGAATAAATGAATTAAATTCTGAATTATGTCCTTATTGTGCTGCTACAATGTCGTCGGTTTGTTCTCCAGCGGTAGTTATGGCGTCGTCAATTTGAACGAAATCTTCGAAACTCGTCATTAAAAAACATATTGGATTCGTGAGATGCAAGCTTAGTCCATTCCTCGTTGCTAGGTCCAACTTCAACATCATTTTCCTCTGGCAGGTCTTGCTCATCTGTACTTTTCCAAAACCCAGCTTTCTTGAAGCAGTTTTTGACAGTAACGTCACTGACTAAGTACCATGCTTTTCTAGCAAATTACATAGCTAAAAGTACGTTAATTTCAGGGCTACTGTTTCGTCCAGACTCGTAAGAATATGTTTAACGACTTCTCTGCGATAAAAGCGTTTAAAAGTGTGAATGATGCCTTGATCTAATGGTTGAAGTTTATTATTGGTGTTAGTAGGTAAAAACATTACTTTTACGTTTGCAAGTGTTAGTAAGTTGTCAATGAATAGCAGTTTTTTTTTCGGTTTATCTTCATTTTCAACCAATCTTTTAATAATATCTTGGTCATCCAAGCCGTTGTATTATTGGCATAATCAAGGGGTAGAGTCTAAACACCTTTAAAACATCTAGGTTGCTTTGATTTCCCGATGGTGAGCAATGGGAGTTTGTCCGCACCACTGATGTTTACACACTGGAGAAGTGTAAGGCGTTCCTTGGCGTGGCTTCATCACCAACTGCATTCATCTGAGCATCTCTCATCATGTAGTTTGACGAGGTGAGTATCCATTAAAAACTCTAGTCCGTTTCGGAGGACTGGGCGAAGCTATAGGTATTAACTTATATGGTATACAGGCAGTCTCTGTTGGAAGGCTAGCATCTTCAGTAGGGCAGGAGTTTCGTCGGTCTTTAGTAACTACAGTCTTAGAAACTGCCGGTAGTGCCGCTGGTGATACAATTGTTTCTAGAGTTTATTATTTATCGGGGAAATCAACTTTGGCATCTAAGTTCTTGGAGGTCTACCATGGAGCATACATTATTACTTTGGTCATCGAAGACAGCGAAATCCGAAAGAAGAAGCGAAGTGATATAGCTCGTACACAGTATCCGGGTCTTCAGGGCAGTGCCAGGTCAATTGTGGCAGATCTAAAATCATTTTTGCATCCTGTATGAATCCTATTCCCAGTAGAGTTTTATTATTCTGAGCATCTGGCAAGACTATGAATGTTGTTGGCACCATATATCCACAGACTTTAACGTTAACTCTTGTAGCTAAAACGGTTTGTTGCTTTGTTTATCTATCTGTGAGGGCGACCGAAACAAGCTTGTCATCAAATCCGTAACCTTTTGCTTTCAGGCAACAATATAGCTTGTAAGATGCGATACTCGACTTGGCACACGTATCAATATGTGCAACTCCATACATCCAAGTTTTTAATTTCTGGCTCTTTCTGGTATTAGTGTGTAGTTAAATTAAAAATAATAATAACATTTTTTTATAATGTGTTTATGTTTTGTAATTTCATTTAATATGTATTTTACTTTAATATCCATATAGTAAAAAGCCTAATCTAAGATTAAAGATAAATAAAGAGGAATTATAATAAAATAATAATTATAAAATATCAATTGAGTTTTCACGTACGAGTAGAGTGCGTGCAAAATATGTAATGCCACTCTGTTCGCCGACCGGGGTGGGGAGGGCGGGCGACTTGTGCGAACTTCACAAACCGGCATAGATTCTGCACGCACTAGCAGTATCTACTTACCTTTTCCTGTTGTGCTGGTTTTAGCGATTTTTGATTTTTCACGGCGAAGGGCAGCCAACAAATAATCCATCTTTTTCTTCAATTCGCCAACTGGACACTCCATTTCGACGGAGAGTTCCAGGCCTCCTGCTTCAGATTCCTGTTGTAATAGCTTTTGTGGCTGGGGTCCCATAATACTTGCTTTCTTTATAGGCCTCGATAAATTTAATAACATTTTCATTATTCCAATTCATTGGTTTTACTTCACGGCAAGGACTGAAAATGACGCGCACGTGCAACCGACCGAGCGTCGCGAGTGACGCGTCCAGACTGACCCACGTCCGTATCTGTATCACCTTTGATGATCGGACAAAAATCGACACGACATGGGACGGGCCGTATCATAACGGCGTATCGAGATCCCGTATCATGATACGTATATCATTACCCATCCACATATGCGATCATGATACGCGTCGACGATACGGATACGGCGATCGGATCGGGCAAATGATACATGTCTGGACCCGGCTTTAGTGATTTTCAATGGACTTTCGCCATAGTTATTAAGTTCGTATATTTATATATACACACATCAAAAGTGTCTAGGGATCAACATATATTTTTGCAATAACTTTTCTCCTGATTGATATTAATTAAAATTTTCTTTAAGGATTCATCAAATAAAGTGTTTTCGTTTGTCACAGTAACGATAAACCAAGTCACCTTTGCATTAATAAAGAAATTTGCCATTTTCCTAATAAAGGGATTTTTGACATTTGAACCACTAACACAAAAGTTCGAAAAAAAGACTGAAATAACAGTTTTCTCTAAAATTTTATTGGGTAACTTAAACAATTAATAATCCGTATTTCTACCGCGAACACTAACAACACAAGAACATCGGTTTGGCATACTCAAAATGAGTTCATCCAAATCACGCTGTGGAATGGCCGCCCATGTTCGTTGCAACTACAAAAAAAGGTCTTCTTGCGACTGGATACCCTCCATATTCGGCAGAGCTCTTCTCTGTAGCATATCCCATGCATGCTCAATCGGGTTCAAGTCTGGCGACTGAGCAGGCCAGGGCAGGACATTGATGTTAGCTGCGGCGAGAGTCTGTCTTACAACTCTTGCGGTGTGCGGTCGTGCATTATCATGCATTAACTGAAATAAGGGACCGATTTGCACTTGTAGAGGAACGATGACGTCTGATACAATCGTCTCAGCATAAATTTGAGCGTTGAGGTTGCCTCTGATCCAAATCAACTCAGTTCTTCCGCCGATCCAAATACCCGCCCATACCATGATGGTTCCACCACTATAAGGATGGACTTCCTGGCAGGATTTTAATCGCTGTTGGCGTCCAGGGGTTCTCCAGTGTCGTATACGTCTTGTATCCGGTCTCATACCAAAACGAGACTCATCAGAAAAGCACACGAAACGCCATTGTTCTTCTGCCCAATTTCTGTGTTCAAGAGCCCATTGATATCGAATCCTACGATTGTGCATTGCTATAGGTGGTACCCGTAGCGGTCTTCGGGAATGAAGGTTCACTTCATGCAAGCGGTTTCTGACTGTTTGGTAGCTAATTAAGTTCCCTGAAGAGTGATGAAGCCTCACGGCTAACATCATGGCGGTTATTGTTGGAGCTCTTCGAGTTAAGATTTGAATGTATCGGTCTTGTCTCCGTGTGGTGCAGCGATACCGTCCTCCATGGCGCTCAGCCACGGTACCAGTGCTTCAGTATCGTGTCCAAAGTCGACTGATAACACTCTGACTTGTATTCAGAGCTAAAGCCACAGTACGTTGCCGGGAACCAGCTTCTATCATTCCCACGGCTCTGAGCATTTCTTCCCTGCTTAAATGACGTCGCCGCTCCATAATAACGTTGGTTTTAATCAGTAGTAGGGAAACAGTAGCACTAATAATGTCTTCAATGCGTTGTATGTTTTTATAGGGAAAATATTGACAGCTGATTTTCATCTTTTACTCGAATTTGATTCACAGTTCCTGATTCAAATTATGAAATGCACCAAAAAGGATCCATATAAATTTATAAAATCATAAATTTATTACAAAGCCACATCTCAATCTCAAGAAATCCGCATAAAAATGCTTGATCCCTAGACACTTTTGATGTGTGTATATTCATCTTGCCGCTCAGGATACATTGAAAACCGTTTATAATTTTCTCTAACCAAATACTCGATATTTCTTGGCATATATTTACTGAGTATTTTCGGTTACATGGGTACAGATAACTGCAAGGAGTAGCATACATATTGTATCAGTATCAGATATTCAATACCATATTCTCTTTTTACGATAAAGAGAATATGGTATTGTAACGTCCTTAACGTTATAACCTCCTTGTTTAGGTAAACTCTTTTGTTCTTAGACGATTCGCGATCCATGTGTCACCTCTTTCAATACTCATTTCTATTAGTTTCTTAATGCGTACGCTCTCCTTGCTTTTTTTCACATTCACTCAATTTTCTCGATGCAAAACATATCGGAAACATTTTTTCTTTTCCTTGCATAAGGCATGCGCCTAATGCTGCGTCACTCGCGTCAACGTATAATCTCGTTGTTATATTTTTCGAGTTGTCAAAATGTTTTAATAAAGGAGGTTGTTGTATCAAAAATATTATTTTCTCGAATGCTTTTTGTTGTCTGTCTGTCCATTCGAATTTGATATTTTTTCGTAATAATTCAGTCAAAGGTATGGTCAACATGGCAAAATTATCGATAAATTTTCGGTAATAAGAAAATAAACCCAACACAGATTTTATTTCTTTTGTATTCGTCGGAACTTTAACAAATTTTAATTTATTCAACTTATTTTCATCCGGAAGAATTCCGACTCCGGAGATTGTGTGTCCCAACACGGTGATCTTGGTGAAACCGAACTTGCACTTGGACGGCTTCAACGTCAAATTCGCTTCTCTTAGTCTTGTTAATACTTGATCCAGAGCATTATAGAATTCTTGCCACGTTTTCCCAAAGACGATAATATTGTCGACGTACACAACGGCACATTTATATTTTAATCCTGCAAGTACTTTATCCATGGTTCTTTGAAAAATAGCACCGCTAGTCTTTAAACCAAATGGTAATACATTAAATTCATATAATCCTGACGGAGTAACGAAGGCAGTCTTACATTTATCAGCTTCTTTAATCTTTAATTGCCAATATCCGGAATTTAGGTCCAGGTCTGCAAAAAATTTGGCTCCATTCAGGTGCGCAATCAAGTCTTCTATTATCGGTAAAGGATAAGAATCTGTTTTTACTTTTTTGTTGAGTTTTCGGAAATCTACGCAGAATCGCCAAGTATCGTCGGGTTTCTTCACTAGTACGACTGGAGATGCATAGGGACTTCTGGATTCTCGTATAATTCCGTTTTCCAACATTTCAGAGACTTGTTCCCTTATAATGTTGTGTTGTTCGTTGGACACCCTATAAGGTGCCTTATGAACGGGAATATCATCAGTGGTATCGATTTTCACTTCAATAATATCACACTTTCCTAACTCGTTTTTTTCAAATGCAAAACACGACCTATGTTTTAACAACAAATTTTGTAAATTATAATAATCATTTTTTTGTAACTCGCGGGCGATATTAAATTCCACACTATTATCACTTGCAACCACTATACATGATTCTAACATATATTTATCATTTTCTTCGACTTGATTATAAAAATATAGGTAATCACTTTTAGATAAACTTTTGGTATTATATTTCACTATTTCTATCGAATTTTTCATGTTATTTTCGCAGGAATTCGTCAAAAAATTACATATAATATTTTTTACAACTAGTTGGTGTTTATTAAAATCTAATATTACACCATTAGAAAATAAAAAATCTTGTCCCAAAATCATGTCTTGATTAATTTTCTCAACGACATAAAAATCATGAATAAACAACACGTTTTCTATGATAATCTTCAAATTGATTTTCCCCGCGACGACAAGATTTATACCATTTACGGCACGAAGTGAGATATCACATGGCACAATTTGTTGACGAAGTTCTGTCGCAACGCGAGTCGAAATAACCGACAAAGACGCACCGGTGTCGATAAGCGAAATAAACTCTTTATCACGACATAGCACTTTAATAAATGGATTGAACTCACGCGTATATTGCTGGATGTACAAATTTTGAGGCGGCTGTATGTTTCCAGCCGTTACATCAGTCGCCTTCTGTCGTTTGGGTGTCCTCTATTGATATTTGTTGGGTTTCTGCTCGGCTGCGGCCTGGTCGGCTGCATATTGTTGTTTCTTGGTCTAAAATTATAATTGTGGCGGGGCATTACATGTTCGGGAAGCGGGTTATTAGGAGAATGACGAATCGGACTAGGAAAGTGACTTGGTGAGGTTTGTTGTCGGTCTCCCTGACCAACTTGTGTTCCAGAATGGGATGGCGTTACATGGGATAGTCTAATTGGGAGATTTATTTCTGGCTCGTTGTTTCCCCCTTCGTATATTTCTTTGGACTGCTTGACCACTTCTTTTAATTGTTGCTTGTTTATATATATTTGTGATCCCAAGCGCCCCTTGGTTTGGTAATTTGCCGACTTCAAAAATTGTTGAATAAAACATTTGTCGTCAATGATATTTCCTGCTTTGGAGGCTAAATGATCTAAGTCGTAAAAATAAGTTAGTGGGTCCTCTGTTGTGCCTTGGCGTCGTGTGAAGAATTTTGCAATATTATTTGTAGATGATGGAAATTCATCACAAATTTTCTTTTCTAGAATCTGAAAATTCTCACAAGACTCGTTAATTTTTTTATAGAACAACAATGCAGGTCCACTCAAATATGCCGACAACACAACTCTTTTTGTATCCTCGTTGAAATTATTGATAGCGGCGATGATATTAAATTGACGAAAGAAATCGGTTACATCACCTTTTCCGTCGAATGTGGTCCTGGTCTCCATCTTCATAAAACTACTTCTTTCTTGATTTAAAATTATTTTTCACTCGCGGTACTTGAAGCTAACGCGGCGCGTCCACCATATAGAGTTCTACCCAGAATGGATAGAACCTGGGGACGTGCTTATTAATTAAACGATACTGGTAGAGATAAATTATTTATTTCTTTTTATCATTCAGGCGAATATAAAGAAATTTTATCTAAATACGAGAGGAAGTTCTTGGTGCCTGAAGATCTAATCTAGAATGGAACCTTCTATCAAAAGACAGACGATTCCTTATTTCAAATCTTAAAATCATGACATTAACTTTTTTTAATATAACTGCCAACCGTAGGCATTGCAAAAGCAAAGAGTTTACCTAAACAAGGAGGTTATAACGTTAAGGACGTTACAGTATTGAATATGAATTAACATACTATCTTTTCTTGTGCTGCACTAAAATGCCTAATTGCAAGACCAAGATGTTTACTCATATTGAAATACTGAACTTTTGATTTCCAATATCGTTTAAGAGCTCCTTGCGAAAGTGTGACATTAGAACATTTTATAATTTAACAGTGCAGTTTTGTAGTCTTTGGAACACATTTTGTATAGTTAGTTCAATGGTCTACACTTAATATAGAACAGTACTCAGCAATATAAAGTCAATGAACCTTCAGAATCATCGCAAGGACTATATGTATAAATATCCCTTTGGTACAATTTTGAAAGGAATTTCTTTATTGACTGTAAATCTATTAAGAAAATATAATAGGTAACTATTCCATGACTGCAAAGGAAAAAAGAGACCTATTTAGGAACTACTTTATGACTACCGGAAGTTGCCATGGCAGTTTGATAGAATTGACTAATGACTTATCTGGAATTCGAAGTCAGTCACTGACCCTGTGTAAATCAGACTTTACATGCAATGCAATACACTGTAAAGAAAACTGAGAAAATATTAATTATTATCGTTGATCCATATTTCATTTCAATTAATCGCCATCACTGTTGCTGTCGTTACATTAACTGTAAACCCGCCTGAAACATTGTTGGTCATGTGGTAGAGATTATACATTTTGTCTTCTTCTTTTATTCTGAGAGCCACTCTGCTACTCGATCTTTCAATAGTTACAAGTCTAATTCCTTCATCGAAAAGGTTATTTACTTCTGACATGTTAAACATTTTATTATTTTTTGTAACATATCCTTTGGCCTGCGTCCAAATTAGTTCAATGGGAGAGACTAGCTCACATTGGTATGGACATAATAAGACATAAAATAATAATGCCATGCTCCGATGCCACACCACCATATGGAAAGAAAACTTAGAAATAGGCGTTGCTTTCCCTAAAAATTATCATTAGTTATGAATTTTAATGTAATCCCCTCAGTAATGACTTTATTTCTAAGGTTTTTTAATAGAATTGTACGAGTCTTCGTTCTTTTAGTGCTATCGCAAACTGGGCAACTTGTTGCTGCGTTTATTCGCTGTGTCTTGTCTCGACGTTGTCGTTTGCATACATGGTCCACATATTTCTTCCATCGTTCAACACTTAACTGTTGGAAATTCATCTTCTGTATTTTCAAGAATTTATTCAGCGGTTTTTTTATATATCTCAGCCATTATCTTTTCCACTTGACTTTAAACCATCTCTCATCCATGGGGTTAAGATAACAGTGATAGCGGCAACCTTATAACCTCATGGCCATGTTCTTTCAACAATTCGTCTACATAATATGTGACGACTGATTTTCACTAAACACAGAAATTCAACTTTTGTTAATTTATCAGACCATGCAATATTCTTATTGTAGTAGATTCCTATATATCGATTTCCTATTGTAGTAGATTAACGGGCGCCTGGAAGTCGGTCACATCTCCAGGTAGCGTCCGGGATAACTTTTTGATTAGGGGTTCAATGTTCCCTACATTGAACCCCTAATCTCAAGGCCAGTTTTGACTAGGGTTATAATAAGAATGTCCTTTTCTCTTCCATCTATTTATTTTGAGTAAATTTACATACCCTTGGATCGTAGAACAGTTTTTTACATAAGTTTGGTTAGCTTACTTTCATGGTTGGTCTTTCCTGCATTCCGGGTTCGGAGAGGTTAATCCATTTTTTTAGGATTGATGACGTTGTTTTTTTAAAATTATGATTGTAAGAGAAAAGTCAAAGAAAAGGAAAAGAAAAAGAGCTGAAACAAAAGAAGTTTGAGAGCAGGCTTGGCAAAATGGCGAGTCATATCAACATAATTTAAATCTACCAACTTACCCGAAATCGCGGCCTTTTATTTAAAATTTCAAGGGGCCATTGGGTTCTTTTATTCGAAAGAGTCAATTCATATTTTACAACGACGACCATTGTCCAAGACGACTATTCCATTGCTCTTATGTTAATATAAGATTAACCATCACGACCATCTCCTCCATATTATTATGGAAAGAAAACTTAGGAAAAGGCATTGCTTGGACTTAAAATTATCCTCAGTTAATGAGTTTTAATGGAGTTGCCCCTCAATAATGACTTTATTTATAAGGTTTTTTTAAATAAAATTTTAGGAGTCTCCGTTCTCTTAGAGCCACCGCAAACTGGGCGACTTGTTGCAGCGTCTTGCCGTGGCGTTGGCTAATGCTACGGGTTTGTTGAGCCAGTTATCACCTAAAACTAGTGGTAGTAAAAGAAACGTAAAACTTTTCTCTGTACAGAATTGCAACAACAATGTGTCATATTAAAAAAAATCAACTTATTGTCATATTAACAGTAAATGGATAGACCGAAATTAATTTGATTGAAAACACGGGCGCCAGGCCTACCACAAACGATCAGCCAGACGGGCATTGGATGACTAAGGGGGGCCTAAGCAAAATCCAAACTCATTTTTGGTTGCTCTGAATTTTCCAGTTGAAACTCAAAGATTTTATGCTTAGAATTTGGTATTAAGTACATTATTATATACAGGAACAATGGACCTTAAACTAAAAACCTTAAAAAATATAATACAATAACTAAAATATATTACTAAAAGGAGTCCCTTTAGGCAAGGTTCCGAAGATACTGGCAGCGTTTCCCCCTTTGAATAGCTAGACTAATTCGTTGTCCGAGGTAGCTGCCAGCTCTTCGGTCTCCAGTGATTTAGAATTTTATAGGACTAACATTATACAGTCAAACCTGTATAAGCGAGAGTTCAAGGGGGCACAATCTCATTCTCGCTTGTAGAGATTTCTCACTAACCAAGCTGACTTTCTCTCTAATGCAGGTACATGGGTAGCGTTTCTCTCTTGTAGGGTACGCAGCAATAACAAGTCATAGTTTTAAATGCTTACGAAAAGAAAACAAAAGTTCATGCACTATGTAATTTTATTTTATTTAGAACTTATTTACACTTCAAAAAATCCGTCATTTTCGTTTGGGTTTCTGTTTCGTGTTTTGAATGTTTTTCTCTAACTCATAATTTTTGACGAATATTGCATGATCAACAACCGCCGCGTATTCAAAGTTGTAATGGACCGTCTCCAACGCATTTAAAGCTAGCTTCATTGGAATGATCTTTATTTCTGTTTCCGGAATCTGTGCCTAGTCTTCACTGTCATTTCCAGCAATACAGATGTTCACACAATTCTTAATGTTTTAGTGTTTCGCACGAAAGCTCTTTTCAGAGCTATGTAGCCAAAGAATCTATTCAACATCATTATTTCCGGGACGGTGTTGCGTCATTTGAATAAATGAATTAAATTCTGAATTATGTCCTTATTGTGCTGCTACAATGTCGTCGGTTTGTTCTCCAGCGGTAGTTATGGCGTCGTCAATTTGAACGAAATCTTCGAAACTCGTCATTAAAAAACATATTGGATTCGTGAGATGCAAGCTTAGTCCATTCCTCGTTGCTAGGTCCAACTTCAACATCATTTTCCTCTGGCAGGTCTTGCTCATCTGTACTTTTCCAAAACCCAGCTTTCTTGAAGCAGTTTTTGACAGTAACGTCACTGACTAAGTACCATGCTTTTCTAGCAAATTACATAGCTAAAAGTACGTTAATTTCAGGGCTACTGTTTCGTCCAGACTCGTAAGAATATGTTTAACGACTTCTCTGCGATAAAAGCGTTTAAAAGTGTGAATGATGCCTTGATCTAATGGTTGAAGTTTATTATTGGTGTTAGTAGGTAAAAACATTACTTTTACGTTTGCAAGTGTTAGTAAGTTGTCAATGAATAGCAGTTTTTTTTTCGGTTTATCTTCATTTTCAACCAATCTTTTAATAATATCTTGGTCATCCAAGCCGTTGTATTATTGGCATAATCAAGGGGTAGAGTCTAAACACCTTTAAAACATCTAGGTTGCTTTGATTTCCCGATGGTGAGCAATGGGAGTTTGTCCGCACCACTGATGTTTACACACTGGAGAAGTGTAAGGCGTTCCTTGGCGTGGCTTCATCACCAACTGCATTCATCTGAGCATCTCTCATCATGTAGTTTGACGAGGTGAGTATCCATTAAAAACTCTAGTCCGTTTCGGAGGACTGGGCGAAGCTATAGGTATTAACTTATATGGTATACAGGCAGTCTCTGTTGGAAGGCTAGCATCTTCAGTAGGGCAGGAGTTTCGTCGGTCTTTAGTAACTACAGTCTTAGAAACTGCCGGTAGTGCCGCTGGTGATACAATTGTTTCTAGAGTTTATTATTTATCGGGGAAATCAACTTTGGCATCTAAGTTCTTGGAGGTCTACCATGGAGCATACATTATTACTTTGGTCATCGAAGACAGCGAAATCCGAAAGAAGAAGCGAAGTGATATAGCTCGTACACAGTATCCGGGTCTTCAGGGCAGTGCCAGGTCAATTGTGGCAGATCTAAAATCATTTTTGCATCCTGTATGAATCCTATTCCCAGTAGAGTTTTATTATTCTGAGCATCTGGCAAGACTATGAATGTTGTTGGCACCATATATCCACAGACTTTAACGTTAACTCTTGTAGCTAAAACGGTTTGTTGCTTTGTTTATCTATCTGTGAGGGCGACCGAAACAAGCTTGTCATCAAATCCGTAACCTTTTGCTTTCAGGCAACAATATAGCTTGTAAGATGCGATACTCGACTTGGCACACGTATCAATATGTGCAACTCCATACATGTCGTCTATGCTGACGTATACGACAGGTCTGGCTCTAGTGTTAGTTTCCACATTTACAGCACAGAAACTGACGTTTTCTATTTTTTCACTGAGATCGTTTACTGTTAGGTTCTTGCTACTGCACACGGAACAATTGACGCGTACTACTCCTAGTGCACCACACTCGTAACAGCTAAATTTAGGGCGTGACGGTGATGGCACTTGGTGGTGGATGGTTACAGCTTCAATGAATTTAGGTGGCATAACCTTGTCCTTTTGCATACTTTCAGCCTTTAGCCTCTTCCTACATTTTTCACCCGTGGGACCAAGGAGACGACAGAAGCCGCAACGTACTTTTGAACGAGGGGTAACCATTGTCTTGTGTTTATTTGAGGTACTTGTTGTCTTTCCATTGAAGTACCTCGTTGTCTCTCCCCTAAGTCCCTTTCTACGGATCTCGCTCCTTCCAATAATTTGTCAAAGGTGTCCACACGACTTCGTTACACCCCAGTGAGGCAACTAGACGCAACAGACCATAAATCATGTCAATTTGTTGTTCATCGGGATGTCTGGGTTTTGAGGGTAGTTGTTAAAAAAGCATTCGCTTCTTAGCAATGAAATTCTCCGTTGATTGCTGCGGCTGTTGTTTCTCAGACATAATTTCTTGGTAAATAATATACGCAGGATTCTTTGGTGCAAAAGCATTTTTTATGCGTGTCTGACAATCACTCAAAGTTTTAGCACTATCTTAATTCCTTGCCACCAAGTAGCAGCTTCACCACGAGGAGACAGGAATGCTTCCAGTAGTTCTGGGTCTTTTTCTCCACTGTAGAAATGTGCACATGCTGCGAAGGAACCGTTTCTCTGTGGATTTACCGCCGCCAGTAATTGTGCAAACTGAAGGATTAATTTGTAATATCTAAAAGTATAACACAGTTAAACAAGAGTCTTAGATTTAAAATCGTGGTACAATTCTTAACATGTCTTTAATATCTAGCAATTATCACCAACAAAAAAATCTTAAAAAATCACCGATCTAAAATAAGTTTGTAAGGCCTAACGAGATTGTGCTAAATTTTCTAAAGCACCGACTAGGTTGGTACCAAATGTGCGTATGGCCTCGGCAATGTTATTGCAAGCAGTAGTAAGTCCGGCCATATTTTCTTGCAAAGCTCTAGCCTGAAGGAGCTCTACACGCCTCTCTTCTATAGAAATAAGGCGATCTCTTTCGACTTGAAATTGAGATCTCCTCTCCCTGGTTAACGTTGTTGGTCTTGCAGACTGACGACTCGACAGAGCCCGGATGCGAGGGCTTCGTCTTGGTGCTGCAAGATTTTTTTTTTATATATATAGATATACTAGCCTTCCATTCGCGGCTTTGCCCATATGGAATATCATGATATTGCATTTCTAAAAATATTAATACAAAATTACTAGATTGGGTAGATGCTACAGGTGGGATGTGGTCTGGACTCCCCGGTAGAGGCAAACTTATAACATCCTCCTGCGAAGGCAGTATATATTCTTCCTCTACTAGTGGTGGAATTGGCGCAGTGCTTGTTGATGGTTCCTAAAATATAACAATAGCTCAGAATAGTGTCTATATCAACACTAATATTATAAATATGAAAGGACTGCAGCTGAAGTCTAAAACTAAGACAAAAGAAGTCAAAAAGAGCAGATAATGGTGAATTAAGAATTTACAATGACAGCCCAATCAGTTGCAAACTTACTACTTAACTTACTTTTATAATAAAATTTTTTACCTGACTTGGCATTGGCAGTATTGGGACAGTAAATTGTGAGTCCCCTTCTGCAAAACCTCTCCCAGCCAGTATAGCCACCATTCTCTCCTCTATACTGCTGAGAGAAGGTAAATTAGAAGGCCCTCTGAAGGATCTGCATTGCGTTGTCCAATTATTTTTTTAATGAGTACTTCTTGTCAGTCCAAAACATAAAACAAAATTAAAACAATGTTTTGTACTAATTTATAATATAAAAGAAAGAAAAAGTTTGAAACTATTGCTAGTAAGTATTGCTATAAATATTAATTGCTCTATCATAGTTGGAAAATTATTATTACCAAAATACTAAAATTCTTCATCAAAAAAGTTAATGAAATGAAATGAAAAGTCATTTATTCAGTCTAGGCTGTTACAAGCACTTGTGAAGGTCAAGAAGCTACGCCATCGGTTCGCAAAACTACGGCGGGAGACCTTGTACTGAGAAGAACCGGCAAGAAACTCAGCAAGGGCTGCTTTTTTCTCCCTGTATTGATATATACAGAGTCGTCAAGTTGAAAAATGATTTCAGAGATACATCTGAAGTCACCTTCCATTACATTATTAAGGATATAGATATATAGTTACAATAAATTTTATATTTAGTATATAGGAAGCGGCATTAGATAGGTACCATATTACTGTTTCAAAAACTGACTCATACCCATCAAATAACAAATTACAAGAAACACTATGTCCATGCATTTCGATCATTTAGATAATCATTAACTTTATAATAGCCCTTATTCATAAGAGTATTCTTAATCTGAGATTTAAATTTGGTTAGTGGAAGCTCAATCAGATCTTGGGGAACTTTGTTAAACAATGCAATACTACATCCCAGAAATGAACCTCTTGATTTTTGGAGTCTGAAACATGGAACGGCAAGTTTGTTATTATATCTCGTGTTAAAGTTATGGGTTTGACTTTTTTTTGAAAATGCGTCATAGTTTTTTCTTACATATACTAAATTTTCATAAATGTATTGCGATGCCAGTGTTAAAATATTAATTTCTTTAAATTTTTCTCTAAGAGATTCTCTTGCCTTTAAATTATATATGGCGCGAACAGCTCTCTTTTGCAGTACGAAAATACTTTCTATATTAGCAGCTGAGCCCCACAACAAAAGGCCATATGACATAACGCTATGAAAGTAACCAAAGTAAACCAATCTTGCCGTTTCCACATCAGTTAGAAGTCTTATTTTTTTAACAGCAAAAGCCGCAGAGCTCAGTCTACTTGATAAGGCATCAATATGAGGATCCCATTGCAAATGCGAGTCTAAAGTAATACCCAGAAACTTTGTAGAATCCACTAACTCTACAGGCTGGTCATTTATTTTTAAACTAGTATTAACCTGCCTCACATTAGGTAAAGTAAACTTAACACATTTTGTTTTACTAGAGTTTAGTTTTAAATTATTTACCGTAAACCAGTGAAGGACTTCAGAGAGAGCACAATTTACTTCGTCATAACAATCATTTCCTCTCCTAGCTTTAAACACTAAAGAGGTGTCATCAGCAAATAGTACTGTCTCACACAAATCTCTTGTAAAGTGAGGAAGGTCATTAATATAAATAAGGAAAAGCAATGGGCCCAATATTGAACCCTGGGGCACGCCCATAGAAATGGGTGCTCCTGTAGACTCAGCTTGATTTATAACCACTTTCTGAATCCTAGCAGAAAGATAAGACTGTATCAGACTTAGTGAAATATTTGATACACCATAATGCTTCATTTTATTTAACAATGTTTCATGGCTAACGCAGTCAAATGCCTTAGATAAATCGCAAAAAATGCCAATAGCATCGTGCTTACTCTCCCATATATCAAAGATGTGTTTGAGAAGTGCAGTTCCAGCATCAGTAGTACTTTTGCCTCTAGTGAAACCAAACTGTTTTAAATGAAATAGCTTATTTATAGAAAAGTGTGCTAGTAATTGGTTATAAATTATTTTCTCAAATACTTTACTTAGCGCTGGTAATACAGATATAGGCCTAAAATTGCTGGGATCTGATTTCTCACCAGCCTTAAAGAGAGGGATAACTTTAGCACATTTCATTAGATCTGGAAACACTCCCTCATCAATACATTTGTTAAATATAATGGCCAGTTGTGGCGCAATGACAGTGATAATCGGTTTTATTATATATGTTGATATTCCCCAATAATCCTCTGTCTTTTTAATTTTAATTGAATTAAAAGTTTTTATAATACAATCACTACTGATATGTCTAAAATGAAAATCATTACTGCACTTATCAACACTTGACTCAAGGAGGGTCATTGCTAACCTAGAACAAGAATTAAGATTTCTAGTTGTTTCAAATGGTGCACTAGAAAAGAAATTTTGAAAAGTGTTTGCAACGGCATCATCTGTCCTAATAATCTTATTGTCTATTTTTAAAGAATATGTATGTTCATTAAATTTATTTCTTCCAGTTTCATTATTAATTATATTCCAAGTTGTCTTTATTTTATTATCGGAAAGACTAATTTTTTTAGATAAAAACTTAGACTTTGCTATGGCACACACCTTTTTAAAAGTTTTTGAATAGTTTTTGACATATTCTATAAACTTAGGATCAGATGAGGTTGCCTTGAGAGCATATAATTGATACAACTTATTTCTACTTTTGTAAATACCCGGTGTGGCCCAATCACTAAATTTCTTTTTAGAGCTATGGCATTTAATTAATTTGCGTTTAAATATTTTATTGAATTCATCTTTAATTAAATTGAATAAATCTTCATACAAAATATTATTATTATTACAAACTGGTAAGTTCGATATTTTGTGATAAACGTTATCTTGAAATTTATTTATACCCGTTTGTGTAATTGGTCTACAAGTTAGGTCATGTTTGGGTGAAGCATGATGGTGTTCAATAGAGGCTAATTGTCCACTATGATCAGAATTAATACAATTTATTATTGATTTATTAAAAACATTTCTATTACAAAAAATATTATCCAAACAGGTTGCTGATGCATGTGTGATGCGGGTGGGCTCAAAGAAGGTATGCTTCAAGTTATATGATCTAAATAAGTTTAGAAACCTACTCACTAATGGACACTTAACTAAAATGTTTATATTAAAATCACCACACACAACAACCACTTTATTACATTTACATACTATATTGAAAGTGTCTTCCATAGCGGACTCAAATTGAGTGTAATTCCCAGATGGGGGTCGATATACACATATTATGATCATTTCTTCCAGTTCCACGCAAGATAGTTCAACATTACGTTCAACTGAAAGTGAAACAATATCTGCACGTTCTTTGTATTTAAGATTATTCTGTAAGATTATGAGAGAGCCTCCCCTGATAGCCGATTTCCTACAAAAACTACTAACAACTGTATAATTATCTAAGCCTGTAACTAATTCATAATTTCTGAGCCAGTGCTCTGTAATACATAAAATGTTTATATTCATTGTATTTAAAAATAAGCATAGTTCTAAGTCTTTACCAGAAAAGCCTTGTATATTTTGGTGAACAATATTTAGAAATTTAGACTTTTCCTTGGTCTTGATATAGCTAGAGAGCTCCTCTGTTGTCTTACGAACTAATTTAAATTACAATTAATGTCAGTATTTGGAACAAATTCCAAAGTCTGATCCACATAATTATGCTGCTCAATAGAAGCAGTAGTGTTAGCCAAGTTTTTGGCTATGTGTGTAAAATAAAATAATAGCGAAGAAGCTATTTGTCTCTTAAGGTAATATGAAAGATAATATTTATCACTTGTCATTTTAAAATTATATATTAATTTATTTATATCAATTAAATGTACTTTTTGACCACTATACTGAGACATGGTACTTAATGTCAAATTTAGCCTGTACCTAATATTATTTTCTTCACTTGATAGACTCTTACTATAAGGAAATGTATACATAACTATTCTATTTACATTTAGAGAACACAAAGAGTTATAGTAAGTCATAATGTCATTTTTGCCAACATTACCTCTATTAATACTGTAGGTACAAAGGAAATTAATCTAAAATGATCACTGTACCTACTAACAATATTCACAAAAAGTTTGTACTTGTAGTATATCATATCTTTGGCGTCCTTTTGCGTTTCTCCCATCGCATTCAAAGTGATGGAGATTTGCTCCCATTTGCGTTTGGTCTTCCATTTAGCTTGAGAGGAACGCAGATGACCCTTTGCGATTCCTGGATTCTCCTCTAGAAAAATTACTAGAGCCTCCAACTGTTCATAAGTAGGTCTTGCACTGTGACTCATGTTCTAAAAATATAGTCAAGACTGTTAGGCCCGCAAACTAGGTGAGTAAGTCAAATTATATTAAATAACTAATTACAATAAGACATAGCAACCATCTATAGGAGTAAATCACATTGAACTTTATCAAAACTTCATCAAAGCATTTGTTATAGCAAGTACAGTATTATTTACAAGTTAACAACAAGGCGTACTTTGATAAACACATACATTTACAAATTTATCAATAATTGAACCAATTATTTAATGCCACTATTAATCACCGTAAAACTTTATTACAAAATCAACTCACTGTGTTCACTTCTTGACTGTGTAACCTGTATTGATGAATAAACTTATCTCAAAAATACTTAGGTACCACAAAACCACTTAAATAATTTTGTTAACAAGCAAGCACTTGAAATAATACTTACAGAACTTTCGCCTCAATAAATTTTACCACTTAATTACAAATCAGCCCGCCACTTCAATTCAATCTGTCAACTTTTTTTTAATGGCAAGGAGGCAAAGAATCTAATTGTCATAGATTCCATGGACTAACCTTTTTATATAAAATTATAATCTCCTAGGTAACAAATAAATCAGTTGCAAACTAATGGCCGTTGCGTTTCTGTTCGATATACCATAAATTTTACCTGTTTTCATCTATAATACACGTACAATCCGTAATACTAATCAAATTCCGCTAAACAGACAGAAAAAAACTAATGTATTATTGTTTTGCTTATTAAATAATGAAAATAAGTTTTTCTTATTGAAACTACACAAGATAGATAATATTAAAAAAAAAAGTAGCTATTTTAAATTATTTATCTCAAATTGTGATGTCGCTTTACAGAACTTTATAGTTTATGGTGATGACGTCATGAACCGGAAATTTCTAACGGATCGTTATTTTGGTTCGATCTCGACTCGATCTCGACATTGATTCGATTGAGCTCGAGAGTACCGTTTAATATCGAGTTCAGATTTAGTTCGAGTTCGAATGTCGAGTTAACATCAAATTCAAGAGTTAGCTAGTATGTCAGGCTTATAATGAAGAACCCTATGCTTGAGTAAACACCGCCAGCGCGCCTTCAGCAACCCTATGGTTATTTCTACTCCTTTGCGTGCTGAACAGTGTCTCTCTGTGTAGAATTGTTCTGCCGAGCCTGCTGGGCATTGACGATTGGGGTCATCATGAACTCTCTTTGAGCATACCCTGAGTCACCTGCAAAAAAAAACACTAATATTATTATTGGCCTCACCCAGGGACGACCTCGCCCCTAGTACACCCTCGATGTCACCCTCCAGGTACACATTGATTACTCCGCTTATAGTACCTTCTTTCGGGCTAGGCTAATTGGTGTAAGTGTTGGAAATATTTATTTATTTATTTGAAAATCCAAAATTTTAGAAAAAAAAGTGGTGACTCAAAAATTTTATTTCTTTCGGTTTAGTAGTATTTAATTGTCTATTAAACACAACTTATTTCATTAAGCTAGCATTCTTAGTCTGCGAGATTTTTTGGATTCTCAATATGACCCGGATTCATTGCTCTCGAGTGTAGTAATTAATTGAACTTTCGCAGCTGGCTTTTTGTGCTCAGGAGTTTTCCTGAAAGAAGATAAAAGAGACAGCAGAAACATTCTCTCCTCTACTCTTTATAAAACATCCGCGTAATTTTTACGAGTATCAATACATTTGTTAAAAGTATCCAATAATTATTTTGTGCCATCATCAGGAGGTTTTTTCTTTTTTCTACCGATCATATTTTCTCTCAAATAAGGTCCTTACGGTTCTTGATCATTTGTCGAGTCAGCAATAATCTGTGTTCAAATTACCAACATTATTCTTCAAAAACAGCAGCTGTTTGTAATAAATGTAGGGAGTTTGATGAGAAACAGCACATCAGCTTTTGGTATTTTTCAGTCTTCGTATTTCTCGAACAAAGCAGCTTCTTATAATTTCCCTTTTTTTTAAAGTGATTGTATCTGTATATAAATTATTTTTTTTACTTATTTAACTTTATTAGCCGGTAATAAGACATAAAAGGCGGACTTAATGCTAATATCATTATCTACCAGTCAACCTTCGGGAATGAGGAACATCACGAAAAGCAGCATAGACAACTAGTATATAAAATAAATAATATAGGTATATTAATTAACAAACTAAACTAGACTTACATATATTCACATAAATAATATATGTTGTATAAACTTGCGTAAACATATATAAGTATAACTGAGGGGTATTGAATCAAAGTCCGCTAAATCCCAAACAAAAATATTTACCACAATAAGAAAAAAACAGATTTCTAATTTTTATTTGGCAACACCGTAAATATGATTATTTGACCTTTTGTAGAAAATAAACAGATTTACCAACCCAAAAATCGTGTAAGCGGAGGGGATAGGCCGTATACAGAAAGAAAGCTGGAATTCGACCAGCGCTTGTCAGCTCTGGTCCTTACTGATAACAGTTACATAAAGAAATCAGATTGAAACAAAGTAAGCAAAGTGTCGGACTCATCGGACGATTTTGGTTTTGTAAGAAAATGCGAAAAAAAGCTATACATCCTATAGAAAGAGAAAGGAAACGTTTCGAAGAATACCATCATTTATATGTAAAAAAAAAAATTTTGGTCAAAGATTATATACATACATACAAGAATGAGTCTGAACTGAATATGAGGTAGGAGACTCTTAAAAAATTATAACATTTTTAAATAATATTTAAGCCTACTACTCACAGGAGACCTATTCAGTTGATATGCTGCGCATTGGATCGCCTCACACCACAAAAATTTTGGTAAATTGGAATCTAAAAATAATGCCCTTGCTTTTGTATACAAGATTCTATTAAGCCGCAACGCAACGCCATTTTGTTGCGGTGTGTAAGGTAAAGTGTATTCCAGTTGAATACCTTTACTTTTACAAAAATCTTTTACTCTATTGGCAGTGTACTCCGCACCATTGTCGCACCTAATTCTCTGTACTCCCTATATTATATTACCCGTTTCATTTTCTAATTTCATTGTATATTGAATAAGTTTTTCTGTAGCCTCTGATTTGTGAATTAATGGGTATACCACACTAAAATGAGAATAATCATCTATTATTGACATAAAATATTTCTCACCATTAAGTAATTAATCCTTGACTGGACCGGCAACATCCGTATGTAAAAGCTCAGCTAATTTCTTAGATCTCGGCCTTGGTGTTTGCTTGAAGGGTCCTGTGGTAGCTTTCCCTTCCATACATAGGCTGCAAACTTTATCAGAGGCAGGTAAGTGCATAATATTTAAACATTTTCTATTCAAATGGCCTAAACGTTTGTGCTAAAGATTCAAAAGATCATCATCAGATTGAACATTAGTATTACTAACATTACAAGTTGAGAACACAAATTAGCATTTAATCTATACAATTTTCCTTCAGCAAAACCAACTAAATATGAAGTTTTATGTTTTATTACAACTTTATTACTATTAAATTGAACAGTAAACCCTGCATCGGTTATCTTTTTGACTGACAATAAATTATAAGATATATCTTTAACAATCAAAGCTTCTATACACATATTTATTCTTAAATTTTCATATTTTATTTTTAAGTTACCTTATTATTACTTAATATATTTTTAAACTGTTATCTAGAATTTTTATGCCAGACATGTATTTTTCATATTTTTTACTTACAATATGTTGTGTACATCCTGAATCTATTATAAATGAAATGTCAAAATTATTAGACGTCGCACCAAACACACTTTCACTCGCGATTAAATCTATTTCACTTTTACTCACTAATGACATAACCTCTTCTCCTTCAAATCTTCCACGGTGTACTCGGCCTTCTTTTCGTCCTTGATCTAGTCCTCCTCTACGACTCCTGCCATAAGAAAGAAGGCCAGGGACAAAATCAAAGCTTATTTTTTCTTCAGTGGCCATCGTTTCTATTGAAGTGATCACTTGGTCGTAATTCTTTGGTAAAGATGATAAAAGATAACATATTTTGTCTTCTTCATTGACTTCAATCTCTATTGTCTTCAAATCGCTAACAATTGAGCAAAATTTTATTAAATAAGTTTGTAAAGGCTCTCTACATTTTAGCGAAATAAGCTTCCTCTTTAGGTAGAATCTATTATATACCTTACTTTTCCTTTCAAAGGTGTTCTCCAGTAGCAATATCATATCCTTAGCCGTCTCGACATGCTTAATTATTTCGACAAATTTATCCGAAACACATTGGGCTATAATGGACTTCGCTTTTGCGTCGTGTTTTTGGAATTGTTTTGTGTCCTGTGTGTTAGTAATAAGTACGTAAGACACTTGCTTCACTTCCAGTATCAATTTAATTCTAAATTTCCATGTTGAAAAATTAGTTTTTTCATGTAACGTTGGTAGAAGGGAGACCGCAGTGCCCGCCGCCATTTTATAATAGCTATCCGTGTAGTCTAATATCTACGTTTACTATTAATCCTTTTTTTTTCATTAACCACACTCTTCTACCATGTTAAGAATTGAATTCTGGTGCATGGTTAGAGAAATACTTTGTTAAATTAATTACTATTTATTATAATATCAACAGGATTATATTTGCGGTTTTTCCTCAACGCTCCTGTACAGTACGTCTGTCGATCTAGCAATTTCACAGCCAAGCCATATGAGTTGTAGTAATTATCCATATAAACATGGTGGCCAGAATCTAGTCCCTCTTCTTCCTAGAAGACGATATTTTTAGCATGTCCCTGACCTGATGTCTCATCATTTGAACCAGCGTAAACTTTGTATTTTAAAACGGTACCATCTGGCTAAGCTAGTATATAAAGCTTAATAGCTTAAAATTAACTTAAAAGCTATAAATTAACTTAATAGCATAAGCAGAGCAATGAAATGTCAGTTAGTAGAAAGAATCAACAGGTTACATTAAATTAAGATTATTTATTATACATTTACTTAATAATTATAGTAGACAGGAAATAAATCTTATCATTTACCACTATTGAACTAATTTACATTTTTTTTTTACCTTAATAATACTATAATGCTTACACAAATCCCGGACAAACCTCTATCATAAAATTAATCATTAATCTCTATTTTTCTCTTCCATAAATTTCTTCAACACACTCAAAGCTTCATTCATGAATGCAAGCCATTTGGCTTACATTTCAAGTTCAAAATCTCTCTGACGTATTTTCTCTTTTTCAGTTCATAATAAATTGTATCCCTATCCCTTTCGGCCTTTGAAAACTCATCTTCAAAATGTTTATTTCCTGCATTCTTACTCTTCTTGGCTGGTTGGGTCCATTTCTTAGCTAGTTCTGGTGGAGTTGGGATAGAGAATAAGTGGTAGATAGAGAAGTTAATTAAACTTAGAGCCTCCCCTCTTCCCTTGTAAAATGACAATCAAGAAGATGAAAGTTATTTTAAGATTTTAATTACCTGCCAAGTAGCCCATTACGAGTCCAACTGTTTGGCTAAAAATTTGGCTTTGCAAATTTCACTCGCATTTTGCTAATTTATTCTTTGATTACATGTTGATCCGTTACTTTTGATACTAATAGTAGACTTTTGTATGCTGGATTTTTAGCATATATCATGTCTAAGTGCTCGCACTTTGTTTTGCACTCTTTGCCAAGCTCGTTGCTATAGATCAGTTTCTTGTTTCAAAGGTTATTTCTAATCCCTTAAAGCAAATGGAAAGGGTCATACAGCTGTATTGTTTCCGATTCATTTACTACAAACGTATTTTGTCTTAGTTCCTCTCCATTTCTCAGTTTTTTTATTCTGTTTTCCTCCACTAGGCCTTTAATTGCCTTTTGGTTATTGGATCCCTGGTCGCAAACTGTAGCCACAATACGAAACTTACACTTATTCTCCTTTTTTTATAATGTCTAAAATATATTTTTTTAACGTTACAGCATGTGTTGCACTGTTACAAAACATGTCCGCAATAGGCTGTTAATTTTTTTTATAGGTCCTCTTGTAATGGGTTTTTTGGCTACGGCTAATCAAGCAACAGTCGGCAAGGTGTTGAGCACTTGTATCAGGGAGTAGGTTTTTATTGACCGTGCCTGGAGTACTCTGTACAAAACTTATTTATGAGGCGCCATGCACACAGTAGCAAACGATTTCAGAATAAAATAAAACTGTCCGCACATTAATTGTTCACATCCATTTATTTCTTTAAAGAAGTTATGAATTACTCAACCAAAAGATATTTATTTAAATTAAGTTAAGGTTTACAAGTTAAATTGCTTACTTTAAATGGGTTTACATAATGTATTAATATTACCCGATTTAGCCATGAAAACTGTCCCTGCGCTAACAATACACTAACAAGCGCTCCGGACACATGTGGTCATATCCCCTGGACGATGGTATTGAAGGCAATGGGCAGCTTTTCACCTCCCCGGTGTATGGACAAGCAACATCTCTTGCTTGAGTCCACGTGTCTAGACCCCCGTGGATTGAAGCGACATCAGGTTGTTGAAATTGATGCAAACTTACGGCATTACGGTGTGAACATTAAAAAAAGAAAAAAAAAAAAGATTTTAAACTAGTTTAAGGAACCCTGAAACAAAGGAACTTTGACAGACGCACAAACGAAAAAAACGAAATGCTAACAAAGAACACGAGTTTTCTAACATGAAGATTTTAACTCACATAGTTTTATAGATGGGAGGCATTGCGGCATTATTTAATGCTCTGCAGGAGCGAAGGACGGACACAACACTTATCTTGCTATATAAAGAACTCTTCACATCCTTCCCAGACGAAACCTCTTGGCAAAAAGAAGGTATCGCCTCCTAAGGAGGTGACAAACCTACTCGCATACCGGATACATCGAGACATAAGTTATCGGTTTACAGAATCGAATCAATCGACTTGCACAGGTGAAGGTCAAGGCTACTATGAATTATACAGCCTAAACAATTGATGGATTTATTATTTTATCTTAAGAGAGAAAGATTATAAGTTCAAGAAATGAAATTTATTTATAATTAAATAATCATGAACATAGTAACTTTCGATCCAGTACGACCATGGATTATTTATGTGAAGGAAAGTTTAAAGTTTGAATTTCTGAACTCAACTTAAAGTGACATTTGGTTGACGTTTGAGGTTATCAACCCTTCTATTTGTTATTGTTTACTCACGTTATGATTTTAAACTCAAATTAGCTCATTGCTAAAAAAAAGTGTTACACTCTCAGCATGAAGACTAATGCATGATTAACAAATTTTGTTGGAAATTTGACATCAACAAGCCCGTCTTTTCTGTCTTCACTTACATTATAATTAATGTAAGCTTGTTATGCTACTTCATCAAACAAAAGTACAGATAATTTGTCACTTTCATTTTTATACCTTTTTCTTTAAGTTGTTTAAAAACTCTTTCATCGTATTGTGATGAAATCATTGCCTTTTGGATAATTTTATCCAAGGTTTGAGTTGCTGGTAAAAGAAGTATTTTTCTTTACAGTTTGTAGGACTTGGGGCTCAGTTTATAAATAGATATAGCCATAATTTTGTCTTTTAAAGTAAATCGGCGCCCTCCATTTGACTTTTTTTCTGTTCTCTAAACTGCAGTAATGTTAATGTTCTTCTTGCGGTCATCATATTTTCTAGGGTGTTGAGGAATGACTGATTCGTCATTATATTTCTTGCAATTTTAAATGATAATGAATGATATTTACTATACTGTATACTGTTCTGTATACACATAGGATCTGTAGAAAGGAAATATAAAATCAAATGAATTTTATCCTTACTATACTTTATACTTGTCCACTTCCCGATTGTTGTGTTATTATTGTGGCTTAATGTTTTAATATTATAAAGTAGGTGAAACAATATATCTAGTTAAATTACCTGTTTTTGCTACACAATTGTACAACAGTGGAAAAGTCTTGTGTGGATGTTTTGGTAATATTCAAATTACTGTCCAGTAATTTGGATATGGACCCCAAAACAGGTACTGTAAAAATAAAACTACAAGTTACACTACATATTACATATTGCACTTCTGAGAACCAGTAAAATATATTATAACTAGTGGATGCCCAAAATTTGTTTTCCCGTACAAAGTTTCACCCACCTTTTCACGACCTTGAAGAATGATTTCTGGGATAAAAACTATCTTATATCCATTCACGAGACTATAACTATCTCTATACCAAATTTCATTAAAATTGGTCAACAGTTTAATGAAGAGGTAACAGACATAAAGATAGACACACAATTTCACATTTTAATATTAGTATTACTGGTTGCCAGTAGTCACAAATAAGTTTGAAGATTATCAAAATCAATTGCTGCATAGATGACACATTTAATACAAATAGTATGCAAATTTAGTGTGTCACTATAGGAAGAAACTTTCTACTGATACACAGATTAATACTTTATTATTAGGAGTCAGGGTCCCATATCATTTATGTTCTTTTTTTTTATTTATAAGAAACAAACAGTCACACATGTTTATAATTGATATAGAGATATGATTGGTTAGTAGACCTATAGTTTCCTTAACAAATTCAAATATAAATTGATCCAGTAACATTGGTCAGCAATATAAAAAGAAAAATACACATTTAAGCTCAAAGCAACTCACACATAAGAAATTAAAGTACATAACAAAATATGTATGTACGCATGTATGTTCTGGTCCTTTTCTAATAAAGATTTTACTATTTTTCTTGTTATACCGGGTGTAAGGGGAACGCTTCCGAAAAAAAAAGACAGGAGTTAGGGTAACGGATTCGGAATAAGATACCACTTGAAATATTTTTTATTTGAATTACTATTTTTATTTTCAATTTTTCATATTAAAATGTTGTAAGGTCAATTTACTACAACAGCTTTATCAAAAGTAATAACATTTTTTTAGTGTCTAATCTAAGTGTCTGATGGAAATCAGGGAGCCTGGCGACCTGTACTACAGGCCTTTAATGCCTACTTCAGGCACCAGCTTCTCACACTTCAAATACGCAGCTTTTGCAATACTTAATGATGTCTGATGCTTAACCGACTGTATTTGTATAAATTACCTATAGTATTTTGTAAATTTCAGTGTGTGAGAAGAGAACAAATAAATATTATTATTATTATATTATTATTATTATACACACATCAAAAGTGTCTAGGGATCAACATATATTTTTGCAATAACTTTTCTCCTGATTGATATTAATTAAAATTTTCTTTAAGGATTCATCAAATAAAGTGTTTTCGTTTGTCACAGTAACGATAAACCAAGTCACCTTTGCATTAATAAAGAAATTTGCCATTTTCCTAATAAAGGGATTTTTGACATTTGAACCACTAACACAAAAGTTCGAAAAAAAGACTGAAATAACAGTTTTCTCTAAAATTTTATTGGGTAACTTAAACAATTAATAATCCGTATTTCTACCGCGAACACTAACAACACAAGAACATCGGTTTGGCATACTCAAAATGAGTTCATCCAAATCACGCTGTGGAATGGCCGCCCATGTTCGTTGCAACAACAAAAAAAGGTCTTCTTGCGACTGGATACCCTCCATATTCGGCAGAGCTCTTCTCTGTAGCATATCCCATGCATGCTCAATCGGGTTCAAGTCTGGCGACTGAGCAGGCCAGGGCAGGACATTGATGTTAGCTGCGGCGAGAGTCTGTCTTACAACTCTTGCGGTGTGCGGTCGTGCATTATCATGCATTAACTGAAATAAGGGACCGATTTGCACTTGTAGAGGAACGATGACGTCTGATACAATCGTCTCAGCATAAATTTGAGCGTTGAGGTTGCCTCTGATCCAAATCAACTCAGTTCTTCCGCCGATCCAAATACCCGCCCATACCATGATGGTTCCACCACTATAAGGATGGACTTCCTGGCAGGATTTTAATCGCTGTTGGCGTCCAGGGGTTCTCCAGTGTCGTATACGTCTTGTATCCGGTCTCATACCAAAACGAGACTCATCAGAAAAGCACACGAAACGCCATTGTTCTTCTGCCCAATTTCTGTGTTCAAGAGCCCATTGATATCGAATCCTACGATTGTGCATTGCTATAGGTGGTACCCGTAGCGGTCTTCGGGAATGAAGGTTCACTTCATGCAAGCGGTTTCTGACTGTTTGGTCGCTAATTAAGTTCCCTGAAGAGTGATGAAGCCTCACGGCTAACATCATGGCGGTTATTGTTGGAGCTCTTCGAGTTAAGATTTGAATGTATCGGTCTTGTCTCCATGTGGTGCAGCGATTACCGTCCTCCATGGCGCTCAGCCACGGTACCAGTGCTTCGGTATCGTGTCCAAAGTCGACTGATAACACTCTGACTTGTATTCAGAGCTAAAGCCACAGTACGTTGCCGGGAACCAGCTTCTATCATTCCCACGGCTCTGAGCATTTCTTCCCTGCTTAAATGACGTCGCCGCTCCATAATAACGTTGGTTTTAATCAGTAGTAGGGAAACAGTAGCACTAATAATGTCTTCAATGCGTTGTATGTTTTTATAGGGAAAATATTGACAGCTGATTTTCATCTTTTACTCGAATTTGATTCACAGTTCCTGATTCAAATTATGAAATGCACCAAAAAGGATCCATATAAATTTATAAAATCATAAATTTATTACAAAGCCACATCTCAATCTCAAGAAATCCGCATAAAAATGCTTGATCCCTAGACACTTTTGATGTGTGTAGTTATTAAGGTTAGAAGCCGTTCTTGTTGAACATTCCCAAACAACATTGACATTCATTTGTTAAGGATAGGAAGGAAGCAATGTATTCAGCAATGATTGTTCAATTAACCTCCATTCTCTCTGGACATCAAGGAACACAGCAATTTCTTTTCGACATGATGAGATGCAAAATAGCACACAACAGTCCTATCTTACACCAATGAGTCCCGTCTCGCACAAATTCAACACACAAAGAACAATTAGTATTTCAGCCAAGCCGGAGGATTCTCAACGAACTTGGCAGAAAAGAACAAAATATTCGAGTCGCTGCAGTATGAAGACGAAACCGATCACTCAAACAAGTGACCGGCCATTTTTATTTTCAAACTTAACAACCACACCCAGTGTTGCCACTATAAACAATTATTAATGCTACTATTTTTAACGTCGAAAATAAAAAAAAACTACTAATTTCAAAAGCATTTTACTCATGGGATTTCATAAGAAACGTGATGCCTTTATAACTCAGTAGGATGTTTGCACTGTCTGAAACATGTCAAATGTATTGAGATTGTAGAGCCTGCTATTATGGCAAAATCATCATAACAGCAAAACCTATTTATTTACTTTGGTATCTATATAAAAATATTGTATAAAACTTATTATTAAATGTAGTTTACCTGTTATTGTTAATATATGATTAATCTAGCCTTCCATTTATTAAGTTAGGGAGAGGGCTCCTTCCACAAATAGGTCTCCTCTTCTTCAAGGTTGGAGTCAACATTGTGGGAGACCATTTCCACCTCTTGTTCTAACTGTGGATATGAAAAAAGTATGCCATCCCTGTGTAATAAAATTTTACACCTAAACCTGTAATTAAAGAACCTCACTTAAATTGTTACATTTGCCTTCTATACATAATGCAAGGGGACATTACAATAAACCAAGTCTAGAGAACTTTGTTGTGGCAATTTTTTTTTGTATATAGTTATGTAAATAAAATCATGTATTAAGGCAAAATACCAAGCGACAGATAAACATGAACATTACTTACATGCTCAAAACCAACTTCAGAGATAGTTGTCATCCCTGTGGCAGCTTGCTCTCCCATGAGAGCCAGAACTCTCAGCTCCAAATCAGTGAGGGTTATCTTCAAAGCTGGACCCCCACCTATACCAGACATTGATTTATTTAGCTTAGCTGCTTTTCTCTTTGTATTGTTTTTGAAGTCCGTCCAAACCTATAAAGAATATAAAAAAATATTGAATCTTTATTCCCTACCTGTATGTTTAAAGTCAAATTATTTATCAATTAAAATCAGTCTTGAAATATAACACAAAATTATATAACCCGTAAAAAATGAAAACAATATTTGACTGCCTCAAACTTAAAAAAAAAAGGATGTTGCTTTTACATGCTGCTAATAAGTAATGCAAAGCTAACCTTTTGCGACTATTCTTCCGATCGAGATTCTCCTGCGCCATCGCTATTCACTTTCGTAAACAGCTCCCTCCATTTATTTGTAGCCCACTGCCGACCTCTAGGACCACCAGTGGACATGGCTAAATCCCCATTTCTGTACAAATAACACAATTTTGTATAATCACTTGTAGACAAATTCATATGTATTTAGAAAGCATTTAAAAGATAAAAACTCACCTCGTCATGAAATACACCATCATTATAAACTGCGTTGGACTAGTCCTCATTGTGAGAAGGTTTACTAACAAATACGAAGCTTCACAACAAACATCCTTTTCATCTTGGATCCAAATGTTTTGAATTACTTACACATGCACATTTTATGAATGAATGAATTAGATTTCTTGAGATATAATAGGTTCGTCTCATATTAAATTTACCTGTAAAATAACATATGTAACAACAGTTGAATGAGGAACAACCTCTAGATTTTGTAAGCGTCTACGAGGAGATAAATATTGTTGATGAAACAGATGCAAATAATCAAGACAGTACAAGAGGTGAATTAATATCATCATATTTTGATAGATTAGCTGATATTCAAATATGACTAAAGTGATTTAAATGTGAAATAAAAGATTAAATAAAACAGATTTATTTTAATCAATCAGTCTCTTTAATTTCAATTTAGTTATTTTATTTTGTTTTGGGAAAATAACAGAATGTGTTCTGTGATACAAAAAAAAGAAACGTAAAATTAGAACTTAAAGTATACATGTATTGGCTCCATGGACATATCTCGTTAAAATCTATATTAGAATACTTATGACGCTAGAAACAGACAGAAGAATATAAAACAAGGTGTATATTAGTTAAAAACATATAAATATTTCTTTTATTTTAAGGCACGAATACAAAAAAGAACACATTCAAATTAGGCAATATGATAAAAAAAGAACTAAAATTAACAAATGAGACAACATAATCCATTTGAAACTAAATTATAAAGTTAGACAAACTTAATCCAATCTTTTTAATTGAGCCTCATGTATTTTAATCTAGCAATAACATTTCTTTATGGTGACGTTCTTCATTATGTCTTATTAATTGGTCATGTAGTTCCTGTGCATGGTCTAATTTCTTCATGTGTTCTTCTTCAGCACGTCTATTAGAATCCTCAAGGATTTTCTCCTTCTCTTTAGTGCACTGGAGTTTTTCTTCAGAGAGCATTTTTATGGACCTTCTCACTGCCACCGGAGAAGCTCCAAAATTATTTTTACGACCTACAAAATAAAGAAACCAGATTAATCATCATCACCCCAACTTACACTGGACATTGGACAATATTCTCTATATCTTTGCTTACATTTCAAAATTGATGTCACTGGACGTCTTAATAAACATCCAGGTGCACCGTCACCGGTGTCTTTTATTATGGGTTTCTGAAACAGAATAAATAATTTGGAGAATAATATAAAATATAGGAACACTAGTTGCGCCCCGGCGCTCAGCTCCCGTGAGAATTTCGGGATAAGTATCCTATATATTACTCCAGATCATTTCAGATCATATCCTACCCGTATACAAAATCTCATCGAAATCCATTCCACGGTTGAGGGGTCATTGTGTAACTCCTCCTCCTCCTTGAGTCGCATTCCTCATTACTGAGGGTCGTGACCTCCCTTCTGTATCACTTTCTTCCGTATGATGGTCTTCCATCTGTTCCTGTCTTTGGCGGTGTGGAGGGCATTGTGGACTGTCGAGTCTAGTGGGGTGCGAATCTGGTCAGACCAACGTATTGGGCTGCGTCCACGCGGTCTTTTTCCCTCTACACTGCCGGTCACAGCTTCTCGAGGTTGTCATTGTCCTTCCTTGCAATGTGGCCGAAGTACTCAAGGACTCTGCGCAAACACTCGGATGATAGGCGTGAGGAGATTTTGAGCTCACGTAATATGGAGACGTTAGTCCGGAATGCTGTCCAAGGGATACGGAGCATCTTCCTCCAGCACCACATCTCAAAGGCGTCGATGCGTTTGCGATCTGCAGCTTTCAGGGTCCAGGTCTCAGCGCCATACGAAAAAATCGAGAAGACTAGAGTCCGTACCATTGTGTAACAAACATATAAATATGCAAACTTTCACATTTATAATATTAGTGGGATATTAGGATTCCATTATGCACATGCATAAATTAATCACCTTGACACTCTCAACACTTTCTACTTGACCCAATGTGATCAATGTCCCCACATCTAATTGCCTTGGCGGGCTAGGGCTGCACGATGGTTGTCATTATCATAGGCAGCAGCTCATCCTAAAATAATAAATAAAAACTAAATATGTATAATTTTACGACAAATAAAAAAGGACAACACAAATTACAATAATCTTGTATGCTCTATTTTTCTGTAGATTACTGTCCACTCATACATAATTGAAAATAATGTGCCTTGTAGGTATATCATACTAATAAATATTATTCTGTATAATACTTCTACATGTAGACTATTGTCTAAGATGTAGACTGCATACATGAATCAAACTTTAAAGTAAATACTTCGAAAGTAATTATATTTTATTAGAAATTGGGTTTAACTCACAGTTTTTTATATACTCCAGTTTCTTTTTTGCTGGTGGTGTCATTACTTCATCAATATTCTATAAAATAGAATAAAAATTACCACGTGGTCTTTTTTTAAATCAACAAAGAATACAATAAAAATCAAGAAATTAAAGGATAACTTTTACTATTTGAGCTAGGGTGTACAGTTTCCTTCATCACCACCACTAGGTTGAACATTCTGAAAAAAAGAGATTTATTTGATTATTACATAATTACACTTTTTATGTTATTAAGTAGTATTCAAGAAAAAATAATTTAGCCTTGCAAATCTAACAAAAATCAATTGCTGTTCCTTTGTCTCGCTAAAACTCGAGAAAGACTTGACCGATTTATCTGATTTTGGGAGAAATTAAAAACATTGTCCGTTACAACTCTATCAAGCACAGTTCAATTGTTTACATCTCTATCATAACAACTTTATCATTAAAATTTCTTGTATTCTGGATTGAGATTTTTGATATCTGAAACGTACAACAAATATTATGAATAGTGTTGTTTTTTTTTATCTACCAGCCTTAACATACAAAGATGTATACTTACTATGCGGTGAGTACAATTTGAACTGCATAAAATTTTTCACACTTTGGGTTTTCAGTTTCATTAGAAATTCACCAACATTGATCCTGAAAGGCAAAATGTCCATTGATTTATTACTTATTAGTTCGTAAAAGTGACATAATAATAGCAATGTTTAGTTCTTCTCACTTTCTATTGAACAACGCTATCTGTTGACAATTAATGTAGAAATCGATAGCAGCTTCTTTGTGACGGTTATTTCCAAATGCATTCCCATCGCGCTCAAGGCTTTCCCATTTATCCTCTATTTTGGTAATTATGGCTGTCAATTTTCCTGAAAAGTAAATATTATTCATCAAACTCAAGTCCCACAACATAAGTGCGATTTTACATTTATATTAACAACTTACCAATAAAAGTATACAGATTGAGGTGAACACCAAGATCTTGTGGGAGCCATCTATCAAGAACAAGAACTTGTGGCAAAGTTGGAGCTAGCAAGTAATGTATTTTCAAATTTATAGTGTATACGTTTGTAAATTATCATTAATATGATCATTAATATTTCAGTGGGCTATTTCATGAAAAATATTTAAAATTTATTAAACTCAAGGATAAATTCGTACCTTTCACAAAAATGAACTCAAGCTATTTGTTTAAAGTAAGCAAATAAAAATCAAATAATTCAAATAATCTTATAATTTATTATTTCACTTTCAAAAATACTGCAAGGATGTTTGAGTTAATGGATGATTTTCGAGTATATATAAAATACTTATTCAGTTCAGTAATGATTACATGTTGTTACCTTGCAATTTTCTGACAGAATGGTGTTCCAAAAACTAGTAGAATATAAAATATTTATTTAAGTGAAACTTGTTTGAATATTAAAACGACTTATAGTAATTGAAAAAATCAGCTAAATAGTTTTAATGTGAATATTGTAATAATGATAATTTTGAAGTTGTTCTTTGGAAAAAAATTTTTTTTTAATCTTCAATTTTTTGACTTCTTAACAAAATCTAAAATTTCTCCAAAAAGTTTGTTATCATCATCCCATTTCTTGAGGAGTTCACGTGCGAGCTCTTCTTTCACACGCTGATTTTTTTCTATGACTTCTACTACGAAGTCAAATTCATTTTTCCGTTTTCGATCTAAAAAAAATAATAATTATATAATATACAAAAAAAAAATATTTTTACTGGCAATAAAAAAATGTATTATAGTTACTAGTTGAGCAGCCTGGTTCATCGAACTCGGCTTTTTTTTCTTCTTCAACGGATGATGTTGTCGCCAATGGCTTCATATATTTTTTTTTTGCTTTCAATCTCATCCATCAACTGTAATTTGAAAAAAGTATTAACTGGAGAACATATTTACTAATAGTCACTACAAAGTCAAGTAATAAAATTATCTCACATCAAAATATATCCAATTTTTTCGGCTGTTCCCGGATTGTGCGTTGTGATCCTTCACCAATTTATACTTATTTTTCAGATTTTTCCATTTGGACCGACATTGTTGTGATGTTACAAAATATTTTTTTTTATGTAAATACTTTACAATGCCAGCCCAGAATTTTGGACTCAATGGCTTATTGGATCCTGCATTTGGATAGGCAGCAATTCTCTTCTTATAAGCTGATATGAATAGTAATATCATGTCGTGCGTCCATTTTATTGGACCTGTGAAGTGATAAATTTGATATTTAATAATTCATTTATTATAAGTTTCAATTATATATATATATATATATCTTAAAAGACTGAAATTACGGTTACAAATTCTATTACAAAAGTAAAATATTATGTATTACCTTTTTCTGCTGCATTTTCTGATGGAAGATTTTGTTCTCCGTCAGAGCTATCATCTTCACTGTCCTCTTCGTCTTCAATTTCGGTATTTACTACCTCTTTGGTTGGTGTTGGTTGTTTTACATTTTCTTCAGTAAGTTCTTGACATTCTAAAAAATATTTATATTCCACCATCAATGAAAGAAAAACTTACACTTGAAATTTCCATTGAAAACTTAGTTTGAAAATAAATAATTAATTAGAAATAAATGTATAATTACCTATTTCGTATGCAGAATTATTTACGTGATTCTTACAAAAGCTTAATAAACTTGTCGCATATTCTTTGTCTGTAAAAAAGGAACAACTATTTTAATAGGGGAATTTGGATGTACAATACAACTCAATACTTTTTTGATAATCATTTCAAAGGTATAATCAAATAAAAAATAGGTATAATTATAATTATACCTATAGGTATAATCAAAAATACGTTAAGATTAATTTTAAATAGTAAAATTGTTAAATAGATAATTATTTGTTCATAAACAACACTTACTTTGATGAAAATTTTTTTTAATGTATTTAAATTAATAAATTATCGGGTATACTTCCGATTAGGTGTCGCTTCCAAAAATAAATTATTTGTGCTGGGATACTATAAATTTGTGAATAAATTTATTTAGGCCGTATGAGGGACGGCGCAGATTAAGGGGGGAGCCACGCTAGACGAATACAGGCACGATTTGAAGCGAATTATATTGAATGAAGAGATAGCTTAATGGTAGAGCAGCCAGCGCGTAACTGGAAGGTCCGGGTTCGATTCCCGGTCTCGACAGAATATAT
Source organism: Chilo suppressalis (assembly GCA_902850365.2). NCBI lineage: Eukaryota > Metazoa > Arthropoda > Insecta > Lepidoptera > Crambidae > Chilo > Chilo suppressalis. The sequence goes on from OU963919.1 coordinate 4,375,786, forward strand.
TTTTCGCTAAGAATCATCTTGGGCTAGCTGTGGAGTCGTCTATATGTGTTAAAAAATTGGTAAAGTGGAGTTGACACCTAATCGGAAGTATATCCAAATTATCTTATTAACATTATTTGTGGCTTCATTGAAAAAATTTAAATAATTAGTAATATAATAATTTAACTTAAACCTTTTCTCGCTTGTTCCGCATCATCCTTGGAAATTGTGATTCGATATTTTTTTTTATTAATTATATCTTTCAGTTCGATAGTAGTAAATTCGACAGACGGTTTTTCACTCATTTTTAATAGTTTCAAAAATCATATAATTTGTATGTCTATCAAAATTAAATTTATCACGTCACTTTTAAACTTTGCATTTATCACACACGGAAAAATTATAAACTGATAGATCTTGACAGTTCAAGACACTCAATAAAACTAAACTAAAAACCCTTCAATAAGCTGATCAACATGAATGGATGGCCAATGTAGATATTAAAAAAAAATTTGTTTATTGACACATATGTTTCGGCTTAAGTCGACGATGAGAAATCTTTTGGGAAACAAACAAAATTTCTTTGATGTAAATTTAAAAATGTGAAGGATGGTGAATATATTGAAGAAATAAAGTATTTTACAACACCAAATGAACTTTTTATGCCATCTCGTGAAATTAAAGAAATTATAAAAGAAAAATGCATTGATATTTTGTTAACTAAAGTTGAAGACTTTGAAGAACGAGATTCAGGGTGGTCCATGGTAGAAATCATTCATCTTCAAGTGAACATCAATCGATATGATCCATAATCAGCAGGAAGAGGAACAACTTGGATTGCTCTACCAAAGTTTATTTAAGATAAAAAAGCCGTGTTAAATATTCAGAATAATGACCAATGTTGCTTTCTTTGGTCAGTAACTGCAGCTTTATTTCCAACTGAAAATAATCCCATCAGAACATCGTCATATCCAGATTTTAGGACAGTTCTCAAGTATCAAGGTATTAATTGTCCAACAACCTTAAATGATATTCCTAAATTTGAATTAGAGAATAGTCTATCTATTAATATTTATGGGTTAAATGATAAAGATAAAATAGCTCCATTATATTTAAGTAAATTAGCTCATGAAAAATGTGTACATTTGTTAATGGTCGAGAGTGATGTTGAGATTGATGAAGATAATAATGTAAAACCTATCTATCATTTTTGTTTAATCAAAGATCTCTCTAGATTGGTTAGTTCTCAAATTTCTAATGGTAAAACAAAAAAAATTCTATGTGATAGGTGTTTGTGTCATTTCGAAATTGAACAGTCATTTATTAATCACCAAAAAGATTGCATTAAAATGAATAAAACAGCAATCACCTTCCCACCAAGTGATGAAAAAATTAAATTTAAAAATTACCAAAATAAGGAACAAGTTCCATTTGTTGTTTATGCTGATCTTGAATGCATTCTCGAACCATACGATGATAAGCAGAAACATATTCCATACAGTGTTGCTTTCTATGTTCATTGTTCATTTGATGAATCTCAATCTAAATTTTATTTGAAACGTGGTGATGATTGCATTAATTCGTTTGTCTTAGAATAAAAAAAAATATCTGAACATGTAAAGAAAACCATTAAATATGTTAAGCCAATGAAACCATTGACTCTACAGCAACAGAAAACTCATAATGAAGCTAAAAAATGTTGCATGACGCGTAGGAAAATGAGACTAGAGGAAGCTGCGCACGAACGCGTTTCCATATTTACGGCCGCTACGCGCAGCCTATGTATGCTACAACTTCCTTTTTAGCTAGAGGCATGGCGTTTGAGCAGTAAATTGTGCAAGTGAGAGCACATCAACACAGTATATAATCAATGTGTAGGAAGAGGATAGAAATATGTTTGATGCTACGAGCCACGTGTATCATGCGGCAATGTTTGCAGTCGTTGCTTAGCAACACGGCATGATGGCCGCCACAGATACACGTGCTCATAGCAAATTATTTTTCTCATGCCACCGTAATCAAATATAATAAGATACGTGGTTATTATTTATATAGGCATATATTTATTTTTTCATTTTATCGAAATATTTCAATATATATTTACATTATTTTAACATAATCATGGCTTGAAAATACATAGTAAAATTATAAAAATACAGCGTTATTGTATTTAAAAAAGTTTTATATTTAATTACTTGTTCGATATCCAAAAGGAAGTGTTGAAAACTCATCTTCAATGCGCCGCTTTTTATTCTGTATACGGGTTGTTTTTGTTTCACGCCGTGTAACAACTTGATTGAAGGGTGTTCGTCTAATTGCATCAAACGTAATTACGTTCGTTCGTTCGTCGTACGTTCACCAGTAATCAATGAGCGTATTGTTTTATAATTAATATAATTACTATTTGTATAATTCAGAGTTACACCTTTTACTTTACATACTTCAGCTGTCGAACCGTCAGGCTTTTGTACGATGTAAGCATAAAATTTCGGGCCACCAGAAATAAAAGATTTTATGTAGCTACCTGTGCCATAGCTCTCTAACTCATCAGTTAAATCACCCAGGTAGTTGCCTGTTTCAAGATCTGTACTATTTCTATTAGAAATATAAATAACCGAATCAGTATCACAATACAAAGCACGCGTGCCTAATTTTTCTAGATAAGAATATAACTTCAAACGGGCTTACCACGAGTAAAATTGTTAAAATTAATTTTTATGCGAACATTTATGTATCAAACTGTACTATGCTAATAAAATGTCAATAGAAATATTTTTCACCTTATCCCTACACCTTTTGAGATTTTAATTTTTTGAGCATATTATCTAAAAGTATATTTTAATAGCTTCTTTTTTAATTTTCGTGGAGTAGTATCTTGGCAATTATTTTCTTTTCGAGCTCTACACGTTGTTACACATCCCAAAATATGGCCTCTCTGTAGACGGTGCTAGCCATCACGTCTTGTAAGTGGGTCCTATTCATATGATACCGCTGTAACATATCAGGAAATGATTGAAGAGCGTGGCGCCAGCTGTGAGTGTCTACGCGTTACTGCTTCAACAACAACATATGAGCATTTTGAATTCTGCGCTAATTTGCTCTTCATCACGGCGATAATTGTGAAAATTATAAAAATTACTATTTAAACTACAATCGGTGGTGAAGTTATGTTAATTATTACCATCTGATAAAATCACCAATCCATTTACCATTTACTTTCATCAGCTGTTTTGTATTCATGTGTGTGTTATAGAAAAACAAGTGTTTTAAACGGTTACAAAGAGTCATATGTTTGTAAAGTAATTATGTTGTTACAACAAGCTTTACAGAAAAAATTTAAGTACAATGATTTTAGAAGTGAATTACAAGCTAAAGCTACTGCAGCAATCTATGACAGTATGATTTCCTTTCAATTTTCATTACAAAATTTTTTTATAATTCTGAATGAATCAAACATTTAATTCTTTTCATAAATAATATAATTGAAATGATAATCAAGAAATTATCTTAAATAGAATGATTTAAATTGTTTATTATAGGAAAACGGGATGTGTATGTTTGCATGCCCACTGGAGCTGGGAAATCATTATGCTTCCAATTACCAGCTGCATTAAGAGAAAATGCTGTGGCACTAGTTATTTCACCTTTACTAGCTCTTGTGAAAGTAATATATTAATGAAATATTTTTTTAGAAAATTTTTCTGTCATTATTTTTATAAAATGCTGTTTATTATTTAAACTTTTGTTATTATAGAATCAAGTGGATTTTTTAAATAGTAAAGGGATCAGAGCATTTGCGTTAAACTCTAAAACTACCACAAAAGACAAAACTTTAATTATGCAAGATTTATGTAGTAAAAAGCCAGCGACCAAAATGCTATATGTTACTCCAGAGATGTGTACGCAAGAACATTTTCAGGTAATTTCTAAATTAATTCACTACTTTGCAACATTAAGTGAATCTAAAGCAATAGAATGTTATATTGGCTTCATTCACTTTATAAAACAGAAACTTGTGGAGAAATTATCAAAATCAGAGGCCATATCGTATTTAATTATTGATGAAGCTCATTGTTTGAGTCAATGGGGACATGATTTTCGACCAAGTTATAGGAAATTAAGCCTCTTAAGAGCTAAATGTCCTGATGTTCCGATTGTTGCCTTGACAGCTACTGCAGCAAAAGAGGTTTGAATTAAAACTCTATAGTTCAAAGTATCAAATTCTTTTTGTCATGAAAAATAAAATTTATATTTTCATGATTATAACAGGTTGTCGAGGATATATTTTCAAGTTTAAATATGAAAGATCCTTTAATATTTTCTGCACCAGTATTTCGAGAAAATTTATTCTATGACTTATGGTTTACAGATACAATAACAAAACCATTAGATCATTTATAAAATTTTATTATTGAAGCACTTGCTTCTTCAGACGACAGTTCTTTGCCGAAAAATAACAAAAATTGTGGAATTATTTATTGTCGTAAAAAAGAAAGTACTGAAGATATTGCAGAACGATTAAGTAAAGCAGGAGTTCCTACACGCCACTTCTCAAATTCTATCTAAATATCTTAACATCTATAACCGCCGACACCCTCTTTGTATTCCACTGATCTTGAAAAATAATTTGATCGTTAAAAATCGTTTTAATTTTTTTTGTTGAAAATCGTTTCAAAATTAACAAACGTAAACGGCACATACTTACAATCAGTTATCCGGGTCTATGGCGAGGTCGTAGCGCCGGGCCACAACATCTTTGGCATTCCTGCACCCGTATAGGTAGTAGTCAAAGAAGTAGGTGTTGATGGCTTCTTTGTCTAACCTAATTTCCTCTTGTTCTTCCGATGCTAGAGGCACCATCGAATTCATCGGGTCTCTTGACGGGATCCAAATGAAGCCTCTGCATGATGGGCTCGCGGCCGTCTTGGTTATAGTACACACGATTCCAGATTAATTCATGGTCACGACTCACAATGTTTAGTTTATTGAGTTCGTGTTTGAGCATTATCTTCCACTTTTCATGTCCATAATCGGCTTCAAATCTAAATTTTTGTTCATACACCTTTCTCATAGCCAACTCACATTCTATTGCAGCCCTTTTAACACATGTCACTTCTTCATTACCCCGAGTGGCCCAGGTAAAAAATGGGAAGTTCCGCACGAAATGGTAGTGATCATGCATTAATCGACGCATCTTTTCATGATAATTACAGAAACGGCCTTTTTTTGTTAAATTATCACATTCCAAATCCCGGTAAATGAATGCCTCGCACGGCCGTAAGTTTTTTACGGTTAAGTCAGCCGAGAAATAATTAAATTTTTGCTGATTTTTTATCACAGTTTGTTCATCACAGCAAATATCAAACATTAGCCACATACACCGCACAATGTACTTTATAAATTTGAAAAAGGTGTTTATCACAAACTGAAACATTTTTGAATAGTTGCTTTATTGCTTTAAACTCTGTGAAAGCCTTTTCGCTACTAATGCTCTTTCATTAAATTAATCATCTAGAAAAAATTCACGATGTTCAGAGCGCTTCTTAAAAGATCATATGACCATGATGATAAGAGATGTGTTGATCGTCAACAAAAAATGCTGATGGTCATGCGTTTCTGTATATATCTCTTAAAACTTTTATAACATAAAAATAATAGTCGCTTCTGATTAGGGACTAATAATTATGGATCCTCGCTGGAAACATCCCTGGACTTCAATTATTTGTGGTCCTACAGGGTGCGGCAAATTGTTTTTGTGAAAAGATTCATTCGTACTATAAATCAAATGAGTGATACGCGCTTCTCAAAAATTATATTTCATTATGCTGAATGGCAAGAGAGTTATCATAACTATCCAAAATTTCTACCCCTTCAATTTAAAGAAGGACTACCATGTAGCGATGATTACACGTCCGATCACACGCCAAAATTAATTATCATTGACGATCTTATGCGCGAATCATCAAGTAGTGCAATTATTGACCTTTTTACGAAGGGCAGTCATCATCGTAATTTGAGTGTTATATTTATAACATAAAATTTATTTCATCAGGGAAAAGGCCAACGAGACATTTCTTTAAATGCTAACTATATTGTAATTTTTAAAAATCCCCGGGACCGCTCACAGATCCAACATCTAGCCCGGCAAGTGTGTCCAGAAAACACCCGCTTTTTCCAAGAAATATATTATGACGCAACAGCTCAACCGCATGGCTACTTATTGCTAGACTTGAAACAATCAACACCTGAAAATTGTCGTTTCCGCACATGTATTTTTCCAGAGGACCCGAAGCACTATGTTTATGTGCAGCGTAAACCTATAAATAAGAGCCCACATGCTCGTAATTTACCAGTTGTTAGTTAGTAATGGCTGCGAATGCATCACGAAAGAAACAAGCTGCAATTCTCAGTTCTTTATTTTATCTAAGCAAAGAACAACGTGCCGCTATATTACGGAAAGCTGATCCTCAACTAGTGCGCTATATATGTGAATGTGCCCTTAATATTTTACGGGGCAACGTGTCATTGACAGCTGATCAGAAACGTAAATTAAAGCGACACGCTTCTCTTTTACGGCGTCTAGCTTCACGTGGTAGTGCCAAGAGGAAGAAGAAAATCATTTTACAGAAAGGGGGTGGTTTTTTACCAGTTCTTTTGGCACCTATTCTCGGCAGCTTAATATCAAAGCTGATTAACGGCTGAAAATGAATCATGCTAAAAAAATGGTTTTAATACCTGAAGAGACTATAAAAAATTTTCAAGCAGCAGATACAAAATTATTAACGAATAAGTTAGATAAAATTTATGATTCAGTTTTAGCACGCCTCGATCAAGAGATGAATGAAATACTATGTTCTACAGCTTATCAAAATGAACGTGAGAAGTGGAACGCTAACCCCCCTCTATTAACTACTGATAAGGCTATAATTTAAATATTAGTGCCAAAGCCGGTGGGAAGGAAAAATTTTAAATATTAGCCAAAAGCGATTGGTCATCAGATCTGAAACAAAGCAAACTACAAACCATGTTACTAATTGAAGACTCAATCCTGCAATCCTCAGCGTACTCATCGAATTATAGGATAGAAAATAAAACCAATTCTTACTTATTACACATGTATTCAAAATGTTCCAAAAGTTTATTTTTATAATGATAAAAATACAAGTTAGAAAATTGTGCAAATATCAAATTGGAAATGAGAATTTTAGATAGTATCCAAAAATGTGCATGTTGATAAGACTGGTCATCTGATCTGAAACAAATCAAAATATACATTAGTCACATCCAGTATTTATCTTAGTTTGTGGAAAATCATCTTAATATTACAGACTGTTTCTTGGCCAATATAATGTTGAAGCAACTTTAATGATTTCAATAATGGAATCTCTTAATCAATAGTAAGACTCGAGGGGAAAAATGATACATAACATATACATAAAAAAATGGTCATAAGGTAAGAGACCCAATATTAGGCTATGGACCGATACTCAATTACTTTATGTATTTTGTATAAAAAACTCTATGCATATAAATCTGCCTAATGTATTGTTCGGGGAAAAAGAACTGGAAGGCATCCCCATAATAATACGAATGTTTAGTTGGAATGTGTTTTTCATAAAATCCATAAGCATTTGTTCGTTTAAACTACAAATAAATCCTTGGGACAAAGAAGTGACCAACCGTCATTTGTAATGATAAAAATTGAGTAATGATCGAATCAATCCATGTCAAAAAAACTGGAAAAAATGGTAAACTAGCTAAATCTTTTTATTTTTTCCACTGGGAAGTTAGTCGTGTAGACCTTTCGGGTCGCACCCAGACCATTGGAGAGCACTGATATTTAAATTCGTATTCAGTGTAGTCAAACCGAAATTGAAACGGGAACTTAGTTTCCGAAATGCCCTACAGGGGTAAAGCTTAAGATTGCATTAGTCCTTCAATTCGAATTGAAAGAAATGGAACAAATCTTAGGAACAGGAACAGTCCTATGACACCTAAATAACAAATTCATTAGGCATAAGTTAGGAATGCCTTATTTAGGCTGATCTAAACAATTCCCAATAGGGGCCCATGATAAAATCTACTCGAGTCCATACATTTCGAACTGAATAGCGTCTGGGAAGTTTGTCCTGACTATCCATATATTTAGTATATCACACAAGCCGCGTTAATAGACATCAATGTTAGAGACGGTTTGGCAGGTCATTCGTCTGATCGATTTTTTCAGCGGTCACTGACCATTGCATAATAAAACTGCATAATTAATGATTCCTTTATTCGAAAAAATTGACATGATTTTCTAATCATAAAATTAAATATTATTTATAGTTAAAAATGACTAATAATGATAGAAACAAATACTTACTAAATCCTCACAACAAATCAAAGCTTTTTTTCAAGCTTCAAAAGTCTCCAAAGTATATTGAGCACTGTCGAGATGTATTAAGGCAAATAGGTCATTACTCTCGACCTACTGATGAAAGTTTGAGATGAATTGATACCTCCATTATGTTGAAGGAACAAGTTTCTTGCAAAGAATTTAATCATTAGTTTAATGCTATGTTATATCAGCTATTACTATTTACGGCATGTTCATCATAAAAAGATAATTTGTGGAGCATAAAATCAATGTTTATTCTACGCTAACATTCGGAAGCTTGGTTTTCAATCTTCTCCCAATCTTTAGAACAGGTTTTTGTACGTGGCTTCTATAACATACCTTTTGTATCTAATGACATAATAAATGATATGGGATCACTGGCAACACTGGGCGGTTAACTTGTCAAATTGTATCAGCTGTTTTAAAAATTAAATTTATTAGAATTTTCATAATATATGTAACTAAAATAGCAATTAAAGTGAAGTTTAAGTTGTAAATATTGTGTGGTGTTGTTTTACAAAGTATGAGTTCGACGACATTTAAATAAATGAGTCTCGAAAATCGTAACGACTAAGTACCTACTTTGCAAAGTTCAATAAAAGGAAAAAACCGTGGACTGCTGCATCATAAACCGGGGGAGTACATTTGTTCTATATATTATTTATTTCTGTAATACTTTAAGTTTCCTTTATAGTATCAATAATTACTTTTGTTGGTAAATTTAAGGTGGCAGGTAGCTTACCTACATTTCATTAATAATCTAGCACTGCATCAAGTATTCTCAATCTCATACACTTAACTATTTACACTGACATTACACATATTACTCAGCTTAACTCACAATCGTGAATTCTGTTGAGAATACAAACAATCAGCAGCAGAAAGCCTCTCTTTCCTTGACATATTGTCTAAGTAAAGTTGATGGTATCTTAGTTGCTACAAACACTTACTTCATAAATACACTTCACATTTAATTCCAATAAACACCTTTTGTATGTGGCTACCAACACAATTAAACTAACAATTTGTTATTGAGATATTTGTTGCTTTATTCAGTTAGGAAAAATTAATGAGACATAGCAACCTATTATAATATTGAGTGCTTATTTACTAAATATTAATAAATATCGAATATTATCCATTTAGTTGGTCTATCAATTAAGATAAGATAAGCAGTTTATTAATTAATTCTGTATTATTATCTTACCCTCATATAATATCAATAAAAATTAAATTGTTTTTGGGAATTGTGCAGTATAAAATATAATAATAAGTAATTCTGAACCAAACTCACATTTTCTAACTCATTTCAGGTTATATATAAACAATTACAACTCAACTACAACAATGATGACCCGCAAAGCTGCAGCTCAATGCACAGAGCTTCAACTGAGGCATGCTCTTGAAGAACTCAAGCATGCAAAGGAGACTTGTAGTCAGCTACTTCAAGAACGCGAGGAGAATGAAGAAGAAATTCGAAAGGTCATAGACAGGAACACGCAGCTTAAGTGTGAACTATCGCATCTTCATACTGAACACATAGAAGTCCAACTACAACGAGACAATTTGAATGATACCATCAGCCACTATGATGAGCAGTTCAGCACTTATGAGAGGGCTCTACAACGCATCACTGACCTTGAGAAGGAGCTAAGTGCAGCAAATACCCAAATAGCCCATTTTAGGGAAGTACAGCAGCTTCAAGAGTCAGCAAATACCCAATGTCTTTTTGAGGAACTAATGGCATCACCCGGAGGACCTCTAATGCAGTGCCAGCAGCCCATCTATCCTAAATGTAACACTAACCCCTGTGTAAATGATTTGAATTCTGACAGTTCATGTCAGTGCTCTGCCGGGAAGGGACTTGTTAAGCTTAGTAAGAACAAATTAAAAAGATATGTTAAAGTCAGAAGGTATATTTTAAAAACTAAGAAACTTATAAATAAAGAAAAAACATTTTATAGAAATATTGAGTTTATTAAAGAACGTACACAGTTACTACAAAAATTAGATATTTGCCGTTCCATAATTGAAGAAAATAGATTAACATATGAACAAAATATGGAGTCATTGAATATTAAGTTAAAAAGCCTTCAGCAATCATTATCTAAAATGACTCAGAATTATAATAACTCCAAAAAACAGATAGATGAATACATTCTGGCCTTTAAGTATCTATCTAACACCTCCCTTCACGAAGACACACCTGTTAAATGTCAGTCTTTGGTATCAAACCAGAGTAGTATTGAACAAAATGACACTGATATAGTATGCGAGTCCATGATCACTAAATCTGTTCACTTGGATATCACAACTAGTTGTAATTCTTTTAAGCAGATTAACTGTCAGAAGTATATAATGTTGTGTGACGAATTAGGTAAAGATTTAGGTTGCTTATTAAAAAAACAGCTGGGTGAAAGCATAATTAATTATTGTTTGCCAGGTGCCACAATGCATCAATTAATGAAAAAAATATTAACTCTAGAACTTGACAAAAATACAAGTTTAATTATTTTAATGGGTAATAGAGGCAATATTAACAAAAATGACATTATGACCTACTATAACTCTTTGTGTTCCTTAAATGTAAATAGAATAGTTATGTTTACATTTCCATATAGTAGGAGTCTATCAAATGAAGAGATTAATATTAGGTATAGGCTAAATTTGGCATTAAGTACCATGACTCAGTATAGTAGTCAAATAGTACATCTAATAGATATAAATAAATTAATATATAATTATAAAATGACAAGAGATAAATATTATCTTTCGTATTACAATAAGAGACAAATAGCTTCTTCGCTATTATTTTATTTTACACACATAGCCAAAAATTTGGCTATCACTACTGCTTCTATTGAGCAGCATAATTATGTAGATCAGACCTTGGAATTTGTTCCAAATACTGACATTAATTGTAATTTAAATTAGTTCTTAAGACAACAGAGGAACTCTCTAGCTACAACATGACCAAGGAAAAGTCTAAATACCTAAATATTGTTCACCAAAATATACAAGGCTTTTCTGGTAAAGACCTAGAAGTATGCTTATTTTTAAATGCAAAGAATATTAGAATATTATGTATTACTGAGCACTGGCTCAGAGATTATGAATTAGTTATGAACTTAGATAATTATACAGTTGCTAGTAGTTTTTGTAGGAAATCGGCTATCAGGGGAGGCTCTCTCATAATCTTACAGAATGATCTTAAATACAAAGAACGTTCAGATATTGTTTCACTTTCAGTTGAACGTAATATTGAACTATCTTGTGTGGAACTTGATGAAATGATCATAATATGTGTATATCGACCCCCATCTGGGAATTACACTCAATTTGAGTCCGCTATGGAAGACGCTTTCAATATAGTATGTAAATGTAATAAAGTGCTTGTTGTATGTGGTGATTTTAATATAAATATTTTAGTTAAGTGTCCGTTAGTGGGTAGGTTTCTAAACTTATTTAAATCATATAACTTGGAGCATATCTTCTTTGAGCCTACCCGCATCACACATGCATCAGCAACCTGTTTGGATAATATTTTTTGTAATAGGAAAGTTTTTAATAAATCAATAATAAATTGTATTAATTCTGATCATAGTGGACAATTAGCCTCTCTTGAACACCATCATGCTTCACACAAACATGACCTAACTTATAGACCAATTACACAAACGGGTATAAATAAATTTAAAGATAGTGTTTATCATAAAATGTCGGACTTACCAGTTTGTAATAATAATAATATTTTATATGAAGATTTATTTAATTTAATTAAAGATGAATTTAATAAAATATTCAAACGCAAAGTAATTAAATGCCATAGCTCTAAAAAGAATTTTAGTGATTGGGCCACACCTGGTATTTACAAAAGTAGAAATAAGTTGTATCAATTATATGCTCTCAAAGCAACCTCATCTGATCCTAAGTTTATAGAATATGTCAAAAAGTATTCAAAAACTTTTAAAAAGGTGTGTGCCATAGCGAAAGCTAAATTTTTATCAAAAAAAATTAGTCTATCAGATAATAAAATAAAGACAACTTGGAATATAATTAATAATGAAACTGGAAGAAATAAATTCAATGAACGCACATATTCTTTAAAAATAGACAACAAGATTATTCGGACAGATGATGCCGTTGCCAACACTTTTGAAAATTTCTTTTCTAGTGCACCGTTTGAATCAACTAGAAATCTTAATTCTTGTTCTAGGTTAGCAATGACCCTCCTTGAGTCAAGCGTTGATAAGTGCAGTAATGATTTTTATTTTAGACACATCAGTAGTGATTGTATTATAAAAACATTTAATTCTATTAATATTAAAAAGACAGAGGATTTATGGGGAATATCAACATATATAATAAAACCGATTATCACTGTCATTGCGCCACAACTGGCCATTATATTTAACAAATGTATTGATGAGGGAGTGTTTCCAGATCTAATGAAATGTGCTAAAGTTATCCCTCTTTTTAAGGCTGGTGATAAATCAGATCCCAGCAATTTTAGGCCTATATCTGTATTACCAGCGCTAAGTAAAGTATTTGAGAAAATAATTTATAACCAATTACTAGCACACTTTTCTATAAATAAGCTACTTCATTTAAAACAGTTTGGTTTCACTAGAGGCAAAAGTACTACTGATGCTGGAACTGCACTTCTCAAACACATTTTTGATATATGGGAGAGTAAGCACGATGCTATTGGCATTTTTTGCGATTTATCTAAGGCGTTTGACTGCGTTAGCCATGAAACATTGTTAAATAAAATGAAGCATTATGGTGTATCAAATATTTCACTAAGTCTGATACAGTCTTATCTTTCTGCTAGGATTCAGAAAGTAGTTATAAATGAAGCTGAGTCTACAGGAGCACCCATTTCTATGGGCGTGCCCCAGGGTTCAATATTGGGCCCATTGCTTTTCCTTATTTATATTAATGACCTTCCTCACTTTACAAGAGATTTGTGTGAGACAGTACTATTTGCTGATGACACCTCTTTAGTGTTTAAAGCTAGGAGAGGAAATGATTGTTATGACGAAGTAAATTGTGCTCTCTCTGAAGTCCTTCACTGGTTTACGGTAAATAATTTAAAACTAAACTCTAGCAAAACAAAATGTGTTAAGTTTACTTTACCTAATGTGAGGCAGGTTAATACTAGTTTAAAAATAAATGAGCAGCCTGTAGAGTTAGTGGATTCTACAAAGTTTCTGGGTATTACTTTAGACTCGCATCTGCAATGGGATCCTCATATTGATGCCTTATCAAGTAGACTGAGCTCTGCGGCCTTCGCTGTTAAAAAAATAAGACTCCTAACTGATGTGGAAACGGCAAGAATGGTTTACTTTGGTTACTTTCATAGCGTTATGTCATATGGCCTTTTGTTGTGGGGCTCAGCTGCTAATATAGAAAGTATTTTCGTACTGCAAAAGAGAGCTGTTCGCGCCATATATAATTTAAAGGCAAGAGAATCTCTTAGAGAAAAATTTAAAGAAATTAATATTTTAACACTGGCATCGCAATACATCTATGAAAATATAATATATGTAAGAAGAAACTATGACGCATTTGCAAAAAAAAGTCAAACCCATAACTTAAACACGAGATTTAAGAACAAGCTTGCCGTTCCATGTTTCAGACTCCAAAAATCTAGAGGTTCATTTCTGGGATGTAGTATTGCATTGTTTAACAAAGTTCCCCAAGATCTGATTGAGCTTCCACTAACCAAATTTAAATCTCAGATTAAGAATACTCTTATGAATAAGGGCTATTATAAAGTTAATGATTATCTTAATGATCGTAATGCATGGACATAGTGTTTCTTGTAATTTCTTATTTGATGGGTATGAGTCAGTTTTGTAACAGTAGTATGGTACCTATCTAATGCCGCTTCCTATATATACTAAATATAAAATTTGTTGTAACTATATATCTATACCCTAAATAATGTAATGGAAGGTGACTTCAGAAGTATGTCTGAAGTCATTTTTCAACTTGACGACTCTGTATATATCAATACAGGGAGAAAAAAGCAGCCCTTGCTGAGTTTCTTGCCGGTTCTTCTCAGTACAAGGTCTCCCGCCGTAGTTTTGCGAACCGATGGCGTAGCTTCTTGACTTTCACAAGTGCTTGTAACAGCCTAGACTGAATAAATGACTTTTCATTTCATTTCATTTCATTTCATTTCATTTCATTTCATAATCATGAACATGGACGTACAATAACAGAATAATATATACACTAACTATATATAGAAAGTGTCATAATATTTTATTAGTTCACTGAAATGTCGTCTTGAGAACAATGTCCCGTTGTATTGACCGCAGAAAATGACGTGGTCAGTAAGATATGTCCAACAAAGACCGATTGTAATGTCTTCTTATTTGAATGAACAAAAGCTATAAACTTCAGTTAATTATCTCGGGTGATATTTGGCCAATACCAACAGACCTCTAAGAGTTTATTTAGGTTTATGTCATTTCGTTAACTGGTCCCGTTGTTCGGAGTCTCGATCCATGACTAAGTATGATTAGACCTCATATCAGTAATAGGTATGTGGTAACCTTATAAATACAAATCAACCGTGTTTACAAAAGGGCAAACTAAAAGGTTATCTAGTTTGGGAATTTGCGTGTGTTAATAATTGTTCTATTATTATCACCATGGAGCATTGAGTTGATAACTATGTTTAAATGTAATAATTGGTAATTCCAATATTTTATTAGATTAATTAGGAGTAATTGAAATTCCCAATTAATTCGAAGCCCATTGTCTTGATTAGAACTGCATAAAAGAAAATCATGGTAATAGGCACTTTGAGAGTAATCTTATCTATATCCTGACCCAATAAATTAATTAATTAATTTTAATTTGTGCTGTAGGCAGATATGAGTACATATGTTTACCCTGCTTAAACAATCCTATTGGGAGAAGAAAGTCTAATAGGAAAATTGCATCGGAAATTTCCTATTGAATCCTATTGAAGGTTTTTTTTCCTATAGAAATTTACTGAATCCTATTCAATTGTCCCATTGAGGTACGCTGAATCCTATTCAATTTCCCAATAGGATTTAATGCTATTGAATGGGAAAATTGTTGTCTCAGAATTTCCTATAGAATAATGAAGAATCCTATTCAATTCTTCAATAGGATTTTAATAAATTTAATAGGACTTGTGAGATTACAATTTCCCCATTGAAAAGAGGCAATTCCTTTTCGATGTTTTAATAGGATTTGATATAATTCAATGGGAATATTGTTGTCTCAGAAGTTTCTATAAAATCAATAGGACTAAATATAATTTAATAGGATTTTTAGATGTAACGAATTCCTATTCGATATGTAGAAATCCTTTTCAACTTTGCAATAGGATTGGACGATATTTATTGGGATTATAATGCCGTCGCAATTTCCTATCAAATAAAGCGTAAACCTATTGAACGTCTCAATAGGATCTTATTACCACAAAAAAAAATCAATTTCAGCGAAACGAAATTTTAATTCACTCTAGAGGTTTTTCATTTATACGGATTTTTAATAGAACTCATTTCTATATTCTTCTATAGGAAAGAAGATTATTAAAATAATATGACATAGAAAATATTTCTTTACTATCGGATATTCTAATACGATTTTGAACATTTAAATAGGCCCAATATCTTTATGTTTCTATAGGATATAAATAGATTAAAAAACAAAATACGACTTAGTATTTTTTAGTGACAATATTCCTTAACAAGACTTAATATTTTTTTACACAGATGTTTTCTCTAAGTTTCTATAGGGAAATAAATAGATTAAAAAGAGAAATGTGACTTAGAGAATATTCTTTCATCGCGATACTCCCCATTAGAATTTCTCTATTCAATTAATACAATGCTGAGAACAAGAGAAAAGGTATAGACTACTAAATGTTAGAGGAGTTCAAACCTATTGAAGAATGCAGAATCCTATTGAGGTTTTTTAGATAACCAAAATAATTTCAAAGTCGTATTTCCCTATTAAGATCTTTTCATCTCCTATTGGATGTCAAAACAGTCAAACCTATTAAATAACGCAGAATCCTATTGAGGTTTGTTAGATAATCGAAATAATTTCAAAGTCGTATTTCCCTATTCAATCACTTAGTTTCCTATTCAAATTTTTACCTTTAATTCCCATAGAAGCTCTTCGTTTCTTATAGAATTGCTAAATGTCTTTTAGAATTGGTATAATCCTATTCAGTTATGTGAATAGGAAAGTTCTGAATCCTATAGGTTTTACGACCACCATTTTTATACCTATTCACATTTGTATAATCCTATTAGACTTTTTCGGGTGGCAGAAATTTCTCAACTTTTCCTATTCAAATATGATGTTTCCTATTTAAATTCTGGAAAAGCCTATAGGTCTATAGACCTTTTCCAATAGAAATGTTTAAGCAGGGTACACACTCATCCTGAGCAGATAGTATCAAACTACATTCAGATCATTTAAAAAGTCTTTGTTCTCATCAAGCTAATGATAATAAAACAAGTCATTTTAGATTGATTTTTATTAATTTCAAAATAAAAGAAAGAAAAATAAAAGTAGAAGTCTCATAACCAAAAAGTGCTTGACAACAGTAAATAAACTTTAATATCCTTGAAACTTAAACTAGTTTTATTAATTTATATTCGTATTGATGTAACAAGAATTAAAACAAAATGGCACAATTATTAAAATGAAACTAATCTAAAAAAACACTTAAAATATTTTTATGAATGTGAAATTAAGTAAATGTAAAAGTTTAAAATGATAGAGTTGTTCTGATAGAGATGTATACGATTGAACTGTGCTTGATAGAGTTGTAACTAACAAAGTAGTATTTTTTTCTGATTTTGGTCTTTTAATGTTTGTCGTAGTCCAGGGAAGGTTCAAACGGGTGGTACGAACTTCACCGGGCCAGTTAGTTCTTTATAAAATAATTGTAATTCTGTTGCTTCATTTTGATATAAAAGTCTGTATTTTTCTGTCTAAACAAAGAAAAATATTTTCATTTTTTAAGTATGGATAGAGTTGTAAATAATATGTATACCTCTGGTAGTGTGTCATCGTCATATGTAGCTTCCATACCATCAGCAAATAAAAATATTAACGATCTCATCCAGTCTTTATCGGGGTGGTCACTGCTTGACGTGCCTAGTAATTGACCTCCCCCAGTCCTTCGACTTTCTTGCCGTTTCCTGCTTGCGTCCTACAAATAATTGTTCATTTAAGCTGATGATATAAAAATGCTGATAATTATGATGACCTACAATTACTAGATATTATAAAACAAAAAAAAACAGTAACTTTAATAAAATTAAATACAATACATAAAAAATAAATATTAATATTCATCATATTATCAAATTTGTATTTTAATTGTTTAATGGTTCTGTGTCTTGAGCTACTTGCGTTCAATTCCATGTGGATATGAAGCCATGTTGTATCTTTTAGTGCTTGAGAAACGGTATCAGTTTTTTTGCAGAGAAATATTTCTTCATTTTCATCAATTAACCGTTTCAACAGTTCAAGCTCATTGTTAGAAAAATTAGATCTTCTTGCCCTAGAAAAATACAGATCCCATGGTAATCAAAGACTACGTTTGTAAGATAAGTTACTAAAAATAACATCCTAAGTGGATGTTATTTTTAGTAACTTATACTTTGCTATAACATCCATTTTGACGAATTCACGGGTAGTAAAGTAAGCAGGTTCAATAAAATAAGGAGTATTTTCTTCCGTATTTACAAAAACTAAACACATAAAATGACTCAGAAAAAGTTTTAAAATCACCACAACGATTTTCGATTCACCGAAACGTCACACACAACAAACAATGCTAAATTGACAGTTAATACAGTGCTGACAGCCGAAAAAAAAATTCCCCATCAAAAATTAAACGAAATGAATTTGCACTGACAACCCTTTTAACCTTTGTCTAATTGAACCGCCACGAAAAATATCTTTGGGCAACTGAATGCGAAGATAACCGACGTAACTTTTTTCACCAAGGTCAAAATTAATAATAGTTGAAGTTTAACTTTTACTTTACTGTAATGTACGAGAAACCGCACCTTAGTTAATAACGCTTCATTATAAAGCGCTTGCATTTCATAAAACGCACAGGCCTTCTGTCAAGTGTTTTCAATTTTGTTTTGCATTTTCAAAAGATTTAAGCAGCTTCTTCTTATTCAGAAATTTTAGGCAGTTCCATTAGATTTACCTCTTGATCTTTGTTTCTGTTGCCAAATGGCCGCTTTAAAGTTACAGTTATACTGTAACTTTAAAGCGTAAATCGTCAGGACCCACCATACATACTTTTGGAGGGAGGCCAAATATGGCGCAAGGAGTCTCATGAAATCATCTATCAGGTCGTAATCTGCAGAAATGGTGTCGTTGAGGTTGATTAATATGTTATCAGCCTAGACGGCTCCCGGAATGCTGTTGTTTATATAGAAGCTCTCCCGGTAACGCCGTGGTGTCTGTGGATTCGCCAAAGCAACGGCAGTCCCCCTGAGATTGCTTAAGACAACTGATTCTGGTCTTGGATTAAACCGATCATTGGTGTCGATACTAAAACATTTCGACGTCTTTGAAACTTTGCGAGTTCATTTGAGCGGAAGTTGGACTATTGTTAATTTTAATTTAAGAGACAAATTAAGAAGATGAATGATATATATCATTTATTAGGGAGTAGCCCCAGGAGAAATGATATGTTCCATATATCGCTCTGCTACATCAGCAAGTCCCCCAAAATTCCGACCTATTACGTTTAATGACTGCAGATTAGTTCGAGCATTTGCGGTATCTGTAGCTGCTCGCTGCATCTCGATTTGGGACAATATCCTTCGTGCCTCATCCAATGGAGCCAGCAGGCGAGCTGAAATTAAATAAGTATATGAACTTATATTAAGTTTCATTAAACCTAGTTAAAATCCTTTATTGGTCAATCTTTTCATCAATAAATAATTATGCTTCTGGATATGGCAGTAATGGTGAATCATTAATATTGTGTTGCATTGTGTGTAATTTTAACTTTTGTTGCTGAGGACAAATTGTCTATCTTTAAAACTTTTGACGTGTATTATTTATCGACTGTAGTACTTAATGGTGTAAAAATAATAACATTGTAGCAGTGTGTAGGTGAAACTTACTGCGTTGCCTTCTTTGCCTGCTTCGTCTAGGCAATGAATTTTCTGCACAGATGGTGAACGAACATGAGGTCTTTCCTCTGTCTGCTCTTCCCATGGTTACTATGCAACTACTTCCTCTTGATTTTTAAAATGTGCAATATAACAGTGACTTTAAATATGTAATATAGCAGAGAGCTCTGCGGATGACGTCATTGATGCGGGCGTGGCGGGAGACTGAGCAAGCTCTCATTTGGCATGAGAGACCATGGTGACCCAACTCACCGACGCAATTACCGCAACGACAACGATGGGGATGATTCGTCTTGACACCAAGTCGAAGCGATATTGCCAGAGACAGAGTGCTCTTGTCAAGCAAAGTCCCGATACTGGCTGCAGGTAAAGCTTGCAGCCAGTAACCAGACTCTGTCGGAAAGACCGTTAGAAGGCGAGCACGCTCAGTGGTGTTTTCAAAAGAAGCTAAAAGATCACTTGTGATATAATAAGTAACAGGTTATGATAAAAATTATTTTGAACAAAATGGATAGGTCGAAATTAAACTAAATAATTACTCGGGCGCCAGACCTACCACAATAGACTCGCCGGAAGGGCATTGGACTAATAAATCGCAATTTTATTCTGTGCCTGAAATAAATGAAAAGTGATGTTTAGATTTGAAGAAGGAAAGAAAGGTATAAATAAAATTAATAATACATACTTTTCTCCATTTCTCTGCAGTCTTTGTTTCTCCATTAGCATCGGCATTAAGGAGTTGTGTAAGTTCTGCCCAACGATTCAAATTATTGGCCCTTGGGGCCCTTCAGTGGGTTTGCTTAAGTCACCATACCTATAAAAAATACACTAAAGAAAGATCTACTCAACAAATTGTACAATATCGCATTCCTTCCAGCCACTTTGACGAACCACTTGAAACGAAATATTTAGCCATAAAAACCGGCCTACAATAAGTTTTAGTCTAAACACCTTTTATAACTTAACAATAATAATGTCTATTAAATACCTTTCCATAAAATCTACCATTAACTGGAATTGCGACGCGCTGGTTCTCAATAAAAAAAAAAATACAAAACAATAAACAAACCACGAAGGTAAACAAACAGCTACAATTAGTTTGAAACAACAACAAGTAAACTAAATTTATATCATCGGCATAATATACCCAATACAATTTAAAATCTCTCTTAAAGCTAAACTCTACGCTTTGCTCTACGACGTTTTAAATAAGTCGTATTATCCTGTTTTCGGGGATAACTATCGTACTCTGTCATATATGAAAAGTTAGAAAGAAACAGCTACATTGGGCATGAAGTTAGACACGTGTGAAATATGATAACACGGACTATTGAGCCCTCGCTAGCGAGTTTATCACTTGTTTATGTAACTCATGGTACAAGTTTAAGTGAGATCTGTTCGATGCGTGTGTATACGCTAACGACCGTGATAACTTAGTTCCGTCCGATATAACAATTTTCGATGTCAACTCCTGGTAAAGCTACTGGTCATGTATGGCATAAGAAGTTAATTAATAAATATGACGTGTTTTCAGACAAAAATTCAATTCATTCATTTTCATATGAAATCTCATTGAATATGTAATCCGAAAACTGAGCTGGAGCAGTAACATCATTATAACTGCCCCAACCCAGGTACCATACCACACACATAATATGGGCACAACAACCCACTGTTCTATTGCCCACGAGACAGTTGCAGCAATAGCCTGATAAAGCCTCGACACTATTGGCAACATGTTCATCTTTACTAATCAGTAAATACGCATAATATGTTCTGCTAGTCTTTATTCTCCCTATGAGTTGTGGCGACTGGATTCCAAGAATGCTGACTCGATATAAGCGTCGACGCGCGGTCCGCGGTGACGCGAGCCAGTCGCACATTACCACCGATCCCGTCAGGTTCATTCTCAAGTCATTGTAATAGTACGCATACAGTTAGAAAATAGACAGTATAATTTGGAGTCAGAGTAATTTAGATGAACATTGTGAAGTGAATAAACAGTCACTGATTTATGTAACAGCTTTTATTTGACATTCACACCAGACCCTAACTTAGGCAAGTGGTAATATCAGTCAACACACACATAGAAGCCAAAGTGGTGACCACGCGTTTTTCGGTGTGCGACTCACGAACCTGACGGCGGACAGACACGCGAACGAAAACGTGGCGAACTTTGAGGTTAGGGTAGTGAATTAAAGTTTTGAAGTTATAAATTTTGCGTAAAAATGTATGAAGATGCCGTTTGCAGACCGGATGAGCCGATTATTGCGAAAAAGGAACCCGCACCATCGACTAGTGGACAAGACATAGCCATGGTGACGGTATAGTCACGCATTCCCGAGTTCTGGACGGAAATGCCAAGAATGTGGTTTGCGCATTTTGAGTTGATAATGGCACTACAAAAACAGGGAGACAACGTTAAGTTTGAGATAGCAGTTGCAAAATTGAATAAAGAGGCGCTCAGGCAAGTGAGCGACCTGATCCAATCACCACCGGCTACAGAGAAGTATAACGCTTTAAAAAGAAGACTTATAGCCGTATACGAGGAGAGTGCAGAATCGCAATTCCAGAAACTAGTGAGCGAAATGGATTTAGGCACGCAGAAACCCTCACAGTTGCTTAGAAGAATGACAGAACTTGCAAAAAACGTTGGCATATCAGGTGAACCATTAAAAAAAATATGGATAAACCGTTTGCCACCGAATGTAAGAGCAGTTCTAGCAGTGAGTGGAGACACAAGGTTGGAAGATTTAGCAGCCATAGCGGACAAGATTTTGGAGAATCTGAGGTCCGGAGAAATTGCATCAGTGAGCAGTGCACAAGCAGAGGTACATCCAGACATTATTAGGCACATGCGAGACCTAACAGCGGAAATAAACAAATTGAAGTTAGAAATAAACTCCATAAGAACAAGAGGACGCAGCCCGAATAGAAGACAAAAAGGACAGAGATGGCAACGTAGTAATTCTCACAGAAGACAAAATGCATCGTCCCGGCGTACACCAGAGAGCCCAGATTGGCTATGTCGCGAGCATTACCGGTTCAGAGAGCGAGCAAGGACCTGCGCATCACCGTGTAACTGGCAACGACAACAGCAGCAGCAGCAGAGTTCGGGAAACTGAAGGCGGTGCAGTTGGCGGAGATGGACGGCTGCACCGACGAAGGAATCCATCGTTTATGCGTCAAGGACTATAACAGTGGTATGTGTTATCTCATAGACACGGGAGCTAACATTTCAGTGATACCGGTGAGTAAAGTGAGTAGTAGTAAAATCAGTAAAAATTGTGAATATAAACTATACGCCGCGAATGGTACAGAAATAAGGACTTACGGAATTATACCATTAGAGTTAGATTTAGGTTTAAGGAGAAGTTTTAAGTGGAATTTTGTAATTTGCAATGTGAAACAACCGATTATTGGTGCAGATTTTTTAAAAGCGTTTAGTTTGATAGTAGATCTTGGCAATAGAAAGTTGACTGACGGCCTGACTAACCTAAATAGATATGTAAGGGTAATAAGTAGTGTCGAGCCGACAATTTCCAGTATTCATAGGGACAACCCATTCCATGAGTTATTAGAAAAATACGCAGACATTACTAAGCCTGTGAATTACAAAGAGGATGGTGGTCATGGTACATACCACAACATTGATACCACCACATTGAAACCGTTGGGCCCGCTATTTTTGCGAAACCAAGACCGTTACCGCCACATAGATATCAAGCTGTAAAAGAGGAATTTAAAAACATGATGGAATTAGGCATTTGCAGACCTTCGAAAAGTGCGTGGGCCAGCCCGTTGCATGTGGTCCCGAAAAAGGATGGGCAGATACGTCCCTGTGGCGATTACAGGCGTTTAAACGCTGTAACCAAACCGGACAGGTACCCCATACCTAGAGTGCAAGACTTCACTTTTGGTCTGGCAGGTAAGTACATATTTACTAAGATAGATATTAATAGAGCGTATCATAATATCGGTATTAAGCCAGAGGATATCGAGAAAACAGCGATTACGACACCATTTGGTCTTTTTGAATTTGTAAAAATGAGTTTTGGATTGCGTAATGCCGCGCAAACATTTCAGCGTTGGATGAACAATACGGTTCTACAGGGAATAGAAACGTTAAACAGTAAGAGTAAAAATAGTAATCAGTGTTCTGTGTTATTTTGCTATATTGATGACGTAATAATCGCGACAAGCGATGACGTCACATTGCATAGGGAACACTTAGAGCAGGTATTTGAGAGATTCGAAAAATTCGGTATAACCATTAATTTAAAAAAATGTAGTTTTGGTAAGCCAATGGTAGAATTTTTAGGATATGAGGTCAGTAAAGATGGTATAAGACCGATGGAGGAAAAAATTAAGGCCATTCAAGAATTCCCAAAACCAGAGAATATAGAACAGCTACGTAGATTCCTAGGAATGATAAACTTTTATAGAAGTCACTTAGATCATGCAGCAGATAGTCAAAGTCTATTGAATACATATTTACATAAAGCTAAGAAAAGGGATAAAACAAAGATAGAATGGAATGCGGAATCGTTAAAGGCATTTGAACAATGTAAAAAAAGTTTAAGTAACGCAAGTATGTTATCATATCCGGAACCGCAGAGTAAGTTAGCCTTAATGTGTGACGCTTCGAATACAGGGGTAGGCGCTGTATTACAACAAAAGGTTGCTAACGACTGGAAGCCATTAGGTTACTTTTCAAAGGGACTTACTAATACTCAGAAGAAATATAGTACGTACGATAGAGAACTTTTAGCAATTTATTTAGGAATAACACATTTTAGGAATATAATAGAAGGTAGGAATTTAACGATATTTACAGATCATAAGCCGTTGACATACGCGTTTAGTAAAATAGGTTCAGATAAAGAAACACCAAGACGTACGCGACAATTACGGTACATCAGCGAGTTTACGAGCGACATACAGTATGTAAGCGGAAACGATAACGTGGTAGCTGACGCGCTATCGCGCACAGTAGAGTCCATTGTTTGTCCTACGAACATTGATTTCGACGAAATCGCCAGGGCACAGGAACACGATCAGCAACTTCGTGACCTGTTAGCTGAAAGTAAGACTAAGCAAAAGTTACAAAGATTACAGTCACCTTTGTGTAGTAGTTCTGTGTACTGTAATATAAACAAAGATTGTGTAAGACCATACATACCAGAGCAATTCAGGAAGTTAGTTTTTGATAAGGTACATAATGTTAGCCACCCAGGAATTAGAAGTACTAGGAAAATGATTACTCAGAAATATTTTTGGCCTAACATGAATAGAGACGTTAATAATTGGAGTAAGAAATGCATATCGTGTCAAAAAGTCAAAGTTCAACGTCATACAGTATCTAAACTAGGGACATTTCCACCCAGTGAGCGTTTCGAGCACGTTCACGTAGACATAGTTGGTCCTTTACCTACTTCAAGCGAGGGATATAGATATTTAGTCACTATGATAGATAGATTTACGCGTTGGCCAGAAGCCATTCCAGTAAACGAGATCACCGCAGAGGTAGTAAGTAAAGCTATTTACGAAAATTGGATATGCAGATTTGGTTGTCCGAAGGAAATTACTAGTGATCAAGGTAGACAATTCGAAAGTGAGCTGTATTCAGCACTTATGAAAATGTTAGGTATTAAAAAAATTCGTACTACAAGTTATCATCCGCAAAGCAATGGGATGATAGAAAGGTTCCACAGATCACTAAAGGTAGCATTAAAGACACGTTTATTAGATAATGGTACATCGTGGGTAGACGAATTACCAACGGTAATGTTGGGACTTCGCGCAGCCTGTAAAAGCGATAACAACGTGAGTGCAGCAGAGATGACATTAGGACACACATTACGTTTACCAGGAGATTTTTACGAAAATAGTTCAAGTTTAAAAGTGAAGGACGAACCAAGTTATGTAAGTAAAATAAGACAGGTATTAAATAGTTTACGTCCAAAGTCTAGAGAGAATAGGGATAACAGAAAAATTTTTGTACATAAGGATTTGGAAAATTGTAGTCATGTTTTTGTCAGGAATGACATGGTATCGAAGCCGTTAACACCCACATACAGCGGTCCATACCAAGTCATTAGTAGATCACCCAAATCATTCGTAATAAGGATAGCAGAACGCCAGTCTAACGTTTCTATTGACAGATTGAAACCAGCTTATGTATTGAACGATAAAATTTTGTTAGATAATAACTCATATATTACTAAGGAATGTACGACAAGCAGCAAAAATTTATGTAAGGAAAGTAACAGTTATAAAATTGTATGTAGTAAGCATAAAGAAAATACTGACGTAAAATGTAAGGAGCAAAGTACACTGAAACCTGCAATTAAGGTCACACGCAGTGGTAGAAGTGTTAAGCAACCAGTACGATTTTTGCTGAAATGAAACATGTAAAATGCATTATAAGTTTTAGTTGTGTCAAGTTAAACATTTAAGAAATCACTCAAGTGTAGCTTAGGAAGTGAAAATAAAGTAATTTTTTATATATATTAATCACTGAGTATAAAATGAAATATGTTATGTAAAATTGTGTATTTCCACGCAAGTAATGTTGTTAATGTTAATGTTTTTGTAATGCTGTATAAATTCGTGCGTGGCGTCACTAAAAGGAGTGCTGTCGAGCCTAAAGCTGTTATTATGTATTGCAGAGCATAGCCCTTGTAGTGACTACCTAGGACATGTATTTGTTTATGTTTCTCCTGAAACATTTTAAAGACGAACCTGAAAGCAGATGTTCGCAAAATTGTATTAAATCTATGTATTAAAGTTATATAGAATGTGTATTGTGAAATGTGAGTATGAAAGGAAATTCAGAGATTTTGTCAAAATTATTGTTATATATAGTACAATAGTAAGGTAAAAAGAAATAAAAATGCAAGATTGTTTTTGTAAAAGGTTTAATAGAATTAATTTGTGTAGTAACGTATAGAGCTTCGCCTTAATATAAATCCGTTCTAAAAGTAGAATTACATGTATTGGCCTTAAGCATTGGTATGCGTCATGTTATGAAGTCCGTATCGTAGGTATTGTTATCATAAACATTGTATCGAAAGTTGAAACGTTGCATTATTAGCGAGCTCTGTTGTAATACCTTTGTATGTTTTGCAGTACAGCTAAATGACAAGTTGGAGTTGTATAATTATTAAGGTTCAGTAGATATTTTTTTTAATGAATATGTTTAAATTTTTTTACAATTTTTTGAAAAAAGGGAGGGTGTGATGTGGCGACTGGATTCCAAGAATGCTGACTCGATATAAGCGTCGACGCGCGGTCCGCGGTGACGCGAGCCAGTCGCACATTACCACCGATCCCGTCAGGTTCATTCTCAAGTCATTGTAATAGTACGCATACAGTTAGAAAATAGACAGTATAATTTGGAGTCAGAGTAATTTAGATGAACATTGTGAAGTGAATAAACAGTCAGTGATTTATGTAACAGCTTTTATTTGACATTCACACCAGACCCTAACTTAGGCAAGTGGTAATATCAGTCAACATTGTGAATATAAACTATACGCCGCGAATGGTACAGAAATAAGGACTTACGGAATTATACCATTAGAGTTAGATTTGTGCCTAGAATAAGAGAGATGGATATCTTCTTCAATTTCATTATTAATTTCTATTGTGTAAGTGCCATTCGTTCGCACATGTTCACCATAATATGAAAAGCTTGCTTTAACTGGTATGTACCCAATGCAAGGCTTTTCAAGTCGCTTATGCTAAGTCTTGGGAAATTATTTAAATGTGGATGGTGAGCGTCAATGATTACAAATGTAGCTCTTTGTCTATTTAGATTTTCTCTTCTGACAGTATCAGCAAAAACATTATTTACGTACTGCAATTGCCAAATATTCTGCTGCTTCCGGCATATCTTCTATAAGTGGGTGGAATTTATTTATTAAGGCACAACTGTTTCGAAAATCAGTCATTAAATGTTTGACTGCCTTATTAAAAACTCTTGGCGAATTAATTTGAAATCCCGTTTGAGTCGACCATTGACCACTTCAACCACCCACCTACACATGGTTATACACCTTGATTTGTTAGCTTGCATTTTTGTAAGTTGCTTGATGCTCGCCCCCTGACAAAGACTCAGGCATATGAGCTTGATAGTCATATTCTATCAGTTGTGGAATTACATCCCTGAAACCTCTAAAATAAATATATCGCCCTCTCGGAAATATGATTTCATTTCACCATCACTATTTCTAAATTCATTGCTCATAATAGTAGCATCATCTACTATAGCTTTAAATGGACCTAAAGAGTCTAGAACATGGCCATCACAGCAAACTATCATGAACGGGTTTACCAAGTTTAGATGCTTATGTGAACTATAGGATTCTTTTTGAAACAAGTAGTTGCTGCTGCTTTGAACATATACATATGTAGGGATGAAACGATACTATCTAGGTATCGATACTTTTACTCGATACTGTATCGTTTCATAAAATAACGATGCCTACTCGGTATCGAATGAAAAGTATCGATACCTATACTTACTTGTATCGATAAATTTTGACTAACGATATTACAATTACAAATTCAGTTACAGTTTTAATTTAACGAAAACAAAATAACGGCTTTAGCCACGCGATGAACGAATGACTGGCTGAATAAATTGGAATAAATATAAATCATACGCAAGACTTCCAACTAAGCAGTATAAAAGATGCATTCGCGAAACAAAAATTCCAACTAGACACCTTACCATAAATTAATAATCTGCATGAGTTTTTTTTATACTTCTCAGTGATTGACCGACCAAGTACCAATATAAGTACCGAGTGCGCAAACATATTTCTACAATTGTCAAGTTGTACCATATTTCCAGAACTTTCAAGTTGTACCAAATTCAGTTCATTACCCTGAGTGATTATAATATTTGGTATCCCACCTTCCTGTGGCTGTTGTTCTATAGGAGTAGACGTATAATGTTCCTGTTCCTGCATCACTATGTGGCTGTTGTTCTGCAGGAGGAGGCTTATATGATGAATAATATGATCTTGCATCACTGTTCTGTGAATAGGAAGACATAAAAATAGCCCTTTTACTACTTACCGACTACTCGACCTCGTCTGGGATCGGCCGCTCGAACCGGATAAGTTGTGGCTCAAACTGATGACCTTCCACATGTAAGCAAACGCGTGCCCGGTACAGCGTATTTTGATGGACGCGCTCCAGTATTCCTTCCCGTACAGACCGATATTTTAGTTCTTCAAATACGTCAATATTTTTTTTACGCATTTGACCACTAGTCTGACAGGGGCGGTCATAAACACGGTCTTTGACGAAACCCCACAGGAAAAAATCCAAAGGCGTCAAATCAGGCGAACGCGCTGGCCACGCGTGCGGCCCACTTCTGCCGATCCAGTGGTCTCCGAACAGCTCCGTCAGCCGCTGCCGAACTGGTCTTACGATGTGAGGCGGTGAGCCGTTGTGATGGTACCAAGTCTCCCGCAACTCGGCCAGCGGCATGTCGCCTAAGGCCTCCTACAAATCGGTGTCAATTAAATTTAAATAGGCGGCCCCGTCCACTCTAGGCGGCAAAAAAACGGGACCGAGGATCCAGTTCCCCACAATGCCTGCCCATACGTTGTGCTTCCACCGCGCCTAGAAGCCCGTTTCTTGAGTCTGGTTGGGATTTTCTGCAGACCAGTAGTGAGCATTTCGACGATTCCACATACCATTATTAGTGAATGTGCTTTCATCAGTAAAAATGATGTGTCGAACAAAACCTCGGTCTTGTCTCAACAGCCATTGACAATAAGCCATGCGGCGATGGGCGTCGCCTGGTACCAGTGCTTGCACGCGGTGGATTTTATACGGCCTCTGCCTGTCCCTTCTTAAGACTTTATGCACGGTGTTATGGGATACTACATGTCGACTGCGATGGCCATGCCTTCTACGCAGAAGCCTAGCTGCCGTTCGAACGCCTAAACGTGGGTTTTCCCTCATTACATCTAAAATGGCTTGTTCCGCCGCAGGTCGTATTTGCCCGCGCCCGCCCTCCGAAACTGGCACTATCGGCTGATTGTCCAGCAAACGTTGTACAGCCCGACAGCCCGAACAAAAATACGTGCATCTCCCGGGTGATTCGCCGTGGGATATTCAGCCCGATACAGCCGCAGAGCTTCGCAAGAGTTTCCACGTGCTCTCCCGTAACAGAGAACCATGTTTACGTACTCACGCTCGAGCAGTATACGTTTGGTTAGGCATTTTCTAACAAACACACACACACACTTTCACGTTCACAAATTATCACTTAATTGCAACCACACGAGATAACAATAAAAAATCGCAAATTTGCAATTTGAAAAGCGTATTCGATGACCTAAGAAACCGAACTGGAGAGCGGCGCGGGCGCGGGCGGCTCGGTAGAGATAAAAAGAGACGATAGTGCCATCTTCTTTTTTCAGTTCACCGCCGGCGCCGGCCGGCCGGCGTCGCATTGCCTAGGTTATACTGACCAATTAACAATTAGATAATACGTAGATAATTACCTACATAACGGACATCGTGTTACGCATCGGTAGTGTATTTTTTTTATCATTTTCCATAAATAATTTAAGCATTTTTTAAAACATTACAAAACTAGAATTTAATGGAATTTCCAATAGCTCCTTAATATGTTTTGACACCGGCTCCTCACATAAAATATCTTGTAAAAGACCTGGCTTTAAACCTGTAACAAATTTGTCTTTCACTCGCTCCTCCACACACTTGGAGAAGTTGCATTCAGCTGCCACTTCTTTAATGCGAGCATACCATTCTGTAACATATTCCTTATCATATTGTTTTAAATTGTCAAATAAAATTCGTTTTCCATAAAGCGATATTCTGACTTGAAATCGCAACTTCAATGTTTCTTCAATCTCTTTATAAGTTTTCTCTTTCGGCAACTTGGGATGCACCATGCTCTTAAGAATTCTGTAAACGTTTTCATGTAATGATACGAACAAGGGCAAACGTCTCCCCGAGAGCTCGAATGACTTCGGCGGGGTCGCGGGCGACCGCAATGAGAACGCTCACACATTCGCGCGCAGCCCCACGTAAAGCGGCACTAATTCTAGCTAAATTTGCGGAAGCCGAATACGACATGCTCGTGGCTTCATAAAGCCTTTTAAAAATGAGCCAGTCGGTCGGGTATCCGCTGAAGATAGGCAAAGAAATTGAATGGGTACCACCTACCTTTTTATTCGGTGCTCCGGCAGCTACCTCGGCGATGGCAGAAGCCAATTTTAGTATATTTTGTGAAGTATGAAACTCGTTATTATTTTTATTAATGTTACAATTTTGTTGTGGAGTGTAAATGTGTAGGAGCCCTATGATCTATGCATTGCACTGCCCTGTAGGAGAATGACAGGGGGGGACCAACGGGGTATGACATGAGCCTACTGAGGCTCGGCAAGAGCAGTCATGGGAAGCTAGAACGCAGGGAGGTGCTTGTTGCTCGGCAGTCGGTGCGGAAACCACGGGGCCCTCGAAAAGCGCAGTGTGCGCTAGGGCCTCCATAGGCAAACCCCCGAAAAGCACCGCATGGGCCAGGGGTCAACGGGCGGGTCCCCAGAAAGCGCATCATGCTCAGAGGGCCCGCATTGCGAGCTTCCGTGAGCCCCAACCCATGCTTGAGTGCGGCAACCATGGCTGTGTGAACCTAGCAAGCTGGGCGAGGCGTTCAGCCTCAGCGGCGCACGGTGGAATATGGTAGAACAAACGCATATCAAAATTGATTTTTATTACTGATTGAAATTGGGTAATATATGAATATAATTTAATAGTTCAAAAGTCGAAGTTTAATATTCTGCAGCGTTATTCATATTTTATTTCGTAAAAGTATTTTTTTTCATGTAGCAAAGTTAAACGTTTAGGCAGCTGGGAAATATTAAGTTCTTCATTTACGTTTTTCAACGTGAAATAGTTTTACGTTTTTCAACGTGAAACTTGAAATGAAAGGTATAAGGTATTATATATTTTTGAAAAGCACATTTATCAGAGGTTAGAAATAAATACAATTGATTGTTTTTAATACGAATATAAATTTAAAAACCAATTTAAAGAAAAAATGGAGAAATATTCTTTTTTCCTCAACTTCGTCGAATCTTTTAACATTTAGAGTTGTTTACCGATGCTTTGAATTTAATGTTAAATTATAGGTTAGTTACTCATCTAAAACATATAAAAAAAATTAGCTGCGGCTTTTTGCGGTTTTCGGAGATATGTGAAAAAATCGAATACTAGTCTGGGAACGAAAATCGCTATCAAATGCGGTTTCGTAGTTTACTTTTATTATCAATAGTTTGTGGTACATTTTATGAATTAATTATTTGATATTGTTATGTAGGTTTTATCATTTCGATGTCATTTTCCGTGAGAAAATAGATATCTGAAATAATTCCCACATTCTGAAACAATATAAAAATTTATTATTCAACATGTCTACTTTTAACTGTACTAAACGTGAGTTAATAGTGTCTTATATAGAAGGCGGAAAAACGACTGCGGCACTTTCAACATATTTGGAGGGAAAACAAATTTCGGATGTCAATATATGTTTTATTATTGACCATATTCAAAGGGATGTCGTCCCTTCGTTTAATAAACGCTGGAGTGAAGCAGGTAACGGAGAGAGTATCATAAACCATTTCGCGGTATTACCAATTGGGCAACTTTCAGAAGATGCTCAAGAATCTCGCAATAAGGACTATAAAAAATTTTGCTTACACCATGCTCGGAAATGCCCTCGAATAGCTACAAACGAAGATGTGTTTAATACACTACTTTACACTTCAGATCCATATATAACGAGCATAAGAAAACCATATGCAAAAAATGTAAAGGAGCTCGATGAAGATACTTTACACCTTCTCAAGGTTAATGAACTTATTTCAGATCCTGAAGCTCACCGGGTGTAAGATGTCAATCTTGCTGAGCAAAAAAAAAGAAATATATATTGCGATAATTTTGATTTGTTTCTGTATGTTAGCGTAGTGTTAAAAATATTTTACCATTTTTAATTTTATATTATCAATATAATATGATAGTTATCTTAATAGAGTAATTAGCATTAAGAAATAGACGTACAATATGTTTCTAAAAAATATTTCAATAAATAAATAATACTATTTTAAATCATTTTGTGACTTTTCTTTTTTAATTAAAAAAAATACGCATAATTCCAATTCATCAAACATTACTTATATGAATCCTTATGTATCACTTTATATTATAGCAAAATTTTATAAGTCTATCTTTCAAATTGACGGTGTTACAGATTTTTAATCCGAAACACACCGAAATATTCCACAGTGCGGCGGCGCGCTCCACTGCAGCCACGCGGTCAGCAACGGCAAGCTCAGCTTCGGCCATACGTGCAGCAGCGACCAATTCAGCAGCAGCTAGCTCCCGTTCCGCTGTAGCTTGCGCTGCTTCGGTTTGGAGCCGTACCGAAGAAGAAGTTTTTGAAAGAGACTTACCACTAGATTTCCGACTTTTGTTACCTTTCTGAGCCACCAGAGCTCTTTTAGAGCGTGTAAGCTTATTGAATTATTCTTCGAACACCACTTTGTTGAAAACGTAGGAAAAAAGCTGAAATAAAACTCTCTTCTTCGTGACAATGACGTATAATAATAAGTAACAAAATACAACCATAGAAACCATAGAAAAATAGGGTTATTAAAAATACATAAATAATATAAAAAGGTCGACTTAGCGTAGTCAATAAATTAAAAGTATAAAAATTGACTTCATTTTTCTGTTCCAAAAGGAAAATGTTCCTTTTTACAAAAATATATCAACAATAAATCTAGATAGTCAAACATTTTTTGTGTAAGTAAAAACAATATTAATTCCTAACCCTTTAAATCTATATATATAAAACTCAAAGGTGACTGACTGACTGACATAGTGATCACACAACGCACAGCCCAAACCACTGGACGGATCGGGCTGAAATTTGGCATGCAGGTAGATGTTATGACGTAGGCATCCGCTAAGAAAGGATTTTTATTAGAGATGCGTCGAATGTGGGTTCAACCGAATACGAATGTTCGGCAGAATATTCGGTTCAATTTTGCGCGGCAAACAGGTTTATACAAGTCCGTGCTGCACTCTACAAGAGACGGGTGCGTTCTAATTATAATTATAAATATTTAATTAATGATTATTACTAAATAAGACTTACTAGTTTTTCTGATCTCTTAATGGTAATTTTAATAAGTATTTGTCAATAAAGAATTATTACACAAATAAGTGTGTCTAGTGTGTGTATTTATAAAAGGTCAAAACTACCCGAAATCGTCGAGCATGTATGAGGACTGTAATGCGAGTAGATGTAGCGAAAGAAGTATGTAAGGATCGTAGCAAGTGGAAAAAAGTAATCTCTGCCTACCCCTGTGGGAAAAAGGTGTGACTTTATGTATGTATTCATTTATAAAAACTGTGTATCAACAGTTCTCACAATGAACCATACCTTTTAAATTAAACTTAATTATGAAAGGAAAACATTGTTTTGAAATTTAATTATTCGGTAATCATTCAATTCTACCCCGAAGCAAAGCGAGGGCGGACCACTAGTCTATGATATATTTGGCCATATTTTTTATAAAGCTCACAGAAGGCTTAAAATAATAGATTATATTTTTATGATCAGACGAGATAAAGCTGTATAAGAATTAATCATTTGCTTTTTACAACTGACAGAAATAAACAAAATAAAACTTCACAAGCACAATTAATTATTACATTAAAATAAAGATTAAAGAGCAATAAAGATTAACACATCAGCAAAGAGTAGTATAATCATCAGTGTTTTGCTGGGTTCGCTTTTCGCTTTGCTACTGATTTATAGGGTTTTTCGTTGTGATTTTCGCCGCACTCGCCTGCTTACTGACCATTTGCTAGTCTACACGGACTTCTCTGCCTATCGATTCTACCATACAATGCATACACTATGGTATAAACGCCACACGAAGACTGCGACAGCATATCAATTCTTCTTCGCCTAGTCTTATTCTCGATATCAATATTGTACTCAGTAATATTTGATACTGAATATTTGTAATTTCTATGAAAAAAGGCTGAGGAACTTTTGATAGAGATAAAGTTAGATGAAAACTCCTATGTCATAACATTGCTACATCATTGGCTACGTATGATAAAAAAGGTGATACATTAGAGGTGGGGCTCTTTTTAGAGCCTGACCCCTGATTTAAAAATTATTCATGCATTGCAGTATATAATATACCTCATTCATCAAAATATATCGATTAGGTAGTTGATTCTGATGCTCCTTGTAGTGCTGCAAAAACAACTAATTTTATGTGGCCAATGTTATTAGGCTCAGCCACCAGCGTGCTCCAACAACTGTCCCTTTTTTTTATTTGATAGAAAAAGCTAGTCTTTCGTAAAATTTCAATAACAAATAGTGCTATATCCTAAAGCCAGTTTTACATTTTTTTACAATATAAAGGGAAGACCCAAATAAAAGATGTAATTTATTATAGATTTTTGTACTGTATTGTCCGATGACTGATATTCATACTTATAAGTGGTCGGTCTATAAATTCTTTTACAGGGACATAATAGGTATGGACACATAAAATATATTTTTGATTTAAGTTTTATTGCAGTTCTGTTTCCCGCTAAGTTTGGAATCTGACACCACCTAGGTTGGTTGATGCAGATATCATGTGCTGGTGTCCCCACCCTAAATACCAAATAACTGTCATGACATGACAACAACAGCCAACGGTTCTGTTTCCTACAATACAGCTGCAGTAATACGGTAATATGTCGTCCAAGGGATTATAAGTATTATCACTTTCAAAGGCAATATAAACATAGTACACTCTTTGGCTGATATGCCTTGATTTGATACGACCTCTTAAGAGTTGAGGTCTTGATCCACCTAAATTATTATTATCACAAGTTGTGGGCACACTTCAACTTCGTTATTTCCATTTGTTCTTATATGTTCTCCGTAATATGAACGAGCTTGCTTAACTTTATAAGGTCCTAATGCTAATAATATTAACTGATTATATTCCAAAACTGGAAAATTCTCTAGTTGAGGCAAGTTTCCATCAATTCTAAAAAAAATTGATTAGGCTGCTCCATAAACTGTTGTACTCCTTCAATTAAGTATCTTGAGTTTGTACTATCTTCTATATGTATGTGATATTTATTCATAAGAGCTGCAGCTATTTTATAATCATCCATCAGGTGGAGCGAAGCAACCTCAATAAAAAATCGTTAACGAAATAATTTAAAATCACGTTTGAAACATCCGTTAACTACTTCTACTACCCACCTGCACAATGTGACTTTTCTGCTTTTATTTGCTTGCTCACTTGATAATTGGGTTTGACCACTGATCAGTGATTCAGGTTTACGAATTTGAGACCCTAATCTTTCTAATAGTGGTATGGCAACCCTATCTAAAATGAAAACATCATTAGGTTGAAAAAGCTGACGATATGGACTATCTTCCGCTTGAAATATTTCAGTCATAATGTCAGTATCAGTTGTAGTAGCCGCAAATGGCCCAACAACATCAATAATGTGCCCATCATATGATACAATTACAAATGATTTGACCAAATTATCATATTTGTGCAAGCTGTATGTTTTTTTTTTGAAACAGATAGTTTGAACTTTTTTGCATATACGTATATATGTGCCGTCAAATATGGCTATGGCTGGTCTATTGTCAGAGGAACTGCCGAAAAGAGCTTTAGGAATGCTTAAATTCCTGTTTACAATGTCTCTGTGGGTCATGTGATTAGCGCCCAAACAGTTAGGCGCAAAAAAAATGTTTTAAGCATTGTCTAATTTTATTTAATATGCTAGTAAAGGTAGGGCGAGACACACCAAAAATCATTGAAAGGGGCCTTACCAGTTTCCCCTGTCGGTAACTTAGCTAAATAAATAGCAAAAGCATTTTTAGGCTTCCTAAAAGAGACAAGTGGTGAACTATTAAAAAGATTTAAAAAAATGTCTATTGACAAACCTGTCCAGTAGTGGCATTTTGCATTTCAGCAACCTTTTCAAAATTCAATATGGGTTTTTCGGATTTTGCAATATTTATAAGATCTTCTACTCGTTTGCAGTGAAATTCATAAAAACATTGTCATTATCAAGTAACACATGCCAAATATTCAAATTCAAGTGTGTCTCACATACTCTTGTACTGTGGGGAACATACAAATTATATTTTTCGATCTGCATTTTCTTTATAAACAGTGGTATAACATGCAAATGTTGTCCGAACCCACAACCATTAAATACACATTGTTTCGAGGTATTTGCAGCCCGTTTGTAATTTGGCAGAATAATTTTAGATCCAGGTGAAAGTTTCAGATCCAGGCAGATTTAATCGATTTTGATCATTATTTATCTGCCGTTGATGCCCCATCCAACAGGGATGACACATGCATAGTTCATATTCTAAAAGAAAAACAGTCAATTAAGGATATTAACACAGCTATCATATACAAGATATTTAAAGACTATACAGAAGTAGTGAGAATACTTTAATGTAGATGCAAACGAACAAATCAGTAGCTACCTGATGGAAGGCTGGATGTGATATTGGTAACATCTCAAACATCTGTCTGTGCCCCAGTAAGCGACTGCAACCAATTCTTGCCGAACTTAAAAGTTCAAAACATGGATGACAAATATTGGCATCCATCGCAACTTTTTTTTTTCTTTTTTAACGGGGAGAATGCGTTTAAGCACCGTCCCCGCCCACTGGGCTAGTGAGCGGGGGTGTGTGGGACTCTCCCGGCTAAAAAGATAGCCGGGAATACTCCCTAAACTCCCCGGGAACTTCGCCTCGGCATAATTGAGCGGGCCACGAGCATGCGCAGGGCGCTGCTATGTAGGGAATCAGTGAAACCTAAGCACGCATGTATTTTATTTTACTGAGGAGTAGCCCCAGAAGAAATGATATGTTCCATATATCGCTTTGCTACATCATCAAGCACCCCAAATTCCAACCTATTACGTTTAATGGCTGCAGATTATCTGCCACTTGCAGATTAGCTCGAGCATTTGCGGCAACTGTAGCTGCCCGCTGCATCTTGACTTGGGACAATAGCCTCATCTAATGGAGTAGGCGTGCTGAAACCAAATAAGTATTTGAACTTATTAAAACTTGTATTAAGTTTCATTAAACCTAGTTAAAAACTTTATTGGACAATCTTTTAATCTTAAATGATTATGCTACTCGATCACGGATGCCTGATAGAGGGGGATTTCTCCCAAATTTGGGGGGTTTTTAAAGCGATGTAGGGAAAATATTTTTGAGGCATTAATGGGGGGAAGAAATTTGGGTTTGGGGGAAATGGGAGTTTTTTAATTCCATTGTTTATATAAAAATAATGCCACTTCTTAACGCACATCGATAGTCACTTTGAAATCATAAATAAAAAAAAAATCTTCCTCGGCTGGAATTCTAACCTAGACCGTCCACGTAGTATGCGAACTTTCTACCACTAAACCACCGATGCTTGTGGACAGTCCGTATTTTTAATATCAGTCAAAAATGTAATGCGCGATTGTTAATGTAATAGAAGTTTAACATTGAAAAATAGAGAACACGACTCGTGAAAAAAGAAATATCTTCATCAGAAACACATTCTTGGTTACAATCTAGATTATTCAGTGCTACTTTCAGGATCCATCTTAGTCTCTCAAACTAAATTTCCTTTTTTTACACTTGTTGTATAACTTATTATTTGTATACTAAAGTATCGACTTGGTATGGCGCACTGTACTGAAAATCGCCGTGACGACGTCTCGCTCATGCGACTCGGGCATGCTCGCGGCCGTATTTAACTAAACTGCAGCAGCGGAATTTTGTGAAAGGGCTCTTTAGTTGTCTCGTATAGAGTGCTCGTAATATTGTATACTAGGTTTCGGGTACGTATCAAAGATCACGTGAACTTCTCTAACCACATTATTTATTAGATAATGAAACAAATTGTGACTGATTGCGCCAAAGGCAATTGGAAAGTCTCGGACAGTATGCAGATAAAAAAAACATCAATTATTGGTAATAATTCCAGTTCTTTAGGAATACTTTGAACAACTTTCTCTATATCTATCAGTGGTTTCACCAGTTTAGATTTATCCGTTTTGTTGATAGTTCCACCCATCACAAGGAAAGTGGAACAGGCGTTAAAGGATACTGCAAAACCTTTTCAATCTTTACATTTTGTTGTTCAGATATTCCCCTTATAATCTGCCAAATAAGTCGCTGTGCAATTTAACCTCTTTCACCTTTCCGCCTTGACGTTTTACTTTTTTCTTGGTCTTGAAAGTGTAAATAACATTTCTCTGGATAGGTTGTTGAAAGCGACATTGTTCTAAAAAAAATTCTTCTTCTATTCTACATTTCCCACGACTTTCGTTAGAAATCCATGGACTTCATGACTTTCAGACTGCCCATTACAAATATTGTATAGCAAGTTATCTTTTAATGAAAATGAAAATGGATTCAAACGATTGTTAATACTGCCTTGAAACTGTTGTATTTGTTGTCGACTTTTTTCTATTTTGTTTTTCCTTAAAGATTTGGTGAATTCTTCTCGCTTCTTCATAAGCACTTTAGTGCGTACATGAGAGATAATTTCCGTACGTAGAATATTACTTTTGCTTCACCTTCGACGAGCAGACATTGAGTTTTTCATACATGCAATACCAGTTGATCGTTTAGCAGCATCATTGATCGTCATTTCAACAGAAAAGTACTTCTCGCTTAGAAATGACTTTTTATACCAACGACGACATTCAATCCAGGATGCGATTGTTACACATTTTGTAAGTTGCAATTGTATAAAGGTACGTAGCAGAATTTTGATGATTAAAGGCAAATAACATATTGGCAATCAGTGGCAAAGTATATTTGTACAAATCGATATTACCTGTGCGAATACTTTGGTCGAAAAGAACGTAGTTGTTAAGTTAGATTTGACATATAACAAAAAGTCTTACAATATTACTATAAGTCAAATATTCACTGGAATGAACTTGCCATGTATGGCATAAGAAGTTAATTAATAAATATGAAATGTTTTAAGAAAATAAATAAAGTCTTTCATTTTCATATGAAATCTCATTGAATATGTAATCCAAAAACTGAGCTGGAGCAGTAACATCGTTATAACTGCCCCAACCCAGGTACCATACCACACACATAATGTGGGCACAACAACCCACCGTTCTATTGCCCACGAGACAGTTGCAGCAATAGCCTGATAAAGCCTCGACACTATTGGCAACATGTTCATCTTTACTAATCTGTAAATACGCATATGTTCTGCTAGACTTAATTCTTCCTCTGAGAAAACAATTATTATTTGTGTCTAGAAAAAGAGGGATATCTTCTTCAATTTCATTATTAATTTCTATTGTGTAAGTGCCATTCGTTCGCACATGTTCGCCATAGTATGAAAAAGCCTGCTTTAACTGGTATGTACCCAATGCAAGCCTTTTCAAGTCGCTTATGCTAAGTCTTGGGAAATTATTTAAATGTGGATGGTGAGCGTCATTGGTTACAAATGTAGCTCTTTGTCTATTTAGATTTTCTCTTCTGACAGTATCAGAAAAAACATTATCCATATGTAATCTACGTACTGCAATTGCCAAATATTCTGCGGTTTCCGGCATATCTTCTATAAGTGGGTGGAATCTATTTATTAAGGCGTAGCCGTTTCGAAAATCAGTCATTAAATGTTTGACTGCCTTATTAAAAAACTCTTGGCGAAATAATTTGAAATTCCGTTTGAGTCGACCATTGACCACTTCAACCACCCACCTACACATGGCTATACACCTTGATTGTTGTAAGCTTGCATTGTTGTAAATTGCTTGATGCTCGCCTTCTGACAAAGACTCAGTCATATGAGCTTAATAGTCATATTCTATCAGCTGTAGAATTACATCCCTGAAACCTCTATATAAAATAAATATATCCCCCTCTCGGAAATATGATCTAATTTCACCATCACTATTTCTAAATTCATTGCTCATAATAGAAGCATCATTAACTATAGCTTTAAATGGACCTAAACAGTCTAGAATATGGCAATCACAGCAAACTATCATGAACGGCTTTACCAAGTTCAGATGCTTATGTATACTATAGGATTCTTTTTGGAACAAGTAGTTGCTGCTGCTTTGAACATATACAGATGTAGCATCACAGATGACAATAGCAGGTCTTATATCAGGAGCAGTATTAGGATTACCAAATAATCCTTCTGGTATTATTTTATTCCTAGCGGCAACTTCTTGTACTGTCATATGATTTAGGCCTAAATGCAAAGGTACCATTTCGTGGCTCATACAGTTTCTAGCCTTATTCGTATTTCTTTCCAGAGTGCTTCGAGGCATTTCAAATAAAGAACTGAGCCTCACATTACTGTCGCCAGTATGCAGTTTGGCCAAATAAATTAACGCCACCAGGGATGTTGTGGATGCAGATTTTCTCACATCCGCGGACGCGGATGCGGCTGCGGATTTTAAGAGGCTCACATCTGTACATAAAACTTGTGTGGTTAGGGTAAAAAAATATCCTTTCTTTATTTAATAATAAAGTAGTGCATGAATTACTATTACTCAAAACAAGCAACAAGCGTGTTGAAACAAAGTAAACTCTTCGGGGTGCATTGATTTTAGATGATTTTATAGCGACGATGTAGTTCGACCCATTCGAGAATATGTTTTATTACAGATAATTTACACTGAGATTTATTCCGGTCATTTTGAACAGGATTGAAATAGGTCCAAATTTCACTTTGCGTGGGTGGTGGAATTTTTAACAAAAAGCCCAATAAAGAAGTTATAAACTTGTTATTAAATATTAACAACAAAACAACAAAAGATCGCGTCAAATCTTGTCACAACACATATAATAGAGAGGCGCGTCACCGTTTAACAAAATTAGCTATCACGCGCCATTCGTCGGGCCTGCTTCTTTCTTTCTTATCGCGACCTGCTACACATAGGCATCCGCAGACGCTCCGCATCGATTTTTGCGGATGCGGATGTGAATATTCGCAACATCCCTGAACGCCATACTTGCAGAAAGCACTTCATTTTGCAGACTAGGCAATTTTAATAAAAAGTTCATGGAACTGGGCAGCTGTAAGTCCAAGCCAATAATGGCAGAGGTTAGGGGGGAGGGGGGGTCCTACTGATGTCATTGAAGTCTAGTCTTTTTAGATTAACTCGCTCCATCATATTCAGCATGTGATCCGTCTGTGCTGCAGTGAAGTCTCTAGTGTTCGATTGTAACTGGTCCCAGCAATCATTTTCTAAATGATATCTGCATATGCGAGCCGAAGGTGGAATATACAATCTATAGCGACATTATAACATTTCCTTCTCCCTTAGCAATAACCCTTCGTCATTTTACATATCCAGAAAATATACAATGCACACTCTATAATGTGGTCTTCCAATTTCAATTGGCTGCCAAGGATAAGTCCAAAGCTTTTTGCTGTGTGTACGAGCTCAATGAGTTCACCTTGAATGTTTATGTTGGTACTTCACCATGGCAGGTTCTTTTTTGTACCAAATAGAACTAGGACTTGGTGGGATTTAGCATTAGGCAGTTCGATATGCACCAGTTTGATATTTTTTTAAGTCTTCATTAATTTTTGTTACAGCATGGGCATGTTACTCTGGTGAAAATGACAAATATAGCTGAAGGTCAGCAGCGTAGAGATGGTGTTTGCAGTGGCCAATACTATGTGTGATGTCTGCACCATATAAAATATAGAGAATCGCCCCAAGAATGGATCCCTGCACTACACCTAGGGTTGCCAACTGTGTGGATCAGTATTCCGGGAGGTAAAATAAAAATCAATGAAAATCGAATATTTTTATTTATAATTGTATTTTTTTACACTGCGAGCAGCTTGTAATGCCTTTTGATTAGTTACAATAAAATCATAGAATTCATTACAGGTATAATTGTAGTTTGTGCACACTTGTATTTCAGATTTCACGTGAGTTTCATTCAGCCGATTTCGACTTTTCGACCACAGTTCGTTCACTACGCTGAAAACACGCTCAGCAGCGGCGTTTGCGATAGGGATCGATAGAGTGAATGTAACCAATTTCTTAATTTCTTTACCAGATTCGTCCTTACATTTTTCAAAAGAATTAACCCAGCGCAAGTCTACCCTCTTTGTTTTGCTTGCCACGACTTCACGAATCTCTCGCAGTAAACAGTAATCATCGTATAGTTTATCTTCATTTATTGGCACATTCAGAGAAGCACCCAGATCTTTTAATTCATTCCAGTCAATTTCTTCGTCCATTGTCAAAATGTTCACTTTCTTGTAAATAGAGTCATCGAATTCGTACCACTTATGCAAATAAGTCAAACATCGCTCCAAATATTTGTCCGCATCTACTCTAAAAGTATTTTGATCAATCTCCGTCAACTTGTTCAGGCATTGGGTCGCTGACTGTCCGTAGAACTTATCATTCTTTCTATTAGTAATTTTGGTTCGTAACTCCGTCATAATCGTGTGTAGTTCAGTGCATGTAATATAGTCACTTTCCAGTTTTTTTATAGAAATATCAAAGACTTGCATAACATTGTGAATAAAATAGCAGTAGCATAATGGAAGACAGTTTTCATCTTTAAAGGCCCTCCAAATTATTATAGCACATTCATCTTTGCCTTCATTAAGAAAATATTCTCTCAAAACCGGCCAGTTTACAAGAAGTCTGTCTAAAGCTGGCAGCAATGAAAGCCATCGTGTAGGCACATGGCGGAGGATAGTTTTGTACTCTAAATGTGCAAAATCGAAGAATTCCTTAAGTTTTGCAGTTCGCTTGGCAAACGCGGAAAATTCGCTGTACACTTTCAACACCAACGACTCTACATCAAACTGTAATGCTTTTAAAGCATGTTTGTTACAATTATGTAAAATATGGCATTTACAATTCGCTTTCAAAATATTTGGATTTTCAATTTTAAGTTTTTGAAAAACTGAGTTATGAATCCCATAGTTGACTGAAGCATTATCTGCAGATAGTGAAGATACTGATGCCCAGGATACGCCATTTTCTTGTAAAACTTTACAGAGTTGTGTTTTAATGGCTTCACTAGTTTCGGCAGGGTCTTGATAAAAGTCAAGTAAACCTTGTTTCAAACCATCTCTGGGTGAAAACCATTGCACCGTAACTGGAAACATTTTTAAATTTCCTTTGTTAGAAGAATCAGTGCCAATAGAAAAATAGGTCGAATCATGCAATTCGGATAACAGCATTTCTTGCGACAGTGGCGCTATGACATTTTCACA
This sequence comes from Chilo suppressalis, assembly GCA_902850365.2. Classification (NCBI taxonomy): domain Eukaryota; kingdom Metazoa; phylum Arthropoda; class Insecta; order Lepidoptera; family Crambidae; genus Chilo; species Chilo suppressalis. The sequence continues at coordinate 4,419,669 of OU963919.1, forward strand.
AATAGTTGTAGCTTTAGTTCGACCGCATGCTATTTTCTTCGCAACTTCTGAATCAGGAAACAACGTAGAAAACAACTTATTGTTACAGTCTTGACTCGAGTAGCTGTGATGATGTTTAACTCCGTGATATACAGATGTAACTTCTGTGGCAGTTACTAAATCTTCTTCTCGTGAATGTTTTTTCACAAAAAAACTAGAGACTGATGGCATTGAAGACTTATTTTTTAGAAATAGCTTATGTTTCTTACCTTCCGAATGCACAATCAGAGCTCTTTTGCCTTCGTATTTTATTACAATATCACTTTTGCATAATTTACATTCAGCCGTGAAAACATCTCTTTTTTTAATCCAAGTACTGAACAGAGGATCTTTCAACCAGTTTTCATCAAAGCTTGTGTGATACTTAAGTTTTCTTTTTTTCGGCGGTGTCTGCTGCGTTGAGCTCTCCGAAACCGACATTATGCTTTAAACAACAAGCAATTGCGATCGCATAAAATTTTTATAAACACAAAACGCAGCCTGTGTCTTTCCCGCTAACTACGCAACTAATTAAGATGGCCGCGCGCGCCACAGCACAGAGTCGCTCGCTCGCCTACCCCGCGCTCACCCGCCGCGCCCGCGCTCACGACAGCCACGCCACTACACCCCGCCTCGCCCCGCCGCGCCGACCCGCCCGGCCACCGCGCGCGGCAAACTATCGAATGAAATATCCGGGAGATTTTAGCTGTGTTCCTGGAGCCGGGAGACTTTAAAAATTAATTGCCTTTTTACGGGAGATTCCCGGAATTCCGGGAGAGTTGGCAACCCTAACTACACCCCTAGTCACTGGGAGTCGGGTTGACCTTGATTTGGACCCATCGGCCATAGTAAGTTCCACATACTGCATTCTATTTGCTAGCTATCGAACCATTTCAAAGTTTTAGCATCTACTCCGTAGTAAGATAACTTGGATAACAAAATGCTTGTATTAATTGAGTCGAATGCACGTGAGAAGTCCAGCAACAATAGTGCGGTGATATAATATATATAAACGAAAGTTGTAAATCGAGTTTCTAAACGCAACATAAAGTGACATTTGGTTGACGATTTAGGTTATCAACCATACATAGCCAAAGCTCAATAAATGAAAAAAAATATCAACCAATATTAATTATCAATATTTGTTTAAAAATGTTTGATTTTTATTCTATAATTAGCTGAGTGCTAAAAAAGTGTTCCGAGATTTTTTTGCAAACTGTACTTTACAAGCGACATTTGACAGATGGAGGTCATTGGCTTGCCTATTCTTATTAGAATCGCATTATACATACTTGGTACATAATAATTTCTAAATAAATAATTTATTGATTAATGTAATATATGTGAGCTTAGAAATAAACCCATGTTACACGCATTTATTTTCATCAATGCATTCATATCAATTAGATACATATCTAATTAGGAAAATGACCTGTTTACATTGGGTATTAAAATTATTTTTCAAGGAATGAAAAGTCTGTAGGTGCGTTTATTTTTACCGTGCTTAATGAACTCATAATGCAAAGCTTATTCGATAAAAAAGGAGAGATATCTAGGATAATTATCTAATACCAAGAATATTAATACAATACAACAATATGAAAGGACATAGGAATATTTATTTGATAATAAGTAGATACATTAAAATAAAACACTTTTTTTCTGATTTGCTTATTCATAATCTTCATTTTCAACATCTTCTCTTATTAATATATAGTCAAGGAACTGTGCAGGTGGTGATATATCATTTCGATGCCGAGCCCAACTAAGATACCAGACCATAGTCACCACATGAGCACAGCTTCCAACTGTTCTCTTACCAATTATACAGCTGCAATAATGTCCACAAATACAATCTTGCCAATCAGTGGCCTGTACTTTTAACAATATATATGTGTATTACACGTTATTGCTTTGGTGTCGTGACTTAATTCTGTCTCATGCGATAACGAAATGCCTGCAACATTTGTAATTATCACATCATCACTTACTTCTATAGAAAAAGTACCATTTACTCGGATATGTTCCCCATAATAAGATCTGGCTTGTTTTATTTGATAAGTTCCTAAACTGAACAATATCAGATCTGACATTTCCATTATGGGGAACATATCCAGCTGTGGTAATTGAGCATTTATTTGCACAAAATTGGCTCGGCGTCTATTAAGCTGATGCATAATCACATGGTCTGCTAAATAATTTTGCACATACATTTGTTGAGTTGCTCTTTCTAATATACTTTGAGCATCGGGACGGTCAGTAAAAACGGGATGGAATTGGTTTATAATTGCTCCTGCAATTTTAAAGTCATCCATTAGATTTTTAGACCTAAAATATTTATTTCTGAATATTTTAAAATTCCGTTTAAACCGACCGTTTACAACTTCCACAACCCACCTCCACAGTGTGACAAGACGTGACTTGTTGGCTTTATCCATGGACCAATGAGTTTTCCCTTCACTCAGGGTGTCCGGTTTGTACACATTATAATTTAAAGAATTAAGTAGTGGAATTGAATCCCTAAAACCACGGTCAAGGATAAACACATCATTTTGTCTGAAATACTGCCTTATGGGTGATCTTTCACTTTGAAATAACTCTACCATGATGGTAGCATCAGATGTTGTAGCTGCATATGGACCAATTATATCTAAAATGTAACCATCAATGGCTACAAGCAAAAAAGGTTTCACAAGATTTGCAAACTTATGTAAGCTATAACATTTTTTTTGAAATAAATAATTTGATGATTCTTGGAGATATATATGTTCCATCACAAATTATAATTAAATTATTTTCTGGTGTTCCAAACAGACCTTGTGGTATCAAGAGATTTCTGTTGGACAGGCTTTCTCTTGATATGTGATTAATACCTAAATGTAAAGGTACATAAAAATATTTGAAACAATTACGTGCCTTTTTTATATAAATGTTTGCAACTGATTTTGAAATGCACATTAATGATGCAATTCGTCTTATTGGCTCGCCAGTTCTAATTTTCATAAGGTACAGTCCTAAAGCTGTTTTTGGTTTACGGCATAATGCTCATAACTGATTTATACAGCTCAGAATGGTTAAAAAAAACATATAATTTGTGATATAATTTATACTTCATATTTTTATGGCTTTTAATTAAATGTAGTTTGGTGTTCGTTAGTTTACTCTTATAATAAAAAACCAAGATCCTTGTAAAAAGAGGACATCTCCTTTCTGTAAAAAAGAGGTGCTTACCCCACGGCTGACCAAAATAAAATGCTAATTGAATTAGTAAACGAAGACGAAGAATTATGAAAGAATTATTTATTATAAAATCCTGTTTAGCCCGCCCCAAAGATAAAGTTGTCTCTCGGTGTCAAATTAATATGCGGGGCAACGTCAACGTTTCCCAGAATTTTATCACCCTCATCTACTTCTGGGAGGTCTATGTTATTGGCCATGCGCTAGTTATGCAGCACTGTGCAGGCATTTATAATTTTTGTGGCCGTAAAGGGCTTGTAGTGTAAGACCCTATCTTAAAAAAGGCAGCGGAATCTGACTTTTAAAACACCATTCAGTCTTTCCACTGTAGCGCGAGTTGTTTTTAGTGCCTCATTGTAACTATGTTCTGCGGTGCCTTCATCAGGGTTAGATAATGGAGTCAACATCCATGGCCTCAATACATAACCACTATCACCTGCAACGAATGCATTGTAATAAGAACTTTATTCACACCAAAATCAATCCAAAACTCACTCAATCAAATACAGCTGTACATTTGTTATTTACAGCCTGGCGGGTTAATATTTACTAATTAGACAGTAATGAAAGAGTTACTGACCTTTGCTTAGACCCTACAAGGTATATTTTTCACTAGTGGCCCGCCCTCGTTTCGCTTCGGTATTTTATCCCCTTGGGGTTAGAATTGATCAAAAGCTTCTTAGCGGATGCCTACGTCATAACATCTATCTGCATGCTAAAACTCAGCCCAATCCGTCCAGTGGTTTGAGCTGTGCGTTGATAGATCACTTTGACCGTCAGTCACCTTTGAGTTTTATATATTTTATATACTATATAAAGATGCTTACCAATTAAATGGTAATTCTGGTGGCCAGTCCTGAGTCCAACAACCTGGGAGTTCTTCCATATGTAACTGTCTTGGATGCTTCCAGGAAACAGAGCATCGACATTACGTATTTTCAATTTCGCATCGCATATCTGAAATAAATATTGTTGATGTATATTGGGATAGCTCATTTATTTTGTAGTTATACTGAACCTCTAATAATATATACAGCTTTAGTACATACTCGTTGGCCGTTAATAGAGTGATAATTTTTTCTATTCACATAAGCTAGTTCATCACATGCTTAATATCCCCGAGTTGGTGGTGGCACAATTGCAACAGGAGTGCTATCTATGCAGCCCACTACACCCGGAAATTGGTATATGTCATAAAACCTGGAACAGTAATAGGCAATAATATTATTTGTTGGTCATAATTATATAGGGATCACAAAACTGACTACGAATTTAAAAGGCATTTACCAATATAATTACCAATGTTGGTACTTTTAAATTTGCTTATATATTTTTACTTACTCCCTAAGAACAGCATTGAGTTCTTGGTGTGTACGGGAAAAATGAACCCAATGTTTAACAATAACCTCATTGTTTAAGGCATTAATTACATCTCTAATACATCTTGACACCGACGGCTGTGACAAATTAATTATATAGCTGTTGCCAACGGGTGTTTGGTAACTTCCTGTGGCGAAGAAATTTAAAGCACAAAGCACCTGAAATTTAAATAATACAACAATTTAAATACATGTTATGCTAATTCACTTTAATTTGAGAATACTGACAAAATTATTTCCTACAGATTACATTGTAAATTACAAATTACTCACTTTGGTTTAAGGTCTATTTCTTTTTGTTCGATAAAAGGTTCCACTATAAACATCAGATTTCACACCAAATTTTTGTTTAAACGAATTTTTTTTATGAAGTCGTCGTCCCTCATTTCAAAAGTAGCAATAATTGGCAATGACACTATAGAATAGAGCAAAATGGTTTTCCTTCGATAAAAGCCAGTTCATTCGATATATATTGAAGGTGATATAATATCTACGCCGCGAGAATTGGGCTCCTGGTCGATAGATAGGACGTCGTGGCCTCGTGCATGGCTTCCAAGGCCACTGGATATTACACCCCTGGACGTTTATTTATGGGGACATGTTAAAACAGTGGTGTACAGTGGCCGCGAAATCACAAACCGCGACATGCACAAGGACAAAATAATTTGGACCGTAGTTTTGGCATGAGTTAATGAACAGCTGATTTTTAGATGTGGTCTCGTGTTGGTTGTGAAGGTAACTATTTGAACGCTATCTGCGCGATACTCACCGCCATGCCCGAAACTTGAACCTCAGAGGTAATAATTTGTAAATATTATTTAAATTGTAAATTATTTAATTATTGTAAATACCTTGAATACACACTTTCAATACGCCTGCATTAAAAATTAAATTGAACAACAAGTACCTAGCGAACAATATTCAGTATTAAAGGTGTAAGTAACTTGAAAATTATAAAGAATGATTTCGTTAATCGTTTTATTATATTTTTGAGTTTTAGATGGCTAGGTATTTATTAGCTTTTGATTTTTTAATGTAGCGAGTCCTAATCCCAGTAAAGTATGAAGGAACGAGGATTCAACAAGCATAAATTAGATATTATCGCGTGAAAAAAGAATCATTATTTTCGCGCGCGAGCGTTATACAGTTACAAATATCACGACAGTATATTAAATCTAGAAAATCATTTTTGATCTATGTATTGAGTTATGTTAAAACTCGTAGAATAAACGTTGTTGTATATGATGTTAGCTATCTAGTCCTGCGGGTTTTCTGGTATTTTAAAAGTAACCCTGTCTGTTTTGTCATGTTCACCTTAATCGTCTAATCCCTCTACTTTATCATTTGCTACGTTATATATAAGGCATAGTTTTAATGAAACTTCGTCAAACGTTAAGCAGCAAGTTTTTTTCATTATCACTTTTGTTTCCTGCATACTTATTCAAGTTTGTTAATACTAATTCATGAATTCCTGTTCATATTAGGATTTTTTAATGATTTTATACTAGGTATTTGCTGATCTTTCGAAAAATGCAGACATTTTAATCTCAGTGGCACAGCGCCAACCTCGAGATTTTTAAGTATCGCTTTTCATGGCATCGTAAACTAGTAAAGTGTGTTTCTAAAGTTGATGATTGTATTTTCGATTCGATAAGCTTTGCGCTCTTTCCTATTGATGCCAAAGTGCATTTTATTCTTTCAACTGAGAAAACAATATTGTTTTTCTATGGGTGAGATCTGACATAAGACACAACCATATGTGGCGCCGTTATTGAGATACATTGATATCATCGGCAGGAACTAACCGAGAAGAAAGAAAATCTCTCAGCCACTTCATAGCGGTAAGTCCGGTGATCAACGGCCTCCAGATTCAGCTCGGGTGACGACTCTCTGCTCTTATTGCACATTATGTACGAATTAAGTACAGGCTCATTAAACAGTCGCTTAAAAAGCTTGATGTACCATTTTAAGCACCTTTTTCGTTCTATCAAATATATGGAAAGCATCTGATCTTTCAGATCGATCCCTCCCATGGAGAAATTATAGTCTCGGACGCCGGTAGGCTTTTGAAGGGTTTTGTTGTTTTTGTTGTTTTCTTTTGCGTTTCGTACGCAAAGTGCCGCGGCAGTCAATTCCTTTAGATTTAAAATTTCTATTTTATTTAAAAGTAGTCCATGGTGTGACAGTGCCCTTTCCTCTCAAAGCCTTCAATCAGCTCTAATACTATTTTTGTGGTCTTTCCACCAAGATCAGAGCTGATAGAAACGACATCACGGTCGACGTTTGAAGTATGTGATTTGCCAGTATAGATTTGGAATCTATACATGTAGGGTAATGGCACCAGTGGTCAGCCTTATTCCACAGTGCGTCTTAAAGTGCTAAGGAGCACGTTCTCGGGGCGTGGGGTGGCATTCCTATGTCTATCAAGGGGATCTGCCGCAACCGCTAGAACATAAACTTTCTCCTCATATTTGAGGTAGCCAACTGTATTGACTAGTTAGTTGGACTCAAATGGTAACAAATGATGAAATCCTGCGACGTGTCGGCAAGAAACGCGAACTTTGGGATACCATCAGAGTGAGGAAGGTTGCGTATCTAGGGCACGTGATGAGACACGAAAGATACGCCTTTTTACAACTAATAATGATGGCAAAGTTGCTGGAAAACGAGGTGTCGGTCGCAGGAAGAAGTCTTGGTTGAGGAACCTACGAGAATGGACTGGAATCTCGAGCGCCGCTGAATTATTCCATCTCGCTAAGGATAAGGAGACATATGCGAAGCTGACTGCCAACCTTCGTTGTTCGGAGAGGCACTAGAAGAAGAAACTGTATTGATGATCCTACGAATAGGCTCGGGTACGACGGTGACTGACTGGGCAACACGGAGCATGTCTCTAGTTACGCCCAGAGGTTTGATCTGGTTCGTCAGTCTTGGAACGACTGGTAAATCTGACTTGATGACTTCGAGTTTGGCTTCCATTAAGCCGAGGAAAACTCTGTACATAGAGTCATTTGGGACTCGGATGGTGTCCTGGTATGATATTGCGATGAATGTTAAATGGCATAGACCAAGTCCGATTCCTCGTGTTGTAATGGAAAGCGTAATCGCCTTCAAAGTCTGTTGCTCGCTTAAGCGAGATCCTCTTCATGTGAACCTACAAAGAGCTTTTTCCGTATCTCGTCTTGGAGTGCATTGACGGTATCTGCTCCTTTCGTGCGTCGCATCTGATTGACGCGACCACGTTGGTAAGTCCTACGACCGCGTGATTGGCGGTTCTTGCCACTGCGTTGGCTGGTAGAAGTATTATTTTCAGGTAAAGTTTCCATTTTGTATCAGCAATGGGGGTCTGCAATCAGTTAACCCTAAAAACTTTGGCACATACTTCTGAAGCGCAGCTAAGAAGGGAGCGATTAACATCGACTCGCGTCGGAAGTCGAGTTTACTTGGAGATTGCGAGTTATCATTGCTCAATGGAATGGAAAATATTTAGGATTCTATAATGTTGCCTACATTATAGAATCCTAAATATTTTCCACGAGGACAAATTGTTGCTTTGATCAAACAGTCAGGATGTGTACAAGACAAGGATCGCAAAGCTAATCGTCGTGGCTCTTCTTTCATCCAAACTATCTGGTGAACCTTCAAAGTACCTGGAAACGTTTTTAATTGGTCAGGAAGAAGCCAGTCTTTTTCGATTATTTTGTAATCTTCTACTACTTCTATTTTCACACCTTTAACTGTTGTTTTGAGGTTCTGAACTAAAGTGTCGAGGTCGGCGATGTCTTTTCCATACGCAACCAGCTGGCAGCAGCAGCCGTACACCTTTTCTGATCCCATAGTTGCCTTCTACTACACTCACTGGAGGATATGGTTTGATGCTATTCTACTCTGCTGGCATCACATGGCTGGTAGAAGTGGATACATGATTTTAAAAATCTAATATAATTTTAGGTGGTGATGATGCAGAATTATTTAGGAATAGGAAGTCCTACATATCTATAAATATGCAGAATTTGTGATGCCAATTTGTAGATTACTGATGTAGTTGCAAGATGGCCAGGTTCTACTCATGATAGTAATATACTCGTATACCAAAACAGTAATACGGGATCCTATGGTACTGCCTATCTCCTAGGCGACAGTGGATATCCCTTAAAGGTACTCATAAACTTAAAATAAACAGTAATGAAACCATTGTATTGTAATTAATCAGTATAATTATGCAAAAATATTATACATATTTAATCTTTTAGTGGTACACCAAACAAACTCTTCATATTCATTGCGTGTGTGTGAGTGTGTGTGTAGTTGCTGCATCACCCACAAGTGATCTACGCTTGCGGCGGATCGGTACCTGTGGGGGGGAACCCGGCAGCTTTTGTGATGTTTGCTCAATTTGGGCATTTTTGCCAGTTTCTGAGGACATGTTTGTTTGTTGTAATTGACTTAACTCTATTGGTACCGAAGGTGTTTATTCTAATTCCGAAGAAATTTTCTTCGAAATCCAATTTTTGTGAAAGTTCTGTATTTTTTGAAAAAATCCAAAATATCGTCTTTGTTTTTGAAAAATTTTAATATTCAAGTGGTCGTCCCGACAGGTCTCCCCAAGACCTACACTCTGACACCTTACCTGTCTCTCTACGTCCAGCACTTCCGGAGATATACCCAAGGTAGTTTTAGGGTAAATCAGGTAGAAAAAGGCAAAAATCCGATATCTCCGAAAGTATTGACCGTCCAGAACCGGGTAATCGGATCTTCCCAGAAAGCAGCTAGAGACCTATGTTACCCCATGGTCAATAGGATTTTTTTCCAGGGTAGGCGTAGGGTAAGTTTACCCTACCAAGGTGTTTGGTTAGGTCCGGGGCTGCCCAAAGGTGAAAACCCCGCGTTCCCAGCCTAAATAGTTCAGAAGTTACAGCACTTCAAAACTTTCCAAAATGGCGATCCAAGATGGCGGATCAAATTTTGAGGCGCTGTATCTCCGGCGCTACTTGGGCCAAACGCACGGTGCTTGGAGTCTTTAGGGTTAGCACGACGAACCCCCTCTGGTCGACTTATAAAAACAAGGGGGAAAATCCCTCCCCACGGATCCTGACTTCAACCTCCCGACGGCCCAGGTTATTGCTCTATAGTCCCGAATCTCGAAAAGCGGAGTTTCTAAGACCAGTATCTCGGGAGATACGGGCAGAAAACTAAAAACAAGGTGGCCGACCAAAATGGCGCCCAACACTTTAAAAAATTGTAACTCTGGAAATACTCGTCACAGCGAGATGGGGTTTTCTTCACCGTGTTGAGCTGGTCCCGCTCTACCCTATGAGCTACCCTAATTTGAATTAGGAGGGTAGATGCTCCCTGGTAAAATTGGGTATGGGGGCCTAAAGATGGTGATAATTTAGCCCCTATAACGAAAACCGCTCCGCCGTAGGTGAGAAATTTAGCGAGTTATTGCAATTTTAAATATTTACCTTTTAGGAACAAAATGGCCGCCGGAAGGTAAAGTTACAATTTAATGGCTAGCGCCTTTTAATTTGGGTAAATATATATGTATTAAGGTGTTGTAAAACGTATAACAAAGAGAAAAAAAAATGGTTGCCTGTAAAGTCGGTTTTACGGGCGAAGATTTTACGTGACAACGTCTTTTTCTCGGTAGAATATTTATTGATATGAATATAATTAAATTGCACAATAGGAACAAGGAATTGAATGAAAATAAGAATTGCACAAATTTTAACTATAGAAATATATATAATACGTCAAAAAAACATATTACAATGCATTGTGCTTGTGAATACCATCGTAGCATGCAACCACGCTACGACGATTCGTAGCAAACTTGCTACACGGCTACGGGGTTCCAGCATGCTACGAGACTCATCGTAACGTTACCGAGCGTTACACTTTTTCATAAGTGACTCCCAGCCGCAACCTAATTTAAGACGTTGTCACGTCAAAAACTTAAAAACTAATAATAATATTCTACCATGTAAAGGAGCAGAATATGTGAAAATACCTTAAAACAAGAAAAATAACTATACTAAAATTTTTTTCGACGCGGGGAATATTAGTTTATGGTAATATGCACTTGAAAACAAAATTCTGGGTCTAAGTGATGAGAGACCACGGAGATATTCGAGTCGATGATTCTACCCCAAACTTTGAGATAAGATATCTCCCGATGCACTGGATTTTGAGGGGAGCTCTTTTTGCCGATATGTAAGAGCTAAGTAGCGTCTACCCTCGCTCCTCTTGAAAAAGTGCGCCTCTCTTAGTAAAATAGAGTGATATCCTACCCCAAAAGTTTTACTTAAGCTAAAACTGACTAAGCTCCGTGGTCCTATGGCCGATTTTTGATCGCGAAGCGTCGTTGAGCTCGCCGCGATGTCGCCCGTCTTCCTGCACCTTCAAAATTTCCCAGATCTGTCCAGGAGTGAGACCACGTGTTTGGAGGTTATTCTCTTTTCAGAGAATAACGCCGCAGTCCTCGCTGTGCTTCCGGTTGAGATTCCGATAGGTTGGGCGCGCTCTAGCGCACCAAACGACACCTCGCACCAAACTTAACTCCTTATGTTTTTCGAACCACAGTTCAAAACATGCAATTTTAACACTTTAACCACGTGCACCAATCACTTTTCGGTGAATAACTTTGCAACCACTGCACCGATTTCAACTTTCGGCTTTCAACGCAATTTATTGTCACAATTTTTTGATAATATGAGAAATTAAAATTACATAAAGAGAAAATCATTACATCAAAATATTTATTACCTTTTATTTGACTTAACACCTCAGCTTTCATTTCTAATTCCTTTGCTGCAGCTTGTACACCCAGATGTTTTGCTTCTAACTCCTTCGCTGCAGTTTGTAGTTGCTGGTTGCGTGGGTGATGCTAAATATTTGTTTTTTATAATGGACTGTAAATTTAAAATTGGCACAATAATCAAAGAAAGGAGATTTCGAACTGCGTGGATTAAAAACAAAAGGAAATAGTTCGAAACCAATAAGGAAGGTTGCACAATACCTTGAATCAACGGCCAGTCCAGAAGCTCCCGAGGTGGACGCGTCGAGCCGGCTATCCAAAACCGAACTTGGGTTCGTGGCCGGTTGATATTCTTATGGGTAACACCAAATGGGTAGTCTTGCACTTATTTTTACAATGAGAATCACTCGAACTATAGTTTTTGTTTATCAAACGAATTAATTACGAAGAGCGCGATTTACGGCAGCCATTAACAAAAGGTGCGGATTTGCTAAGAGGGATGTTAACTACAACACCCGCTAGATGTCCCCAGTGGACATTCGTCGTCTCACTCTTGCATGCGAGATAGGTATGTGCAGGAGGGAGATGGGAAAAGGAAATGAGTAAAGTGCCAATTTAACTATTAAATTAAAAATAAGGCGATGGGCGATTATACGAATTTTACGCGGTCAATTCAAAATGCCATACTGGCGCAACCATTCCCCCCGGCTTGAAGGGTTACCTTCAAAATAAACTAAATATCTAAAATGAGAAGCTAAATTTATTAAAAACTAACCTACTGAATCTACGATCACTATTATTATTATTTTACTAATGTTGATTAGGCAAAGGGCAAAGTCGTACAACTGGACGTAAATACGACCCAGTCGCAGTTCTAACACGTACTATTCGAGTCACCCCATTAGACCCTGGAAAAGTTTCTTCCACTACCCCTAAGGGCCAATGCAAAGGTGGCGTGTTCTCAGTTAAAAGAATAACAACAGTACCGACAGTAATCGGGTTTGACGGAATATTCCATCCTTGCCGGGACTGTAGGGTATGCAAATAGTCTGTTCTCCAGCGCTTCCAAAACGACTGAACTAATCTATCTAATAAGGCATGGCGCGACAGAAGATGAAGCCGATCTTCTTCCACTTCTAAAGCGGGGAAATATTTTAAAGGTGTCATATTCAAAAAATGCGCTGGAGTTAATGCAAGAGGCTCCGAAGGATCGCTAGACAATGTCCTACAAAGAGGTCTGGTATTCATTACCGCCTCGACTTGAGTGAGTACGGTGCTAAGCTCCTCAAAGGAAAGAATTTGACTACCTATGACGCGGAACAAATGTGATTTTAAGCTTTTAATATTAGCTTCCCAATTACCACCAAAATGGCTTGCAGCTGGCGTGTTTAATGACCATTCAATACCATTCTCTGCTAAAATGTGTGCAAATTCGGTATTAAAGTGTTTGGAATTTAAAAGAGTATGCAACTCTGAAATATTACGACGGGCTCCAACATAGTTTGTACCGTTGTCTGAGTACATTCGAGCTACAGGACCACGGCGCGATAAAAATCGCTTGAATGCAGACATAAAACATGGAGTGCTTAAATCACTGGCTAATTCTATATGTACTGCACGAGTCGTCATAGAGACAAATAGACAAATATAACATTTTGTGGAGCGTATGCCACGACCACGAGAAATGGTTACTCTGAAAGGGCCTGCGTAGTCCGTACCGGTATGTACGAAAGGTTTAGCGGTTTGAACAACACGACAAGAACGATGGTCGGCCATTTCGGGTGCAATCGACTTTGGACGAAGTTTGAAACAAGGAATACATCTATGAACTATAGAGCGGATCAAATTGCGTGCAGAAATAATCCAGTATTTCTGTCGTAAGATCGACATAAGCAAATCAGGACCAGCGTGACAATTTACTTTATGGTAATATTCAACTATAAGATTAACGACGTGATCTTTTTATTTGCTCGAGCATATGAAGCTCGGCTCTAAAGCTATTCCACAATCTAACGACATTATCAGGAGGTGTATCATCCCAATCACAGTGAGACAACCAAAGATCCTTGATAAGGAGCTTCGCGTACAAAACTACAGGTGCTACAAATCCCATTATATCCCATATCCTCGCGACACACGACAATATGTTTCGTTTAGTACAAGTTGACTGAGTAGAGCTAATTTTTAGACTAAACAAATCGGACGAAGGTGACCAACACAAACCAAGAACTTTGTGTGTACCATTCTCATCGAATTCTTTGACGGTGGACAAGCGATGCGATGATGGGATAGAGTTTAAAACCATTTGCGAGTTGCTCATCCATTTAACGAGATCAAATTGACCGGTTTTCATGAGCGCTATGACTTCACCTGCTATCGCGATAGCTTCTTCCTCGCTCTCCAGCGTCCACAAGTAATCGTCCATGTATAAACCAGACTCAATAGTGTCTCTGGCCTTTGGATAATTATTTCCCTCATCGGCAAGGAGCTGCTTGATAGTGCGAAGAGCGTGGAAGGGACTTGATTTAAGCCCAAAACAAACGCGATTAAATTCATAAGCCTGCAAAGGCTCCTGTGGCGAAAATCGATACAAAATACGTTGGAACCTGCGGTCAGATTTGCGAACACCAATGCAAAGAAACATCTGCCTAATATCCGCAGAAAGAGCTACAGCAAACAAACGAAAATTTACTAAAATTTCAAACAAATTACCTTGGAGATTCTGACCACAATGCAAAAGATCGTTTAATGAAACGTTAGTACTAGTTTTAGCACTACAATCTAGTACTACGCGCAATTTGTTTGTCAATTTATCCTCACGAACAACGCTATGGTGAGGTATAATATATAGAGGAGTGTGTTTTGTTTCCATAGTTTCGTTCGAAGCGGGTGAAATAAAGCCTTTATCCAAATACTCATTAATTATGTCATCATAGGCCTGTTTTAATTTTAGAGACGTCTGCATTTTTCTCTCCAAACAAAGAAACCTTTTTTCAGCTACCTGACGAGAATCTCCTAGTAAATTAACATCCCCCTTAAAGGGGAGAGCGACAATATAGCGACCATCACTATCGCGATTAGTTGTGACACTGTAAAACTCCTCACAAATTTTGTCATCCGGGCTGACGACGGGAGGTACGTTCACTTCTTCTATCTCCCAGAATCTGCGAACGACAGCATCCAGCGGTTCGGCCGTACAGCAATATGATACGGACGACTTGCAATCTAAACTAGCGGTTGCGGATCCAACAACAACAAAACCAAGGACTGTCTCCAAAGCGTGCGGTGCGAGTTGCGACGGATGACCCCGGATCTTACGCTGTAACAGGAGGTGCGGGAAAATCGAAGCTCCTATCAACAAATCAATTTCACCTGGAACGGCGTAAGTATCATCGGCTAAAGGTAAGTTTCTAAAATTGGTCAATATTGACGTATTGACTGCGACAGTTGGTAAAAGTTCGGTGACTTTATCTACTACCAACGAATCTATATTAAAACTAATACTGTGATCAAAACGCGAATGAAATTTAATATATACGGAACCCTGAATGGATTTAGTGGAGCCCCCTATACCCTTCACTACATTACAATTACTATGAGAATTAATGTTTAAACCAAGACGACGACAACAATTTACACTAACAAAATTACTTTGCGATGCACTATCTAAAAGGGCACGAACGCTATGTTCATTACCATAAGAATCAATTACAATAACATACAGTAGTTGGAGTGCGCAAGTCCGATGAAGAAAACAAAGCCACATCATTCGACTCACTACGCGAGCAAGCGGCATCGCTGCCCGCACGCATTGTAGCAGAAGGATAGGTGCGACTGCGAGGGCTACGCTCACAAGACGACGGCGGCACGAGTGGTGGCGGCGGCGACCGAACGGTCGCAGACGGCGCTCGACTACTAGATGCAGCGTTAGCGGGCGCACTGTCAACAGCTGTGGCCGCATGAGCGGCGACATTATTTTCGAAGTGCAATAAAGTATGGTGTTTGGCATAACATTTGCGACAAGTACTATTCGAACTACAAACCGAAACACGATGTCTATCACTTAGACAGTTAATACACAAATTATTACTGCGAACAAATCTATAGCGCTCAATAGGATTGAGTTTTAGGAACCCGGGACACTTATAAAATTGATCGTGTTGGCCTGTACATAAGGTGCATTTTTCCAAATGAGAAGTTTTCGAAACCGTATTGACATAAGTATGCGTTAACTTGGACAGCTGACTACTACTACTAGTTTTACTAATATTTGACCTTTTCGTTTCCGACTTTGACGACGTTCGTTGCAAAATTTGAATATAGTTTCGAATAAAATTGTCTAAATCATCGAATTTAATGTTAGTGTTGCTACGTTGCTCCATTTCGAATAAGCGAACTGTTTCGGAATCTAACTTTCTTAATGCAATATATAAAAACAAAAAATCGCTGAGGTCATCGAACTTAAGGTTCTTTAAGGCGCGAACTGCTGTTACAAATGTGTCTAAAAACTTTTCTAAATCGTGCTCATTATTGATTAAAATATTTTTCAAATTAAATATTTGGTCTAAATAAGTAGTTGCAACTAAACGTTTATTTTCGTATTTTATTTTTAAAGAGTTCAAAATCAAATTGTAATTTTCTCCACTTAAAGTAATTCCAGCACAAACAGATTTTGCTTTACCAGTGAGTTTACCAACTAAATAATGTAATTTTTCGTGATTCGATAATCCGTTATTTCTATGAATCGTATTCTCAAAACAAGCATAAAACAAAGGCCAGTTTTTGATATCACCATCAAATTCTGGTATCTGTATAGGCGGTAAATTTGGTCTATCTTGCCTCCATACACTATCCAGCGCAGGTTTTGATTCGACGGGAATTTCTAACGATTTAGCGACACGTTTTGTACGACAAACTAAATCTTCAAATGACGACAAGGCGTCGTAATTAACCAAAAACTCGGGATTTAATTCTAATTCTAGGGTATTGATTCTATCGAGTACATTTTCGAAATCTAAGCGTAATTTATCCACGGTTTCAATGGAACACAAAAACATTTCTCTGATTGTTTCATCTTCGATTTTCGACGAGCTATCACAAATTAATTGCATACGTGCAAATAGGTTGTCCCTTTTTGCATGCAACAATTTTAATTGCGCATCCGAATTCATTTTCGGAGGCATTGCAAAAACAACAACAAACTAAATAAATATACCTAAATATTGAAGTGAAATGATAGCGCCGGAGATCAGACGCGTATGAATGTAGGTAGACGAACAAAGTTACCTTCTCAAATCAAATTGCGACTTTTATTTTAATAAGTACTAAAGTTATTCCTTTTATGTTAGTGACTGCGTAAACAAACAAACTACCAAAATAACAGACTAAGCGGTAAGTAGGTATTATACGCCGTCAGTGCCTATGCACCTGCAACGATTAAGTACTTACCTACCTATTCAATTCTATTACGAGTTATATTCCTAGCGTGGTTGCGGAGCGGTATGAACAAATAAACAAATAAAATGCTAGATAATTATAACTATGCGGTGCGTTTAGTCCCAATGGAATAAATTCTATTAAACTAATAAGTTCAACTAACCCGGTTCGATGAGGACCAAAATGGTTGCGCGGGTGATGCTAAATATTTGTTTTTTATAATGGACTGTAAATTTAAAATTGGCACAATAATCAAAGAAAGGAGATTTCGAACTGCGTGGATTAAAAACAAAAGGAAATAGTTCGAAACCAATAAGGAAGGTTGCACAATACCTTGAATCAACGGCCAGTCCAGAAGCTCCCGAGGTGGACGCGTCGAGCCGGCTATCCAAAACCGAACTTGGGTTCGTGGCCGGTTGATATTCTTATGGGTAACACCAAATGGGTAGTCTTGCACTTCTATTTTTACAATGAGAATCACTCGAACTATAGTTTTTGTTTATCAAACGAATTAATTACGAAGAGCGCGATTTACGGCAGCCATTAACAAAAGGTGCGGATTTGCTAAGAGGGATGTTAACTAGAACACCCGCTAGATGTCCCCAGTGGACATTCGTCGTCTCACTCTTGCATGCGAGATAGGTATGTGCAGGAGGGAGATGGGAAAAGGAAATGAGTAAAGTGCCAATTTAACTATTAAATTAAAAATAAGGCGATGGGCGATTATACGAATTTTACGCGGTCAATTCAAAATGCCATACTGGCGCAACCAGTTGCAGATCATAAAGCTTTTTTTTTAAAGTGTATTTCATTTAGTAGAAGCATTTTAAGGTCTTCAATGTCTTCCTTTTTTTTATTCACATTTGAATAGCTACTACAGAGAGTTGAGAGGGCCTCTGTTCTTTCATTTACATTTTACAATTGTGGCCGTCTCCGTGATCACAATGGAGTCTTATTAATAATAAAGTTCTGAAAAAATAAAATGATACGTATTTTTAGTTTTCATATGAAACAGAATTATAACTAAAAATAACATAATATTTTACTTACTTCCTGCAAAATGCCATCATTTTTAATCACATTTTTCTTTATCTGCAGTAATATTTACATCCTGAGATGCGTCAATTTGTAAAAAAGAATTTGTAATTGACTCATTTTCTAAAATGCTGGTTGATGGAAGTGGTGTCTCCTCCATGTCAATAATTTGTGAATCTATAATGAAATCACAGTCTTGCACTCCTAATATGCCTGTGCAGGCCCGGCCAAGAAGGGCACAGACTTGTTCCATTATTGCATCTATTTTAACATTAGAGGGTCCCCCTCCAGTTTGGGTAGTGCACCTCTTTATGCTTTGGTAGTAAAGCTTGCTTTCAGTCTTCATTTTATCCCAAAGCTTTATAAGTGAATCTTTATTTCTGTAACAAAAGAATATTTATACATAAGCATATTGATACATATTATGAATGTTCATTCACATAATAAATGTGTAAAGTTTTGGTAACATATCAGCCTGAGTAACAGCTTGCTAGTGAACATGGTATTTTTTAATAACCTTAAAAGTTGCTTTTGGGATTAAAATGTAGGTACAAAACAATTTACACCGATACTAACCTGCAGATGGTTGAAGACGACTTAAAAGAATCGGTTACATCAATCCAAGCTTTGTTTTTAGCCTCATTTGTAGCACCATCAGTTTTCTTGTTGAAAATAGTGTCCTTGTGCAATGCCAACAGTTTGACGAGCTTGTCTTTTTCTTCCACCCCAAAGTTTTGACTGCGCTTCCTTTTTTTCAGACATCTTCAAATTTTAATTTATTAAATCACACAACCAACAACTTTAACACCACAACACAGTAATTTTATTTATCCTTTTTATTATAGTCCCTGGCCGCGCGAGAAATAAAATTGAGCGCAACTTTTGACATTAACATTAAAAATAAAACGAAGCAAACGTAAAATTGTGCACAGACTACTTAAGCTACATAAAATCATAATTTAGTATTTTATTTAAATACTTATAGCCTAATATATGTAATTATTAATATCATCATATTTTTCATCTTTATTTCATTTCTAAGCGTTTAATTTTAAAGATCAATTTTTTCGATGAAGCATCAAACGATAACAACAACATAGTAACAACATAAAAAAACTAAGCTGTCTCTTACTTAGGAGCCACCTACTTAGGTAACACTTAGTATGGTGAAGACGAATTTCAATAAGTACTCGATTTAGGAGTTACTTAACGTAAGTGACTCCTACTTATGAATCCGTTAGGGATTGGTTGGTGAAAACGGGCATTAGTGTACTGTTACGGGGCGGGTCAGAAAACGCTTTTTAAAAAACAATTTATTCGCAAATTGACACTACTTTATTTTAGAAATTATAATAGGTGTTTCCCGAACGCGAGTCCAATCCGTACTGATTGAAAGTAAAGTTTAATTACCGGAGGTTGAGGTGGATTCCTATTGCATTGACGTAAATGCAATAGGAATACATCAGTACTTTTATTTTTATATAGCTACAATATTAAATTCGATATAACACCCACGTCCGCCACGGCTTAAACTACATTTGTTTGAAAGGTATTATAGTCAAGATCATCTGTGCCAAAGCGCATCAAATTCCACCCCGGGGATCTTTAGTTATTTTAAGTTAAATCTGTACTAGTACTATAAGGAACAAACATTAATGAAACAAGGGAATTAATTTAGTTAGTTCGACTCTACGTAGGGTGCTCAGGAATTATGGGAGTACTTCACAAGGTGCAAAGGTGCCTTATGTTATTCTGCCGCGCTAGAGTAAATTCAAATATCCCCGCATGGGTTGGGTTTTTTTTAAACATTCTGTTCGTTATAGTAAATTGTCCACAGATTACACAAACTTGTCCACGCTTCGGAGAACACATAATTCCAGTTCATCCATACCAATTGACAAATCCAATAATCGTGTTCCAATGTCCAAAGCGTGTTAGATAAAAATCAATCAAGTGACAGGGAACGCACAATCACAACGAAGTAAGTCGAGTCAACTATTTGCAACTGCAAGTACTTCAACCCCCGTAAACCGTTTTGTGGTGGCTCAGTAAGTGCAAGCGCAGGATGGTCGGCAGGCTTTGTCGTATATCTGGTAGTATAGGAGTACGATATGACATCTTATTATGGTTACAAATAATATAAAATGAAGGTACTATAAAATTAATATATTTAGCTACTTAAATATGCCCACGTGTCATATCTTTGGACTACCAGGATATTTTTTACGGTGTCATATCTTTTGACTCCCAGGATATTTATTTTCGGTGTCATAATAAAAAAGGCTAGTTTTTCATAGATCTATCGATTCATACTAATTACATTGTTGGCGGAGCTGGGTGCATTTCGCCCATTGTCCTTTATTAATATCAATATTTTTATTTACAAAACTTAAATTACTAACTTAGCTTGATATCATAAATAAAATAATGCATAATAAGAAAGCCACAACTGTATAAATTACTACACACATACAAGCTAAAGTATAAAAGATTAATTAGAACTCAAATTGGCTATAACAGTTCTTAAATACGTAAACTAATTATATTAATATGATAAAGATACAAAGTTTGATATAATTTGATTTGAGAGAAAGAACACATACTAATCAAAGTCATAATCAGATACATTACCTACATCTACAAACTCTATATTTTCCTTATCTTCACTAGAAGTTAATAATAATGATTTAGCTTCATTTGTGAGAGGTTTATTTCGTTGACATATTTTAGGCCTGAAACTTGATAGGTATGGGTCAGACGATATTAACAAATTATTGATAATATCTTCATTTGTTGCAATCCTGCTAGATTTAAGCCAGTGGAAGGTTCTGAATTTTTAAAATCTTTGTTACGAGCTTCAGAGGCCTCTTCAGAGAGCTTGCCGATTGATATAAAGTTATTGTGTTCTATTATATCGGCACCATGAATGAGTTATTTATGCATGCTTGAGGGCATATAATACCATTCATAGAGCTCGACAAATTTGCGTGCTGTAGCAGCACAATATTGGCGGAGTTTTTCTACGTCCACAAACTCTCCACATGAGATAGCCTGAAGAATCACTCCAAATCTTCTAACGAGTTCTTAATCAACACCCGTTATTTGCGCAGTAATTTGAGGACTAGCAAAAAATCTTCTTGCTGTGTTTCCATCGTTGCTTGTACCATCCCCTTGTTTAACTACGTCTACAACTAGACCCGTTTTAGTCCGGAATTGTTCTTGAATAGCCTTCTTTCTGTGGCTTAACTGTTGCTTCAAATCTTCGCCCTTAGCTTGCCATTTCTTGAAGTCGAGACGGTAAGCAATATGTAAGATGCATTGTATGCATCTATTTCGTGCATGGAGGGAAGACAGACCGAACTTAAACATCTTTACAGACTGGGTTATCTGAGTAACCTTGTCGATATCATTCATTTCTTTGGTTTTGCTTTGCATATATCGCATGTAGCTGTGGATGTATCTGATAAATGTGAAGTTATTTTACCGTCAATCATCGTCATATGCAGAACGTGTTTTACATTTGCACCATCGATAACAGTTGGATGTAGAGCAACAATTTCCGTATCAATTGAAGTCATTTCTTCTTTAACAATTAAAACGTTCTTTTTAGCGAACTTTAAATAAATGGGTCGACAGTAGAACGTTGAAGACGCTTTGGGGTTTTCCCATATAATTTCATCAGTACCATCTCTCACCAATTTTAACGGCACAAATGAACACATGAAGATGCTTGAATCATCGCCGTCAATTTTTGTTGGTAGTTGCTGTGCCCAGATGCACCGTTAAACCCCCATTTACTGATAAGAGTCGAATTACTGCCAGTTAAATCAGTTTCCAGAGTTTTTAATAGTCTCTTGACCGTAATATCTGAAATAGACTAAAGCTTAAGTTTAACTTCAGTCTCAGTTATTATCATGTCTTCTTTTTCAACGTAGCACTCTTTCTTCTCTTGCTTCAAAGCATCATACGATGGAAGTAAATCACACCCCATGTCTCTCATTGTCAGTCTCAATGTAACATACTGCCATTTCGATAATTTCAGTGATGTTGAAATACCGAGTGCCTTATCGGTATGACAAGTTCGTTTCGTCGATTTCAGGCAGACTCGCAGCATTGGCGCATCTTCAGGCTTTTTAATCAAATGCTTCACTAATTCCACAAAGTCCGTTTGGTATTCATTTTCCGCTTTCCTGGCCAGGGCATAAGCAAGTGTCTCAAAATCGTTTTCGGCAAAGAAATTTTCAGTTCTTCTTCTTTTTTGCAGTGGACACAAATTTGAGTCCACTGCAAAAAAGACTAAAGCTAGGACTAAATGTAGCGGTTGATGTCGACACAGCCACACTATGAGGAACAGTGCATTCCATTAATAAACTAGGTCTTGT
The DNA here is from genome assembly GCA_902850365.2 of Chilo suppressalis. Lineage (NCBI taxonomy): Eukaryota > Metazoa > Arthropoda > Insecta > Lepidoptera > Crambidae > Chilo > Chilo suppressalis. The sequence continues at coordinate 4,441,913 of OU963919.1, forward strand.
TACTGTTGAAATACTTGTTGAAAGATCTTCGAAACTCGTCATAATATTTGATTGTTCTTCAGTTATGTTTAGTGAAACAAACTCTGGCTATTTTATTTCTTGGTCCAATCAGTCAGCAAACTTCTTTATAAAATTCCCTTGTGTGTACTTAGCTAACTTCCATTTGCGTTTAACATTACTAGTATATATAGCACAAAACGTTTTAACGAGTGGTCTTTTGTTCTTCAGATATTATAATCTCACTGAATCGAATACTTTTTGAAATAACATGTCGGCACTAAAAGATTTTTCCCTCACTACGTATACGTATATGGAATGGCTTGTGTCTAATCTCGACGTATATTTACGTCGAGATTAGACACAAGCCATTCACACTGAGCAACTTAAAATTTGAGCAAAGAGAACGTTAAGGCCGATCCACATTCGCACGCGAGCCACGGCGCGAATAGCAGCGCGAAGCGCGGCGCGAATCGCGGGGAGATTGCCAACAGTCTACACTCGCAGTTTCGCGCCGGGCTTCACAGTATAGTTCGCGCTCTTGACGAGTATACACGTCAAATTTTGAAGTTTATTTGTAAGTAGTAGGTATGGACAGTGAAACCACTACAGCAGGTGCTTTACTACTTTGCGCTTTGGCAATTTATAGTTATGCCTTAAAGAAAAAACGAATAATTCAAAAGAAGCACAGAAAACGGAGATGGTGGATTACCACCATTCACTGAAACAGAACCAGGTGAGTACCATACCAACTTACTTTGTGATCAGGGGGATATATACTTATTTATTATGTACGTAGTACCTATTACAAGATGGGTGAAACCGATATATTTTACTTTTAACTATGTAAAATTAAACTTTTAATAGCTTTGTCTTTTGTTACAGTGCAACTATGGACAAGCTTTTAAATGAACTAATTGCAGAACCATCAGATGAATTCAAAAAGTTTTCCCGGATGTCATTAAATGATTTTGAAAATTTGCTTAATCGAATTTCAAGACAAATTTCAAAGCAAGACACCCAATTACGAAAAGCTATTCCTGCCCGGATACGTCTTGCTATAACACTGAGATACTTAGCAACAGGAGATTACTATGGAAGCCTTCATTTTTTGTTCAAAGTTTCACCACAAATAATATCAGAAATTATACCAGAAGTTTGTCATGCCCTATGTGAAGTGTTGGAGAATGAAATAAAAGTAAGTTTTATAAATCAAACACATTTAATATGCATAGATAGAACAAAATCTTAAATCTAGAATAGAATTTTGCAATATCAACCAAATACTTCACACACTTGTCTTCAGGACTTTTATTTTAAAGCAATAAAAACCAAATTCGGTGATATCAGTAATTAACTTAAGTCAAAAGCTGTCTGAACTATATCTATATTTTGATTAGATGTATTAGCATCTTGGTTCTCTGATATATGAAGGACAGGATAATCTGGTGAAGAAACAAGCTGGTGGGATCGAAAGATGATATTAGAAGCTGGGGCTGATATTACTTGTCTGTTTTGGTAATGAGCATTTTGATTCGCCTGTCCATATTGCAATGGAGGCTCTGAATGCGTAGACGATGGGCCCGGTCTTATGGTTTGGTAATGAGTATTTTGATTCACTCGTCCATACTGCAATAGAGGCTCTGAATGCGTAGATGATGATGTGCCCGGTCTTGGTTCAAATTGAGGTGGCGTTGGAGACATCACAGGGTCATCATATTGGTATCGTAAATACATGCCGTCAATGTCGTGCATCAACTGCAATTTGTTCTTTTCAGATAATTTTCGCAACTTATTCGCTAATAATTTTCCGTATAAATCGCAATCATCCTCTTGCTGGACAGGCTGTGATGGATTCCTTTTTAGCGTGGATTTAAAGGTGGCAAGAGCGTCTTTAACGATGTTTCCTGCTTCAACCAGTTCCGTAGAGGTTTTGTGTCGGCGGATTGTCTGGTCGCTGTCTTTTTGGTTTTTCTTAGACTGACTTCGATTTTCATTGTTGTCAACATTCTCTTCAGTTGCTTCGAGATTTGCTTCTGTAGGCTGTTTCTCCCCAGTTTCCTAAAAAAACACACATACATTTAGGTACCTAGATACATTACTGTTTTTTTATGAAGGTTCTATATATGTAATCTTTTTTGCAGATGCCATCTTGTCCAGACGAATGGCTGAGTATTGCAAGAGGATTTGAAAGGAAGTTTCCTCGAGCGATTGGTTCTATTGACGGCAAACATATTGTTCTCGACTGTCCATTTGATTCTGGTTCGGCATACTATAATTATAAAAGAACCTACAGTATAGTATTACTGGCATTAGTTGACAGTCAATACAATTTCATATTTGCTGACATTGGTTGCCAGGGCAGGATAAGTGACGGAGGAGTTTTTACAAATAGTATTTTATGGAACAAGATCTGTACAAACAGCTTAAATTTACCACCACCGCAACCTTTACCAGGTTCAAATATTGATGTGCCATATGTTTTTTTTTTTTTTTGAGCCTTTGCACTGTCAGAACATTTAATGAAGCCCTATCCTGGTCAGCACAACATAGGATCAGCAGAACGTAAATTCAACACAAGATTATCTTCGGGTCGAGTGGTGGTAGAAAATACTTTTGGTATATTGGCGGCTAGATTTAGAGTGTTTAGAAAACCAATTCCGTTAGAACCAGAAAAGGCTAGCCTTATAACATATACTTGTATACTACTACATAACTTCTTAAGACGAAGTTCTACTTCTTCACAAATCTATACCCCACCCGGATCTATTGACTTGTACGATGACGATGGAGTACTTATACAACCTGGATCATGGAGGACAAATCAAGATAATAACTCCGCTTTTCGTAACTTGCGGACAGTACCTCGGCGACCAGCAAATAACGCCGTAGAAATAAGAAAGGAATTCACAAAATATTTGAGTAATATTTAAGTACCTAGCTGTTATAATTTGGACCACAGATTTATCGGTTCACGTTTGCTGTCAAGTTGACACGACTGTCTTGATTTGCCGCGCTTTTCCCGTACGGCATTGCTTGCATTACACTAACTTTTGTAAAATGGTTTTATGCTTAATAACCATATGTGAATTGAAAATATCCAGTGGTTTACTTTAAATACATACCTGATTTTACATTAGCTAATAAAAATAAAATTACCTACTTACCGTATTCATATTTTTTTACAAGTCAGGGTATCTCCCAAAAAAGCATTCATTGCTTCGTAAGCAAACCAAGTAGGCTCATATATCTCATCGGTACCAGCTCCCGATTGAACAGACTTCTTAACTTTCCCCTTGTAGCTCCTATAACTTGACATGAGAGAATCCCTTTTCTTTTTCAATTCATCTACTGGTATTTCCATCACAGTACTTATCCGCATCCAAGCATCATGCTGTTTCAATTTATTTTTATAGTTTTTCAATTTAACATCCCATAATACCGGCTCAGCACGAAAACATTCAATAAGTGACAGTTCTAGTTCGTTATTCCACACGACACTCATTTTGCGTCCGATATTCAAATCCGAAAACACAACCGTCCGTGGCAATAGCTACTGAGCTACTAACCCGCGAATGTGGAGTCTTGTCGTGTTCACGCGCACTTCGCGCCTGCGAGCCCTTTGTCGCGGGACAAAATGCCGACAATTTTCGGGGAACGAGCCGCGAAGCCGCGAAGAATATGCGAATCGAATCCACACTCATGCTTCGCGGATGCTTCGCGCCTTCGCGCGCGATTCGCGCGCGAGTGCGGATGCGCCTTTAAGGTACGAATCAATAATGATAAGTGAAATGAAATACAGGTGCACTCCATATTTATTATAATCGAAGTTATTGTTGAATAACAATAATTATTATTACAACATATTATCTATTCACCTAACTACAATAAAAGCAAATAATCAGTAATTATTATAGGCTAACAATTGCAGGTAATGACTGTGGCATAACCCTGTAAAGCAATATTACCCTAATAAGCATTTTGAAAAATTCGTATCTTTTGAACGGGCCCGTCCGGGGTGAAGGTCAAAGGTTGCATGGCTTCGTAACAGACCCGGTAATATTCCCTATAAGTTTCAGCTTGACCGTAGAAGACCGAGACAAGTTATGAGAAAAACAAATTCCGTTTTCATACATTTGAAACTCTAAAGCCCGTGCTTTATGGTGTTACATTAAAAGGAAATTCCCCAAACTATTTTATTATTCAATGTTCTGATATGTCCAATGAAACATTTTTTTTAAATCCTATGAAAGGGTACCTCTTTTTTCACCCACTGTGACGTTTGGTAGCAATATACAGATACAGAGATTGATACAATAAAAGACATTGACATAGTAAAACAACTTAAGATACGCAAAATTACAATTTCATTCGATACAATTGAGAGATTATTGGTAAGAGCAACTAGGTAAGTACTGATTATTTATTAGATTTTCTTCTTAAAAACAAAAAGATTTATCTGGTTTTATTATAATTGATTACAATATTTAAATTACATTTAGATCATAATTAAAGATTGACATGTATTAGTCCAGTCAAATAAGACTTTGAAGGTTACAATAATTCCCATAGAGCTAAAAATTGGTATGAATGTTCAGAATACCATTATAAATGAATTGTGAAAAGTCCCCATCAATCCCCTTGTGCAAACAATTTTATCGATAGTGAAAGTTTGCAAAAAAAGGTTTTTCGCGTTTTTCAGCTAAACGGTGAGTTTTACAGCAAAAATAGTTCAGACAAAAATTGTTGATCATCCGATTCTCTACAAAAAATGTATCTACACTTTTTTTCATAAGTATTGCCATTTCCGTGATATAGCGGTTGAAAGAATTGAATTTGGCCTGTGCTGGTGTCATGCTCTGCAGATTTTGGCCGTTGTTGTTGAAGTGCAGACATCTGGACAGTAACTCGAACCGCCTGAGAGACATATAAACTGTAAACCCGGGGGTTGTGAATATGTCTTCAGACCGGTTCCAGTACGTCCTTAAACTGCCTTTTACAAGAACGCCCATCGCTATCTATTATCATAGCCAAAAAAGTGTACATCTCATCCACATTTGTATCGCGCCACCTATTTATCCTACTATTTGGCCCCATTTGCCCTGTCTCAAGGAGATGAGCGGCATATTCTTGCGCATACTGGTTCGTTTGTTGGACAATATGTTTCATTATGGGCCTATCCCAAATGCTTACGAAAACTTCGTAAGCACTTGCGATAGGACCACGTGACCTTCCACATTGTCCACCAAACGACTCCCTCCTTGAGACAGGGCAAATGGGGGCCGCGTCAAACATAGCCCACCGGAAGTCGAACAGACTTGTCGGCTGCTCCATCTCGCTGTCCTCAACAAGTTCCACCTGCCCTGCTGCCTCCAACTCGAAAGGCGTGTCCTCCTCGTTCTCCAATCGCATTCTGGTGGTTATTGTAGGTATGGTAGGACGCTGGTCGTCGAAGGGCAGAAAATCAATGAATTCTTCGTCTTCCTCCACCTCAATACCTGCAGATAGAACAAGAAATGCCACATTCGTATTCACTCAATAATAATATCACTAAATTCCTTCATTCAATTAAAAATTACTAATATCGTACCATAATTGAGGAATGACTCTATTTCCTCGTCTCTTAGTACGCGACGAGGATTCTGCCTCGACGACGACGATGTGGTAGGTGTATTGCCACATTCCACGAACCTATAATATAAATGAATTTAAAGGTTAAAACGTCATCACACTGTTACGAATAAATAATATTCAAACTTACAATGCTGGAGACGGGACACAGACCGGCGAGTTGGCACCTGGAGCACAAATAAAAACATAATATAATTGCAAATATATGAAGTAATAAATCACAGCGATTATGCTTCTTACGGGAGAGGCTGCGGAGCGGGTTCCGGAGCAGCGTCCGGAGCAGCGTCCGGAGCAGCGTCCGGAGCAGCGTCCGGAGCAGTTGAAGTAGACCTGGAGCACAAATAAAAACATAATATAATTGCAAATATATGAAGTAATAAATCACAGCGATTATGCTTCTTACGGGAGAGGCTGCGGAGCGGGTTCCGGAGCAGCGTCCGGAGCAGTTGAAGTAGACCTGAAGCACAAATAAAAACATAATATAATTGCAAATATATGAAGTTGTAAATCACAGCGATTATGTATTACGATTATTCTTACGGGAGAGGTTGCGGAGCGGAGGGCAGCGAGGACCAAGACGACGTTGATCTAGAAAAAAAAAGAAACAGTATGACAGATTATTGTTAAAAATAAAATACTAATAAATTACTTACGAAGAGCAGCTGCTGGGCGTGGGCAATGTCCGCCGCCTTTTGGCGTGCAGTGGGGCTTCTAGGGGCACACCGGCATGGAGCTCCGAAATATTTCCAATTCTCAAGCTGAAAACAATACACTTTTTATTTATTGAACTATTTTATACAAATAAAAAAAAACAAAAGCTAAGCAAAAAAATTGGGCTTGTGTCCCCACCTCGTGCCGTACCCCGTGCCCCACGTGGCCCGCGTGCTCCACCACCACGGGTACGCGCACGTCCGCGACCACGCACACGCCCCATTTTCACTGTTTTTTACCATAAAACAAATAAAAATACATGCAAAGAAAAAAATAAAAGCAAGAGATGCAGCAGCTGACGTCGAAAACAAATAAAAATACATGCATAAATAAAGAAAGAAATAAATCTTTTAAATAAAAGCAAGAGATGCAGCAGCTGACGTCTTAAAAGAAAAGTAAATAAAAAAAAAGTCCAGCAACTTTCGCAGTGATCGGCCATTGGATGGGTGACCAAAAATTTACTATTTCGAGCTCCTACTTCGGAAGGCACATTAAGCCGTTGGTCCCGGCTGCAACTGCAGACATAAGCACCCACCAATCCACACTGGGCCCGCGTGGTGGATCATGGCCCGATCTCCCCTATTCCATCCACAGGGAAAGTCTGTGCCCCAGCAGTGGGGACATTAATAGGCTGATGATGATGGTGTAATCATCATGATGACTTGAAAGAAAAGTAAATAAAAAAAAGTCGTGTCGAGGCACACGGCGTCTACTATAGTACATCAGATGACGCATCCATTTTGAATATTTGCTTCATGTATTTTGAACGAAAATGACCGTTAGTCCGCACGGAATTTTTATGGCTCGGAATATTTTCTTTTATTCTTCAAAAATACTAACTATCGTGATTCTATGTATTTGAAATATTGATCATGAATAAAGTATTCAATATTTTGGAACATTAAAATTAGGGTATTTACGAAATTATCGTAATGGCAGCAGCCATTGTGTTGGTTATCTTACGAAATCGTGAGTAAAATAATTCATATAAAAATAATTTCAAGGACTAAACGAAACATGAAAATATAGTAACTAAATGTATTTTACTTACCCAGGCATGATGATTACGATGTATTTCTTAATTTTTTTCAATTCGAAATCAAAAAATCACTATGTTCACTTTCACTTTGCAAAGAACGACGCAAGACTGATTTGCGTAGCCAACAGTTCAAATATTTCGTATGACAGTTGACGTAATCAAGCGCTATATAGCTAGCCTGTTCTTTCCCCTACACATTGGTATAAGAATGAAGGTGATAGCAAAACAAAATGGTTGTAATATTAAGATTAGGTGGGTACGCGCGAAACCAAAAGTCGGTCGCGGGCCGCAAGTCGGGGTAATGTTAGAAACCAAAAGTCGGTCGATGGCCGCCTGAGAGTTGCAAACTTTGCCGTAGTTAGTTATCATACCAATAGTATATAACTACAAGGTACTAAATCAACTAGCTTTTTAATGAGATCAATATTATAAAAAGTTATAAGATCACTTTTTATTAAGAAAACAAAACTTAGATCTTCGTAATATTTTATCTATTACTAGAGGAATAACGTCAGATATACACGTGTTTTGTGATAACGAATCCTTGATGCAATCGAGTCTTTCCAACATATAATAGCTGGAATTCCAGCGTGTTGGTGAGTCTTGCAAAACTTTTAGAACTTTTTGATTGAGTCGAACTTATATTTTTTCTTTAGTAGTTTTAAACTACCTTCTTGAATAATTAAAATTAACTAAGTTTTTGTATTTTTTATTTCTTCTAGATTTTTACTACCAAAATGGATGTCATCAACATAAGTTGAGTGTTTTAATACGAATGATGCTAAAGAATATTTGTCCTTATATAAATCTGAAAGTTCAATCAAGCAGCGAATCGCTAAGAAGGAAGAACTTTTTAAGCCATAGGTTACGGTTTGCAATTGGATGCATTTAACATTCTCACTTTGCAAGCAACAATACCTATTATGTAACAACACTTGCCTGAACATAGCTCTAATATCACAAAGCAAAACATATTTATATATTCTTAATAAAATTAACATGTCAAAAAGCTCACTCTGTACAACAGGGCCTTTAAGTAAAATATCATTTAGGCTTATGCCATTCTTAGATTTCATGCTAGCATCAAAGACAGCTCGGACAGGTGTTGACTTACTATTAGGATTTAACACGGCATGACGAGGAATAAAATAAGTGTTTCCTGCATTCAAATTATATTTATCAATCAATCAATATATTTGGCATGACCTTGCCTTAAATAATCATGCATAAAATTTTTTATATTCAGCATACAAATTTTCATCTTTCATTAACCGTTTTTCAAGATTATAGAATCTTTGCAAGGCATATTGGAATGAATCACCTAACTTTATATTTTCCAACTCTAACTTTAAAGGTAGGGCAACTGAAAATCTCTTGTTTATTAAGGTCACTGAACTTTGAAACCTATGCTCTGCCAACTCACACTCGGTACCAAAATCTTTATAAATATTAGGAACTTCTTCACATTGCCAAAACTTTAACATGTTGTGGTTTAACTCAATTAGGTCATTATTTAATGTTTTATTTAACAAGACAGCTGGTTGATTGTTACTAAGTTGAACACAAAAATTGGAACATTGTACCTAAGTTGCCGATGAAATTGCCAAACTGCCAGCAACAACATATCCAAAAGATGTATTAATTTAATATATTACAACCTAATAGTAAAGCAATTTCTTTAGTTTTATTGAAGTCTTTGACGGCCAAATTTATATGCGATGGAATATTTACTTCAGATGGGTGAAAGCCTTCTTGTGGTAAGTTACATGTTATGGTCTTTACAACACAGCATGATGCATTTATTGAAAAGTTATTTGCAGAAGCATGTATGCGTATATCTGCCTTCTTTGACACACTATTTGTGTCTCCCATGACACCAGACACCAGCTGGTTAGAATTAAAAAAAATACAATTTATTTTTGCAACCAACTCTGGATAATAAATAAAAGTTATGAGCCACTATCTAATAGTGCTCTTGAATAAATATAAGTACCATTTTCACCAACTAAGCGTACCATTTTCACCAACTAAGCGTACCATTTTCACCAACTACGCGTACCATAATAGTAGGAAGCAAAACATTTTCTGTTGGCACGGCACTGTACATAGTGACTGCTACGGCCTTGTCAACAGGAACAGTCTCTTCAGTCTTGCAAGCCGGGAAGTGCAAAAATGTATTTATTTATTATGTATCCACGTCTGTTCCGAATAAATGTATTTCATTTCATTTTAAAGAAAGCTTTGAAAACCTCGGACTCCATCCAGCAGTTTTTTGTTGCAGCATATGTGGTTCCAGAATATGCTTCAGGAGAAGTCCAGGTGGCCCACACGTTATTTCCTTTAAAAATTATTAGTGGAGGCGCTTTTTTTCCAGCCGCACTCGTACATAGAAGAATCGTGGTTATCTTTTCCAGGAGTGGTAATTACTCTAATTGCTGCATCACCTTTAGCTCCTACGATCATAGCTTTTAAAGGATCTTTACAGAAACTAGTTTCGTCCATGTTTCAAAACAGCATGTGGCTTATGCTTTAAATTTAATTCTTAATTATTTTTCTAACAAATCAAAATAAGGATAATCTATAAAGAGATCCAACACACTTTTGCGAGCATACTCCATAGCCTGAGACTTTTTTATTGACAAACTATGTCGTTTAGCAGACGAATCCTTCCCCGGTACCCTGTTTTTAAAAGACGTTGATATGTTATTATAGTTTACATATTCGCCTACCGTTTTTAACACTTCTTGTCTAGTTATGCCAAATCCATGTTTCTCCATAGTGTGGATACATAATGCTAAGTTTTTTTCAATTTCCAAAGAAAACGCTTTTCCTCCCAATAATGTTTGACTTTCTCTTCCTGTTAACATGATCAATAATTATAATCGTCATTCTTGGTATTTTGTACAGCTGTGAAGCTTTGTATCCACTTAATGTACCATTACGTACTGCTAATGGGTGATTTTCAGAAAAATTGACCCCGTGACGATCAGGAAATATAATTTTGAGATTAAATGAAATTGCTTAAATTTACTCTAGTATCAAAGAATATATAATTAACAAGCTAAATATGCTATTTAAATTAAAATTCAAACATAAATATGAGAAATATTCAAGTTTTTCGGTAAACATATGACGCAAAGTGTTCCTGTACGTCGCACAATATAATCAGTCAGAAATAAAACAACCAGGTATTGAAATGCAATCAACTTATATTAGCATAAAGATATGCTTAAAATATTTCCAAAAATAACAAAAAGTTAGCATAATTCTATCGCAATAATAAATAATCAGCCAAATAGTTTCATTTTCGTCACTTCTTAGACACATTGCCCTAGAAAAGTTGTTGTTTACTTATGATACGTGTTACAAATTCAAAAATCAAGCAAAGTGAGCAATTTTCGGCAATAACAAAATTGTAATAGAGGCAAAACTTATTACTCCAAAGAAATCAAGATACTTTTAAAACTAGTTTTGTACAATTTAGAATATAGGACAGTGACTATTACGAAAATTACGTGACGAATAGGAATAATTTGAGCAGTATGTACACTGCCAATTTAAAACTAAATCACAAAGAGCGTAAAATTAATATTATTAATATTTAAGATTCATTAAACCTTTTGTTATACACATAAATGTATTAAAAGACATAACATTATCGATTTCAGATCACATAACTTATATTACGAAAACCAACTTAGTAGTCGTTGGTGATTATTTTATATTTTTACTTACACCTACAGGATTATCACAATTACTTTGGAATCATAGGAACTTTAATATTCTTCTCGACAAAGATAAAGATAACGTTAATAACGTTTAATATTACTGTGTACTAATTTTAGAGATCATCATCCTACTTCAAACAACTATTCAATCATAATTTAAACGAACGTTCTACGTACACATTTGAATAATTGTATTATTTAGATCCGTAACATATGTCGCAAATATAGTCGATAATTGTAGGATGGCCACAACACAAGCTGCAAAACCAATTTTTACATGCAACACAGCGAGTCATATCTGTAGGTACAAAAAATTTTCGACGTTTACATAAATTACAGAAAAAGTACCTTGAAACTACAGTTTTTAGTGATCCTGATTTCCTGGTGTCTTTACCGGTCCTGTAACTATTGCTCTTTACTGGTGTCATTACCTTTACCCGTTTATCAATATTTTGTTTCAAGCCCATAGAAGTACTAGGTTCTTCAATATTCTGTTCAGGGCTACAGTGTAAAACCTCATTTTGTGGTAGTGTTAATAATACATCTAAAGCTTCTAGGTTAATTATATTTGTAAGTTCAATCAAAACACTTGATTTCATTCGTGGTTACCTGACGAACAAGATGGACGTAATAAACGCAGAAGTTATAGTGGTAGCTTTATTATGCAAAGAGGCAGAAAAACTGGAAAGACATAAAAAGCGGTCTATATGGGTGCATAATATTCCAAATTTTCGTTGTATAGAGGGAGAATACCACACGCTTTTTCCAATACTCTTAAGAGACCCTCTACGATTTCATACTTACTTCAGGATGACAAAAGAGATTTTTTATGAATTGTTGCATGTTATAAAACCTCATATAGAACTAAAAACACATCTTTTCGTCAAGCAATAAGTGCGGAAGAAAAACTCATAGTGACAATGAGGTATTTATTTAGTTGGCCATTGATTAGGTACTTATATAGTTTCAATCTGTATTTTATTCGCAGTTGTAAGTTATTGTTCCATCTGAATTAATTAAATAACGATAGCGAAGCTGTGATTTTGGTTGCAGAATACTTTGAGATGGTTGTTGTATGTATTCAGTTAAGTCATCCGTCGTTGGCTGTTTTAAAACAGCCGTAGATATCAAATTCTCGGATTCTTCTTCAATGAATTGAGTTTTATTGTTCGTCATTTCTTATTCTGACACACAAGTCGCAGGTCTTAAATAATCGGATTCTGCTTGAGATACTATAGAATATACTTGGTTTTTTACCTTTAACTGCAAATCGGGAGACAGATTCACAACTGCATCAGCCATGGCCTTAAAAATGGGAATATATAGGATTAATGGACTCCACAGAAGATGAAGTTGATCGGCTGTCTAAATATTTCTGTATTGGCTACTTGAGATTGTGGTATCTGTTTCTTTTTTCAGGCAGTCATTTTTCTAAATATTGACTTTTTTGAAGAAGGTTTTGGTGTTTCAAGTTCAGGTGTAGAGGTTGTTTTAGAATTAGGCCTTGGTAAATGTACTAAAGCAGGGGAAGGAGAATTAGCTTTGTCAAAGTCATCATCATCACTCACAGTAGTGTTGTCAATGTTTGTTTTTAAAGTTCTTTCTTGGAAATGAGGACGCGCATTTTTTTATTTTCTTTGCTCTCCACTTTTCGATTGACGTCTTTTGAGAGCTCTGTGATAAGCATCTCTTAAAGCCTTTCATTTCTTTTTGCACACGATATCTGAAAAAAAAAAACACATTGTTGTTATTTGTTTCAGGTTCTTGGCTACCGGGGATTCATTTAAAACTATCGGAGAGCAAGTTTACTTTTAGGTTATACTACAGTTCAAGAAATAGTACATACAACCTGTGCAGTTATTTGGGAAGTCTTGTCGAAAATAGTTATGCCTGAACCTACCTACCTAGTCTTAAACCTCACCATGTATCACCAAGGGGGAGGGGGGATTAAAAAATGCCAAAAAAACCTCACGTGATTAATGGACGGCCCCTTACAACCAATATTGACAAGTCAAATCTATGCAGTGCCACGTCACGCCCCACCGAGACTGGTCGTTGGCAGAGTTAAGTTAGCTGCGCCGCACCGCCCGCTCCGGCTGCCTCCGTTTCGATTCCGTAACGTTGCAATAGTAACTATACACATACAATAAAAATCTACACAAATATGTTTAAAATTTTGTAGGTACCAACCCTAGCGCTCCGCTCAGTCGTAGGTATCCATTTCAAGAAAACGGCTGAGTTACGCTACTGCTCTTGTATGTATTGTGCTCTTAGTGTTCGGCTTTCCCTTACATTAGTTGGGTAATTACCCCACTTGGTGTTCGTGTTACGTGTCACTAATTTTATCTACACTAAATGTACAAACCACTGTTGTTGTAGACCCCCTTTCGGCTCTCGTTGCCTTACTGACTTGTTTCTGAACTGTTACTGCCACTGTTTTCTGATCTTTTTGGACTGTTGATAAACCTGACTCATCGACGTTGAAAATTTTTAATAATAATAATAATCTTTATTTTCAAATACATAGTTTGTACAGATACAATGTAAAACGTTAATAACTACATTAGTCAGAGACTGTGTCGCAGTTATTAGCTGCGTAGAGGACCACCCTGCCCTGTAACCTACAGGGCAGGGTGGTCCTCGTGGTGGCCATCGTGGAGGATTACCTAGTCCTCCATGATGGCACACAGGTATGGAGGCACTCGATGAAACCTGAGTGCCTCCATGATACACTCGTGGGGGATGTCTAGCGACACCGCAATAACAACCTCACCCCGCGCAGTGGCCGCCTCGGTCCATCCCTTTAAAAGGGCCACTGCCTCCACTGTGGACCGGTTGCGCCTGAACCCGAACTGGCATTCGGCCAAGTTCGGGCCCGGCCCCTCTAGGTGCTCGACGATTCTGAGAGCTAGGATCTTAGGCCGGCTCCACACGTGGGTCCCAACGCTCGTACCAACGTTGGACTGCAAACTCGGTGAGGCGTACACACGTTGGCTAATAAACTAGTTCTGTCCCGTCAGGGCCAACGTGAAGATGTCCGATACAGAAATCGAAACTGCTCTGAGCGCGTTTATAGTGATGAGTGCACAATATTTGTTGCTGAGAAAAAATAAAAAGCCACGTCAAAGAAGATGGTGGATGACGACACATCATAAAACACAGAATCAGTGAGTAAAGATCTCTTATACACTTTACCTACTACTATATTTATTACACACACCTATTACAGTTGTTTACAGACGCTGTAATATTAAAGTACCTATTTATTCTATATTTACATTTTCTTTCTTTTTTAGGTATGATGGAACCCTATTATTGAGTAATTTGATTCAAGAGCCATCAGGACAGTTTGATAACTTTTGTCGTATGTCTTCGATAGATTTCGAATACCTTTTACAGTTGATTGGACCAAAAATAAAAAAGCAAGATACAATATTCAGAGACTCAATACCAAGCAAAGTACGCCTTGCTGTGACACTTAGATTTTTAGCGACTGGAGATTCATTCAAAAGTCTTCATTACCTATTTAAGATTTCTCCCCAAGTCATATCATTGATCGTGCCGGAAGTATGTAAAGTAAAGCACTATGTGAGGCATTGCATTCTTTTGTAAAAGTAAGTAGTTAAAATATATAAACATATTTTGTAAAATAAAACCATAGTAATAGTAATCAAAAACACGTTTATTGAGAAAAATAATTATAATTGAGTCCTTGCATTAGCATTCAATTGTTATTTTGTATCTGAGAAAGAGTAAATGCCTGAGAGATAATGTCATTTGATATAATTGTCACCTTTGGAGTAGATGTGGAGGTGGATGAACCTGTCACATATTCTGCTTGGCTATGATTTGGTGATACAACTGTATAATCACTATAATCATCAGCAACGTGATATGACGGGCTTGGCATCACTTGAGATGAAGGGGATGGTGTAGGTGCATAACGCACGGAATCTCGGGTAGACATATCGTACGTCTGTGATGAAGGGGACGGTGTAGGTGTAAAACGCACGGAATCCGGAGTAGATCTTACATACGAGTAAGTGCTGCCAGGAGCAGGGCGGTAATGTCGCTTCTGATAAATAAGTTCGTCTATATCGTGCATTATATCCTACCTTTGTTGCTCATTAAATTTTTTAATTTTTTTCGCCAGTAGTTGACAGTATAAGTCTACCTCGTCCACTTCACTTCGTGGTCGATCGGCAAGATTTTTTAGGACATTTACAGCTGTCTTCATCTGAGCTCGTACTTCCGTGACTTCTAATTCTCGCCGTTTTTTGGCTGACGTGGAACTTCGATTTTGAATGCTGTCTTCGTTATAAAAGCTTCTATCTTGATTGCTGTCTTCATTAGGAAACTCCATAGTCTAAAAATTCAAACACAACATGTAAATTCCAACCCTTATTTAAATGATTAACTATTACCTACCCTGATATATTTTTTCTGTTTTAGATGCCTCAAAATGAACACGAATGGCTTGAAATTGCTCGAGGATTTGAGATAAGATGGCAATTTCCACGATGTTTGGGTGCTATCGATGGGAAACACATTAAAATACAGTCACCCATTAATAGTGGATCAGAGTTCTATAACTATAAACACAATTTCAGTATAATATTACTAGCGGTAGCTGATAGTGACTACAACTTTTTATTTGTTGACGTAGGAACACATGGACGTATGAGTGACGGTGGAGTTTTTAATGATAGCATGCTTTATAACAAAATATATGGACCTGATTCCCATTTTCCGCAAGACGCTCCTTTACCTGGTCGACATCTTCCTGTGCCCTATATGTTTGTGGCGGATGGAGCTTTTGCATTATCTAAAAGGATCATGAAACCTTTTCCTGGTACACCGCCAGTTGGCTCACAAAATAGAAAATTCAACAGTCGACTATCAAGGGCTCGTGTTGTGATTGAATGTGCATTTGGAATAATGACATCGGTATTTGGAGTGTTAAAAACCAATATGTTACTACAACCCGAAAAAGCATCTATTATAACACTCACTTGCGTTGTACTTCATAATTTTTTGAAAAAGAGTCAGCACTCCTACCGTATGTACATGCCGGAAGGTAATATAGTTAATGATTTAGAAGAGCAACAATTAAGATCACTAGATCAAATACCAATAAGAACAACAGAAAATGCTAGAGAAATACGAAATGAATATGCATCATACTTTTATTCACACTAAACAAAAAATCTACCGACCTACAAAATTCAAAAATTAAAAACACACAGCCACAGGTCACATATACCTACGAGTACCTACGTAGGTATGTAATGTAACAGTTGCACTACGAAAACACACTTATTTTAATACGTAGGGCACAAAGGCGTGCTCAAGGTTAAAATGTTAGGTACGTCTAGCCTGTGGTTCAGTGTTTTTTCATAAATTATGTAATTTGTCAGTTTGTGATTTTATAGTAAATAAATAAAGTAAATATTAATCAATGTTTATCTTACCTCTGTGTTAAAAGTAACTGTATTTGATTTATCATAAATCGGAGAAAGAAAGCTATCCATGAGCTCATAAGCGAACCAATTTGGTTTAAAAATATCATCTGTTGATGATCCAGATCGAGTAGAGTCACTAATTTTCTTTCTGTAAAGGCGATATGTGCTCATTAACGATTCTCGCTTTTTTTTTAAAATCTTCAATTGAGAAATTCATTCCCATATTCTGTTGAATGGTGCGCCATGCATCAGCTATTAAATTTTTATTTTTGTGGTCCTTTCGAGTTGCGTCCCATATTATTGGATGTGCTTGATAAAGTTCTATAAATTCAATTACTTTTTCATTTGTCCATGCCGGTGGCGATTTTGTGGATGAGGAAGCCATTCTCGCTCGACGTACGCACTCGCTGCGTGTTGTAACAGAACTGAGCAAAGCGCCAACGTGCGGACAGATCGAGAGCGTTGGCGCAGATTCCTTTGATGAAACCGACACGAGCCGGCCAACTACCAACACTCGCCCCAACGTTGGGACCAATGCCATTTTCTAGATCCACACGTTGGACGAATAGCGTTGGGGCCAATATTGGGGCCAACGTGTGGAGCCGGCGTTAAGGAATTTCCCGGCATCGTCGAGCACCACAATGGGCCTATAGCTGGAAGGTGAGTCTTCCGGGCGGCCGTCCTTTCTGAGGAGGACGAGCCGCCCCTGCTTCCACCTCCTGGGGAAGCGGCCCGTGGCGATGCTGAGGTTCAGCACCGCCAAGAACCGCTCCTTCAGGGGCCCCAAGGCGAGGGCCAGTACCTTTGGTGGAACCCCGTCCGGCCCGGGCGCCGTCTTTTTGGCCCGTAGCCTGTCCCTCACCGCGTCAAACTCCGCGTCCGACACGGGAGGGGGGGGGATCGGCTCCTCAGAGTGGCCCCCAGGAGGGAGCATTCTCGGGGGCTGGAACGGACCCGGGTCAAGGAATAGAGTCACCAATACCCGGTCCAGCAGCCCCTCCTCCATAGTCGAGATGGGGGGGGGGGGGCACCCCCAGGGGTCCTGGTCTAGGAGAGCTATGAAGCTCTCCCAGGACGCCCTCTTCGCCACGACAATGGCGACCCTTAAGGCCTTCTTGGCCTCCTTGTACACCCGACGACATTCCGCCTCGTCGTCGGGTGTGCTTGAAGGGCGCCTACGGCACCTCAGGTAGGCGCGCCTTGCCCTCAGACTGGTGGCTGTGACGTCCGAGACGTTACAGCCTCCTTGTTTAAGTAAACTCTTTGCTTTTGCAATGCCTACGGTTGGCAGTTATATTAAAAAATTAATGTCATGATTTTAATTTAAAATAAGGAATCGTCTGTCTTTTTGATAGAAGGTTTCATTCAAGATTAGATCTTCAGGCGCCAAGAATTCCTCTCGTATTTAGATAAAATACTTTTATATTAGCCTGAATGATAAAACGAAATAAATAACTTATCTCTATCAGTATCTTTCAATTAACATCTACGCTCCCAGGTTCTATCCCTTCTGGGTAGAACTCTACATGGTGGACGCGCCGGGTAGATTCTACCGCGAGTGAAGTATATTTTTAAATCAAGAAAGAAATAGTTTTATAAAGATGGAGACCAGGACCACATTCGACGGAAAAGGTGATGTAACCGATTTCTTTCGTCAATTTAATATCATCGCCGCCATCAATAATTTCAACGATGATACAAAAAGAGTTGTGTTGTCGGCATATTTAAGTGGACCTGCATTGTTATTTTATAAAAATATTAATGAGTCTTGTGAGAATTTTCAGCTTCTAGAAAAGAAAATTTGTGAGGAATTTCCATCATCGATAAATGCGTTGGAAAAATTTTTCTCACGAAGACAAGGCTTGTCAGAAGAGCCATTGACCTTTTTTATGTATTGGATGAGCTGGCCACAAAAGCGGGAGCTGTCATCGATGACAAATGCTTCATTAGACAGTTCTTGAAAAATGCGAATTTAAATACAAAAAATCTTTTCGCATTTCAGTTATATAGTGATAAAACACATTTAAAAAATATTTTACGTCAAGCACAGGATATTTTCGGAGACGAGAGTGCCGAAATTTGTTGGAATTTGCCGATCCAACCATCGTTTGTTACACCAATGACAAACTTCGAAGCGGCGAAAATTTCGCCTATAATAAGGCATGAAGAAGAACAAGAGAAGGAAATCAACTTCATTTCCTCCCAAAGTGTCCTTTCTCATCCCATTGTCCCTCCCGAACATATGATTCCCCGCACTTTTTGTTCCAGTAACACGAACAAAAAGAAGTATAAATCAAAGAAGAAGAAGCATCCAAAGAAAATTTTTTATGAAGAAAATGTTATGACGATGGCTGATGGACAAGATTTTCATTCCCAACCGTCAGAAAACAACAATCAATATACAAGTGAGTCCAAACCATTAATTAATATAACGTGTCGTGATAAGAAGTTTGTAGGGCTCATTGATAGTGGTGCTGCAGTGTCTGTGGTGTCGAAGGACATAGTTAATAGAATTCATCAACGAATTAATGAAAGCGATATGAAGTTGAAAGCTGTCGATGGTAAAGAATTGTCTGTTATAGGGAAAGTTAACCTTAAATTATTGATAGACAATGTGTTATTCATTCACGATTTTCTTGTGGTAGAAAATATTAGGCATAATCTCATCTTAGGACAGGATTTCTTAATTCGAAATAATGCGATAGTAGACTTTTATAATGAACAATTAATAATCAAACATATTAAGTGCAAGTTTAAAAGACAATATATAAAAATGAATAATGAAAGGAATAGTGATAATTCGGTGTATGATGAAAGTTTATATTATGCCGAATAGGTTGATAGTATTATAATAATGTGTTACTAATGAGATTTTATTTCAGTTTATTGTTTATATGAATGTTTTAAAGCAATAGTGGTATGTAAATAAGGTTCAATACAATAGTCATTTTAGAATTTTATTTCAAAAGCATATTAAATATAACTTTGTCATTATATTAGAATTTTTTTTCAATATACATATTATAAGGAACTTTTACACATGTTGTTTATGAAAGATTAAGTTAGTTTCATTAAAGTATTTTCATTTCTTTTAATTGTTAGCTTTAGTGTAATTTGTTGAGTAGGTGGATTATAGATATGGTAATAACCATAAGAATGATAGGTAACAGGTTCGATTCTCTGTTCAATTTGGAATTATTCAATTGACTTTGAATATGATCATAGATAGGATTAATTCAGTATTAGGATAGAATATATATAGTTAATAATGTATAATAGGATAATATAGGTCCATAAAGAAAATTCCCTTATTATAAAAAAGGAAACGGGTTCGATTCCCTGTAAGGTTAAAAAAAATAAATAAATGAATAATAATGTTATACTTTGAAAATTTATCCAACTATGGAAAAGAGGCTATAAAGATTTATCATAAATGTTTTCTTGAATATTAACTTACCCGACTGAAGAAAAATGGTGTAAAGAATTTTACTAATATTTTCTTGATTGTTTTATGTACTACCACATGATGCGGACTTCCCGAGAGAGAGCAGGCTGGCGCTCATGCAGACGTCAGCGATACTGACGATGATCCACCCTGAAGATGATGGAGACACCCTCTACGAATTCGCGTCGTTTTCGTTTCAATTTGGTCGCGTCGCGTTCGTCAAAATCGTCACTTGTAGTAGTTTGACTTGGGGGTAGGGAACCCTTAGTATTCCATGGGAATTGGGTTTAATCTTGTTTGATGCTAGATGTCCTTACCCAAAATTTCTATTACGTTTGCGCATCATGGGTGTCTAATAAAGTACAAGACAATAAAGTGGTGGATCACGTCTGTATCTTTATTAAAGATGTACGAAAGTAAACATTAATTATAAATTCTTTTAGGTTTTGCTCAAATCCAGTTAATGTTTACGAATCTTAGGAAATAGTTTGAATTTCGTTTCGTACATCTACTTAGTATGGGAAGTAATGAAGTTTCAAAATATAAATTTTCTTGATATTTAATGGTTTAATAAATGGGATAGGGTAAAGTTTTGCTGATAGATGGGATAAAATAAAAATTGCTTGGGTAATTTAAGGTATAGCTAGGGTTAGCTTTGTTTTTTTGTTTTTGCCGACTGATGTCGATGTAAAGTAAAGTAAAGTTAAGGTTAGGAGGGAGATGTACGAGGGATTTTGTTAAGGTTTTGCTCCCGTAAAGTCTTTGCAATAAAACTTTGCAAACAGTTAGGGTTCTTTTCCCGTAAAGTTTTTTTTTGCAAGTTTTGCAAACTTATTGTGAGGGCTAGTCTGTAGTAAAGGCCACCTCCCAGTTGTATTTATGTCCTTAAGCAGGTAGGGATTTTAGATAGGACCGTCGAACCCTCTCGATGTAGTAGGTAGGAAAAAAAAATTTTGTTCGGTCATCTGGTATGACAAAACAATTTTTTTTTTAGAGGTGCCGGAGGGATGTGACGTCCGAGACCTTACAGCCTCCTTGTTTAAGTAAACTCTTTGCTTTTGCAATGCCTACGGTTGGCAGTTATATTAAAAAGTTAATGTCATGATTTTAATTTAAAATAAGGAATCGTCTGTCTTTTTGATAGAAGATTTCATTCAAGATTAGATCTTCAGGCGCCAAGAATTCCTCTCGTATTAAGATAAAATACTTTTATATTAGCCTAAATGATAAAACGAAATAAATAACTTATCTCTATCAGTATCTTTCAATTAACATCTACGCTCCCAGGTTCTATCCCTTCTGGGTAGAACTCTACAGTACGCAGGTCCGCTATCTCCTGCTTCCACCAGTACGTCTGCCCCCTCCTGGGGCAGACCCGTGCCAGCCAGCTCCGGGGACGTTTCCTTCGGGAGCTCTATAATACGAGCCCCCGTGATGCCCGTGCGGAACTTCGCTGGGCCTATGCCCAGGTCTGCGAAGCTGACGTTGGCCTTGGCCTGGGCGATGGCCTTACCATAAGTGAGGCCCTTCTCAATGGCCTCCGGTTTTAGGGCCAGTACGACGGCCAGTGTCTTCGGGGCCCGCAGCGCCTTTTTCTTTTTAGAGGCCCCCCCCTCTGAGGTCTGCTTGGTCGCCTTCTTGGCCTTCTTTTTCTTCTGGCCCTTAATGACCAGGACCTACTCTTTGTCCTGGTCAGGTCCTCCCGAGGTGGTAGGGGCTGGCGTCTCGTTTTTCTTCTTAGGGCCGTTTGCTATTGGGGCCTCCCTGGCCTTTTTAGGGAGGTTGGCCGGCGGGGCAAGGGTGGTATTCCCCGCTGGGGCTTGCCGCTCTTGGCCGCGGCCCGAAGTCTTGGAGGAGGCTAGGGGCGGTCTGTGGCTCTTTGCTTCCAGCAGCCTCCCATCCACCTCGAGCCCCTCCAGGCGCGCCGACACCATGTTGCCTACCTGATTTAGCAGCGCCTGCTGCAGGTTCTCAATGGCCCGAAGGAACTCCTCACGGGACACCAAGCCATCCTGTCCTACCTCCGCTGGGCGATGCTCCAGCGTCAGCTCCGGCGGTTGCCTCGGTTCCGTCATGTATTGACGGAAGCCCTTCAGCTCGGCCTCTATCTTTGCCATTTGGCCGCGCAGCCGTATGTTTTCGGCGCGCAGCTGCCGGACCTCCTCCGCCGAGGGAGTTGCCTCCTTCACTAAAGTTAGTAGGGCCCTAGTCTCCTCCTTTATTTTCTTTATGCACGTCCCCTTGAGGTTGCCCGCCTTCTTGACAACCCCGAGGACGGCGTTTACCTTTTCTTCCGCTTCGGTGCGGAGTGACTCTGGGGAGCGCCTCTCCCTATGGTCGTCAGATCCCTTTGACGCCCTGTGCCGACCTTCATCCCACTCAGTCACCGTGTCCGACCCGGATTCAGAACATGTGTCATGTAGCTCCCGGCGCGCCTGGGAGTTGCCCACGAAGTGGGAATAGCCTCCCCGCCCCTTTTTGGTTCTGGGAACCTTGGAGGGCTGCGGCGTGGGCGCCTGCTCCCTCTCCGTCTCGGAGGTCTCACAGTGGTCCGAGGGGTCCATTTCAAAGGATCGAATGTACATACTCCTGTCACTCGACCTCTTCTTTCCCGCGATTCGGGCCGAGCGGCGGCTAGACCCCGATCCCGGGTCTTCCACTAGGGCATCCCCAAATGTCCGCTGCGTCTCGCTGTCGGAATTCTCCTTGTTCAGGCCGGTGTTGAGGGGCCTGTAATTAGTACCGTTCGGTGTTGGATACGGTAACGCAACGACGGACTTCGCCTTACTTTCCACGCCGTCCATCATATCGCCGCACATCCCCTCGTTCGGGGTGAGACACTCCGGTGGCGGCGATAACTCAGGTCCAACCTTTCTTTTTATGGACCTGCTCCTACTCCTGGCGGGCTTACCCCGCCCTCTACCGGCCGATCTCGGCCTACGACCCTCGGGGAACGACTTTGCTGTACTCCCTGCTCCGTTTTGGCCTGGTTCCGCAGCTTTGACCGTCTGGCAATTGTCGGCGCCCCCGCATACGAGCTCCAGCCCAAGGTTGCCCTTGGGGGGGGATTCCCCAGCTGAGCCGGGGCCCTCTCGGGGAGTTTTAGTGGTATTAACACTTGCCATTTTGGGTTTGTGCTCTTTTGCGCCAGAGCTCGGCCTCCCATCTTTCTCGGCGAGTCAGAGGGGCTAACACCACCACCTCCTCTCAGCCGCAGCACTCCACCTGTCGCCTCGGTATCCAGTTTCACACTGCGAGACCCGGATATCTCGCAGCGCCGGTGACCAGCCGGGGCGCATAGGTCGCTAGTGGCAGACTTCACACTACGATGCCCAGCTATATCGCAGCACCGGTGGCCAGCCGGGGCGCATAGGCCGCTCGTAACAGATTTGTCATCCGGGGGGCGAGCTACCCCAAGACGCCCGGTGCTTAGCGGGATCGCATGGCAAAACACAAATCTCGTTACTCAACATTTCCATTACGATTTCCCCCTTCCGGGTGGGGGGACCCTACCTGGCCTTAAACATCAGGGATTTTTGAAGAGGTCGTCTCCTCTTGGCTCCCACCACAGGGTGGCAGCAGTGTCGGCCGGAAATGGTGCGGAGTTCGCATCACAACCGCCCTAGGGGATACCCCCCTCGTACTCTGCTGCCGTTACCCGGACTGTCCGGGACGCCAGCAAGTACACACCAACACTGGACCTGTGACATAGGACTCGGGGTGGGTCGTCAAAACGAGCCAGCCGAGTACGCCACCTGGACCCAGTTCGCAGCAGCCGCTACCCCTAATACGTCGACGACGCCTGCCACTTCCTTCCAGGGTGATTTTTTACAGAGGTTGTCTTTCTTGCAGCCCCCACCCTCCGGAAAGGCCGGCGGCCCTCAGCCCCGCACCATGTGCGGGGTTACAAGTTGTTTGGGCAACTTGTGCCCCCTCCAGGGTAATTTTTTATAGAGGTTGTCTTCCTCGCGGCCACTGCCCTCCGAAGAGAGTGACAGCCCTAGGCCCCGCACAAGTGCGAGGTTGCGAGCTCTTCCCCAGCTCGGCTGCCGCTACCCGGGATGCCCAGGACGCCAGCCGAGATCCCCACCGGGTAATTTTTTACAGAGACTCTGCTGTCTTTAGTTAATAAATCCGCGTTATATCTTGGCCATCGAAGTTGTCCTTTATATTCTCCCATAGGGACGGTACAGTATACAATTCTGGGCGATAAATATATAATAAAATAATAAAAAAATATATATATAACGTGACGTGTTGAAATTATTTTAAAGGACATTTTCCTGAAAAGAAATATAAATTATCGTTACGATGCAATGATACGTATTTTAATGTAGGTGCAACATAATAAATGACCTAGGTAAATAACAGAACACATACTGCAATGTTTAGCCTATCGAGTCGTTATTTTTATTGTTTACTGTTCGGTGGGGACTCGCATGATGCGTATGCATGCTGTCACCGAAAGCTCGCAACCGACTGACACTGATTAAAGGCCGCTGCATACGTGACGAGTTTTTATCCGGATGGGACGGGACGGGAAGTTTTGGAAACATCGTTACATACAAAATGTATCCAAAAACGCATATGTCACGGGTACATGGACGGGGCGGGAACGTGGACGGGAAAAATATCGTCGCGGACGATGTTTAGCACGTCCTCGTCCCGTCCCGCCCCGCACGTGCCCCGTCCCGCCGAGATATGTAGTGACGCCTTGATCCAAGAATCTAAAATGGACGACAAAAAACTAAGAGTTTATACAATTAAAGCCAATTCTTGAAATGAATGATCCATCTTTCCTTGTTCACAACACTAGCATGTTAGATCCGAATCACTGTCACGGTGCGTATGCGTTTACACCGCGTTCCCGTTTTGAACGAGATAATCACGTGCCCGTCCCGCTTACGTGCGTCCCGCCCGAAGTATTTACTCGTCACGTATGCAGCGGCCTTAAATTGGCGGTCGAGTCGGCGCGACGACGACGGCACGGTAATAATATCTATACAGTATTCTATCTTCATACAAACGGTCGGAAAGCGAGTCATACCTACGCCACTCGAGTTCGAGGGGCTCTCGGCGGGCACCCAGTCGCGAATGCGCCGCCGCGCCGAACGGTGTGAATTGTTTTTTATGCAGTTAGCCGTGCTTAAACGTGGTTGAACTGAAATTTTGTATATACATGCACGTTTTGATTTAAAAGCACGGTTAGCTGTGTGATGTTATTCTAAATCCACCATGGCGGAATAGCATTCCTATGATATAGGTATATGGGCTTGCGGAGAATCTTTCCATATAAAATAAAATATTTCCAATCATAAAACCAGAAAGAAACTCAATTATGTAGGTGAAATTAAAATACTGTAGGCGGGCGGCCCTACCGCGTGCTAACGCAGCGCTCGGCCGTAGGCATTTATTTCAAGGACAGGGCGGAGTCACAATACTGTATATTTAACCTTTTGAACGCCAGAGCTCAAACGCATCGGCGCCCTTCCCACGCCAAGCCATAAATTCAGAGCAAATACCTACAAATAAAATAGGAATGCCAACGATGTTATCGATAAGTTGTCAATAACCGATTTAATCTCTGCTATTCGTCACATATTTTTGAAATAAAATATATTTTTTTGATTTCGTATTATTTAACAGCAGTTACAAAATTCTATACAAAGTAAAAGTAGACATTAGAACTACAAACGAATAAATCAGGTAATAATAAGATACATCACTAATCTCGTTCGTGTAGGCATTCGCTGTCGGGAAGACCCGACTCTGGCGTGGTTGGCACGACCTTTGACAGCTTTCTTGCGTGCGAGGTAATGATGTGACATTTCAAGTAAACTTATAATTATTATTATAAATTATAAACAACAAGGTAAAGAAAGGGTTGTCTATTAGAGTACTAATTAATTACTTAGCTTTAGTTGATTTTCTCCGTTTTTACTTAAAGAGGCCTGTTACATCTCGATCATGATTTTTGCGTAAAATGCCCCTTTTCACATTTTATAGTAATTTTCCAGTTGTATTTATCGTTTTTATGGAAATAGGATAATAAATTCATGCTTAGTATAACAAATTTTCACTCTGCGAGAAAAAGCTGAGTTCGGACGGCCGGCACATATTTTGTAGTAATTTTGCAGTTGTATTTATAGTTTTTATCGAAATAAGATAATAAATTCATTATAAAATATTATGAAGTAACAATTATTCTGGTATAAATTTTGTTCAATAATATTATCGTATAGGTGAGATTCACAGCGATCTTAAAGCGATTTTCGACGTTTTTTGGTTTAGAATAATTTCTAAGTAAAATCAATGACATCTAAAAAATCAGAGGCCGCTACGAACTATTCGACTATTTAAGAGATAACATTCTATTTTTTTTAATTTCATTTGTTTAGAACAGTAGTTCAATCTAGGAGCTCAAAAGTGCCTTCGCGCACTTAATGAAATTTCTAATATAAGTAGGTATTTTGGTAACCCAATGAAACAAAAGCGTTCAGATCTTGAAAGTTTTATTGATTGACCACAAACACAATTTTCTACAGCCTAATAAGATCAGTAAAATAATCACATACCTAGAACTTTTACTATTATTAAATCAGTTAAGTAATCAATCACAGATATAATTTCTTCTTATTAATATAAAATCAGTCAAATAAACATACAACTTCTTATTACTTAGTGTAAAATCAGTTAAATTATCACAAATACAACTTTTACTATTATTAAATCAGATAAATAATCAATCACAGATATAATTTCTTCTTATTAATATAAAATCAGTCAAATAAACATACAACTTCTTATTACTTAGTGTAAAATCAGTTAAATTATCATAAACACAACTTTTACTATTATTTAATCAGTCAAGTAATCAATCACAGATATAATTTCTTCTTATTAATATAACATTAGTCAAATAATCACAGATACAACTTCTTAATACTTATTGTAAAATCAGTTAAATTATCACAAATACAACTTTTACCTACTACTTATTATATAAGCAATTAAGTAATCACAGCTATCATTTCTTGTTATTAACATAACATCAGTCAAATAATCGCAGAACAATTCTTATTTATTATAATCAGTCGAACAAATTAGAGGTTTATTTTTTATTAAACTAAACTGTAAAAATATTATTTATCGATGACACGAATTATGGACGAGACCACATTTATGTAGCATTCGATAAACTTCTTTTTAAGAGTTTCATCTCCAGCAAAATAACCGTCAGCCAAAATTTGTGCAGTTTCTTTGATTGGACTTACAATTCGCTCGCATTGTGTACTTTTATTTGTAGTCTTTAATAAAGTTTGTGTCCCAGTAGATCTATAAAGATCTGGCGTACTATCGCAGCTTCGTAACTGCGACTGACACTCTGGCAAATAGGCATGATATTCGCTATCGCATATTGTTGATGGCAAGTCCATGACGTCTACTTCGTCTTGGCTATAGTGAGCGGTAGTCAAAATTGACTGGCTCTCGTCAATTTTTCCTATAAATTTAAAACAAATAACAGTAAGTATTATGTAATAAAATCACAACTTGCCGTAAATAAATAGCGTTTCGAAGGCCACATACTCTTGGACGCCATTTCAACTCAAAAAAAAGGTAATAATCCACTTATTAATTCTACACACGTGTCACGAACACTCGTCACTGCCGAATACTGTCGGTCGAGCGAGCGAGTCTCGGCCGCCGCCGACCAATCGCGAAATAGTGAAGCGGGACACGATATCGATTGTTTTGTAACCTATGTAATTAATCTTAAATTATCTTATCACAGCAAATTAACAAAACATTGGTAAAACTAGATTGTAACATAAATATAAATAATATATTTCAAAATTCCGTATTGTAGGTACTTATAAAAAAGTAAACGTTTTAAAAAAGCGTATTTAAAAAATATGATCATCATTGTGGAAAATATATACCAGAAAAAAAAAACAACCGGTCAACCATGGAGCTCAGCTCATCAGCTGGGATTCGAACCCAACGTTGTAACGTTGGCTTAAACGTTGAAGTGCAAATATACTGGAAAAATTCGACGAGTTTAGCTAGGTCCTCGGTAGCTCAATGGTTAGAGCAGTCGCCCGGATAGCGAAAAGTTCTGGGTTCGAATCCCAGCTGAGCTCCATGGTTGACCGGTTGTTTTTTTCTGGTATATTATTTTCCAGACAGAATAGCATTGTAAATGCAAAAAAATAACAAAAAATTTAAAATGATCATCATTGTCTAAAAATAAACAGAATAATTAATTAAGAGTGATATTTTTTGAAACATGGAGCAGCACATAAATACACTTTGCATATTTTACAAGTGTACCGTGTTTCTTTTCTCTCTTTTTTAATTGCACATTGCCTACAGCGTTGGTATTTGCCCATAAGGGTCGGCATGTGATCGTTGTAGTTTTTCGGTAGTATGCGCAGTGGATTGTTGTGGCTGCTGCTTATGGATGAAGGTAAAGTATTGAAAGAATGAAAATTTTCTATAATTTGGCGAATAAGACTCAACTGAAATTGTGAAAAATGTAAATTTGGCATGTTTTTTATTTGCCGAAAACTGAAAAAAGAATTCAATACGTGCATATCAATTATGTGCAGAAACAACTTTTTGTACCATTTTACGGTTTTCCTTATGCACTGTATAGAAGACAGTAGCATGTCAGCCGTGTCAATGCTTCCCATATTTTTGGAATAATCCAAAACGGCTTGTGGCTTCATAACTGGGAGCCCCGTCGCTCTGTCCTCTTTTAATGACGGCGCCATAACATCACTATGAATCGTTGACAAAAGAAATATATCTTTTTTGTCTCGCCATTTTAGAGCTGTCATTGGAGGAGAATACTGCGCTTGGACTTCCCCAGGCTTAAGAGTATTAAAGCGTGGCATACCGATTCTGTTTTTTTTTACAGTACCACACGCGTATATATTATTCTCGTGGAGGTAATTCAACAATGCCGGGCTAGTATACCAGTTGTCAATATATAGATGACGATAAGTACCGAAATAATCCCTTATTAAAGTTGAGACAACAGCGCCTCCAACACCTAAATTACAAGGATCTATTATTTGAGTAGCTGCGCCACAGTAAACAATAAAATCAATGATAATGCCTGTTTCTACATCACACATTACAAACAACTTTATTCCAAAGCGATTCCTTTTCATTGGCAAATACTGCTTAATTGATAATCGTCCCTTGAAGGGAACGATGCTCTCGTCTATGCATAGATTTTTATACGGTGTTATATTTTTTTTAAACTTTTCCTTAGCGTGATTAATGCAAGTATTGATTTTAGATAATACATTAGTCTCTTCACTTGGCCGTGAAAAATGTAACATGCTTAGAATTGTGCAAAAGCGATTTCTAGGCATAAGTTGAGAAAAAATGGGCGATGATAACAACAAATCTGTACTCCAGTGCTCTTCTATAGTCAGATGACGATTTCGAGTCATTAACATTAATATAGCAAAAAATATGTACAATTCTGGAATAGATACATCATGCCACCTTTGTAGGCGAGAATGAATACGAAGGTCTACGTTTAGTACAAAACGTGAGTGATACTCATTTGTCATTTGTACAATGAACGACATAAAGTCTTTATCTAAAAATTTTAAAAAAGTATCTAATTCAGTCATATTTTCTGTTACTTCAAAATTAAGACCTGACGCAAACTCATCAAAGCTAGTCAATGCAGCCACGTATTGTGCTGAAGTCCACTGGAAGGACGTCTCGGTTTGGCTTCGACGACGGTCACGGTGGGTTGTTGATGATGATGCAGATGTTGAGGCCCTATTGTAGTCAGGTGTTTCTTGGCCGGTGTGAGATGTTGATGGCAGGACAGGTGAGACATTGATTCTTTCTTGACTATCCGTGATAGACTGTAAACAAAAGCGAATCGCTAACTACTATTTACGACGCTGCTGGAGGAGTATAATAATGTTTGGCTTTTTTTATATAATGTACAAATTATGGTCATCGCTCATTACAATCTCTCTGGTCCACGCCAGTCTAATAAATCTAAGACCTATCTATAGGCACCCCACACGAATAGGTTAACCATAACAACAATGTTTTCAGCATTGTTGTGTTTCGACAGTTAGAGATAAGATAGCCAAGTCCTCAGTGGTTGAGGATTCCGGGAGAAACGCGATTCCATCTTCAGCCTTATCAATACTTAACATCAGTTATGATGAAGGCTAAGCGTTTCCCCGTCAAGAATAAAAAAAAAGGTTAGATGAAAAAGAAATAGTTTCAGTTCCATGTATGAGGAACCCCCCCCCTTAATTTTTTATTTTTTTAGTATCGTAAAAAAATTGAAAAGCTGTTTCTAGAATACATCTACCTACAAAGTTTATTTATTAGTGCTAGTCACTTTATTTTTTAAATTATAATACCTTTTCTCCGTAGTGAAAAGAGTTTGGATTATGAATGACATCTTAATAGAAATTCAAATTGATCTGTTTTGTCTAAAGCATATCTAATGCAGTAATAACAAAGGTTAAAATTGCATACATATCTGATCCGTAATACCGCATTTTATTCATATTGAAAACGTTCTAAGTGCAACATGAATAATAGCGAAGATAACTTAACTACATTTATGATTACAAAGGAATGGTCAGCAAAGTGAGTCATGATTCAATTGGTTCGAATGTACCTAATTAAAATTTGCATTAAAGCATTTTATCTAACGCAAAGCGAGGTCTAACTGTTCTAGAACCACTAGTTTTACATGTTATTAAACAAAAACTGTTGGTACGTAGGTACTATACTTAGGCCGACTTTCACCAACACACGCTAAACGCGTTTAACGCTAATCTCGTTTAAATCCTACTTCTGTCACTGTCAATTTCAAATAAATGACACAGATGGCATGATTGCCTAAATTGATTTAAGTCTTAAACGCGTTTAGCGTGTGTTGGTGAAAGTCCGCCTAAATCAATTAAAGAAAGATTTAAAACAAAATAAAACTCACCTCTAAATCATCCTCGTGTAGAGATGTGGTTTCAGAGAATTCATCATCCTCTTCTACACTTCCTAACACACGAAGGAGTTCTTCGGTAGTCATTTGACTGCTATCCATTTTTATTCATATTACACTCCCCGTTATAAATTATAATAGGATAGGAAATCACTAGCAGTCTCCCGTAGCGCTAATGACGTCACCGCTTGACGTGTCTTCCCGACTGTGGCGTACAGGTAACTGTCTATGCGCTGTTCCGTAGGGATGCGCGAGAGTGAACAGTTAACTATCGATCGATAGATATAAATAGTAATCATTTTTCAATAATTTCATAAATATTACGCATTAAGAATATTCAGATACAAATAGTTGCTATTAAAAAATAATTATCGATGTAGTAGTAAGCTGCTTTCAATAAAATATTTCATAAATTCAAAATTTAATTTACCTAACTTACCCATCACTAGCTGTCGTGTCTTGCCGACTGTGGCGTGAGGAGAACACCATTTCGGTTAGCAATATTTAGTGATAATTTTTGCTAGTGAAATGTAACTGATGGATATATCTTCGTGCCATTTTACAATACATCATTAAAGTACTTTTAAATAATAGGAAAAAGAAACACAGAAAAGTTGATTTAGTATGTTTATTTTGTGTTTTAAAAATGTCGTTTTCTCGTCGGCCATACACGACGGTGGCGTGTTGGGCACTTTTTCATTTGTCGTCCAGTGCCGACCGTGGCGTTCAAAAGGTTAATATTACCGTGACGACGGTGAAGCGGTAGCGAGCGCGCGGTGCCGGGTGTGGGGGCGGGAGCGAGCGCTGTGTTGGACCGACCGCGCCAGTGAATGAGACGGCGCGGGCCGTCGGGATTTGTTTGGAGGGAGGTGATCTGTGGTTTACAGTACAGACACCAGCACATCAAGCTACTACAATCTGTCAAATTTATAGATAGATTTTTCTCTTTATTGCTAAAGCATTAGGATCAAGGTTGATTGGGAATTTTTTATAGTTTTGGGTGGCTTGATGTACTGGCGTACATAAACTTACTTGCTTGATGTACCATAAATGAATTTTATTTTTCACGGAAAAAGTTCAAACAAAGACACTATAATTTTATATGTAATCAATTTAATGAAAGCCGGTCGGGAAAATTCCACATTATAAAAGCACCCTAAAAATCTGAGTAATGTAGAAATGTGATCAAGTATATAATTGTTATTCAGAGGTTAGTGTAATGAGACTACTCTTTTTCAAGTTATAGCTTAGTAACAAGACATGTGTGCACTTTTATTCAGTATTATAAAGCAAAACAATCGATCGATATTAAAAATCTTTGTAATTTATACTAACAAGGGATTTACGAGATCACAAAATGCTTAATCTTACAAACTACAACATTTTCGACTGGATTTATGTTATTTTGATGGAATAAAATTGCTTGTATTAGCTATTTCGTCACAAGTACTTTTGTCAGACCTAGTATGTATGTATGGAAATACTATTTACTATCTGTTGTCATGATTATTCACGCGGCGCGTCAGAAGTAAGGTGAGGTGGGGTAAGTCAAACATAGTTTTCTGTTAGACAGCATAAATTCGATTTTATGACTAAACTGTTAAACTTATCTTTGAGTTGGCAATGACGCACATACGAAAAATATCTTACGTTTTTATAAAATAATGAATAAATTCCAATTGATGTGTTCTGAACATGTATTTTAAAAAAAATATGTAGGTAAGGAAAACTGTTCGTCTTCCCCCAGGTCTGGGGTAAGACTGACAGTTGCAGACTTCGGTGCAAAATATGGACTTAATGCACTTTCCGAAACAAAATCATATTTCTTCAAATATGTTTAATCATATTTGAACTTTATTACCTTGGAATACAGTTTATCATTGCAGTGTTTTTTGATTATAACAATTTGGGGCAAGACTAACATACAATCGCAATCAGATGTACAAAACCTTTGGGTGTTAATTTTATAATTAGAATGTTAGTCTTGCCCCAAATTTTTGTGATAAGAAAATACTGCAAGAATAAACTGTATTCCAAGGACTTTAAAGTCAGTTTCGTTTTAAGACAAAAAAAAATAGATTTATAAAATAAATGAACAGAATTTAGGATGAACTATGAATTCTTTATTAAATTTCTTAAAAACTACAACAACTACTAGAGATACATACTTGTTTACAAGTAAGTATTTATGGTAGGTAAATTTACCATAAAACAATTAAAATCTATTGAATATTATAGCCTTGAAAACTCAATTTGAAAAATATTTGTCCTCTTCGACCTATCGTTGGGTCCGGTAGCTTGCATGCTATGTCGTCAAGATGTCTGACTTCACATATGTCAGGTACGTTTGGGAAAACAAAAGTACTTTTATTCTCACTACCTCTAAATATACTTTTCCTGACAAATTTTACAGTGGGGATACCGTCACAGTTCAACTCTGTAACTACTCCAATGTAGTGTTTAACACTCGTTTTAGTAGCAAATTTTACCAATACCCATTGGCCGTTTTGGACGGTACTTGTTGGTGGTTCATCATAATTATTTTCTTTTTCTTCTTCGTCGTCACATTCTCCAATAACATCAGTATCATCATTATTTGTCTGTAGCAATTCTGTGAAGTAATCTCCATTATCTACATCACTCTCATCCATCAATTCTATATTTATGTCACTGTCACTAGAGGAATCATTAGTCTTTATATTTTTCTTTTTTTGAGAGGATTCCCTTTTCAGATTTATTTTTCTCTTTTCGCTACTGTTATTGGTCTTCTTTTCTGGTTTTTCTTTCTTTTTCTTTATTCTTTTTTTTTAATTGTTTCTCCTCTTTTTGTTTAAGTTTTCTGTTTTTTTCATTTTCAAGTTCTTTTTGTTTTATATACACAACTTCGGATGTTATTATTTCTGCGCCGCTAGCTACTTTTTTGCGCCTTCTAACATTATGCGTTCCTGCGTTTATTTTTGCGAGCAACAGATCCTCAAAAGTGATGTTGAGCTTTACAAGACGATCTTCGGGAATAGTAACTTTTGGGGACTTTTGAACATCCTCCGATACGATATTTGCTTTAGTATAAAAATTCCAGCGACTCAAGCAAATAGACAGCAATGAAGGAACCAAAGGAACCACGTTTTCAAGTTTTGAAATAAAAAACTGGTCTTTAGATGATGAAGTACCAGGAATTTGCTGAAGTTCAACCCCGAGATCTTTTGAAATAGTTGTAGATGACGTGGTTATCTCATTGCATTTTGTGAGCTGTTCCTGTTGCTTTTTCCACTCCACAAGTTGGTCCGGGTGAAATTTTTCTTGAGGGACTGCATTGTTATTAAAGGGAAAAATTCCGGTTTTACGGAACCCAGCTACACAAACTTGGGGATCAATTTGGGACCAGACTTTACCAATCAACTTGGAGAATTCTTTTTTAGGCAACGCTTGACCCACATGTAGCCTTTGCCACTTTATTTATTTATTTATTTATTTATTCTTTATTACCAAAAACAGTAAATGGCGGACTTAATGCCATAGGCATTCTCTACCAGTCAACCAGTATGGGTGTATGAGACGGATGTTTTGGCGATAGAGTGCAAGCTACTAAAGTTAGAGAAAAATAATAATAATAATATTATCCTACAGAACTATACTATACTATAAACGATAAATATATATTATATCTAATAATAAAATATCCCTATATATATAAATACAAATACACATATATATAAATTAATAAACATACATATATAAATATATACATACACTTAATTAGTTAGAAATAACTATATCAGATGGTATAGATGACTGCAGACCAGAGAAATATTAGACGGTCAGATAGTGTGCATGCACTAGTTTTTTGAACTCCAACTTACTACGAGCACTGCGAATATTCAATGGCAAAGCATTCCAAAGACGTATAGCTGTAATGGTGAAAGATTTGGAAACGAAACCAGAATGGTGAAAATGAGTTTTAAGGGTAAGGTGCCTGCAAGAGCGAAGATCACGTGGTTTGGAGGGACCCAGAAACTGAAACCTAGATTTCAAGTATTCTGGGGCACGTGGATCGTATAAAATAGTGAAAATCATGCATACAATCCGGAGATTTCTACGGTCACGTATGGACAGCCACTTGAGTTGATTTCTATAGTGCGAGATATGGTCGTACTTACGCAAACCGAAGATGAAGCGAATACCGCTATTGAGCAAACGATCCAATTTAGAAAGTAGGTTTTGATTGGTGTCAGAATAGCAGACGTCAGCATAGTCAAGGATAGGAAGAATAAGAGCTTGTACGAGCGCAACCTTAGTACTGGAAGGGAGAAAGAATTTCAATCTGTACAGAGCCCTAAGCGTGTTAATAACTTTACGGCAAACTTCATCAACTTGGTTTTCCCAGCTAAGGGAACAGTCTATGAGTAGACCCAGATCTTTGAGGCTAGGTTGAAATCTAATTGCTGTACCGTTATAAAGTAACGGTTTTAGTGAAGCTAAATCCAGGAGGGCCAACTGTCGGGAGCTACCTATTACAATTGCTTGGCATTTTCCTGGATTTACGGAGATACCGTAACAGTTGGACCATTCCGAAATCCGCTGCAGGTCATCATTTAGGCGCGTCAGGGCTTCATCTAAACCATTTTTGTCGGCATGCACATAAAGTTGGAGATCGTCCGCATATAGATGGTAAGAGGAATGAATCATAGTAGTAAGATAGTTGATAAACAACGAAAAAAGAAGAGGAGAAAGAATGCCGCCCTGTGGAACACCAGCAATGAGTTCGCACCAGTCCGAGATGGTCTGGTTTACCCGAACAGCCTGCTGACGTCCACGAAGATATGATGAAAACCAGGTCCCTACTGAAGAAGAAACTCCCAGATGTGAAAGGATTGCAAGGAGAATATCATAGTTAACCATGTTAAATGCGTTTGAGAAGTCAATTGGGACCATAACAGTTAACTGCGATTTCTCCATACCATAGCGAATGTCATCCAGGACAGTAATAAGGGCAGTGGTTGTACTATGACCAGGGCGAAACCCAGATTGTAATGGGCTAAGAATTTTGTGGCGAAAGATGAAAGAGGAGAGTTGATTGTGAACAGCAGCTTCTAAAACTTTTGAAAGAAAAGGAAGAATAGATATGGGCCTATAGTGGCTCAGAGAGGAGGGACAATTAATTTTAGGGAGAGGCGTAGTTAGTGCTTTTCGCCAGATAGAGGGAAAGGTACCAGAAGAAAGGGAAAAATTAAGAATTAAGGTGAGACTCGGAAGTATACATTCTAGTATAGGGATAATCATAGTTCTGCCAATATCGTCACAACCCACTGCCTTGGATTTTATGGAAAGAACAATCTTACGGACATCTTCTTCAGTCAAAGGACGAAAACAAAATATATCACTCGTTGAGGGAGCCATGGAAGTGATAGAAGAAACAGTAGAGAGCATAACAGAAGTAGGGAGAGAATTAACTGATGAAAAATGCTTGTTAAGCTCATCCAGTGAAAATGAAGGGATATGCTTGGTGGTAGTTTTACCAAAACCGAGAGATTTGAGAAACTTCCATGTATCGGCTAGATTTGAATTTAATATATTTTGATGTATGTATTGGCGTTTAGCGGCTCTTACCATCTGATTGCAGCGATTTCTAGCCGTTTTAAAGGCACACCAGTTATCATCAGTGCGGCAACGTTTGTACGCACGGAAGCATTTGTTCCGCTTCCTCATTGTCATGCCGCCGCACCCGCAGTAATCCATGGCGCTGGTGACCGTCTTAATTTAACGATTTTTTTTGGGGCATGTCGATCATAAAGATCTAAAATTACTCTGTTA
The DNA here is from genome assembly GCA_902850365.2 of Chilo suppressalis. Taxonomy (NCBI): domain Eukaryota; kingdom Metazoa; phylum Arthropoda; class Insecta; order Lepidoptera; family Crambidae; genus Chilo; species Chilo suppressalis. The sequence goes on from OU963919.1 coordinate 4,478,733, forward strand.
AAGTAGGAGATCATATTGTCGACGGAACTTGCTTCACGAAGGGGTTTCCAGTTAATACTACAAGCATCGCTTCTCAATTTCTCCACATCCAGTCTAGCAAAATTTCGCATTCGTACAAGAAGTGGCTTTGGCTTTGGTGGTTTAGCTTTATAAGCAAGAAAAACAAGGTCGTGCCTAGAGAAGCCAGGTGCAGGAAGTTGTCCGTGCTTAAGGACACGTTCAGGGGAAGATATTAGTATGTGATCAATCCATGAGTCCGATGTGGTGAGATTGTGATGAGTAGGATCAAGATGTAAAATAGAAAAGTTGACCGACTCAATGAGGGACCGAAACTTGCGAGAGTGGGCGGTGTCTTTCAAGAGGTCAGTGTTGAAATCACCCATGATAATATGATGAGAGTAGTCTGTTGCAACAGAATTAAGAAGTGAATCAAGGTCAGTAAGAAAATTTATAGAAGGGGGACAGTAGACAACTCCCAGGGCTATTTTGACACCTTTGATAGTAACTTCAAGGAAAAGATATTCCATGGAGTCGAGGCAACAGGAGGATGAAGATATAAGTTTGAAAGGTAAGACATTTGACAAATATATGGCAACCCCACCGCCACCTTTGCCAATACGATCATTTCGAATAAGATTATACCCTGGGAGGTCGTATGAAATAGAATTTAGACACGGCTTAAGCCAACTTTCCGACACCAGGACGGCATGAGCCGTATCAGAAGAGAATGTGTGGAGGAGGTCAGTATAGTGCCGTGGAATGCTCTGTGCATTGATGTGACAAATGTTAAGAGTACCACAGTACTGATGTAATTCACGATTTAAAGCAGTACTAATATCACCCGAGTCATCTGTTGAATCATAGATGGAACTATATGAAGAATTATCGTTAGCAGAAAAATATTCACCCGAATCTGACATCTATATCAACTATAAAACAAAATAAATATAATATAAATATAAAATAAATACTTACTAAGTTAAAAATATACTAATACAATATATAAAAAAAAAAACATATAATAATAGCTAGCAATAAAATCTACAATCTACACACATCCCTCTGGTAAACGGTTTACAAAATGCACATAAAAACCTCATTAAGTAACAACTTTACAAAATGGGCACGACTCGATTACAAACAAAAACAAAAAAAAAAAAAAAAATAACACTGTACGGTTGAAACTGTTATTAATCCTCTGCCTTAATAGAGTAAAACATTGATATGAAAAAAAAAATACTGTTACTTGTCAGTGTCATACTGTCACAATATTAATTTTGTAAATTTTCTACCTTCAAGTTCAAGCAAAATTAGTATATAATTATAATAACAATAATATTCCAAGAAGACAACCAAAAACATTACTATTTCAATGTAAAATCGAGTCATGCACTACATTTAAAACGACTGTACTGACGAGTTACTTAGCGTTCTTGTTGCCGTTGACTCGCTTCGACCGTGTCTGAATTGCTTTGGAAGGCTGAGTCGAACCCTCAGAAACAACCGTCGTCACCTCCAGCGCCAACGACGACTCCTCCGACACCGCAGCAGCTACGGAAGCCGGCTTCGGGAATCTCGTGATAAGCTTGCTCAGTTCCTCCATTGAAACAATGCGTGATCTGTTACCGTCCGAAATTGAGATACAGATGTTACCACTTGAGGTCCACACACTTTTAATGCCGAAATGCTCTCTCGCTGCTCTGAATGCAGCCTGTCGGCTTCTGGTCAAGAATTCATGCAAAACCAAATCAGAACCTTTTAACTTAGTTTTGTTCTTCCACACTAAAGATCTAATGCTCTGACTTGTGAAATGAAGAACAACTGGACGAATGCGCCCCTCACTAAATCGGCCCAATCTGTAACACACCTTGATCCTTTCTCCAGAAAGCTCCGTGAGTCTGAGGTGTTTTTGCAGAACAGAGACAGCACTATCTATCTATCACTATCTGCTAATTCTTCATCGGATCTCTCTGGTAGCCCGCTAAGGAGAAGACATTTTTGCCGATGCCTCGTCTCAATCGAATCCACAGATTTGAGAATTTCTGTTATCTGTTGACGCAAGAGGAGCAGTATGTTATGTACAACATCTTTGAACATGTTGAACTCCTCTTGAATCTGCAGCACCTTATCCCCGTCTTTCTTGGAAGAGGATGATTTCAGTTGAGCCTCCAAGTCACCCATCTTCTTCAACAGCAATGACTCCAGAGACTTCTGAGTTTCCAGCACTGCAGCAACACTGGCCATGGCTTCAATAGCAAAGGGATCCAAAGTGATAATAGTGCTATAGTGAAAATATAAGTGGTGATAGGGATGTGTGGTTATAGCTACCTAATTAACCATTCCAGAAAGTTGCCCACAATATATGGTGATATATGTGAGTTCCCCTTTCAATTTTTGACAAAATTTCACTTTAAACTATGGTGTATATTTTATTATAGCAAATTAAAATTTCTTGGGATTAAAAACGTTGTTACTTATTTTTCGCCTACCGCCAAAAAAAAAACTTTACTAAACTCTGGTCCCATTTGTCTTTAAAAGACTTGTTGACGGCCAAATCTAACGGCTGCAAATTATCGCTTGTGTGTGGTGGGATTTTCAGTATGGTAATATCGGCTTCTCGTGCTTTTTCAATTATATTGATCCCCACATGCGTAGAGTGGCCATCGTAAATCAATAATACTGGCCGTCGCTCACCTACGGTGGGTAGAAACACCTTTTGAAAGAATGTTTCGAACACCTCAGTCTCCATCCATCCGTTCGTAGTAGCCGCATAAACGGTTCCAGGAAAACCCTCTTCCGAAATCCATTCGTCCCAGAGATTTTTGCCCTTATAAACTATAAGCGGAGGAGTTTTTCCACCAGCTGCACTGCATCCCAACAAAACTGTCGTGTTATCTTTTCCGGGGGAGGCGATTGTTCTTGTCGAAGCATAACCACGAAGGCCAACGACTTTGGTTTTGCTGGGGTCTTTGCTAAAACTTGTCTCATCCAAGTTCCAAATTTGTTCGGGCTTATCGTGTAGCTCCAGCTCGTCCAAGGTATTTTTCAATAAATCAAAGTAGGAGTAAATAACCCATGGGTTACATGCTTTTTTACGCGAATTTTCCACGGCTTGAGGTTTTTTAACCGACAAAGCATGCCGCTTTTTAAATGATAAAAACCAGTCTTCTCCGGGTATGCCGTTTTTAAAACTATTAGGGATATTATTTTTGGCAATATATTGTCCAACAAGCTCCAATGTTTCTTCTCTAGTGAGACCTAATCCATATTTTTCCATTATATGTATGTTTTTGGCTAATTTTTTCTCTGTCTCTGCACTAAGAAACGTACTTCTCCCTAAAGAGTCAGATTTTAATCCATATCAACCGTGGACTCGGGCTACAATGGTTGGTCGGGGAATTTTGTATGCCAGAGAAGCTCTATAAGCTGACAACTCGCCTTTCTTAACTTTTTCCACTGCTTCTAATAATTGCTCCCTACTATACGAAGCCGCTCGATCGGCTTTTCTTATGTAATTTCGTACCATCTTGCATTATTCTGTAACGAAAATATGTTAAATAAAGTTGCGTTCATATCGTAAAAGGATAATCGATTGAATTGAATTTTAAAAACCGGGTAAGTACGAGTTGGAGTCGCGTACTGAGCTAAATTATTCACTAATTACAAGTCAGCCTGAATAAAAACGTTGTTACCATCCTTATTTTCAGCCAATGAAAAACAAGAATTGAATCGGAGCATTTTTTTAATTTCAATTGGCATCCGTCGTCACTTCATTTTATTTTACCTTAACTGATTTTTCTAGGTACCTACCACAGTAAAAAAAACCTCAACTTAAGGTTTATTACCCCTGATTTGGGGGAAGACTAACGTATGTTAGTCTTCCCCCTAAAAAACTGTTTGTCTTGCCCCACTTGGATTTTTTTAGGTTAAGTTTTTGTTTCATAGAAAATTCAAGTAAATCGTTTGTTTTGCAGTAAATTTATATAGTATGTTAGAAAAGAGTATTAATATCATGCTACTTACATTCGGAAAACTTCAATTTAATCACTTTTTCCTGGCAAAATATAAACACGTGTAGGCACTCAACCGCTTTCCGAAAAGTTTGACACGTAATGACAGATTTAATTTTGTTATGTTGGCACTACTATCGAGTGTCAGCGACATCTATGAGCTGAGCTGAGAACTTTTACGACTTTACTGTTGTACCGACATCGTGGCATAGCGAATGACGTTATACTTATCGAGATATTTGTGAGTGTTATTCTTGCCCCGGCGATAGTCTTACCCCACCCAATAATGAAAAAAAAAACATACTATTCACGACGAAATTACTTGCGCACTAACAATTAACATAGCAGACTTCAAATATGTAAATTAAAATTTACTTACCGATTTTATAAGTTCACCCATGTCGATATTCGACATCGACATTAAAATATTTAATACAATGGAATTCTTTTCACAATTTGTATGAATATTGTTTGCAAAAATGTGAACAATAATTTAAATGCTTAATAAATTCTGAATACAATAACCAATTCGACTAAGCTGAATAACTCAAATGTAAGAGCTTGATAAAAACAATGTGAGCTGTTATTCAAAAGTTATGAAGCTAATTGAAACGTTATTAAGCTCCTACTCAGATGTTACTCAAATGTTATTCAGCGTTAAGCATTCAAAATTGGGGCCCTTTTTGCTTGAATAACAGCTGGATAGACGGTACCCAGACTTATTCAGCTTATGCTCTTGATGATTGCTCTTACTCAATCTTTATTCAGCACGTCTGTGTTACTTGGATTTAACTCAAAATAAAAAACTTTGAAAAATCAACGCAATTAAAAAACGCATTCTTTCTTAACGGTTCAAAAACTTAACAGCTCATGCTCTATTTATTAGTATTGTATAGATTAGACCAAAAAATTAGGTTCTTTGTGTCCCCTCGGAGGGGTAATTACCCCCAGGTTCGGAACCCAGGGTCTAAAATGATCACAGAGCTGATTGTATGTATTTTAACATCTAGAAAGTACTCATTAATTGAAAATCAAATAAATGGCATATTATTAGGAACTAAACACTTTTTAACGACATGTGTTACAAGCCGGTTTTGAACACTGCAAACAAACGGGTTTCTTACAAACATGACATACGACCGAGGTTTTTCTTTGTTTTTGTTTATAACATAAATGACAGTTCTAACGGAAGTTGAGCCGACAATTTTCAGATCCTTCCTCTGTTCGAGGTATCGCAGCTGTACCTAAAATGCGTGTGAGTAGCCCTTTGGATGACTTCGGCAGTGTAATCACCACCCCGGACTTGCTCGCTATAATAGCTCGCTGCTAGTTTTAATTGGTATGTTCCGACCGAAAACAAAATCAATTCGTCTCGTGTAAGTTGTGACAATATTAGTTAATATTATTCGCTGTCGATTTAAGTTGTTTTCACAGCAGCGACATAATCAGCCAAGATATTGGACATGTGTAGTTTTCTGTCTATAATATTTAAAAATTTCATAGCATGACGATTATCTTCCAATGGGATATGGAAAGCATTAGTTAGTACGGCTGCATTTCTGAAGTCTGGAAACATGTGAGCATAGATTTATTAAAATAGTTTTGTCGAAAAAGACGAAAATCCCTCTTAAACCTTCCATTTACTACTTCGACTGGCCAGCGGCAAATTATGCAGAGCCTAGATTTGTTGGCCTGTTTTGTAGTTAACTGCTGGGCCGATCTTACGGTCCCGATGGGCACTACGACTCGGTACCTAAACTCTTCCACCGTTCGCACTACGTCGCGGAATCCTCTATCCAAAATAAAAACATCTCGTGTGGAAAAACCACGGAAAGACACTATCTTCAGTTTGCAGTAAGTCTTTTAATATACTGGCGTCATTTTTGGTGGCTGCGTATGGGCCAAAAACGTCAAAGATATAGCCGTCGCTACCAACTATTATGAATGGCTTAAGCAGATTTTGCAGATGTGTCTTTTTGGAATGTGAAGTTGGCACTTTTTTGTATGTATATATACGTAGCATCGCAAATGACAATACGTTTTGGTTATCTGGACTGCCAAATAATGTTTTAGGGATCAACAGATCCTATTTCTCAATTCTTCCCTTGAAATATGGTTATAACCTAAGTGTGGAGGTACAAAATCCTCAGTTATAGCATCCTCTCGCAGTATTTAATTTATGCTCTATGTTTTGCCTCATCATTTTAAAGAGCGATGCAAGTCTTTCGTCGGATTCACCTGTGCGTAGTTTGTAAATAAATGCCAAGTGTGGTTTAAGGCATTCTGGATCTTTGATTCCACGAAGGAGTCTCTTCTAGTATTTGAAGGAATTCTTCCCTTGTTCGCCCAGTCCAATAGTGCAGTTCAGTGGTCTCGAGTCGAGTTCGAGTCTTTCGAAATCTAGGTGCCGTTTATGGAATTTCTTTACCAAATCAAGCATGCCGAGTGTATGTTGTGGATTAAACTCAAATCGGCGGTTGGGAGAATCCAATAAGATTTCCCAACTACCGTTAGACGCGTGTCCATTGCAAACTCGAGCCTCAGGTGGTATATAATAATCATGTTCCATGGCCATTTTCATTTTCACACCCTCCGATATTCTTCGTCGAGTTGTATTCTCACAACCATAAAATATGCACGTCCTTCCAGAGTTTCGTGCCCTGGTATTCCAGGTATTCCAGGATATTTCCTGACAGGTTAAACGACACATTATTATTTAAGGGTACCGAACTTGTAATTAAAATTTTCACATAAAGAAGAAGTTTACAAAAGTTATTGATGACGTGGACGTGGGTTCTGATCTTCTTCTGCATCATGAAGCGAAATATTGTCAGGCTTGCGTTGTTGATTCATTATATTTTCCTTATCTTCCAATATTTGGCCTGGTTGGGGGTCAACAAGACCAATATAAGGACCGGATTCTTCTTGTGGTTCCTGTTCCATGTCAATCTCCTGTGCATCTTGACTCTGCTGAACGGGTACAGTAGCATGAGGAGGTGGCCTTGCCCTCCCAGCTCGCACTCAGCAACGATTGCAAACATGCTCTTCGTTGTTATATCTTATCTGATAACAAAAATAATAGCATCGTTAGAGAGAAATAAATTGCCAAGATCGCATCGGGCCACGCACAGAGTGTAGTGTTCCGCAGTAGTCCAAAATATGCCTACGATGCTAAAACATAGTTATCAATTCATAATAGGTTTTGAGTAAAGCGCATGCATATATTTTCTATGATTTTTTGAGAAAATTCATCTTACCGAAGTACTATTATAAGTATATATATTATATATATTATAAGTTGGTAGATTATTATTCGTTAACTATACTATTAAAGCCTTTCGTATCCGTGATAGTCTTCATTGGAACTACGTTATTTTAGCTAATATTGTGGATACTTTCGTTTTCCGGAAAACCGTTTCGCTGGGAAAGAGGAGGGGGGGGGGCTTGGTTAAAGCAAGAAATACTTACCCACCTTAAATTCTAATATTTCTCAAACGGAACCCTAAATCGAAAAGTGTTCAAGGCAATTGCTTTTTAGAGACCTACCCCGATACTACAAACCACTAAAAAATAAAATTAATTTCCCTCCTCCTCCATCACACGGAGACGACAGTCAGTAGGACTTCAAGAAAACTGAGGTGGTTCAACACCTATTTTACGATGAAATATCTGGTGAAGCAGTAATACCTACATACGGGCCTAAACGGCCCAGGAAGCCAATTCTCAGTCATTTCACATTTCAATATCTTGAAAAACATGGCGGCAATGTATAGAAAAATCTCTATTCTCAAAAACTCTAATACAAATCTCTAATGACTAACACCCATATTCTTAGTCGTTTCCTCGAGATTTACTCCACTCGACTCAACCTCATTCGAGGAAATTCGTATGATATTCCTCACTCGAGTGTAGGTCGAGTCGAGGAATAAACTGTCAAACTCAAGGTAGCTCTCGACGTACCTTAAGGCTTCCTCGAGTGGTGTTTAAGGTGTTTTCAAGTCGTTTTTATCAAGAATTATGTCTGATTTTGACATTATTGACGAATTTGTGGATTTTATAGATTACGTATACGATGATGAACCATATAATTATCCGGCGCGACGGTATTTACGTGACGCCGCAAATCCTTTTGAGGTTTACGACAATGATTCGTTTCAAAGAAGATTTCGGTTTAGAAAAGATACAGTCATACAAGTAATATTTCCTCTGCTAAGCATTCCACTAAATAATAATACTACCTGTACCGCCTTTAATACAATTACTGGTGGCTTTGAAGTTTTACGCGACAGGATTATTTCAAGTAGGTATTTACCTATGGTTGTTGTGTGATATTTTACTTTACATTTAATATGTCTATACTTTTATGCTTTATACCTAGGTTATAGTACTTACTTTAAACAAAATATAATAGATATTTTTATTTCAGATTGACTGTGGAGACCTGCACAAATTGAGCCAAGATACAGTGTCAAAGATAGTGTCCAGAATTTCGCAACAACTGGCACTGAAAGTGGGTCAGTTTATTAAATTCCCACCAAACTCGGAATTGCCTGAAATAAAAAGAAAATTTTATCAGCGCGCAAGGTTCCTGGGAGTAGTCGGTTGCATAGATTGCACACATGTGCCAATCTATTGCCCCACAGGGCAGCGTGGTGAACTTTTTAGAAATCGCAAGGGAGTGTTTTCCATAAATGTACAAATAGTGTGTGGCCCTCAAATGGAGATATACGATTTTGTATGCCGTTGGCCAGGATCTGTACATGACTCGCGGATATTCTCCAACAGCCGCTGCTGTATGCGGTTTGAAGAGGGGAATATTCCAGGTATTTTGGTTGGTGACAGCGGTTACGCCCAAAATACTTATATGTATACACCAATGCTTAACCCACAAACTCCAGCAGAGCACCGATATAATCGTGCTCACATCAGCACAAGGAATATCATAGAGCGCTTAAATGGAGTCCTAAAACGGGAGGTTTGCTTGTTTAGCCAGAGTTATGCAAAATGACTTGCCCAATATTGTAAATATAACTGTTACTTGCGCTATTTTGCATAACATAAGCATTCTCACTAATGAAGTATTTCCAGAGGAAGACAGTGTCAGCGAAGAAGATGAAGTGCCTGTGCCTGATATTCATGATACTGAAAGGGGTAGCATCATAACAAGAGCTTTTATATTAAGACATTTTAGTTAAGTAATATTCTTATTTAATTAAATAAATTATTACATTCAGTAAAATGACACAAAGGTATTAAAATATCATTTATTTTTACAATTTTTTGGCTTCGGCAGCCTCACGCAATGCTATATTGTAACGGAGCACTTCTTCAGCATTCTGCCGTTCAACAACTGCCTTTTTGTAATTTTCTTCAGCGGCCTTCACCAGAAACTCCCTCTCAGCAATCTTCAGCCTGTGGACTTCTTCTTCTCTCTCCTGAGCCCTTTTATAATTTGCCTCTCTCAGTGCAAACTCATCGGTGATTACGCGGGAACGCACATTTCGCGCTGTATAAAAGAAACGAAAACTAATTACAACTCATTGTAGTACATACCATACCCTTATTAGGTACCTACTTCATCTTAATATAAATTTTGACCACATTTCAAATAAAATTATAGACACACTATCATCAGTAACTTCAAACTAAACTAGCTTTTTGTTATGAATGTCGTTAGTAGTTATTACTTCAAGCAGTTAAATGCTTCTCAATATTGTACTGTTAATATTAATCAAATCATCAGTATGTTTCGTTTACAAATAGTAAACATTGTAATAGGCACCTGTTGCTTGAGATGATGCTGTGTAATCTGAAAGCCGAGAGCCAGATCTTCTGCTGATGGTCCTCGCACGTCTTGCTGAAATATAAAATGTTACACATTTTTTTGTTTCTTAGGTTTTCACGCACATCACTCATTAAATAAAACTAGTTTTTACGGGTTAATGCACGAAACTTTATTTATTTATTGACGTTTCGCAGCCTTTTCAGGTCTGCATCGTCAGAATAATGATTTTATTTAAAATTGTCGAGCTACCTTCGAAAGAATTATATTGTGCGTTCGGTTATTTCATTGGAAGATTTTTAAAATTTTATTGTCTATGTATGAATTTATTATTTAATTTACTTAATAAAGTATTTTATTTAAAATTCTTGTTTGTAATTTTGAGTTTATTTATTTGACCCTAACTACCGTAAACTACCACCGGTTCCAAAATTGGGAGACCTTCCTGAGAAGAACCGGCGAAACAAACTCAAGAGAGGCTTTCTATCTCCTTCTTCATCTTCATCTTCATCATAATTTAGCATAATTTAACATAAGAAGGAGATAGAAAGCCTCTCTTGAGTTTGTTTCGCCGGTTCTTCTCAGGAAGGTCTCCCAATTTTGGAACCGGTGGTAGTTTACGGTAGTTAGGGTCAAATAAATAAACTCAAAATTACAAACAAGAATTTTAAATAAAATACTTTATTAAGTAAATTAAATAATAAATTCATACATAGACAATAAAATTTTAAAAATCTTCCAATGAAATAACCGAACGCACAATATAATTCTTTCGCAGGTAGCTCGACAATTTTAAATAAAATCATTATTCTGACGATGCAGACCTGAAAAGGCTGCGAAACGTCAATAAATAAATAAAGTTTCGTGCATTAACCCGTAAAAACTAGTTTTATTTAATGTTACACATTACTAAAGATGGAAACCATAGGAGAGGACGCCAGTTTAGAAGATGGGAGGATGAAATCAGCTGTACTCTGGGTCCGTATTGGACAAGAGTTGCAGCTGACAGAGTGAATGGCGTCGGTTAGAGGAGGCTTTTGCCAAAAGGCACACAAAACTGCGTGACTTATTGTAAAATGTATAATCAATGTTATGTTAAGAAAGTTCTGAAGAAATAAAGGCTATTTTATTTTATTTATTATTTAAGAGATAATCTCTATGACAGAGTTACTTGATTATGATTATGGCGTAAACCTCCACAACCAAAGAGGAAGCTCAGTCTAGCAATGGACTGTTACAGCAGTGGCATACTGACTGATGATGACTTACAAGCATTGAGATTTTGTCACATACACTGTTAACAATAGTGCCATAAATTAAAGGTATTTAAGGGAAAAAGCAAACCAATAGCTGTTCTGATTATTACCTGTCGCAGATGGAACAGAGCTAGTCTGCTCAGAACCTGTATCCTGCGATCCTTCACCTAGGAAAGGCTCAGCACTCCCACTGGGTGTAGTATAGCTATGATGTAGAACAAATAGATAATTAAAGATCTAAATGAATAATATGTTTATATGAAACAATTATGATATGCAATATATTAAAAATTACACACAACACCTGCTTGAAGGTCAACAATGGCACCCTCTTCACTTTGCTCGTTGACTGTAACTTGACAGACAACATACCCACAGCTTTCAGATGGCCCTTAGAATAAAAGAAATTTAAAGATATTTAAGTGGGATAGTTTAAAATAAAAATGATTTAAAATTTTAGCTATTATACCTCGTCCACTTTATGTGGTCTTCCATATAACAGTGAGGTTGTTGGCATTTCAACTTCATTTTTAAAACAATAATTGATTCTAAATTAGTTACCTTCTTGAAAAACCGTGTCACTATAAATAGCGAAGGGCAACTCCACATCTGTAGCCTCAGTTAGCGCTTCATCGATGATATCTTGGGCTGAGGTGCTAGGAGCCCCCCCCCCCCCCCCCCCCAGTTCGCATCCGTTCTCTTTTTTCATTCGCTAACGCTTGCTTGCGCTTGTTTTTTATATTGTCCCAGCATTTTTTAAATTGGGGTTCGGTTCTCTATAAACATGAAATTTTACAATGAATTTCTATTCATTATATTATTACAACAAACTTGGTAAATAAGTTTATACATTTATTCATCCTACCAATTATAAAATGTGAAAGTTTAGATGTTTGTTACTCAATCACGCCAAAACCGTCGAACGGATTTGGCTAAATTTGGGACACAGATACTTTGTAGCCTGGAGAGGAACATAGGCTACTTTTTATCCCGGAAAATATTACATTACCACGGGATAACGTTGAGAAATCCACGCGGGCGAAGCCGCGGGCGGAAAGCTAGTTCAGAATATAATAAAGAACTTACCCTGGTATTCGTTTCTATAGAATTAAATTCTTCCGTCAGGCGTGCCCACGCCGTTTTTTTCGCAGCTGGGTTCCCTGTCCCTGCACCCATCGTTGCATGCGAATTTAATTTATATTTCATAATTAACTCTTGCACACAAAACTTCCGCCTGGCTAAAAATTTGTCGTTCTGCCATTTCTTTACAAATAACTTTTGTAAACTTCTTCTTTATGTGAAAATTTTAATTACAAGTTCGGTGCCCTTGGATTTCGCCAATGCACAATGCGCAAAAATGGATGTCAATGTCACAAACAGTATTGCCAGTACCTACGTCGTGTTTCGGACTATTCGATATCTGATAAGGGACGATTTTTAGTCAAAAAGGATGGCCCTACAGAAATATTACACTAAATGCAGAACTATAGGCACCGTGCAGAAACTATAGATGGCGCTATAATCCCGACAGTAGAGACACCGTGCGAGTAAAAAAAGAAACTTTCCAGACCAGACGCATTGGTTGTCACTGTCAAGTGTACTTAAGTAAATATTATTTTACAATGATTAAAATTATAAAATATGGTTTTCTACCAATAAACAATGACCGGCAGCGTGGTCAAAATATATCAAAAGGTCAAAAGCTATTCGAGTAAGGCCATGTTTTCGATGTCACGGAAACAGTTGGCCAAGATCGAGAAACAATACTAACTGGAAAAATAGTTGCTCAGACAAAAATTTCAAATGTATATGATGTTAAGATAACAGTAAGTACCTTCTTTAAATTAATTGTTATTACAATATGTTTAGAAAACCATTACTTCTGATTTAAATTTTTATCTCTGTCTTTTCAGCTTGATTGCAATAGAAACATCAAAAGTGCAATTTGTAAATGCAAAGCAGGTCTATCAGGACAATGTAAGCACGTCTGTGCCTTAGTCCATTACGTAAATTCTGCAGAGAGTGCAGATTCGAAAACCAGTCATGCACAACAATGGGGCAAACCAACGTACCGACAGTTACTGGGTTATGATAAAGGAGTGACAATGGCAGAGTTATTTCCAACCCCACCAACAAGTATTAAACTTAATAATTTGATGAAACAACAAGAATCAAAGGATATTTCTACAGCTACTTTAGGAAAATCGTTAGCTCATACACCTTTGTACAAAATTTTACAATTAGAAGAAAGACATGAGAAAGAAATTATAGCAGCAGAAACGTTGGTTGACTTGGTAAGAATTACTGAAAAAACAAAATTAAATGAAAAAATTAGGCAGCTAGTGCTAGAGATTTTTACATTGCAGGGCTTTGCTATTTATTATTACTCCTCTGAACTATCACTACCAAAACATTTATATGACTTTTATAATGATAAAATTTGTTGTAATGTTGATTCTGCTTCAAATATCTGTTTTGAAACCATTGACCAGGCAAAGAGTTCTCGTTGGTATACGGAAAGAAAATTGAGAATAACAGCAAGTAATGCACATAAGCTAAAGGGTGATCGTTTTAATGTAAACCGAGTTATAAATGATTTATTAAGTACAAAAAACATTGAAACATCAGCTATAAAGTACGGTAAGAAAATGGAAGAAGTGGCTTTAACAGAATATAAAAATAAGTATTTTCCAAATTGTGAAGTATTGAAGGTTGGTTTAGTGGTAAATATCCACCAGCCATGGTTGAGCTGCTCTCCAGATGCTGTTGTAATTTGCGGCAATAATATATCGGACAAGAAATTAGTAGAAATTAAGTGTCCTGCAACATGGACAAATAAACCTGTAATTGAAAGAGATAATTTAGTTACAAATGTAAAATATTTACAATTTGATGAAAATGGTTTAAAGTTGAAACAAAATCACTCAATTTATACACAGGTTCAGATGCAAATATATGTTACAGGTATACCTGTCTGTGATTTGTTTGTATATTCTCCTAAGGGAAGTGTACTAGTGTATATTAAAAGGGATAATATGTTTTTATCTAACTTAGTTCTTCGTCTAGAAAAGTTTTATTTCACTTATTATTTACCAAAGTTACATGCCAATTTATTAGAAGAAAACAAAGAATAATTTTGTATTTACTTTTAAGCCGCTCGTAGGTGGGCCATATTTCTACTGCAATATGTGGCCGGCATCTATTGGTGTCCCGCTCTTACTTACATGTTAAACGGGGACACCAATAGTTGCTGGCCTCATATTGCAGTGAAAATATGGCCTGTCTACATAGAAGCCTGTTTGTCAAAAAGGTTGTTAAATACTTGTTAAATAAAATAATTGAAGTTCAGTTAACAAAATGTTTTTATTTCCTCTGTTTATAACTTTCATTGTGGTACAATTTAGGGGAGGCCTATGTCCAGCAGTGGACGTCCTTCGGCTGAAATGATGATGATGATAACTTTCATAGTCAGTATAAAAATATGTTATAAGTGTAGTTTCACAAAAATGTTGCTTTAAAACAGGTAGGTACATACATTTATTGTTTAATAATTGGATTTTCAACATTTACTAAAGCACAAACAACATAAACTCTTTGATCTCTATATTTTAACAGACTTACTGGCATTTTATCAAAAATATGAAATTGCTTAATCCTCTGTATGACTCTTTCTATGTGGATTCGCAACGAAGCAATTTTATATGTTTCTTCTACTTCCTCTGGTGAAAATTGTGGTTCATGAAGAAACGGCGGCATAACTAAAACAGCTTTTTTCTTATCAACAGATGTTTTGATAGCAGGAAAACCTTTATCAGCAAGAACAGTATCACCAGGCTCCAATAAATCTATCACTCCGCAATGATTTGTTATGAAACAGTCGCTAGAGCGACCTCCATAACATTTAGATACAAAACTTATGAATCCACAAGGAGTACAACCAACTAAAATTTTTACTGTATAACTATGTTTATAATCTGAGTACATTTGAACCCTCTGTTTAACTGTTGGAGGACATTCTGTGTGAATCTCAGTACAGTCTATTATGACACGAGTATTTGGATAATAGATTTTAAATGACTCTGGCATATTAGTTTGAACAGTTGCTTTTGAGGGCCATATAATGAATTTTTTTAACACAGAGTGTAACAAAAACAAGTAGGTTTCAAATATTCTATGTACAGTTGTTCTGTGTATTTGGAATATAACACTCAATGCTGAAAAACGTAATCCTGTTTTTAGTTTCATCAGTGTAATAAGTAACTTTGTTTTTTTTATTTATAAACTTGGTTTTGACATCAGGAAGTAAATTCAAGAGTAGATTAAACACGGAAAATGAAACCTCTGTTGTGTTAATTAAATTTTCATCCGTTTTCATTGAACTTATCCCATGAAATCCAGGGCAAAGCAGAATTCCTGAATGTTGGGTAATAGGGTCACAACTAAAATCCTTCATAACTTTGATAAATGTAACAATATTTGCTTCACAACTTTTATGTGTCATTATTTTTGATAAAATGTTACACTGAACCTCAGCAGTGCAAACACCATTAGAATGAAATAAATTACATAAAAAGAATGGAGTATAAATCTCATTTTCACATGATATATTATCATTTTGACATCCGACACTTCGACTGGATGGTTTTTGAGGTTCAAGTTCAACACTATTTTCAGGTCTAAATTTCTGACCGGTCTTATCTTCTTTTACTGATCCAGCTCGTTGCATTCGACGTTGGTGTCTTTCAAATCTTTCAATTTTTTGATTTAAGTTTTTCATGTTTCCATTAAAAGGAAAAATTGTAGGTACATAGGACGGATGTAGAGGATTATCTGATTTTTTGTTGCCAATAAAATGGGCGCTGCAGATGGTGGTGTTTTTAGACGGGCGCCAGTTATTTGGATGTCTACTGAAAGAAACAACGGTTATAGGTTAGGTTAGCTAAAATTAAACTGTTTTCAATAATCCCCACCCACAAAATTGGTGGTTTTTATATAAATAAAATCAAATAGTATTTTTTAAATACTTGAATGCATACTTACGTGTGTTTTACAACTGCATTTATCCATTTAATTCTTTTATCCCTGAGCCATGGCATATGAGTACTATTATTAGGGAAATAGTAAAATTTTATACCCTTGGTGTTGTTTTTGGATGTATTACAGCATCCAGAAATACAACAATACATTTTGATAACATAAATTAGCAAAACTTAATACCAAAATTCAGATTTTTTCCGTGGTTTGACAGTAGAATTTTTGACATTTGAGGTAAAAGTTTCGGATACGAGTCACGAGATGGCAGAGTCATCGCTACGCACGGTGCCTATATTTATCTTACGTGTTGTGTTGTGACGCGATCTGCTTCATACATTTAGTACGGTTAGAACTAAGAACTATACCCGTGCGTCGCGATGTGTTGACAGCGTTCTCACTCTAACCATAATTGTATGAAACAGATAGCTCTCTGATGCGTTACAACACAACACGAAAGGTAAGTGTAGTTCTATCATAATGCGGTTAAATGAAAAAAAAAGCGAGTGTGCTTATGAACACACGACTGAAGTGAAATTTCTGTAGCTACAATGATCTGAAAATTATAAACTTAACCTGAAGATTTGTTGATAGAAAAAAACCACCAATCCGCGCTGGGTCTGTTATCAGCCACCAATCCGCGCTGGGTCCTTTATCACTCACCAATCCGCACTGGATCCATTGTCACCCACCAATCCGCACTGGGTCCTTAATCACCCACCAATCAGCACTGGGTCCGTTACCACCCACCAAGCACTAGATTCATATATTTTGTGACGGGTATTCATTGTTTACCGATGAGTCACCAATGACACTAATCGTAATAAATTCGCCAGTTTACCCCATAAGTCAAGCGTGTCTAAAGAAGTTTCACTTCAAAAAACATATACATACCTGACCATAGAGCCATATTAGTTATATTTTTCGGGCACACAATTAACCTAAAGAAGATGGTACGGAGGACATAGGTACAGCATGGTGGTACGAACGTACCGTACGTACGTACGACTTTACAAAGCAAGCACTTATTCTTATGTTCCCTATTATCTTCATAACTGAAACACTTCAACAACAAAAGTTTTTATTATGTAAGATATGGGGTTATTGGGTTTGAGCTTTAAGTAGGTACTTATTAAACGTAGGCACCTTCGTAGCGAGCGTTGGATTCGATGTAGTTTACTGGGTGATTTGACGATCAAAGTTGACAATGTACGACGTATTGTGATGGCAATTTGGAGAAATAAATCAATGAGTGAAACGAAACGCATTCATCTAATGTTGCAGTGAAGATTTATCGAAAACAAACTATTAGGGAATATTAGGGAATATAATTAAACCGATTATCACTGTTATTGCGCCACAACTGGCCATTATATTTAACAAATGTATTGATGAGGGAGTGTTTCCAGATCTAATGAAATGTGCTAAAGTTATCCCTCTCTTTAAGGCTGGTGAGAAATCAGATCCCAGCAATTTTAGGTCTATATCTGTATTACCAGCGCTAAGTAAAGTATTTGAGAAAATAATTTATAACCAATTACTAGCACACTTTTCTATAAATAAGCTATTTCATTCAAAACAGTTTGGTTTCACTAGAGGCAAAAGTACTACTGATGCTGGAACTGCACTTCTCAAACACATCTTTGATATATGGGAGAGTAAGCACGATGCTATTGGCATTTTTTGCGATTTATCAAAGGCGTTTGACTGCGTCAGCCATGAAACATTGTTAAATAAAATGAAGCATTATGGTGTATCTAATATTTCACTAATTCTGATACAGTGTTATCTTTCTGCTAGGATTCAGAAAGTAGTTATAAATGAAGCTGAGTCTACAGGAGCACCCATTTCTATGGGCGTGCCCCAGGGTTCAATGTTGGGCCCATTGCTTTTCCTTATTTATATCAATGACCTTCCTCACTTTACAAGAGATTTGTGTGAGACAGTACTATTTGCTGATGACACCTCTTTATTGTTTAAAGCTAGAAGAGGAAATGATTGTTATGACGAAGTAAATTGTGCTCTCTCTGAAGTCCTTCACTGGTTTACGGTAAATAATTTAAAACTTACCTCCAGTAAAACAAAATGCGTTAAGTTTACTCTACCTAATGTGAGGCAGGTTAATACTAGTATAAAAATAAATGACCAGCCTGTAGAGTTAGTGGATTCTACAAAGTTTCTGGGTATTACTTTAGACTCTCGTCTGCAATGGGATCCTCATATTAATGCCTTGTCAAGTAGATTGAGCTCTGCAGCTTTTGCTGTTAAAAAAATAAGACAACTAATGTGGAAACGGCAAGATTAGTTTACTTTGGTTACTTTCATAGTGTTATGTCATATGGCCTTTTGTTGTGGGGCTCAACCGCTAATATCGAAAATATTTTCATACTGCAAAAGAGAGCTGTTCGCGCCATATACAATTTAAAGGCAAGAGAATCCCTTAGAGAAAAATTTAAAGAAATTAATATTTTAACACTGGCGTCGCAATACATTTATGAAATTTTAATATATTTAAGAAAAAACTATGATGCATTTGCAAAAAAAGTCAAACCCATAACTTTAACACGAGATTTAAGAACAAGCTTGCCGTTCCATGTTTCAGACTCCTGGGTTGGGACTGGGTTGTAGTATTATTGCATTGTTTAATAAAGTTCCCCTAGATTTGATTTAGCTTCCACTGACTAAATTTAAATCTCAGATCAAAAATACTCTTATGAATAAGGGCTATTACAAAGTTCATGATTATCTGAATGATCGTATTGCATGGACATAGTGTTTCTTATAATTTGTTATTTAATGGGTATTGGTCATTTTTCACAACAGTAATATTGTACCTATCTAATGCCGCTTCCTGTATACTACTTAAAATGTTAACTATAAAATTAATTGTAACTACATATTTATATTCTAGATGATGTAATGGAAAGTGACTTCAGACGTATTTCTGAAGTAATTTTTCAACTTGACGACACTGTATATAACAATACAGGGAGAAAAAAACAGCCCTTGCTGAGTTTCTTGCCGGTTCTTCTCAGTACAAGGTCTCCCGCCGTAGTTTTGGGAACCGATGGCGTAGCTTCTTGACCTTCACAAGTGCTTGTAACAGCCTAGACTGAATAAATTACATTTCATTTCATTTCACATTTCATTTCATTTCATTACCATGTCATGGTTTGCTTGGTGGATTTTCATCGTTTGAGGTACTGCTATCAACGACCTTAAAACATCTTTATAATTTTCCGTGATTTCTACAATTTCATTTACCTCAACATGATAAACTTTGATACATGTATCTTCTGTTGTGTGAATGAATGCATCTTGAGCATTAATTATATCATTGCCGTGCAATATCTTCCTATCGAATAGTCTCTTTAAGTATCCTCCTACTCCATCAGCAGCGCCCTTACCATGCGATGCCACGAAGTAGTTCCAAGTGCCCTTTAGACCAAAGTGTTGCATAATACTGTTAAAGAGGAAACATTTTTTCTTTTGCCGATATTGGGAGGATGGCCCATTTGAATATATATGTAAGCAATTAACTTCAGGATATTTTTCTTGTAAATAAATTAAAATAAGGTTAGATGTGCCCATATTGCTTCGGGTGTATGGCTTTTCGAATCCGACAAAGTGCAAAAGCATTGAGGTTTCTCATTACTTTTATACAGTACACTCGTATGTAAAGAAATTTGATTTTGTGAACTGCCAAAATGGACAGCCTGCACTTCCTGATGCATCTTACACATTAAATTTTCTGAAAAATCGCAAAGAAGAATCATTTCATTAGACTTGAGATTATCTTTCACTTCTTTGTGAGCACTATACTGGTGAAATATGTTATATAAATGCACCTTATAAGCCCGAAATTCTTTCTCAAACTTTTCTATCAATGTTTTTAACGAGTCTTGTTTGAGCTCCTTGACCATTCTTTTGGATACTTTTTTAACACCATTTTTGTCATATTCATGATTTTGGAGACTCCATTCTATCCAAGATATGGTATCACCCTGATTTATTGTCGTAAGGTCATAGTTTAGTTTTTTTTCTTTACAATTCTTGCACTCGGAATTAGAGATGCCACGAATATTCGGCAATTATTCGGTATTCGGCCTATTCGGCCACTTTTTTGCTATTCGGTATTATACGGCCGACTACCGAATAGCAAATCATGTAAAAAAGACACGTTATTTTACTCAAAATTATGTATTTATTTCCAAATTACAATATTTCAGTAGTTAAAATTAACCAGTGGTAAGTTGTGATGGATAAAAACGAGCTTTTCAGCATTTTTTGGTAGCAAACGATTGCGCTTTTCATCGTAAACGTTACCAGCATCAGAAAATAACCTCTCCCTGTAAATGCTACTTCCAGGCGAAGAAAGATAAACTTTTGCTTTCGAAAGGTTCGGGTATTGTTTTTCGTTTGCTGACCACCACAGCTTGTAAGGATCGGCCTTCCGATATAGGCGAACTGTTTTCAAATAAAAATCCAACTCGTTTGCCACAGCATTCTTCTCCACGTCCTCCTCATCATTAGCATTTCCCATATTATCTGTAGCGACTTCTTCAAAGCAGTTCCAGAAACTGTCGTGTATTTCAACAGTCCGATCATTTTCATTCAAGTTTCTTTTCTTACGCGCTGGAGAATAATCGTCATCGGTACTACTTGGTTCATCACAACTTTTTTTAGAGCTTCTAGAAGAATTTTTTGTCTTGCTCTTTCTGCTTGAACCAATCCTAGTAAACTCGTTTTAAAGCGAGGATCCAGAAAAGTAACAACCAGATATTTGTTTTTATCATCGAAGCTGAATCGCCTTTCTAGCGCGGCCCGCAGTGAAGATCTCAACGTGACTAAATTAGGCACTTTCTCAGCTGTCTCTGCTTTTCCCAGATAAAATATCTATCTATATAATAAAGTTACTGCATGTGGAATCACTTCAGAGATGCAAGAGATACCTGAGCTAGTTATTTTGGTTATTTTTTCGAATGGTTTGAGGTGTTTGATTCATTGTTCCAATAGTTCCCATTGAGCATGTGTCAGATTTATTAAAGTTACATGATCTGTTATGTACAAGGAGACAGCTCGCTTTTGTTCTAATAATCGCTCCATTAAATAATACGTAGAACGTCATCCGTAAACCGCTTTGAAATGTCTTAGTAAGAGCTGGTCGGCAGGCTTTGTCGTATATCTGGTTGTACAGTACGATATGGCATATTATTACGATTACTGATAATATAAAATGAAGGCACTATAAAATGAATTTATTCAGCTACTTAAATATGCCCATGTGTCATATCTATTGACTACCAGGATATTTTTTACGGTGTCATATCTTTTGACTCCCAGGATATTTATTTTCGGTCTCATAATAAAAAAGGCTAGTTTTTCATAGATCTATCGATTCATACTAATTACATTGTTGGCGGAGCTGGGTGCGTTTTGCCCATTGTACTTTATAACGCTTGCCAAAAGCGTGTCCCTTAGCAAAGGTGTAGCCTTTTTCACGACTATTGTGCGTGCTCGAGGACTGCCCTTATCAATTTTGGCCTTGGTTTACGGAATTACACTACGACTTTGCAAAGTTTATCCACTGTACTCATGAAAATTTCATTTTTGCGTGCCTGAGCACGCACTGTATTTCGAAATTATCCAAATTGCTGGATTGCTCCATTGTTTGCAGTCTACTAGTCAGCTCACGTACGGTACGTACGTTATAATTAAAGTACAATAAATAAAAAAAAAGAAAACAAATATATACATATATATATAAACTAGAATATAACATAAAAAAAACTCTGTCGGCTGATGGGATACGAATTGAAGACCTTTTGAAGTTATAGCGAAAGCTTTCCTGACTGCACCACAGCTACGTTACATCGAGCGTCGTAAGGTGTGTTCATATGGGTTTTGTGGTTCATTCAGTAATAGAAATTAATAACTGTTATCGTTTGTGATGACGTTTATCCAGTAAAAAGGTACTTGTGGCTGCAGTAATAGTGCTATATAGTAAGTGCCAATTTTATTCGCAAGAAACCAGTTCATTGTGCTGTGATTCACGAAATCTTTGGGTGCTGTGTCCTCCTGCATATTTTTTTGGTTGTTTAAAGTTAAAGCTGACTCAGACATATTGACTTTACAAACTTTGCTAATTGATAACCTTTTGATGTCGTTAGTATAACAATTTAATTTCTCATAATTTTTATTTTTTAAAGCATGGAACTGCTTGATGTTTAAATTTAAAGAAAATATAACTAGAAAAAGTTCCACGCGGACCAAGCAGCAGACAGGACTCGAATACACACCCTTCGCAATCCGGGCGAATATACTAACTAATTATGCCTCTAGCCATTCTTAAGCTGCAAGGCAGCGCCATCTCTTCGCATTATATACCTATAATGCGAAGAGATGGCGCTGCCATTTTTTTGTGGGTTACCCCCACAATGTCAAATGAATACTTTTTTTACAAGTATTAAACATTTGAAAGAAGAAATAGCAATTATAGTCATAAGTCGAGTCCCGTCTGCTGCCTTATCCGCGTGGAATTTTTTCTAGTTATATTTTCTTTAGATTTAAATATCAAGCAGTTCCATGCTTTAAAAAATAAAAATTATGAGAAATTAAATTGTTATACTAACGACATCAAAAGGTTATCAATTAGCAAAGTTTGTAAAGTCAATATGTCTGAGTCAGCTTTAACTTTAAACAACCAAAAAAATATGCAGGAGGAAACAGCACCCAAAGATTTCGTGAATCATAGCACAATGAACTGGTTTCTTGCGAATAAAATTGTCACTTACTATATAGCACTATTACTGCAGCCACAAGTACCTTTTTACTAATAAACGTCATCACAAACGATAACAGAGTATATTTACTCTTAAATATAACGAAATAATGAAGTCGTTGCTGTGTTTTCAACATTTTACTATTTTAAAATTGATTTACAATTGGAGCTAAATGTTGTTCAGATAGCAGCGCCATCTACCCTTTCAACTATGAATATATAATACTCAAGAGGACTAATAAAATTAAAGTAAAAGAAAACCTTTTTAAAAACAAGCTTTAATTTAAATGCGCCTAAAAGAAAAAAAATAAACTTTAAAGCTTGTCGTTGTAGTTATAACATATAAATTGTGTCAAATGTGTTTTTTTTTTCTTTTTAGCGCATTTAAATAAAAGCTTGTTTTTAAAAAGTTATTTTTTACCTTAATTTTATTTTATACTTTTTAGTTTTCATCTGATAAGTGCCTAAGGCTACGCTCACTTTGGATACGAATTAGATCGTGCGTAAACGTGTGAACACTGTTCGTACGAATTGAGTGCGCACACTGAATACGTTTTTCTCCGTCAAATAGACAGTACACCGGTGTTAGCGCATACGTGAAGTCATCTTTGCTGCAATGAATAATCTTTATCTT
The DNA here is from genome assembly GCA_902850365.2 of Chilo suppressalis. Taxonomy (NCBI): domain Eukaryota; kingdom Metazoa; phylum Arthropoda; class Insecta; order Lepidoptera; family Crambidae; genus Chilo; species Chilo suppressalis. The sequence goes on from OU963919.1 coordinate 4,502,227, forward strand.
TTGGACAATCATCTTCTAAACCGTAGATTGCGACGCCGTCGTCGTTATCGTAGAACCGAATGGGTGCGCGAAATATTTTTAAAAAGAGATGAGTTCGGTGAATTTCATCACATTATGAAAGATTTGTATAACGACCCCAGACTGTTTTATGGTTATACACGCATGGGGAGAGATACTTTTGAGTACATTCTTAATGCAATACGACCTAACCTGACTAAATACAGCAACTTTCGCGACACAATATCACCTGAAGAACGATTAATTGTCACTTTAAGGTAAGAAAGTAAAAAAATGCTTTTTCGATATATTTTTATATAATAATTCTTTATTCAAATGAAGACAGTCGTACATTAAATATTTGAGTCAGGATTGAATTGCATAACATAGTGAGTAACAGCTGATGGTTGTTGTGACATTAAAAAATGTTGTTGCGATTGTCCTAGTGTCGAAGTATTTGGTGACATATTTAATTCATCACTGAACTGAGCCAAATCAGTAGAACTTTCTTTCTGTACCACAGATGAAGCATGAGCATTCTGTTCATCAATAAGTACTTGTTGTAGTCTTGAACGTACAATTAACTTACGATGTTTAGGTATGTCTTTTAAAAATGGGAGGAGACTCATTAGGAACTGTGCATCAGGATCATTCGCACTTTTTTTAAAGTACTGTAATTTCTCCTCTTCAATTTCCAATAGTTTTGCATCGATTTCCTGTGGCTGACTTCTTTTAGCTTTTTTTTTCAATGGAGATTTAAAATGCTTTGGAATTTCTTGGTCACTTTGTTCAGAAGATGGACCAGGTAATGGCGAAGGTGTGTAGTTAGAACTTAAATTTGTATTAACACTATCCTCCCCATCCGAACTCTCATATGTATCTGGCACGTTACCTTGGAGATCCCTTCTGGACATTGTACTTTGGAGGAACATCAAAAGCTGAAAATAAGGCCACTTGGAGAATTGTTCTGCATTGGCTGCTTGGCCAGATTTTTTATTGTTGAGTTTTTTTAGTTCCTTCCCGAAAGTGTCTCGTAGTCCCCGCCATTTTTTTTTTAACTCGTCAACTGAAAATAAATAATAAATAAATCTCTTATTATTACAGGTACTTAGCCACTGGCTCATCATTCAGATCACTTGGATATACATTTAGGATTTCAAACAATACTGTTGGTTATATCGTACATGACACTTGTAACTCTATTTGGGAAAATCTTAATGAAATTCATATGAAATTTCCATCACGTGCAGATATGGTCAATATAAATAACGACTTTTGGAGAAAATGGCGGTTTCCTAATTGTTCTGGTAGCATTGATGGAAAACATATACGAATAAACGCGCCAAAACATTCTGGTAGTATGTACCGAAATTACAAGTCCTTTTTTTCAATTGTATTGCAAGCTGTTGTGAATGCAAACTACAGATTTATTGCTATAGACGTGGGAGCCTATGGCAAAGAAAGTGACGGTGGAATATTTTCACATTCAAACCTCTCAAGACTATTGGAAAATGGTGCTCTCAACACAAACCAGGAAAAAGTATTACCAGGAATTGATACAGCTTTGCCTCATTTCTTAGTTGGTGACGAAGCTTACCCTCTGAAGACATACCTCATGCGCCCCTATCCTCAAAGAAATTTGGGTCCCGAAGAGGAAATATTTAATAAACGCTTATCAAATGCAAGACAGGTTGTTGAGTGTGCCTTTGGCATTCTGAGTAGTAAATGGAGATTGTTGTTGAAAGCAATTGAAGTAAATCCCAACCGTGCAGATGTTATAGTAAAGTGCATATGTTTACTTCATAACATAATTATTGATAAGGAGGGTATCCACGATTTGCCTACGGAATTACTACAATTACAAAATGAAAACAGAAACCGATTCATGACTGCAGGTGAAAACAGAAGCGCAACGAGAGCTCACAACATCAGGGATACACTCAAAAACTATTTTTGTCAAAATAACAATTGATTTTAAGACAATACTTATCTGTTTATCATAAAATAAAATATAAAATGTACTCACCAGATTTTTCCATTTCTTCGGATATTTCACGCCATGCCCTACGCTGAATGTCACGTAAGTGATAACTATTATCACTTTGATCCCACAAAGATTTATGTCCGTGAACCAAGTTAATTAACTTTTCTACATTTATTATTATTGTGTTAGCATTTTTACTTATAAATCTATCTCACAGTAACGCCATCTCTTGTCATTTACCAGAAATATTAAATATTAATAAATTTCCGGTCATGAATACGGATTTGAAATGACACGCTGTCACGCCACCACGTGGCGTGACCGCGTGAGTGAGTTGGGCGAGGGACTTGCTCTATAAAAGCGGATTGTGAGAGCAGTCGGGCATTCTTTGTTCGATCGTCGTCGAGAGCGGATTATTGTGTTTAAAATAATTATTGTTGTAGTGTTACCTTAAAATTTATAATTTGTATCAGGACATTAAATGGTTATAATTTGTGAAAGTGTCGTAACTGATAATTAAAAGGAAGGTGTTATTTAAATCGATTTTTATTCCGCTCCCATACTTCTGAACTCTTTTAATTGATAATTAACGCACGAACGTGTCATAAAATCCCAACAAGTTCGGATTGATTTCGAACGTCGGACGTGCACGTACGTATACGTACGACTAACTCGCGCGCAGTGTGAGCGCTTTAATAGTACTCAGAAGGTCGGGAATGTTCGTGCGTGTTCGTACGTGTTCGCACGACTCAAATTCGTACGAAAACGCGTGCAAAGTGAGCGCAGCCTTAGTCTGTTCATCTCATTCAACGCATCATTATTGCAAGGTCGTTCGCCAGTTAATTTTGAACAGTCCAGCTCTTCAATCAGGAGCCCTTCTAATGATTTCACCCTACTTAAGGCCAAAGAGCTTCGAGCCCAAGTATACAACAGGATGGTCGACGGTACTACCCTTCATTTTGTGTACCGTACAAGCTCAATATAATATAATTGGTAACATTCTCCTTTCTGCAGTGCCGTGACTATATTTTGCTGGAAATTGCACAGTCTTTGGTTGAATGAGATGAACGCCGTCTTTACCGAAGTCTATACGGACGGAAGGTATGTCAGTATCATACATTTGTGCTCTCCAGAAGCAAGGCCATAATATTTCTCTTATATATCCGATTGCGCCATTCACAAGACCCTTGGATTATATTGGATACATTATTTAAATCCACGTTGTCATTATTTCGAGTACTATCTAGAAGACTATGCTGTGCCCTTATTTTGTTGATAGTTATACCTTGAGCCCGGAAATGTTCGAGAACACTTTTGTTATGGTCATACACTTGTTGGTTAGTGGGATAAATTCGTAAGGCCTTTTCAATTGCAAATTCACCTGTCGGTTCTTTGTTTAGTCGATTCATTAAAATAGCAAAATGTTCAGATTGAAGTTCACCAACTCTTAATGCATTTAAGAGGTCTTTAAAAGTTGTGCTACCTTGTTGTCGCATATTTTCGGTTAATTCAATTACCGAGAAAGAGCGCCATAAGAGTGTTGCTGGGATAAACCTAGCAGTTTGATCAAACACTTAATTTCCTTTCACGGGAGGTACCTGCATTAAGTCCCCAAACACACGAATATTTATACCACCAAAGAGTAATTCGTTGTTTTTGAGTTGTTTAAGTCGGGAATCTACCAAACATAGCATTTCGTATGGAATCATAGAGGTTTCATCTATAAATAAAATTTTTATGTGTTGCCACTGTTGTCGTATCAACCGCAAGTAGTTGTAGTAAATAGATGAGAGGTATATACAATTATACGACGTTTTACAGCACAGAAAAACGTTTAATCACTTACACAACAGTATATACAGCTCAGCACAGCACACAGAAAGAGTAAATAGCGGAAGAAACAGTCACAGAAAAAATAGGAATGCACAAACAAAATAACATAATTACAATTTGTAACGGATAAGCATAAGCTAAGAGCGCAAGCTATTCGGTGTCATAGCAATCTTTCGACTGCTGGCCGGGCGGCCGCGGGGCGCAAGGAATGCGCAGGAGCGGGGCCGGCCGACTATCGCTTGAAATAGCACGCCGGGCGCAGCCGGCGAGCTTGTTCACTATATATAAAATTATTGCACGTCACAGTGTTCGCTCATATTTATTCATTAGCAAATTACAAAAAATATATTTATGTAATTCATTTATCAATTGGTATTAGAGTCGTGCAGTATGTACCGATATGTCGTGATGCTGGAGAAGGTTGAAGCTTTTTAGCAACGTACTGTAACGTCCGTTACGTTACAGCCTCCTTGTTTGGGTAAACTCTTTGTTCATGCAATGCCTACGGCTGGCAGTTGTATTAAAAAGTTAATGTCATGATATATTGTTTTAAACTTTCATGGTCACTAACATTATAGCTATTAACGGGATTGTTACCATGTACCTTGTTTTTTATGAGTCTCCGATATTTCGGCACTGTTGCAAGCGCCATGATCACGGAGTAACTGAAGTAATTGCGGGTAGATGTTATTGGCAGACATATCGGTCTACCCTCTGACGTCGTCTTTTACTGCGCTCGATACCCCTACCATTGGTCACGTTCTCACTATTCACTCGCACCTGTTCCCGACACACAATACTCACAGTATCCGATCGCGGAACGACACTTTTTTGATTTTTACGGTTTTTGCACATCACTGGATTCCAAATTCCAAAAATATTGCAGCCAACAGTGGGACGAACATCGTCGTTTGTAAAAGATTCCCGCCACTTCGTAGAAATCTTACACCAAAACAAGGTGGAAGACAATCACTTGATGGTTAGTTTCGACGTGGAATCACTTTTCACAAATGTACCTGTGGTGGACTGTTTGGAAGTAGTAAAGGTGAAATTGCAAGACAATAACATCCCGACGGAATATGCCAAGTTTTTGCATCATTGTTTGACGACGAACTTCTTTATATACCAGGGTCAGTACTACCTCCAAATAGATGGGGTCGCAATGGGCAGTCCGGTAGCTCCAGTCGTTGCCAATATATGGATGGAGTATTTTGAGGAAAAAGCTTTCGCCACCGCCCCCACAGAAATTGCACTATGGAAGAGGTATGTTGATGACGTATTTTGTATATTGAGAGGAAACAAAGAAGACGTCGAGGCTCATTTGGCAAATTTAAATGGAGTCCATACCAAAATGCATTTCACATATGAGATGGAAGAAGACCGAAGTCTGGCATTTCTTGACGTAAAGATTCGGGTGCGGAATGATGGTTCGCTGAGTCATTCCATTCACCGCAAACTCACACACACAGACCGTTATCTCAACGCCTCTTCGCATCACCACCCCAGACATCTAAATTCTGTAGTGACTTCACTGACAAACCGTGCATATGACTTGTGTGACAAGGAACACCTGCACGAAGAGTTGGAGTATGTACGGCGGGTCCTACAGAATAATGGATACAAGGAACAGTTTCCACCCAAACACAAATTAAGGCACCAGACACACATAGTGTCATAGTGTTTTCATGGGTTTACAAATCCTAACTTATACGCACACCAATGCCAATATCCTTCAGTCAATAAATGCGATTGCCCTTTAATACAGAACACATCCCATATAAAATATCTTGGTATCTTAATTAACGACACATTATCTTTTAGACAGCATATTGCAAATCTAGTAGTCAGGATCCGTAAATTAATGTATATTTTTAAAAAATTACGTACCATTGCAGGTCCAAAACTAATAAAACAGGTATATCAGGCCTTATGCCAATCAGTAATTCAATATTGTATAACTTCATGGGGTGGAGCTCTCAAAACTATTTTAATCCCCCTCGAGCGAGCTCAGAGAGCCATTTTAAAAGTAGCCAATTCACTTCCCTTCTTATATCCTACGCATCAACTTTACAAATACTGTAATGTGTTAACTGTTCGCCAGCTTTTCATTATGCACACCATATTAAAACAACACACCATTTCACCTTTTTGCTCTGATATCACTAACAAAAGACGGAAAGATATAGTCTGCATCTCTACACATGATTCAAAATACATCTTTTCACATAGATTCTCTACTTTCCTAAGTCCTTTCTTATATAATAAGTTAAATAGAGTATTAGGTATTTACACATTAAACTATTTTAACTGTAGAACTGTAATATTTAATTATTTGCACAGCCTGACATACGAGCAGACCGAAGAATTACTTCTTATTTGTAAATAAATGAACGTAACTCCATTATTTACATTTACCAACATTTATATAATGATTACTTTAAGTTCTGTTTTAATTAATTTGTTAATTTATTAAATATTCTATGTATTATTTAGATCATAAAAGCCTGAAATACAGGTACAATTTTAACTGTAACCTAGTTCAGGCATCCATTATTTTGTATTTTATATTGTTATTAGTATTATTATGCAATGTATGACCTTATTTGAATAAAGATATATTTATTATATTATATTATTATATAGTAAGCAGGCAACCAGTATTTTTGCCATATATCAAAGGAGTGACAGACAAGATCTCGAACATACTTAATAAGTACTCACTGAATACTGTCTTCACTCCTTTACAAAAAGTGTCACAGTTTCTACGATCTCCCAAAGACAACTTCCCTTTGGAGAAACCTGGTGTATATAAGATCGACTGTAGCTGTGGTAGTTCATATATTGGCCAAACGAAGCGGACAATAGCGTGCCGAATGAAAGAACACATAAAAGCAGTCAGAAACAATGATACGCAGAAATCAGCTATCGCGGAACATTTAATCGATTCGGGTCCGAATGGATTGAGCTCCATATTCCACAAATCATCTCGACAGAACGCCACTACATACCAAGATTGGTCAGGGAAGCGATTGAAATAACCAAACACAAAAATTTCAATCGTGAGGATGGGTTTAAATTGTCAAGTGTCTGGAATCCAGTGGTTCGTATGTGCAAAAACCGTAAAAATCAAAAAAGTGTCGTTCCGCGATCGGATACTGTGAGTATTGTGTGTCGGGAACAGGTGCGAGTGAATAGTGAGAACGTGACCAATGGTAGGGGTATCGAGCGCAGTAAAAGACGACGTCAGAGGGTAGACCGATATGTCTGCCAATAACATCTACCCGCAATTACTTCAGTTACTCCGTGATCATGGCGCTTGCAACAGTGCCGAAATATCGGAGACTCATAAAAAACAAGGTACATGGTAACAATCCCGTTAATAGCTATAATGTTAATGTCATGATTTTAATATTTGAAATAAGGAATCGTCTGTCTTTTGATAGAAGATTCCACATCATATGGACTTCAGGCACCAAACCACTCGTTGATAGATAAAATTTAATAATTATATTCGCCTGAATTCAGATTTAAAATAAAAGAGTTCTAATTAGTAGACATCTAATTAGTTTTCATTTAAAACGTTACGCCCCCAGGATCTACCCCTTCAGGGTAGATCTCCGCAGTACCGCAGGCGGGCTAAATAGCTAGCTGTTTGTTAAAAACCTATGATCTCGGATAGATGTTTAAACACCGCTGATTCAAATTGCTTACCACGGTCTGTCACAATGATTGATGGACAGCCAAATCTGGATATCCAGCCGCTAACAAAAGCCTTTGCCACTGTCTCCACAGTAATTTCCGGTATAGATATCACCTCAGACCAACGTGTGAATTTGTCGATGGCGGTGAGGCAAAACCGATATCCTTGCGATAATGGCATTGGGCCAATCAGGTCTATATGTACCTGAACGAATCGCGCTTTCGGAAGTTGAAATTTTCCTAAGGGAGAAATGACGTGGCGAGAAACTTTGGATCGCTGACATGACAGGCATGAGCGGGCCCACTTTCGGTAGTCTTTTTTTATACCTGGCCAAACATAGCGATCTGCTACCAACTTCGCGGAAGCATTAGCCCCAGGATGGCTCATACAGTGTAAGCTGATAAAAACCTGGTGGCGAAATTCCTTCGTGACGTATGCACGCAGGTTGTTATCATCCATATGACAATACACCTCGACGTTGGCACCAGGTAATACGATTTTCTTAAGTTTTAGGGATGTATTGTTACTTTCCACTAATTCTCGCAGCTCACGGTCCTTTTCTTGAGACAGGGCTAACTGTGTAAGGTCTATGGGCTGAGTTATCCTCAATACGAGATAAGCTGTCGGCCACAACATTGTCCTTACCCGATATGTGCCTTATGTCAGATGTGAACTGTGAGATGAAATCCAAATGCCTGAATTGCCTCGGAGAACAACAATCCTTGCGAGCGTGAAATGCAAAGCACAGAGGTTTATGGTCGGTATAAACTACGAAGTTCCTAACTTCGACCTTATGGCGAAAGTGCTTTATGGCTTCGTAGATGGCCAGTAGTTCCCTGTCATATGGAGAATATTTTCGATGCGACGGACTTAATTTACGGGAAAATAATGCTAATGGTTGCCATGGTTCTTCTGTTGGTGTGGCACCCGGTGTGCAGATATAATGTCCGACGCAAGTACCTCTTGTTTAACTACAGATCCAAGATTCATTTCTATGTTCATTAGATTTTCAGAGCGCCTTTCTGGAACATTGACTAATTCAATGTTCAATCTCGCGCTTGTTGTTCCATAGTCGATAACTTTACCTCTAGTTTTTGTAGAAGATCCGGAAGGGCACGATTTTCGTGCAATTGTTTTTGTACTGACTGAAGCTGTTTGTTGAACTCCACCTGTCGTGAATCAGAGTAATTTATTGACTTCTCCATCTCAAGCAGCTGAGTATTTATGTTCGAGAGCGATTCTTTAAAACTAATGTTGTCGGAACGCAGGTCTCTGATACTTTTATTTAAAGCATCTAAGGAAGTTGTAATTTTTGTAAATTCAATTGCAATGGCAGATTTTATCGAAGTATTGATTATTTCTGTGATTTTTCATCCATATATTTATTATAATTAAATTGGTGACTGTCTATTTTCTGTTCCAATAGCTTCATTCTCATATCAAGGTCATCATCGGGGCACTCGTTTGCGCATGTTGGTAAATAATTCGTCTACCTCCGCAGGCATTGATAAGTCCGGATTTGATGCGAACTTCGGCGGGGCGTGTGTGATCATCTTCTTCATTGTAGTGAACGTCCTTAGGTTTTCGGAGTGAGGTTCGGAGGGAATAGCCAAAGTTCGATGTTAGGCAGATACTGTATTTAATATAATTTAATTTAATGCACTTAAGCAGCTTTAGTGACAAAGGAGTCACTCGAATATGACACTTACAACACTTTACCGTAAGGAAGTAAATAACTTTAAATACACACAAGAACCGAGTAACACGACTACTTTCAACGGATGCGACGCACAGATTGAAACATTCACCCCAAGTTAGAGTGAATATCTATATTTTTTCATCTGTATAATGAATTATTTATGTAAAATTATATTCATTTTTCGTTTTAGAGAAGAGGTAGACGCCTCTGGCATTAATGATCTATTTTTGATAATGCAGAATCTCTTTATGCATATACAAAACACAGAATTTAATATGATTTCAATATTTGCCTTCTTGTGGGGTATGCACGGCTGCAAAAAATCGAAACAGACAATTTCTTTCAAATGTCCCACAATAGCTTCTTTTAAAGTTTTAATGTGTGCATTTTCTTTTAAAAACTGGTTCATTGCTGAAGCACTTAGTTCTACACAACCAATCAAATTCTTGTGTGCATAATTTAAACTTAGATTAGATCCGTATTAACGGTTTGCAACAAATGAATGAGACATTTCTATATTTGTACTAATAAATATCTGTTTGCAGGATCCACACTGGCTTATTGGTAATTTTTTTAACAAAAATCCAGTGATATATGCACGCGCTTGTATTTCTTATTTCTGGACTATTTGTATCTAGGGTCTAGTAACTTCAAATAGCAACGTTGATGAGGCACTAAATACTTTGTGGTTTCCTTCTATATTCGAATGCTTGGGCTGGGAAACTGACAACAAGGTATAAAAATTATTGTTGATGACACTGTTGTCAGTTTCGCAGTTTCCCGTCGTTCCCATACTAGATAAATTCGATAATATTGTCTTTTTTTAAGCCAGCCACAAATTGACCACAGGTTTGGTTTGTATTTGAACCACAATTCCCACGGATGCACCCGAAAAGATTTCGAGATCGAGTGCATCCTGTTGGAGCCTTCTTATGGCCAAACTTTTTATTTTATGTTTTTGGGCTAAATTTCGCCACAACCTTTCCACCGCGTTTATTTGCCCAAATCCAGCCTTCCTGCAATGGAGGCTTGCGTGGGCACCCAATAAATTTTAAATTAACAAAAAATTCTTTCATCTCTTGAAGAAAAGCCAAATGTGGGCTCACTGCCGTCAAATTTGCTACGTGACGCTTTCGATTTCGCAAGACAGCTGAATCGCTGTTTAAACAATCAAACAACTTGTCCATGTTGGCGACAACGTTGGCTGTCACAGTAGCCGCTGTACCTAAGCTTCCTGTAAAAAGAAAAAAAAATAGGTATCATAAGTTTATGAGTATTACATGACAGTATTATATGACACTTAAATACTTAAAAGCATGAATATAATCATGAATTGAAATTTCAGGTTGGTCCTATAGGTTGGTTACAATACTATAGATAGGACTGAAATACTAGGCAAAAGAGTGGAAAGTTTCTTTTTCTGATGTGCCATTTGATACTGTAAAAGCTCCAAGGCTTTAAATGCATTATAAGAGGTTTTTAAAAATCAAAAGATTTTTTTTAGTAAAATTTTATATATATTTTTAATGAAGTGATCCGGTGTTGATGAATGAAAGATCAAACTCCTAGTTACGATCTTTAATTGTTACAGGACTAACCAAAAATGAATTACAAGGAAAAAAGCCTTAAAATAATACAGACACATCTATTGGTCCATCTTAGAGTTTAGGTTTCGATGGCCCCTACCGAAATATGATTGCTAGAGTGAACAAAAACTGTTGATGCAGTTTTAAACCTGATACATTTTACCATCTTTTTCGATCGTATTGTTTTAAATTTGAATTCAGAATACCATACGACATGGAGCTACGCCTAACAAGTCGGATATGCGCCTTGTTAAAGGCAATTGATTTTTGAATAAAAAACATGTTTTATCAAATAAAGGTTTAATTTAATAACGCGTGTTGCCTCCATGGGCATCTACCACAGCTCTCATACGATTAGGCATAGAGTTTATCAACCGCTCTATGAAATTTTGAGGGATCATCTCCCATTCCTCTTCTATGGCAGTTTTCAACTCCTGCATCGTCTGGGCAACTGGCTGACGAGCCCTAACACATCTTTTTAGCGCGTCCCACATGTGCTCAATGGGGTTCATGTCTGGGCTTCTGGCTGGCCAGTCCATAACTGTGATGTTCACATCCCGAAGATATTCCCTGACAATGCCGGCCGCATGGGCTCTTGCATTATCATGCATAAAAAGGAAATTTGGGCCCACATAGTCCGCGTATGGTATCACGTGAGGTTCTAAGCACTCTCGAATGTACCTTTCAGCATTTAATGTTGGCAGCCGTGGTCCTGTAACAACCTCAAGTTGAGTTTTGCCGCTCGCGGATATACCGCCCCGGACAGTCCATGAGCCACCGCCATAAGCAACCCTCTCTTCAAAGCAGCATTGTGCGAAACGCTCTCCCTTACGTCGGTAGACCTTCTTCCTTCCATCATTGCCATGTAACACAATTTTAGACTCAACAGAAAAGAGTACACGGCTCCAATCTTGCTGTGTCCAATTTAAATGACTGCGTGCGAAATGAAGGCGCGCTGTTCGGTGGGCTCGCGTTAGTTTGGGCCCATTAGCTGGCTTGTGTGGTACCATATCGACGATTTCTCAAGCTGGTCGTCACTATGAATCGATCCTGCCTTTCAGTTGTGACCGAGATCGTGGCCTTCCTTGGTGACGAACAAAGCCACGAATCGGAGGTACCTCTAGGTACAGTGGGGGTCACGGCCGCCTGTACACTTCAAAAAATCTTTCCTGTGCAAGCGCTAGACGGGTGATTTTACGGGCCCATCCTGATTGGTCGTAGTATTTTACTATAACCAATTAGAATAGCGCTGCACGGGTGCAGTAATGAATGGTGCAACAACAATGTTTATTTGTTTACTTTAGTCGGTTTTTGCATTTCGCTTATTGTTGACGCTTCTTGGATTGTTCGATTTACGTTTGACCCCGCATTATTTTTGGACTGATACCTGTTTTTACTTAACGATGGTGCTAGAAACAGGACATTTGTTTGCATAACGTGACCTTGGCGAGAATTTGGACCATGTCTTCAAGAAACCTCTCTATACAAGAGAGGAGTCGCATAATAGCTTTGCACGAAGAAGGGCTGAATATTAGCCAAATCTCCAGAGAGCTCGGATTAACGGTAAGAAAACGTATTAATAAACTACTGTTAATTTTTCTAATAGATTGCTGATATTATTTTATTTATAAAAATATATTTTTATAGATAGACAATATAATGAGTGATATTGAGAAATATTTAGCTATCGAAAAAGTAACTTTGTTTTACAAACTGTCGTTTTAAAATCAACGATAAACTTAAAAACCGGCCAAGTGCCAGTTGGACTCGTGCAAGAAGGGTTCCGTGCCATTATTTATACAACATTAGACACTATATTATAATATCGAGCAAAAAATGGCAAAAACACGTCTGTTGTATGGGAACTCCCTTAAATATTATTTTAATTTGAAAGTGAATATGCAACTAAATATTTTGTGAATATTTCAAGCGTCTATCTGATGCCGTTATTAATATTGAGCAAATTTATTTTATTCTATTTTTAGTATTTGTTGTGATAGCGGCAACAGAAATACATCTTTTGTGAAAATTTCAACTGTCTAGCTATCACGGTTAATGAGAAACAGCCTGGTGACAGACAGACAGACGGACAGTGGAGTCATAGTAATATTGCAAGTAACTCAAAGGCAACATGGCATCATATTTTTAAATTATAGATAATTGCGAATATATATCGATAGTTAAAAACTCATTTTAAAATGAAAGAAGAAAGAAATAAACGTATAATCATAAATTCTGTTTGAGATAGATTTATTTAACGGCTTGTTGCAAATAACTATTTTTAAGTAGACGTCAAAAATTACGTTTTGTTATTTTGTTCTTCCTGATAGATATTGAATCTCAGACACTCCGAAGTGTTGCCAAACCGTTGTAGTGTCACTGCTGGCGTCGCGTCGCGTGCGACACAGCGAAGCGAAGAGCAACGTCGCGCGTAATGTTTTGACGCTGTCTGTCTCTTTTAGTATCGCACAAACAATACGAGTCCTCGCTCAGCAGTCATAAAGCTGAATTTGCTTTTTCATTTTCTATTAGATTCCTTTTAGCGGCTTGGCAACATTGCAATCGCCTACCAAGGACATATAACGTCCTTGGTGCCTACCGAGTCAGGTTTTGTAATAAAAAGTATGTTTGTTGGATTCTTGTCCAACGATAGCTCTATGAAACAAAACATTTGCGGAGTTGCAAATTTTATAAAATAAGCTACCGATCGATGGATCTACGCCTATTCATGTAGAAAAGACTAGAATAATAAATATAATTTTATATTCTTTCTTGAATGTATTTTTTTTATTTATAAATCACATGATACTTAAAAGATAATAAGGCAATCAATTACGTGACTGTTTTTTATCCATTATAAAATGAATGGCGAAGTTATCGATTTTGCTTTATTTAGTCACTATTTCGCTTATGGCTTGTATGACTCTATATGTATTTAATTATTTTCAACTCTTACATTCAATTTAGAATATAGTTTGAAGATTCAGAAGTTAAAGATTAAATTGTTAATTTTGTACTTTATTGTTACAAAATAATATCTTTCTAACGTTGTTACTTCTGAGGGCCTACGTTAAAGTACTAATTTTTATCCAATTAATTAAATACATTAAATTTTGATCATTACAGATCATCAAAATAAATAGGTATCACGAAAGATATCTCTTAAAAACGCTCCTATTCGTTGCTGCCGCGGCTAGCCTAGTCATACCTATATAGGTAGTGCCTCGAGCAAGAGCCGGGCTTTACTCTAATCGCCGTAGACTGAAAAGAATAATTTCGTTTTTTTGTTTAGCTCAAATATGTAATTATTTCAATTGACCTGTAATTTATGAATTTTAGTAAGTGTTAAAAATACAGCTTCTGCCGTTTTAAATTATTAGAAATGAAAGAAAATTAATAAATGAAGTAAAAAGAAAATTAAATAAAACTAAACAAAAATAATATACAATAAATCCAAAACTGTAATACAAATATTAATATAAAATTCCATTCAGGTTAAAATATGAACAAAAAAACCTAATTATATGTGTATTATTTTGAAAAATCTTAGTTTATAATAGTGTTTATTGAATTATTTTCTGTTATTATTTATATTTTTTTATTGCAGCGAAATACTGTGCGGCTATGGGTGAACCGTTTCGGAGACGAAGGACACTCGACACCCGATCAAGACAGCCCCAGCAACCATTTTCAATTTCAGCGGAACAGGCCCAGAATTTGACTGCTCCGTCCGTACCGTAAGAAGAACTCTCCAGCGTGCGGGAGTGCATCACAGACGGCCAGCGAAAAAAATAATTTTAAGCGAATGAAACAAAATTGGTGGGGTGCGATTTGCGAGAGAGTACCGTGATTTTGATTTCTCACACGCCATATTTGCCGATGAAAAATGTTTTAAGTCCAGTCAATTAGGACGGCGGTATTTGTGGCGTGTGGATAACACACGGTACGAGCCCCGTAATGTTAACCCCAATAACGAATCGGGCAGGATTTGTGCCAACATGTGGGGTTGGATGAGTGCTGCTGGTCCGGGGGAGCTTGTTGCTATTTTTGGGAGGCGTTAGTCCTCCAGGCATACCTGGAGCTCTTACAAGAGGCATTAATACCTACCGCGCGGGTGGTATATCCGGAATCGGAAGTACCGGAATTGATTTTCCTTCAAGACAATTGTCCGATCCACACTGCGCACGCGGTTCAAAATTGGCTCCAGGCACAGCCCGAGATAC
The DNA here is from genome assembly GCA_902850365.2 of Chilo suppressalis. Taxonomy (NCBI): domain Eukaryota; kingdom Metazoa; phylum Arthropoda; class Insecta; order Lepidoptera; family Crambidae; genus Chilo; species Chilo suppressalis. Next base: position 4,517,249 of record OU963919.1, read on the forward strand.
GAACGGTGCGATGGCCCTCCCGTTCCCCTGATCTAAATCCCATCGAAAATATGTGGGGAATAATGGTCCATAGATGGTACAACCGCAATGAAAGGACGAGAGAGGCACTCGTCACTCACTGAGTAATAGTTTGGGAGAGCATACGGGGTTCTGACCTTTGTGAAAAATTAGTCAATTCAACGAGGTCGCGACTTGATGCCGTCATAGACGCCAATGGTGCCGCAACTAAATATTAAATAAGGGCCGATAGTAAATATTATTATAAGTGTGAGAGTTTTTATGTTTGGATGTTTGTTACTCAATCCCGTAAAAACGGCTAAACGTATTTGGATGAAATTTAGGACATATATAGTTTATTTTTTGTAATTTTTATTCCGATTAAAGGTTCCCGAGGGATTTTATTAATTCTAAAGTTCACGCAGAGGAAGAAGCGGACAACAGCTAGTAAATAATAACTAAGTAAAGAGTATGTAGGTATGATGTGATATATACAGGGTTAATTTTAACCTACCTGTAACCTCTCAGTACTAAATAGCTAACATCATACACAACAACGTTTGTTCTACGAGTTTTGAAAATTCGTAACATTTTATTTCCATACAAAGATAAATGTTGATTTTTTTTTTGTATGAAAATAAAATGTTTAGAAAATTTGTATTGATCAAAGTATTGAGTTATGTTAAACCTCGTAGAACAAACGTTTTTGTGTATGATGTTAGCTATCTAGTACTGCGAGGTAACCGGTAGTTTAAAATTAACCCTGTATTTTGTAATCTAAGTAAGTGTAAGTTTTAAGAGCTTAGAATAGGCGTTATTCTAAGTTTGAGAGTTTATTCATTTATTTATATATTTGGGAAGACTTACAGTACATGAAACTTATTTATAGGTGCTTAATAAAAAATGAACAATAACAGGTTTTCTCATTTTTAACAACAATAATAACTATAAATAAGTAACTAATAATTATAATTTAAGGAAAAGTTCATGTTAGAAGAAATGACACTTCTAATTTAATTGAAATCTAGGCAAGCGGTAGCGTGTCAAGCCAAGTTCAAGCTAACAGAACTGGCGAGTAGCACCGTGTGTAACATTACATACAATCATTTGGAGCCACTTTTGATTCCCTTATAACTCAAAAACATATTTTTTAAGTTTATGTATTTCACATAAACATGTCAAATTGGGTTCATTTATAGAGAACTAGCCAAGTCAGACCTTAGGTCTCAACATAATTATCGTAAGTTATAAGAAGAAATGTTATTTTGAGTTGTTATAAAATATTAGGACTGACAATTAAACTTGGCATCCATTTAGATCTTACTTCTTTTGTCATTGAAGTCAACAACCAAGGTAGGTATATATCATAATATTGAACTTGCCTATCATTTCACATTTATGTTTTTGGTGGGATATATTATTAAATCTGTGATTGCAATATTTCACTAGTTTTAAACGGATTTTATATGAATGGCCTCAAATATTTTTGCGCCTCATAAAAACGAATTGTGCAGCAACAAAATATTTGACAGCCAATTTGCAAAGTCATCATTAAGTACTTGTACCGTAGTATTAGACTGTTTATGTTTTCAGAGTTTATATTTCTTTAAATTGGTATTATCAGGGTATCAATTTTAACCAAAAGTCATGTAAATTATAAATATCAATTATATAATATGATATTTAAAAAAAGGTTTTGCTTCCTTTATTATCTGTTATTTATTTATATTCCAAACGAGTATGATTTGTTTTACATTAATATAAGGAATAAAAAAGAAATCCAGTACACAGAACTCAGACTCAAAATTCGTGTTGACTGATGTAATAAGAGAGATTTTTTATATATAAGTAGCTACTTACGAATATACAAAACATGTCAATAGTCAATTGTTTATTGCAAACTAAGTATAGATATATCTATCTTACTGCGACAGATACATTAAATGGAAAATTACATTATAAGTGCTTTAAACTTAGTCGCCCTTTTCGGACACAGCAAATTGTTAGAGAGCTTTTAAAATAAATTGACATATAAAATTAAATATAGAAAAATGACAAATCGTCATGACAATATTATTAATTTAGGTAATTCATATTTTGTCACGTCCTTAGATCTTCCTTATTACGGTGATCATTATCATTAAGTGTAAGTTTTTTTTTATTGATTTTACTAAGTTTACCGTTTTAGTATTATTGTTGTTAAAAATAAATATATTTTTTTTTATTAAAATTGTATTTTATTCAAAACGCTTTACTACTCAAATACTTAAAATTAATAAAGATTTAAAGCAAGTGTAGTGTATAGACATAGACTATTTTGCTGGTAAAAAGTATTATCGCTCCCTGTTTCTGTAGTAGTGATGATTACGTTCTAATTTTTTAATCTTTTTTTTGGGATCGCGACCAAAGTGTGACCAATGGGTGAAAGGAACCCTATTACTAAGCCTTCGCTTCAGGTGCGGTCGCAGCCTGAAATTTTGGTGGGGGTCACTCACTACACTAATAAAAAATAGGTATCTGGAATAAAATAAACATTATTCCACAAGACACTTTTTGACACAAGATTTTTCAATTTGACCTTAGATTTGGGGGGGGGGGGGGTCATGTCCCCTGTGACTTTTTTAAAATCATCAACTTATCACCTTCTTTTGTTTGATAGAGTTCGTTCGTTGTAATTTAATACCTGTGATTTTTGAGGCAAATGAGAACAGACAAAAGTAAGAGATAGATATAATTATTGTAAACACCAACGCTCGTGGCAGTCGCATAATATTTACTCTTGATCGCACTGAACTGGACTTATGGATGATGCGCCGGGTAAGGCCCGTAAGTGCGAGCGAGAGAAAATATTATGCGCGACGTTGCTCTATGCCGCTACACAGCTACCTACAGCCAGCGGTTTGGCAACATCTCGGGATTTCTGTGATGCGCGTGCGATATCGAGACCAAATAAAGAAATAATAAAACAACAACAATAATCAACGCGTAATTTTACATTTGGTTTCGATTTTAATATTGAATTCATGAATCTGGTATAGCCATATTTTTAAAGTAAACCTATAGCCTTTTTACTCTCAAATAGTATGAGCTTAATAATCATTTCTTTTATTTTTATTATGCTCTTGTAAAAATAGGTACTAGCTTTCCGTCAGCGGCCTCGCACGCGCAGAACAAAACTTTGATCATACATTGTAACCCCTTAGAGTATAAATAAGAAAATACTACCATTTTCTATTTCTCTAGGTAATTAGAAGCCTAATTAATTACCAACTCCGATATTAACAACCTTAAAAAATTTAATTTTAAATTTATACACCTTTATCCCCAATTTAATGAAGTTTCCTAAAATCCTTTTTAGGCAACGACTCCTAATAATTACCTACTTTCGTGTAAAATTTCACCTTCATATTTAAACTTTTAATTTAAATTAAAGTTGATGCTGTCACTTTCTTTGTAGAAACAAAATTTCTTGGTAAAACAAAATAAGACAACACGCGACTTAATGAAGATTACCTTTAATTGACGCCTTAGAGTGCGGCTGTTAGTGACATATAAAATATCACTGAATTATTCAGGAGTTATGATTCTTATAAGTTGTTAAATAATCTACAGAACTCTTACTTCGTAAATAGCACGAACGATTACAACTGTTTCCGGATTTAATTATGTAGGTAATTGAAAAGAGGACATTCACTAAATCATTTACGAATTCCTAACAAAATGTAATATCATGAGCATACATTCATCACAACACAACCGAACTATTGCTGTTCATTCATAAAAAGTCGAGAGCCCGCCCACTAACGAATCGTACAAAACGAGTGCATGGCAAAATCGCCTTAAAGCTGGTCAGGCGGCCGTGACCGTGTTTGTACCTCCGATAAACATTTCGGACCGCAGATCGACTTAAATTAAGTTGAGCACTCACGTTTCTTTGGCTGTGTTCGGCCTGAATAAGTGCCACAGCTTGGGCGGCGACTTCAGGTGAAGTATCCATAGATTATTGATAGAACCTCACCTTAATGTTAAGAATAAGTAATGTTTGTTGCAAAACCAAAGATATCAATCACTTTTTTAAGTATTAAATCCAAGTAAACCAATAAAACCAAGTTTTCTTAGTATTCGATTGTTTGATATCAACAAACAGGCTCCAAATTGTCTTTTGTTTCTTTAAATTCTGTGTTCGAAATTCAAAAAAAGACTATTGAATGAAATTGTGAGTGTGCCAGGTTCAAAACTGCATAAAAACTTTTTGCTCGACCTAATATAAAATTTTAGCTAGGACCAAACGAAACTGAAAATACAAGGTGGGCCAATAGATGTGTCCAGAAAGAAGTGTATTATTATTGGTATTGGTCCGGTAAATACCTGTTACAGGATGCAAACGGACACAACACTTTGATATATTAAATTAAGTAACCATAAAAGAAAAATATTTAATACTTATCCTATCTCCAACGACAAAGTATAGCGTGATTCAGATGGGTACAGCGCCATCTATCGATACTTAGAGTAAGTAGTAAGCAATGTGTTTGTCCGTAGTAGTTTATTATTAATATTGTTATAGTCTCCCCCTCTATTCCGAAGTCCTAACGACGTTAGAAATAGACAAAACGAGAAAGTAAACATTGTATAGGCCTCAAGGCACATTTATTTATTCTTGAAGAGTTCACACTTATTTTGTACCTAATCGAGGACGTCCACGTTTTCTAATAGACTGCATATGTGCGGGCAAGTTGGATACTGCAGATTTTGTGTAATTGCGCAAAGCCGTTGCATGATAAATCCCTAAATTCTCGTTTGGTTTATCAGGGTTTATTAAAAGAAAACATGGTCCTTTCTTTTAATAATGTAAGGACCATCGCATCGTGGCCCTAGTTTTGCATTAAATGCTTGACTAGATATGCTTAAAAGATGAGTTTTCACCAAAACCAAATCACCTATCCTATCCTATAGATAGGACAAGCTCGACGTTTCTTGTCAACATATTCCTTTCTTTTTTCTTCACTCCATTCTTGTATTTCTCTAGCTCTTTTATTTACTTCAGCTATCATTAAAAGCTTTGATGTTATCTCTTTAACAAAATTCTCATTTTGAACGACGACATTTAAATCATGTAGGCCGTCATCATAGGTTCGAAGGTTTCTCCCAAATGTCAGATACGCTGGACTATATCCAGTGGCTGATGATACCGCAGTGTTCGTGGCAAATCTTATACATGGTAACTTTTTAGCCTTTAGCCCTGTTCTGTACTAATATGGCAATTTGTACCTTCAGATCACGGTTCCTCCTTTCTACCGGGTTAGTTTCTGGATGGTATACTGGAGTGAAACCATGTTTTATATTAAGACAGTACGTTAGTTGCTGCATTACACTACTAACAAATTGAGTACCATTGTCACTTATAAATCTACGAGGGGTTCCATACCGTAAAATTATTTCATTTAATAACACCTTGGCACACTCTTCTGCGGTGACTTTCTTGAGAGCGAACAGCTCTATCCATCGTGAAGCCACATCCTCAACTATGAAAATCCAGGTCTCGTCATTAGCAGTTCTTGGTAACGGACCAAACAGATCAAAGGCTATCACTTCGAAGCGTTGATTAGGAGCCGTTGTTTGTAAAAACCCTGCAGGTTTCGTATTCGACGGTTTATATCTCTGACATTGAATACATTGTTTAATATGTTGCTCAATTTGTCTTCGCATTCCTTTCCAGTAAAAATGTTTAGTTATTCGATCAATATCTTTTCGAGTTCCATATGACCAGCTGTTTCATCGTCATGATAGGTTGATATTACCTTTTGTAGATTCTGTGCCGGTACAACTAATGGTTTTTCCTCTGTATCGGCATCTTGATGATACCCGTATAGGACACCCTCGCAAACTATATAACCCTTTTTGCTCCAGTATATACAGTCTTCGTCATTATTACCTTCCAACGCGTTGATTTTTTTAACAATGCTCATATCTGTCATCTGTTCTCTTCAAATTTCTTCACTTTTCTTTCTAGGCAAATCCATCATTACGCTGCGTAGTTCACAATCAACAGTATTTTCTGGTGTACAGCTTGGGCATGATAAAGCATCAGCAACAACTTTTGTTTTTCCCTTAATATATTTGACTGTATATCAAATGGTTGTAGCTGAAGAGCCCATCGTGCTAAACGTCCTGTCGGGGACTTAAGAGACATTAGCCACTTTAAAGCTTGGTGGTCCGTTAAAACAGTAACAGACGAGCTTTCTATATATCCCCGGAACTTATTAACTGCCCATACCGCAGCCAGGGCCTCTCGTTCTGCCGTAGAATAATTTCGCTCAGCTGACTTCAAGAGTCGACTAGCATACTCTATTGGGTGTTCTTGTTCTTCCTCCCCCTGGACTAAAACTGCCCCCATAGCATAATTACTTGCATCAGTTTTAAGGATGAAGGGCATCGTCTCATCAGCTTGAGCCAATATAGGTGCGGTTGTTAAAAGCTCCCGAAGTTTTTTAAAAGCTTCTTTCTGTTCATCCGCCCATACCCATTTTGCATTCTTTTTAGGCTGTATTCAGTGCGATGCGGACCGTCCGCACGCGGATGAGGTTATGCGTCCGTCGCGGATGAATCCGTCGTTCAGTGCGTTGCGGATCGTGATCGAGAGTGGTACAGTGTCATGGATAAAACTTTGAATTTGGTGATTGCGGCCTATTTATTAAACAACAGAAGACGACGCTATGATAGAAGATTTAATGTGCATCCACTGGTTGAGAAAAGACTTCTTAAAGGAGAATTTGTATCCTTGTTTTCGGACTTGCAGAATGACGAAATGAAATTCTACTTATATTTCAAGATGTCCGTTAGGACTTTTGAGGAGTTGCATGCGAAACTGGAGCCCTCTTTAATGCGTTGCGATATATACAAGAAACCCATATGTTCGCGGGAGAGATTGGCTGTAACAATTAGGTAAGTAGGTACTTAAATAAATGAAAAATTGTTTTTAATTACAAAAATGGTTTATTCAATTTAAATTGTAATTATGTAATTAATTACAATTCAGTGTAATCACCGTGTTGCCAGCTTTCTAAAGACTCCTCCACATCACTCCCTGATAAGTGTGGTAAATCGTTGGTAGCGCTAGCGGTTGTTGCAGATGTGCTGGGCGAGTTCATAGCTGGACCTCTGATTTCCATAGCTAGCTCCAGTATTCTAGTTCGGAATAACAATTTTTTATAATTATCGAAATCGTTTATAATGGGTGCTAGTGAATTGAAAAAACTGCAGTCATCGTCTTTAAGAGCCGTGGACGACGCAGAGTTTGTGGTGGAAGTGTTGTTCTTTTCTATTATTTTCAATAATTGTGACTCAAATTCTGTCATACATCTCTTTTTTTTTTTTTTCTACGGTTTTGGAGAAGTCCTCACAGGTGTCTGAAATGTTTCTTCTGTTGACGGCAAGTCCGGGGTCGTGGCAATAGGTAAAATACTTTGCGAGTTTTGCGATGACGTTGAAGCGACATTTTGGGAGTTGTGTGACGATGTTGAAGCCATACTTTCATGTGTGGGTTCAAAGTCCTTTGTGTCTTCCAAAAACGTCATTATATCGTAAAAAATATACTTCTTTTTGACACCCCCTGCAGAACCGGACTTTGATGTCTTAAGAATTGCTCTACACTTCATGTATGCATCACGGGCGGTCTTCCATCTTAACTGAACAGCTTTTTCTGTAAATAAAATAATATAAATAAATAATAAAACAACACATGCTTATTAACTTATTTAATACACACTTTTTTTGTTGTTGCAGGTACCTGACTACTGGGTCAAGAATGTCTGATTTGCATTTAAGTTATCGATTGGGGCAATCGACAATTAAATACATCATTGAAGAAGTATGTTCATTAATATGGGAAATTTTGAAAAACGAATGTCTGCCTGAACCTGATCCAAATTTTTGGGATAAAATAGCGCTTGGCTTTGAAAGGGATGCCAATTTTCCCAATTGCGTAGGTGCCCTTGACGGAAAGCATACCAGAATCAGGTGCCCAAACGGAAGTGGATCCGTATTTTTCAACCATAAGCAATTTTATTCTATTATTTTACTTGCAATGTGTGATGCCAATTACTGTTTCACCTATGTAAATGTAGGGGCTTGTGGCAGCGAAGCTGACGCTAATGTGTTCAAGAAAAGTTCGTTATTTCATAGACTTGAACGAGATGATCTAAATTTGCCACCTCCAAAATTATTACCAGGTACATCTATCAACCCACAGCCACATGTCATTGTAGCAGACGCAGCCTTTGGCATTTCCAATACTATACTTCGCCCATACGTGCGTACAAATTTGACACACAAAAAAAAATATTTAATTACAGGTTAAGTCGTGCACGCCGATACATAGAATCGAGTTTTGGTATATTGACAAACAAATTTGCTATATTCCAAAGATCTATCAATGTATCAACATCATTTGCACAAATTTTAATCAAAGCGTGCTGCATCTTACACAATTTCATTAGAGTACGCGATGGTTATACGGAAGAAGACGCTATGATTGTAGCTGGATTTACAGATTACAATGCTCGCATTAGTACAAGATCGGGCAATACAATAAGAGATAATTTCGCAAATTACTTTGTTTCGAATGAAGGATCTGTACCTTGGCAAAATAGTTACATTTATTAGATAACACAGATGTTTCAATAAACATTACTTACCGATTTGTTTTTTTTCTTCACCTGAACTATCTCCGAAATTCGGACAAACAGCTTGGCAAACATCTATCCATGCCTTTAATTTTGCGTCTTTATTTTTATATAAATTGTCGCGGAGATTCCAAAGGCATGGTTTAAGACGTACTTCTTGTATAACCCTCTCGGTTTGCACATTTGACGCAGCCATGGTGACAAAGACTGTACTTTACGTCCGCTCCGCGCGACTGTCCGTTGGGCACTGAACAAATACATTGGGACCAAGTACCGTCCGCCCGCGGGCATCCGCGGCGCGGAGGAGCAGCGCGGAGCGATTTCGACCGAGCGCGGATAGCTCTCCGCGACGCGGACAGCTCCGCGTCGCACTGAACGCGCTGTAAGGCCCTTCGTACACAGGGCTACGCAAATCTTGGATACTAATGTTGTATACTACATTAGTATCTTGTCGCGAGTATCGAGTAGCGCATGGTCCGTACACACGACATTGAATCGCAAGACGTGAATTGCCTATTCAGCCACTGCAGACGTAGCGGCTAAACAGATTTCACATTTACAAAATGTCTGACACAAGTGATGATGAAACTATAATTTTGTACTATCTTTACCGGAAACAAAGAAATCGTCGTAACAGAAGATACTGGGTACATCCGTACATAGAAAAAAACATAAATTGCAGAGTGTTTGTAGCTGCAAAAGAATTACAACAAACAGATGCAAAATTCTTATCATTCTACAGAATGTCTAAAGAGAGTTATAGACATTTAGTGAATTTACTTGTTCCACATATACACCAGAGAGACACGCACATGAGAGAGTGTGTGAGCGCAGAGGAAAGGGTTTTAATAACAATCAGGTAATGTACAATTTGTTTTATTAAAAATCAAGAAAAAAGTAACAGTTCAAAGATTAAAGTAATACTGCTTTTATAAAATTTGCACAAAATATCAACTTTATCATTAATTCTGGGTATAATTTACTTCACCCATAGTGTTTTGGAGTAGATGAATATATGTAGTTTCATTTAGTCCATCGTTGGTTGTACATTGGATCATATTATTATTGGGCATTTCTATCCCAGTTGTTATCTGCGAGGATGATGCACTTGAAGTATTTGGTATATGTAGTAAGACCGGTGTTTGTGTTGGTGAGGTGTGAGGTACATTCAGTATGTTATCTATCACATCTATAACTTGACGTTTAAATGATCTTATTTGTGTCGATGTCATACAATTCAAGTCTGGCAGCAAACTTAACAAAAACATCTTGTTAGCGTTATTATTTGTCGACTCATTATTAACATCATTCTGCTTGCTTAATTTCGTTTTTAAATAATCATTGAAAAGTTTATCATTCTCACTTATTTTATTCTTACGACGCTGACGCTGAGAGGAGATTGATAGCGGGGTTGAAGTACGATCAGTTTGATGACTGGAGGATGCAGTAGGTGATGTCGGGGGCGGTGGTGATACGGAAGGCGGTGGTGATGCTAAGGGCGGTGGTGATATTGGGGGCGGTGTGGATGCTTGTGGTTCATCGTCTTGATTATTCAAATTAGGTAAACTGCCTGATGGAATTCCAGCTGATTTTATATAAGGAAGAGCAAACTGCATTGCATCTGTCAAATAGTATTTCTTTTTTTTTGATGATCCACTAGCCGGAGGTTTTAAGTTTCGCACGAAAACAGAACGGAGGTTTTTCCATTTTTCTTTCGCTTGCAGTCCTGAAAGTAAAAAACCTGGCAATCAACTGTTAATATTAAGTTCACTATTGGAATAATATCATGTAGAAAGTGTAAAGAAATAATATTAACATTATTTTAGGTATTTGGCAACTGGCGAAACATTCACATCGATTTCTTTATATTTCGCTCGAGGGGACTCTACAGTATCAAGAATAGTCGCAGAAACAACAGCAATCATATGGGATGCCTTGAAAGATACTTATATGCCAACACCGGATGAAAATCAATGGAAAATAATAGCACATCGTTTTGATTTGTTATGGAATTTACCCAATTGTTTGGGTGCTTTAGATGGAAAGCACATAAGAATAGAAAAGCTACCAAACTCAGGATCGCTTAACTTTAACTACAAGTCATATCATTCAATTGTTCTTATGGCATGCAGTGACGCTGATGGACTCTTTACATACATCGAAACAGGATTTGCTGGCAGGAACAGTGATGGCGGTATATTTCGTGCTTCAGCAATCAAACATTTCATTGAAGGGGGCAATCTTAACCTTCCTGCTCCTTTACGACTACCAAATGATGACAACAATTACAAATTTCCATTTTACTTTGTAGGAGATGAAGCGTTTCCGCTGTTACATTATTTGTTAAGACCTTATCCACAAAGAGTACTTGATAATGCGAAAAGAATATTTAACTATAGATTGAGTAGAGGAAGGAAGACGGTAGAATGCGCGTTTGGAATGATGACGGAGAAATTTCAGGTTCTAAGTACTGCGATTAGATGCCACGACTATATAAAGATAAATAATATCGTAAAATCTGTATGCATTTTACACAACTATGTTAGGAAAAGAGAAGGGATTCCATATAGTGCATATGAAGAAAATTCCAATAGCATACATGACGTCATCATACAACCTCAGCAAATTCAATTGAATGCGCACTCTTCGCCGAATACGTTAAGAAACTATTTAGCTAATTACTTTTTGAAACCTCAGGTAGCACTCCCATGGCAATATAATTATATTGTATAAATTTTAGTCAGTATAAATAAAGTAATTATGTAAACGCGAAGAAATATTTCTCATTTCTCATACTCGGAAAGTAGTGTACCTATCCAAGTATCGATGCTTCATCCCACACGCGGGTCGGAATGTTTCATTCAAATTCATTCACAACCAAGGGCCGGAATGAATTTCAAAAATAGAACTAAATTTTCTTAAGAATTCAGCTATCATTAATTTAGATTTTTATAGATCATACTAATATTATAAATGAGAAAGTTACGATGTTTGTATGTTTGTGAGTTTGTTCCTCAATCACGCAAAATCTATTGGACGGATTTCGATGAACTTTTGGTACACGGGTAGAAAAATACCGGGAATAACACATAGGATACTTTTTATCCCGGAATTCCCACGGGAGCGAAGCCCCGGGGCGCAGCTAGTATTTTATATTTGATGTCAAGTTAAAATAAATAAGGTTTAGTTTCTTTTTAGATTATAAAGAAGAAAATACAGCGGTGTTGTAAATGTCTAAACAGCCAATGCTGATTAAAAAAAATACCTAAAGCAAGGTGACGCCCGCAGCGGTGACACTACAGCGCCTGGTCACACCTCGGACACTCGCGATCAAATGTTTGAAACAAACGCGTTCCTGCGCACACAGTCTATTACAAAAGTATTTGTGAATTATATTTGATGTGGCCTCCGCTCTGGGCTCCGCGTCGTCACGTCCTTACCTGCCGATACCTGTGAGGTACCCGAGAGCGGGTGGGCGGCACTTTCAACGGGAGGCAGGGAGTGTCCATACTGTACGCTAGTACTCTTTATTATACTGAGGACTGGTGATTCCATATATAAAATTTTATAAATACTATTTATTGTGCTTTGCTATATCGAAATCCAAAATGTTATTGCCAGAACTATTTTAGAAAACATTTTTTTTTACTTATATATCTCCTTATATCCTCCTCCCTTATATTCGAAATGAAAAGTAGAGTGTTTACCACGTGTGAATGACATCAATTTCATACTCGGATTATAGTCTAAACACCTCGTATAGGAATTGATATTTTTCCTTTTTTACTATTATTTAAAACAACAACAGCGACGTTGGGATACGATTTTACCATGATCCTAGAACACAACAACAACACCGGCTAACCAGCAAGTTACAACAACATCAGCTATCATAATTAAATGTGTATACAAAATGTAAATACTATGAGCGTAAAATATAAAAGCATAATAATGAAAAAAAAAAATAGGTTCTACCAAAAAGTGCTACCTACTATACTTTACTATATTCCTGACTATTACAAAAAGATACCAACCTGTTAAATTAACGGCATTTCCTACTGCTACCCAACTTTTTTCCGTTATGTATTTTTTAGAATACTCCTTCAAGTTATAATTATATAAACAAGGATGTTTTTCCACCTCAGAAACAAATTTAATATTTAATAATTGCTCCGCCATCTTGAATGTCTCTGCGACTAATGTGGCGAAGATCTTGTCCGGGCGGTAGCGCGCGACTGGCGCGACGCGAGTCGCGGGACGAATGTCGGCGACGCGACTAGTGTACGAACCTCAATGAATTTGTATGGCGGTAGTCGCTTGGAGACTAAAATCGTCAAGTATCGAAGATTTGCGTAGCGTTGTGTACGAAGGGCCTAAAGGTTTCATACATTTTACCGTCCGTCGCGGACGTCCGTGTAGGTCATCCGCGTCGCACTGAATAGGCCCTTAGTAAGGCGAGTCAAAGGCTCAGAAATTTTGGCAAAGTTGGGTATAAATCGGCGGTACCAAGAACACATGTGAATGAAAGATAGCAAGTGTTGCATGTTATATAATGTCCAAGGTATTTGATTTTCTCACAGCAAAAGTTACATTTTTGCCTGTTTGCCACGAGATTGAATTCGCGTAGTCGGTTGAATAAATACACACACCGGCACAATTAGGGGAACACAAAAAAAAGGTTGATTTTTTCAATAAATTTAGTTTCAATATTTTTTTGGTCTTCAGCAACACATCACATTGCCTGAAAATAACTAAATTAAATCAAAATAAGCTACAAATTACCAGGTTTTAAAGAAATTAAACGTTTATTTACAAAATTAACAAAAAAATCTTAAAATTAATAGCGAGTGTTGCCTCCACGGGCTCTTAGGAGAGCTTGGATACGATTTCCCATACTCAGAATAAGACCATCCATCATTGGTTGAGGCAAATTGTTCCACTCTTCCACTAATGCCTGTTTCAGTTGTTCAACATTCCTGGGAGCTGGATTTCGCTTCCCTTCTTCCCAGAATATCCCAGACATGTTCTATAGGGTTCATGTCCGGTGATCGCGCTGGCCAGTTTATTTGACTAATGCCAACCTCATTCAGGTAGGTACTCACGATACGCGCAGTATGGGGGCGCGTTATCGTGCATGAAAACGAAATGTGGGCCTATAAATGGGGCAAAATGCATGGCCTACTATGAGCGTTGTAAGAATATAAGTCATTTATATCCATTATATATATATATATATATATATATATATACACATCAAAAGTGTCTAGGGATCAAGCATTTTTATGCGAATTTCGTATTAGGAGAGCTTGGATACGATTTCCCATACTCAGAATAAGACCATCGATCATTGGTTGACGCAAATTGTTCCACTCTTCCACTAATGCCTGTTTCAGTTGTTCAACATTCCTGGGAGCTGGATTTCGCTGTCGAACCCTTCTTCCCAGAACATCCCAGGCATGTTCTATAGGATTCATGTCCGGTGATCGCGCTGGCGTGTTTATTTGACTAATTGCAACCTCATTCAGGTAGGTACTCACGATACGCGCAGTATGGGGGCGCGCGTTATCGTGCAAGAAAACAAAATGTGGGCCTATAAATGGGGCAAAAGACTTGACATATGGTTCTAAGATCGCTGTGCAGTGAGAGATCCGTTTTCAATAAGCACTAAGTCTGTGCGAGCTCCCGAACATATGCCACCCCATACCATTACCTGATCTTCTACCATATGCCACTGTTTCTGTGAAGTTTGTTTGGTTATATCTTTCTCCACGATATCTCCACATCCTCTCCCGTCCATCCACGAAATTAACACAATAACGGCTCTCATCGGTGAATAAAACGCGACTCCACTCACTTGTCCAAACTCAGTGCGCACGGGCGAACGCAAACCTTGCTACACGATGAGCTGGCTCGAGTTTAGGTGCTTTTGCTGGCACATAAGATCTTAAGCCAACTTCATTAAGACGCCTCCTAACTGTTCGTTCACTAACATTAACGTTTCGGACTTCAGCCAGTTGATTTCGGGTCTGAACCGCGGTCTGTCGACGATTTCTCAAAGTTTGCAAGGTGATGAAACGGTCATCAACGGTGCTTGTAGCCCGATTTCTGCCTTGTCCTCGCCTCCGCACGTAAGATCCTGTCTCCCTGTAGCGTTGAACAACGCGATGAACCACCGAAGTCGATACACCCAAAGCTCGACTTACTGAGCGGTAGGTATGCCCCTCTTCGATCATGGTTACGGCCCTAGCCACTGTAGTTGCTGGCAAATCACTCATTTCGTATCGGGAATGTGTACACAATTTAAAAACAAACAGTTGAATGAGCCACAGTCACTATGCACAGGACCCAACAAAGTTCTTATCAGAAGCAATGCTAACGCTAAGTGTCATCAAATACTTAAAGTGCCATAAAAACAATTCTCACACTTATGAATGACAAATTTGTGGTCGAGTGTATTTCTAGAGAGGGTAGTAATACATAAATAATACCAACTTGTCAAGATATCCGAAGGTATTGAAAAAAATCTACTTTTTTTTTGTGTTCCCCTAATTGTGCCGGTGTGTGTACATCCTGAAGATCTGTTAGATGTTGAGCGTACGTAGGAGACAAATCCCACCAACCACCCATGGCCTGACGACCTTCTTCCCCTTCAAGGAATCTAGGTCTCTGCCTAACTGCTCCAAATGCATATTTATGTCGTCGCTGTATTGAAAATACGCGGACACCACGTAGATTTCCTCTTCGTCAGTGAGTAAATGACACACAGTACAGTGCGTGGTTGACAGATGTTGCAAGAGGGCAAATGGGAGGTCCCGATGACGGACATAAACGCCTGATTTCGGTCGTTTGCCGTACTGCACAAAACAGCTCGCAGCGTCCCAAAAGGGTCCAGGGTAATGCTCCTGAACCAGAACGACGTCTAGACCCATTTCCTCAGCAACCCTTGGTAGTTACAATGTGGCAAGCTCTGCCCCCGCCAGATTTATCTGGTCGACTGTACATATATCCGGAGCCATTAATATGCCGTGATCTCCACCATCCTTCTTTCGGCATGGATCCTTGCTGGGCAGTCTCTAGCCCCTGTCTGGTGAGATTCCGCACCTTTCTGCCCAAACTTGAAACAAGTGGCGCACCTGTGAGTTTCCCTGACACAGTTTTCAGCAGCGTGCCCCGTCACCCCATATTTCGTGCACGTACGGGCCTCCTGCTGACACCGCCTCTCATTGTGCCCGTCTGTGCAGCATTTAGTGCAGCACATTGCAGTGGTGAAGTCCTCCACGCAACAGACATTCCACTCAATGTACAGTCGGCCTTTTTCCACTAGAGCCTTCTTCATTGCTGGTGAGCAAACGATCACCATCGCCGATTGGGGGTATCCTCTGCGGCTTTTCCTAAAGGCCAATCTTCCTTGCTTGAGAAAGTTCTCAAGCGTCCTTTGTCCGTCCTCCGAGAAGTTTTGGCGATGCACTATTCTCATGATATGTTCATAAGATGGATCCTTCCCCTCCAGATCCCTTATGACAACTTAACGTTCCTTGCCCTTGACTTCGCTGGCTCTTACAGTCACTGGTAGCGCAGCCGGTGTCATCGTACGCGTTTGTACGATGAAACCCGAATTCCCGACTTTCCGCACTTTATTTATGCACCCCCCCCCCCCCCCTCCGAGCTACTCATCTTGTTTGTTCACAATGTATTCGGCCAATGTCTCGTACACCAAATTACACAAATTTTCCCCAAATTGGGAAAAAAATTCACTTCATGGCAATAAATACCCGATAGGATGCGTGGATCCTAACGCAAGTGTCAAACTGACAGTGACACCGACGTGTCAGATGTCTGTGTCCACCTGACAGACGTCAGCCGTCAATTTAGGTATATTTACCTCTAGTAACCCACTAAGTCTTAATATCTTACCACTTTTCCAGGCTGGCAATACTTATTCCAGTGCTGCGTGCACCGGAACGTAACTTTCAAACGTCTTACTATTTGTCTCTGTCACCCACTGACAGTAACACTGACAATATCAATGTCACACACGACAGACGCTAGCTGTCGGACGTGAAAAATTCACGTCCTACCCACTTATGTGTACCATCCGGTCGGTGACCGCGTGGTCCTAACCTAAAAATAACCTACAAAACTACTCTAATTACTACCAAAACACTACACTAATTAAGCTAAAAATTGTTCAATTATATTATTAAAAAGGAGGTTTGTACTTCCCTTATTTGGCGTGATATCCAAAGGGGTAAAAACATCCACCACGTGCCCCGAGTTCACCACACAGTGTCACTTTCACAGTTTTATCCACTAAAAACACAGAAATAACAAATAAAATAACGTCCTATCGCCTAATATAACGGTTAAACGTATTACACTATGCGAAGATAATCCCTCAGGAGCTTTTCAGCGTCACTGAAAAGGACAATCAAATTTCGAAAGCCGAGCACTACAAATCGTGTGCTACAAATGACTTACATGTTGTTGAAGTTAAAGGAGGATCAAACTCAGATAATGCCGTTGTAGTTGCTACATCTGTTTCAATTATTTGGGGCGGTTCTTGTGGTCGTGCTGTTCCTAACCTTCTACGCAAATAGGCAACTGCATCTTCGTAAAGTTCAGTGTCTTTAAATCCCAGCTTTTTGAACCAGGGGTCCAAAACAGTTGCTTCTGCATATAAGTTGTTACGTTCTACATTTTGAAACCTCTGGGTCAGCTGGTTTTCAATGTGGTAAGTAGTAAAATTATTACTGTTTACAAAGTTTCTCCTTCTTAATGTTTATTGACATGACTAATCATAATTTTACACAGTACCGAGACTTTCGAAAGGGATATATATTTTTTGGAACATATTTCTGTTGTAATATTATAAAATATATCCATGATTGAAATGGCTTTTTCCACAATATCCAAAATATTGGAAGTCAAATTTTGGAAATTATTGACCAATGTTGCTATTGTAGAAACTGTAGCTTCTTTCATAGTGAAAAAACGTGTTATCATATCGTATGTTGAATTCCAACGCGTAACCAAGTCTTGCTTCAGCTTGAGTTTAGGAAGGCCTATTTGTTGCTGAATTCCTTTAGTTTGGCCAGTCCTGATGAGCATCTCTTATAAAACTTTAATCGCTTTCACTTTTGACAAAACTGTATTCAGACTACTGAGACAAGCCTGCACAGCCAAATTAATGCTGTGTGCAAAACAGCCGATTTGCCTCCAACCTCCTTCTCGAATACCAGCGACTATATTGGCCGTTTTATCGCTAACTATTGCTACCACCTTCTTTTGTATTTCCATTCTTCAATGTTTTTTTTTTCAGACAATTGCAAGGATTTGTGGCAGTGTGTCTCTCTCTCATTAAACGGAAAGCGACCTAATAGGTAGCTCTTAATGTTACCATTAGAGTCCAAATAATAAGCTGTAATTGCAATAAAACTCACGTTATTTATTGATGTCCATGAATCTGTTGTTAAACAAATAGCATAGGCAAAATTTATGTTAACTTGAACTTTTTCATAACATTCCTGATAAGCTTTTGGTAAGAGACTATTTGATACAGTTTTTCTAGTATATAGTTATACCCCGGAATAATCATATTAAATAATTCTTTTAATTCGGGCTGTTCAATGAGCGAAAACGGATGATAGTTCTTCACTACTACTTTTAAAATCTGCCTATCAATTTGGGTGCATTTTTGCAATGGTTATTGGTTTATGGGTAAAATCTACAATACTCAATTGTTATTTGGTAGTATTGAATGATTAAGTCGGTGATACTATTGATGTGGGTTTCTTAACTTTCGGAAACATCTACTATGTCGTTATTGTCAAGCACGTCATCTGTGTCGACACGAGCTATAGGTACATTCGCCGCAGCTAACGTTGATTGTCTCTCTAACTGTATTTGAATCGTCGGGTGTTTTAAATTACCGATCGATTTATTTGGAATAGATAGAGTTTATGAGCAAAAACTTAACTTCGCTTTTTTGTCATTTGATCTTTGAAAAACCGATTCCACTATCGTTACTTGTTACCAAGTTGTTCAACTTTTTCCACTACTAAATAATTGGCTGAGAAAAACGACAAAGCATTATGTTACACAACAGTATCATCTTTAGCAATAAGCGATTCTCCACCAACTACTCCAAGGCATCATAGTTAAAACGCCCGTCACGTGCGTGTTGCATATGCAGAAAAGTTTGTCACTACATGCACTGTGCCATGGCAATGGAACTTGATATGATGAATATGTAAATACCTTACATAAATATTTATCTAGGTACGTTGATTTTATTGAATACCTAATATTTATCATCCCGTGCTACCCCCGTACCAGCATCAGTCCCCTTCGTGTCCATTGCGCTGTCCCTTTCGAAAAACCGAGATGGTATGTATGTTAATAATATTCACAGTACAAATAGACACGGTGATAGGTGCATCTAAATGAAAGCTAGTAATAATCAATAGCTAAATTAGTTTACTTACGAGATTTGATGTACTGCGTTTGTATCCCACAAACACTGTTTAAAAATTCTGCATTTTAAACCAGTACAGTGTAGGTACATATATATCGTCAGAAGAGCAACCACTTTTAGCAGACTGCTTTTATTTTTGTTAATTCAGTTGTAAAGCGGGTCCGTATAGTTTTCCTTTATGTTTGATGTCTTCTTCAGTAACCTCGAGGTTCAAATCACTAATTAGGGATTTTATAGCGTTTGTACGTAGTGTTACGGGACGTGCGTCTGCTACCGAGCTCGAGACGACAGAATGGCCGAATCCGAGTGAACGTTCTCTCTGTGTGCAGACCGTTCATTTTTCGTTCTTTCGCAGTTGGAGTGAAAAATGCCGAATGATAAAATCTAACATCGTCGAATCGGTTCATTAATGAATTCATTCGGCACTCTTGTTTCATTTGGGGTTCAGACGAATCATATCGAGTGGTAGATGCCGAACGAAAGACAAAAATGTTAACCGTCTGATACCGTCTTAAAGGTGAAGATTTGGAGTGAATCGACGAAAATTCACCGGATATTACACCAAGTGCAAGCAGCTCTATACCGCTGTATGAACGTGCTACTCCAGCACAGGATAAGGGAAGGTTCATATCTGAAGTAAAATACGCCGAGCGTATCATCAGTCGCGTCTATTCGGTCGAATGTGTCAGTTCATATCAAACGGAAATTGCGTCGAGCGTAACATCCGTACTGCCACATGTCAGTTTCTGCGTTTAGCATCTATAGAGCGGTTGTGTTGTGTGATACTGAATTTTAAAATGAAGCCTATCGAAATAATTGCTATTTGGGAGACTTTAGAACAAGACCGCAAAAGGAAACGTCGATATTGGGTGCATCCTTTAAATACTAAAATAATATCAAGTGGCCAATTTAATTGTCTATATGCAACTTTAAGAGAGTATCCGACAAAATTTATTCAGTATTACCGCATGTCCATAGAATCTTTTGATGAACTCCTTACAATTGTAAAATGTTCCATAACTAAGTATGATACGAACTTTCGATGTGCCATTACTCCTGAAGAAAGACCGACTATTACATATATATATATATATATATACACTCACCGGCACGGAAACTTGGCCACTCGTGATTTTACTGATTATTTACATAAAAAAATTTGCATTTGTATTTATGACTATAAATCAAGGGTAAGTGGCTTTAATACGTGTCTCTTATGCTTTAAGAACTTAGAAATTAAAAGGTCACCAATAAATCAGTTTTTAAAATCACGCACTTTCACTGAAATTTGGAATTTTTCACTATAAATTACAAAAACACTACAAAATAAAAAATAAGGTTTTTTCGTTATTGTCTATCGGGTGTTTCCTCCTCTAGCCCTGATAACTGCCTGCATTCGATCTGGCATACTTTGGATTATGTTTCGGACATCAACTTGCAGTATGCTGCGCCAAGCAGCCAGCGCTGCAGTTCGGAGCTGGTTTAGAGTTTCAGGCGGGTTGGAGCTGGACTTTATCTTTCTTTTGAGCATGTCCCAGATATGCTCAATTGGGTTTAAGTCTGGGCTACGAGCTGGCCATTGCAATTTTTGTGTGCCAACCTCTTCCAGATATTCTTCAACGCAATGTGCAACGTGTGGGCGTGCATTATCGTGCATTAGGAGGAATTGGTCGTGTCCAATGAACCCAGAATATGGCATTACGTGTTCCTGAAGAACTTCCTCGATGTATCGAACAGCTGTTAGCCGATTATCGACGATAACCAACTCTGTACGTGCGTCGGAACTTATACCTCCCCATACCATTATTGAGCCTCCATGGAAACTCACTGTTTGAGTGGTAGTAATGGGTAAAACCGCTCTCCTCTTCTTCGCCACACTCGTTCTCGACCATCTGGAGAACGTAAAGCTATTCGTCACTCGTCTGTGAACAGGGAGCTTAGACAAACGCGGAAGAATCCCTAAACGGGGATCCCGCGGTTTCGCACTAAGCAGCTTAGAGGGTATTCGCAGGACTTTTTTAGCGGATATTATACCGTAAAGCGCCAGTAAGAGTTGCGGGGTCCTCGGTGGGCAGCCACTGTGGGGTTCGTAAGACTTGCGGGAGCCAGGTGTGAGGTCCGTTCGGCGGTGTGCCTCTTAAAGGCGCCGTCGTCTGTAAATAGATTTTTTACCTGCGTATTAAAAAAAAAAAAAGGAGCTTAGACAAAGTAACAATTTAAAAACGATAACGAAGTTCGAAATTAATAAAATGTATGAAACTGACATAAGCCGCGCTAAATCACGTGGTCAATCGTCATCGTCATCGAAAGTTGGTAGACAAAGTTACAAGTCGTAACGAAACGTTAAAATAATGAATTGTTTGAACGCTTAATCCCATACAAATGCGTAGACAAGCTGCACTTTATACGTTCGTCTTCGCTGCGATCGCGATCTTCGAAATCGTTAACGAAACGAATGCTAAGACGCTGTAGATAACACAACAACATGGCCGACTTTGTTTATCGGCTGTGATTTTGTCTAATTGTCTCAGACCAAATAGTCGTAAATCAAAGTATTTAGAATGCATTCACTACGTCTACTGTGGGCTGCACATAATGAAACCATCTGGAAGAGACGCCAAATGCGTTTAAGATTGAGACTTCAATTAGAATAAATTGAAGATATGCCTGAGTTGTTGTTAATCCAACATTTCATTCTTAATAAAATCACATTTAGGCGGTTATGTGACGACCTGAAAGGTCATGCTAGACTAAGTGGTTCCTCTGAAATTCCCCTGGAGATAAAGGTAAGAAATTTCATATTAACTTATTTAATTAAATTGTACTTGAAAAATAAGTCATTGCACTTTATAACCTATCTTCAAAGCATCTTGATTTTCTTAACTTCGTACAAACATTTGATAATATATTTGATGGTATAATGTAGTTTTTAACTGCTGTACCTAAATTAAAATAAAACCTCGTAAGTACTAATTTAAAATAAATCACAATGCACTATTCTATTTCTAGGTGCTCTGTACTCTTAGCTTTATAGCTACAGGGTCATACCAAAGGATTGTGGGTGTGGGCCAGTATCTG